>JAUAMA010000002.1:52383452-52983452 GCA_030819835.1 Acmispon strigosus
TTAGATTAACCAATTTTCATTCTCAATTCTTGTTTAATGCTTATGTTACTAATTTATATATCATGTTCATTGCAGAATGAGGAGGAGGAAGTTTTCCGTGAAGGTGTTGACGAACAAGGAGGCGGAGTAGTAGGAGAAGAAGAGGAAGAAGAATATGATGCATCAGTTGTTTAAAAGTGATGATTTATGTTCTATCTCTTGGAACTTTTGTTTTAATTTTGAGATGAAGACATCTACACATACATATATTTTTGGGACTTAATTATTAGTTAGTTTCGTCAGCTTGATGTAGTCATAACTTTTAACTAATGCATATTTTGATACGCTAGCTTAAAAGTTCTGGTTGATATTTTATTATTAATATATTTAATTACTTTCAAGCATTAAATATATGAGATTAAAAAATTCACATGTATGCTTTTTAAAACACATTTTGTGGTCTAAATTGTGTTAAAAAGATCTATTCAAAATTTAGGGTTAAAATGTGAATTATGGCTTAAATGCAAATGCGACAGGTTATAATCATTGCCTAAAACGTACAGGCACTACTAAAATCATGGCCTAAATATGGTCTCACTCATATAGTAGCAACGGTTTAAAAACTGCTGTGTAAAGAAGGAGTTGTAAACCGTGTAAACCAACAGTTTGAAAACCGTGGTGTATTGAAGGGGCTGTCAACCGTGGTTGAATAATACCACGACAAGTAACCGTGGCCTAAATATCAAAGAAACGATTTGGAACCCGTGGTTTAAAGAATTAGCTGTAAACCGTGGCCTCAACTAGTGTGGTTAAATCGTGGCCCATTCGTGCCACGGTTATCAGAAATTGGTGGCCTAAAGTGACAAACTGTGGCCGATTAGCAAAGGCCACGGCTGCATATCCCACAGGCGGAAATCCGTGGCAAAACCGTGGTCATAGGTTATTGCCACGGTTTTTTTACCTTCAGCCGCGGTTCTTTGGCCGCGGCGAAAAGTCAAATTTCTTATAGTGAGCTATGCTCGGACTATACCAATGACCGCAGAAAAAGAGTTTAATATAGGAGTTATCGTGGATGGTCTAAACTGTACCTATGCCCGCTGAAAAGCAGTTTAATATTGGAGTTGTCGTAGAAGTTCTCTTACTCTACCTATGACCGCTAAAGAGTAGTTTAAAAGAGGAACTGTCGTACATGTGCTCAGACTCTACCTATAACTGCAGAAAAGCAGTTTAAGGTAGGAGCTGTCGGTGATGTTCTTGATTTCTACCTATGATCGCTGAAAAGTAGATTAAGGGAGAAATTTTCATACATGTGCTCGGACTCTACCTATGCCCGCTAAATAGAAAATTAAGGTAGGAGGTGTCGTAGATGTGCTCGGACTGTACCTATAACTGCACAAAAGCAGTTTAATATAGTAGCTGTCGTAGATGTGCTCAGACTCTACCTATGACCGCTGATAAGCAGTTTAATATAGGATTTGCCGTAGAAGTGCTCAGACTCTACCAATGACCGCTAAAAAGCAATTCAAGGGAGGAGCTGCGGAGGATGTGCTCGAACTCTATCTATGACCGCTGAAAAACAGTTTAAGGGAGGAGTTGCCGCAGATGTGCTCGGACTCTACCTATGATCGCTACAAAGTAGTTTAAGGGAGGAGTTGCCATAGATGTGCTATGACTCTACCTATGACCGCTGCAAATTAGTTTAAGGGAGGAGCTCTCGTGGATGTGCTCGAACTCTTTCTATGACCTCCAAAAAGCAGTTGAAGGAAGGTGCTGTGATAGATGTTCTCGATTTCTTCCTTTGACCTTTGAAAAACAGTTTAAAGGAGGAGCTGGCGCAGATGTTCTCGGACTCTACCTATAACCACTGAAAAGCAGTTTAAGGGAGGATTTGCAACAGATGTGCTTGTGTTAATACAGATAGCAACCTGAGAGGGGGGGGGGGTGAATCAGAGTTGCCCTAATTTTCGCCTTATTGAAATTATTACTTTCCAGATAATGATGATCACGAAACGGTAGTTGTGATTGCAGCGGAATTGAGCGTTTCTTGAAAGTAAAGATGAAGGATAGAAGAATTCACACACACAGAATTTTATCCTGGTTTACCTTCTATCCACCGAAGGCTACGTCCAGTCCCTCAAGAAAATCCCTTGAGGATTTTTCCACTATTGATAAAAATCTCTTACAAGTTCTTACACCTAGGACCCTAAGAATTCCTATCAATTTCCTATGAAAGTATGCCACTTTCCACAGCCCCTGAAAGCAAACCACTTTCAGTTCCTGAAGGAAAACTACCCTCAGACCTTGAAGGCTAAACCACCTTCAATCAACACCCTGAAAGTATACCACTTTCAGTACCAACAGCCCTTCACCGAGATCCACGGTGAATACTCAATCTTACAGAAAGAGATGAAGAAGAGTTTACAATTGGCTGAATCAATCCTTTAACATACAAGTGGATTGATCGTGAGAATTTATGCTTTAAGGCTTTTAAGCATAACAAGATTCTGAGTTCCTCAAGATATGAACAACTAGAGTGTTCTTATAAACATGAAGATCATGAACTCAAAATTTAGGCTCTTGAAAGTTTAAGTTCTAAAGAACTTAATGAACTAATTTTGACAAAGCTTTGGCCTAATATTGTATTCTCATGTGTTGTGTGTTGTGTCTTGTGTTCTGGACGCAAATGGACTTTATATAGGCAAGGGAAACGTCCTTGAACCAATGCAACCTTTCCCAAAAGGTTTGAGACACAATGGTTCATGAAAAGAGGCAACTTTTCGTGCTGGTAATCGATTACATCATCTAGTGTAATCGATTACACTAATAGTCGTTTCAGTTAGAATTTCAAATTCAAACATGTAATCGATTACAAGCAAGTGGTAATCGATTACTTGCCTAGGTGTAATCGATTCCCAGAAAGTTGCAATCGATTACACTGAAGTCCATCTTCCAGAAACTTGATCCTTTGAGATCGGCTTAAGGTTTTCTACTTCTTTTAAGTTATGAAACCATTAAGTTTATTAGTTTAGGTGTTTTAAAGAGCCTTTATACTTTAATAGACCTTTAGAAGCATAACTCACCTAAACTAGCACTTCTAAGTATTTGATAAACTTTGTATCGCTGTTTCCTCTAAGTCTTCTTTTCTTCTTTTTGTCGAAGAGTTTGTCGTCATCAAAACCTCAGCCAGGGTCAGGAGCAAGACCTTCTTCACAATCTCCTCCTTTTTTATGATGGCAAACACATTCTTGATACTTGAAGATCATATATGTATTTCTGTTGAAAAACTCCCCCTGTTTGATGTAATCCAGTATTTCTCCCCCTTTCTAATTCACTTGTTGAATTCCTGGATATAATCTTTAAGAGACACAAAACCTTTCTCCCCCTTTTGACTTCATCAAAAAGAAGAAAAGGCCAAAAATAGGCATACATCCATGCAAGTATATATGTCGAAATAAAGCAAGGATATGGGGGTAAAGATGTAAAACAATGATAAACCATAATCATCCAAACATAGCAAATAAAAGAAAACATCAAACAATGCAGAGAAGAGTTTTAGACTATGCTATTACAAACCAAATAAGATAGTATGTCTAAGGAAATCATAAAAAGAACTAGAACTCATCAAAATCCTCAGACGAGTCAGGAGAGTCATGAGTAGAGGGAGCCATGCGATCGACACGAAGACTGAGGTGATCCATATCAGCACGGAGAGTGGTGTACATGGACTCGACCCGACCTTCCATGTGATCGAACCTCTGATCAAAGTGTGTCCTCATATCAGCCAAATGAGAGAGGATGAGTTGAGTAGAGGCATCGGCATCCGCAGAGGACGAAGGACCACTCTCAGAGGATGCTGGACAGAAAGCAGCAGGGGCAGGAGCCTGGGTGGTGTCAGGACCCAAATCTGATTTGTGCCTGAAAGTACCATCAATATCCCCGAAAATCCCCATCTTGTTCAGAATTTCCATGTCAATCCTCTGAGATTTAGCATCCATGTCCTGTGCATACTCTCCATGCATAGAAATTCCAAAGTTCTTCAGAATAAAAGTAATCACAGGAGCATAAGGAAGAGGACCAGTTCTGTCCTTGTGAAGCAGCATGTGAATCATGACCAGATAAGCCCAATTAATTGCTTCATTATGCTTCAGACCATATATGATTTGTAACTCCAAATCACTAATCTGAGCATGGTTAGAGGACTGAGGGAGAAGAACATAGCTTATCAAATAATGAAGTAAACGATCCTCTACAGTGAGATATCCAACAGCAAGGATATCTCTAGAACGGTTGGCCTCTGTTCGTTGCTTCTTCAACAGAATCTCCTCCTCAGAAAATCGACACAGAGATAGATAAAAAGACTTTTTATCATAATCAGCCCATGGACACGTAATCTCAGGGCTTAGTCGGGCTCCAACATAAGGAATTGTCAGTAAATTGCCCAATTGCTCTTGAGTCAAAGAAATGTCAACCCCTTTGACTGATGAACAGATTTTGCCACTCCTCTTGACCAAATTGCAAAAAAAGGCTTTGACGAGTTCAGGATAATACGTACCCATGAAGCCAACAAATTCATCAAGGCCTTGGAAGTCGAGGAGAGATGGGAAGAGAAGTCCAGCGTTGATGAAGGAGTTCAAGTCACCATACTTGGGAGGAAGAATCGGCCTTTCAAGGTAATAGGCCAAGAATCGTTCCTTTTGTTCCTCCGTGACAAGAAGGCGTGATAGGTCAAGGGTATTCATGGAGACATTCTTCGACCGGTGTCTGCGAGAGGAGGAGGAAGCCATTTTTCGGATTTGTGAAAGGGTAGGGTTCGAAAAGGGGTTTTGGGTAGAGACCAAATTAGAAAATCCAAATGGGTGGAAGGGCAAGAGAGGAGAAGTACGAGCAAAACCCACTAATTGGTTCTGAAATTGAGCAAGAAACGAAGGAGAATAGTGGGCAAAACCAGTTCGGCGTCGAGGAGAGGAAAGGGGAGAAGAACAGTGTAATCGATTATGAAAACTGACCAGAGATACTTATATTATCGAATTGGTAATCGATTACAGTCAGTTGTGTAATCGATTACCACTATTTGAATTTTAAATAAAATTCAAAATTGCAATTGTAATCGATTACAGCAGTTAATGTAATCGATTACTTGCAGTTCAAAATTTGAAAAATTTCAAATTTCGAATATGTAATCGATTATACCAGTTATGGTAATCGATTACTCAGAGAAATTAAATAAGCATGAGGACTAAGAACAAGGGTAATCGATTAATAAACCTATGGTAATCGATTACAAGAACATTTTATAAGTTCTAACCTATATGATCCTATGTAACATATTTCCAAAAGAATACTTAAGCATATAATCAACTAAGACATGTAATCATGTAAGAAAAGATTATACAAGTATCTAATGATAAGTACTATCATAGGACATGCGTTTAAGCACATAGGTAAATTAGATATATGCAATCATAAATTTAACACATGAATTAAGCATGTAAGCATATATGTTCACCTAAAAATTATGCAAATATTTAAGATATATAAGCACGTTTTTAGAAAATTATCTTCTTAACGATTATGTTTGTTATTTTTATAATTCCTACTGTGTTCCTATGAATTTCTAGTCAGTGGGCTTAGGAGCAAGTTCCCTAAACTTGATTCCTTTCAAATTGGTTTAATTCTTCCTGCATTGCCACAATCCAATACTCATCCTCCAGAGCATCATTTACTTTTGAGGGTTCTATTTGAGAGACAAAGGCCATATTCAAAACAGAATCATTTAAGCGTAGCCTTGTAGAAACGCCTCTAGAAATATCACCAATGATATTATCAACTGGATGATCCCTATGGATTCTCCATTCCTTCGGAAGTTGATAAGTGTTATCTTCAATGTGCTCTTCTTGTATTGGATTTTGATCTCTTTCCTTTTGAGAGTCTTCATTAATAATGATATTTTCTTCTTCATTATCTGGAAGATTGACTGTATCTTCTATTGAAGATTTAGACTCGTCAAAGGAAACATGTATGGATTCTTCCACAGATAGAGTTTTCTTGTTAAAGACTCTATATGCTTTGCTTGTTAGAGAATAACCAAGGAATATACCTTTATCAGATTTTTCATCAAACTTACCAAGGTTTTCCTTTCCATTATTCAAGACAAAGCATTTGGATCCAAAAGCATGTAGATGAGAGATATTTGGTTTCCTTCCTTTGTAGAGTTCATAGAGGGTTTTCTTCAGAATTGGTGTAATAAGAACTCTATTGGAAACATAGCAAGCAGTACTTACAGCATCAGCCCAGAAATATTTAGGAAGGCTTGATTCACTTAGTATGGTTCTTGCTAATTCTTCAAGTAATCTGTTCTTCCTTTCTACAACACCATTTTGTTGTGGTGTTCTCGGAGTAGAGAAATTATGTGATATTCCATTTTCATCACATAGTTCTTGAAATTGATGATTCTGAAATTCTCCACCATGATCACTTCTAATAGAAGAGATCTTTAAAGACTTCTCATTTTGAACTAGCCTTGCATATCTCTTAAATGCGTTAAAGGCTTCATTCTTATGAGGCAAAAATAATGTCCTTGTAAATCTAGAGAAATCAACAACAATAACAAGTGCATAGAAATTACCTCCGAGGCTTTTTGTTCTTGAAGGTCCGAACAAATCCATATGTAGAAATTGAAGGGGCCTTGAAGTCGAAACTATGTTCTTTCGTTTGAAAAACGTTCTGGTTTGCTTCCCTTTTTGACATGCATCACAAAGCTTGTCTTTCTCGAATCTTATCTTTGGAAGCCCAACAACTAGATCATGCTTGACTAGTTTGTTTAAATGATCTATGTGTATATGAGCAAGTCTTCTATGCCATAGCCATGAATCACTATTGTTCTTGGCCAAAAGACATCTTACGTTTTGTGGAATTTCTTCCAAGGAGATCATGAAGACTTTATTGACTTTATAACCAGAAAACTTAACTTCTTTAGTTTTCACATCATTTACTACACATATATCATCAATGAAACCAACTGTCAAACCTTTGTCACATAGTTGACTGATACATAGAAGATTATGCATCAAACCATCAACGTAAAGAACTTTATCGATGACTGTTTGAGGGGGTGTGCCTATTCTTCCAATAACAAGTATCTTTCCCTTTTGATTGTTTCCATATGTGACAAAACCTTTTTCCCTAGGTATAAGAAAAGAAAACTTGGTTTTGTCTCCTGTCATGTGTGATGAGCAGCCACTATCAAGATACCATAAATCCTTTGCTGCTTTCATACACACCTACATGACAAAGTTCAGACATGGGTATTAGGAACCCAACAAGTTTTGGGTCCTTCTAAGTTAACATCCTTTCTAACCCATATGTATTCCCTATTTGGTACTCCAACATTTTTGTAGTAACATCTACTAGGGGTATGTCCTATTTTGTTACAATAAGTACAAGAATAATAATTGTAACTAGATGTTTGCCTAGGAGAGGGATGAATCTTCTTAGGAGGTCTATGAGGATTACTCTTCCTATTGTTCATACTTCTAAAAGAATTAGTCTTAGTGTTTTTAGAAGATCCTTCCACTTTGTTTGATTTTACAAACACAGTTTTCTTGACTTCTTTTGTCTTTGGGTGAGAAGTATATCCTAGACCTGACTTATTGTTTGAATGTCTTTGCATACTTAGAATATCATCTAACTTCTGTTTTTCTATGTTGAAGTTATGAACTCTTTGTTGAAGATTATCTATCTTTTCGTCTAAAGAACTACACTTAGTGCATTTATGTGTAATATCTAACTTAGATTTTACTATGTCTAGTTCTTCTTGTAAAGTTCTACACTTACTTTCTAAGGATGAAATCAAATTATTTTGCCTAGTGCTAACCTTAGAAAATTCTTGACATAATTTAAACATATTTTCCATAGTAAACTTTAAATCATGAAAATACATAGAATTGTCACTAACCTGGAAATCTTCAACATCTGAATCATGTGAGGCCATCAATGTGACTTGTGCTTCTTATTTGTCAGTGTCTGATGATGAACTTACTTCATTATCATCCCAAGCCAAGTATGCTCTTCGTGTGGGTTGATCCTTCTTTTCGAATTTTTCTCTTAGACCATGTTTGTTCTTTTGAAGATTTGGACATTCTAACTTCATGTTTCCAGGCTTGCCACATTCGAAGCATGTGATCTTTTGAGAGGAAGAAGACTCATTGTTCCTTTGGAAAGATTTGTTGTTGTTAAATTTCATACCTTTTCTTTTAAGAAACTTTCCAAAGTTCTTTACTAAAAGATTCAAGTTCCCATTGTCTTCTTCTTCAGGGAGGAGTTGTCATAGCTATGCTCGAACTCTACCTATGACCGCTAAAAAGCAATTTAAGGGAGGAGTTTTCGCAGATGTACTCAAACTTTACCTATGACAGCTAAAAAGCAGTGTAAGGGAGGAGCTGCCGTCGATGTGCTGGGACTCTACCTATGACTGCTGAAAAGCAGTTTAATATAGTAGTTGTCGTAGATATGCTCGGACTCTACCTATGACCGCTGAAAAGCAATTTAATATAGGTGTTGTCGAAGAAGTGCTCGGACTCAACTTATGACCGCTAAAAAGCAGTTTAAGGGAGGAGCTGCGGCAGATGTGCTCGAACTCAATATATGATCCCTGAAAAGCAATTTAAGGGAGAAGTTGTCGCAGATGTGCTCGGACTCTACGTATGACCGTTGCCAATCAGTTTAAGGGAGGAGGTGGCATATATGTGCTCGAACTCTACCTATGACCGCTGCAAAGAAGTTTAAGGTAGGAGTTGTCATGGATGTGCTCAAACTCTTCCAAAAAAGCAGTGTAAGGGAGGAGCTGTCGTACATTTTTTCGATTTCTTCCTTTGACCTATGAAATGCAGTTTAAAGGAGGAGCTGGCGCAGATGTTCTCAGACTCTACCTATAACCATTGAAAAGTAGTTTAAGGGAGGAGCTGCGACAGTTGTTCTCGAACTCTACCTTTGGCTATCGAAAAGCAGTTTAAGGGAGGACCTACCGTAGATGTGCTCCGACTCTACCTATGATGGCTAAAAAGAAGTTTAAGGGAGGAGCTGTCATAGCTGTGCTCAAACTCTACCTATGACCGCTAAAAAGCAGTTTAAGGGAAGAGCGGCCGTCTATGTGCTCGGACTCTACCTAAGACCGATGAAAAACAAATTATGGGAGGAGCTATCATAGATGTGCTCAGACTCTACCTATGACTGTAGAAAAGCAGTTTAATATAGTAGCTATCATAGATGGGCTCGGACTCTACCTATGACCGTTGAAAAGAAGTTTAATATTGGAGATGTTGTAGAAGTGCTCAGACTTTACCTATGACCGCTAAAAAGCAGTTTAATGGAGGAGCTGCGGTGGATGTGCTCGAACTCTATCTATGACCACTGAAAAGAAGTTTAAGGGAAGAGTTGTCGCAGATATCCTCGGACTCTTCCTATGACCACTACAAAGCAGTATAAGGGAGGAGTTGTCATAGATGTGCTTGAACTCTACGTATGACCACAGCTAGGTAGTTTAAGGGATGAGCTCTCGTGGATGTCCTCGAACTCTTCCTATGACTTCCAAAAAGCACTTTAAGGGAGGAGCTGTCGTAAATATTCTCGATTTCTTCCTTTGACATCTGAAAAGAAGTTTAAAGGAGGAGCTGGCGCAGATGTTCTTGGACTCTATCTATAACCACTGAAAAGCAGTTTAAGGGAGGATCTGCGACAGATGTGCTCGAACTATACCTATGACCGCTAAAAAGCAGTTTAAGGGAGGAGCTACCATAGATGTTCTCAAACTCTACCTATGACCGCAGAATAGAAGTTTAAGGGAGGAGCTTCTATAGATGTGCTTGTTTGAGTAAAATATTTAAATAAATTAACCTATTTTGATAAATAACAATTTCGCTAAGTGTTACTAACTTTCTTTAAAGGATTTCATATTCAGGTACACTTATGAACTGAAGCCGTGTCGCAAACATTATCAAAAAGCAAATGAAGAGACCGTTCGCCTATGAGAAATGAGTCTGCCTCCAGAGTAAAGATCGTCCGCCTGCAAAGACTGTCCGGCTCAATCCTTGTCAAACACATGGGTTGACTAAAGAGCAATGATTGAAGACTCGAACAAAAAGAATTAGCTCAAAGGAGATCGTTTGCTCAAACCAAAGATGAGTTGTCATACACCTCTTGGTGGATCAGAGCATTAATGGCGAAAGAGACAGAATTAAGCGCCATATACATTGAAGGTTCAAATTCTCTAACATTCCTTAATTCAAGCTGCTTTTGCTGAATTAGCGGTGATATCCTCTGATCATCATATCTCCTCAACGGCCAAATCCAAATCTTCTGGTCAGAGCATTAATTGCCATATTAGCTGTAATGCACATGCATTAATTGCAGCCTCTGAGAACCAGAACCAAAAGCATTGACAGACGATGTCACCCTCTATCTGTTGAAGAAACATTCTTCACCTGGCAGACTACAATAAGCAGATGCAGAAGTATCCTTTACTCACAATCAAGCAAAGATTCAACGGAACTATTTTTGAAGATCTTCATCAGCGCCTCCAGTTATTATCCTACTGAAGATATAAATAGTGGCCTCTGCATCATCTTCAATTCGGCGACTTACACACTATCAAAGCATTCAAATCCTTCAAGTCAGTTTACAATTTGAACAAGCTTTAGTCAAGAACACTCAGTAACCTTAGCCCTCCTATTTTCTGAGTTTAGTCGCCAACTAGTGTGAAATCTCTACAGAGTGAAAACTCTTATTCTTCCTCACACAAGCCCTTCAGAGAACCAATTTGTATACCTTCTCTGAACTTAGAACTTCATAGTTTCTACCCACTCTTTGTGAAGAGATCCCTGTAGAAAACAAACCTTCTTGAAAAAGAACTGGGAGGAGTCCTGTCGAATACTCGAGAGATAAAGGAGAAGTTTTGAGAAAACTTGTAAAGGAGTAGTCCTCAGAATACTGGGAGAAGTCCCTGAGAACACTTGCACTAATCTGTTGAAATAGTGGAAAATCTTGGTATAGCCAAGGACTGGACGTAGCCCTATCGGTTTTGGGGGTGAAGCAGGATGATGAGTGGATTTTATATGATGTTTTTAGGCTATTTTTAGTCTTTTTATTTTATTATCTTTGAGTCTCATGTAGGTTTTTTTATTGTTTTTATGTAGATTTTATATTTATTTTGCATTTTGCATGTAGATTAGATTTTATTAGATTTTCTAGCTTTATTTTATATTTTTAGGAATTTTTCTAGTTATTTTGTATTTTTAGAAAAAGCTGGTTTGGTTATCATTTTTGTCCAGGGACCAATATGTAAAGTTTCAGGAAGTCAGGGACCAAATTGTAAAAGTTCAAGAGTGGAGGACTTAAAGTGGAGATTGAGAGAATATGAGGGCTTGAATTGAAGTGCTAACCAAGGGAGGACCAAAGTGAAAAAGAAGAATATGAAGAATCACTCTCCAATTTAGCACATGGAAAAAATGTTTAAAGGAATTGATGTTAGTGGAGGCAGGGTTTCAGAATTAAACAAGGCTGAGTAGTGGCATTTTATGGCCATCAAAACCCACTACCATGAATGAAGAAGGAAGGAAAAGCTTGAAGATGAAGAAGCAGCGTCCCAACGCTCCAGCGTTGGGATCCCAGCGCTCCAGCGCTGGGGTTCTGACTAGATGATGAGTCAGATGTTGACCCAGCGCCCAAGCGTTGGAAAGCCAGCGCTCAAGCGCTGGGCCTCGGACAGAAAGTGGATTTTTAATGCATCCTAGCGCCCATGCGTTGGGAATGCCAGCGCTCAAGCGCTGGAGGCTGGAATTTTACTATAAATAAGACCCTTTTCTTCACTTGTAAGACACCTTCATAGAATACAACAAGTATTCTCTCTTTCTCCCTCAAAGATCATTGTTCCTAGGAATTGTGGGAAGCCAAACTTGAGCTCCTATCCAGGGTAATTCAATGATTCTTTTAGCCATGCTTGCCTAATTCTTCTTTAAGTTTTTGGGTTGTTTTAGTTTATAATACATGTTCTAGTCTTTTTCTACATTTCTGAATTGTATTTCCATTCATGTTTTATTACCTTATGCTTTATTTCTATCTTGTGGATCCCAAGAGGTTTTGCTTATTACTTATTACATAAGGCCATTTGGTGAGTAGTAAGGGAACTAGGTAATAAAAAAGGTTATAAGTATACTTCGCTAAGGAATTAGGAAGGACGTAACTTTATGTTGGCCTGAACATCTTCTTCATCTTCTTCTTTAGTTAACTAGGTGCCAAGGAATTGGGTTTAGTAATTAAAAAGAAAGATCTACAATGCTTAAGGAATTAACTTGTAGTTACACTAGGCTATAGCATCATGATAATGGTTTTATAATTCAGGAATTTAGTAGGAAATTTCTAGCATGTTTTTATAGACTATGTAAACCAACCCAAGAGCTTAATGTTCATCATCTCTTTCTTTTATTATTTTATGCTATTGTTTCTTTCTAGTTTTCAAACCAACAACAAATATTCATCTTTTATTTTTCTGCTTTAGTACTAAATTTTATAATAATAAGAACACCTATCCCGTGGGTTCGATCTTTTTATATTACGCGATAGTAAATTGTACACTTGCAATTTCATTATCACAGGATAAATATCGTGTGTGCTTTATTCTTCAAGTTCTAAGTTTATTTCCGCTGCACATGTCTTTCAATGTTTTCGAACTAATAACAAATATATTGCGAAAAAGTTTATAAAAGTCACACACACAATTCAAACCCCCTTTTCTTGTGTGGTTTTATTACTATCAATGCTCGGACTCTAATTACGCTCGCTGAAAAGTAGTTTAAGGGGGAGCTGCCGTTAAGTGCTCGGACTCTACCTATGACCGCTGAAAAGCAGTTTAAGGGAGGACTTTCCATTGATTTTCCTAGACTCCTCCTATGACCGCTGAAAAGCAGTTTAAGGGAGGAGCTGTCGTAGATGTGCTCAGACTCTACCTATGACAACTAAAAATCAGTTTAAGGACGAGCTGCTGTCTATATGCTCGGACTCTAACTATGATCGCTGAACAGTAGTTTAAGGCAAGACCTGTCACTGATGTTGTCGAATTCTACCTATGACCGCTGAAAATTAGGTAAAGGGAGGAGCTTTCGCATATGTGCTCGGACTCTAACTATTACTGCTAAAAAGCAGTGTAAGAGAGGAGTTGTCGTAGATGTGCTCGGACTCGAACTATGACCGCTGGAAAGCAGTTTAAGGGAGGAGCTACCATAGATGTGCTCAGACTCAAACTATGACCGCTGAAAGGCAATTTAAGGGAGCGGCTGTCGTAGGTGTGCTCGGACTCTACCTATGACCGCTACAAATCAGTTTTAGGACAGGTTGCTGTGGATATGCTCGGACTATACCTATGACCGCTGCAAAAAAAATTAACGGAGGATCTATCGTCGATGTGCTCGAACTCTTCCAATGACCTCCAAAAAGCAGTTTAAGGGAGGTGCTGTTGTAGATGTTCTCGAATTCTTCCTTTGACCTCTGAAAAGCAGTTTAAAGGAGGAGCTGGCGCAGATGTTCTCGGACTCTACCTATAACCACTGAAAAGCAGTTTAAGTGAGGAGTTGCGACAGATGTGCTCGAACTCTACCTTTGACCGCTGAAAAGCTGTTTAAGGGAGGAGTTACCATAGATGAGCTCAGACTCTACCTATGACCGTTGAAAAGAAGTTTAAGGGAGGAGCTATCATAGTTGTGCTCGAACTCTACCTATGACCGCTTAAAAGCAGTTTAAGGGAGGAGTTTTCGTAGATATGCTCGGACTCAACCTATGACCGCTGAAAAACAGTTTAAGGGAGGAGCTATAGTAGATATTCTCAGACTCTACCTATGACTGCAGAAAAGCATTTTAATATAGTAGCTCTCATAGATGTGCTCGGACTATACCTATGACCGTTGAAAAGAAGTTTAATATTGGAGATGTTGTAAAAGTGCTCAGACTCTACCTATGACCGATAAAAATCTGTTTAATGGAGGAGGTGCGGCGGATGTGCTCGAACTCTATCTATGACCGCTGAAAAGCAGTTGAAAGGAATAGTTGTCGCAGATGTCCTCGGACTCTTCCTATGACCACTACAAAGTAGTTTAAGGGAGGAGTTGCCGAAGATGTTCTTGAACTCTACGTATGACCACTGCAACGTAGTTTAAGGGAGGAGCTCTCGTGGATGTGCTCGAACTTTTCCTTTGACCTCCAAAAAGCAGTTTAAGGGAGGAGCTGTCGTAAATGATCTCGATTTCTTCCTTTGACATCTGAAAAGCAGTTTAAAGGAGATACTCATGCAGATGTTCTCGGACTCTACCTATAACAACTGAAAAGCAGATTAAGGGAGGAGTTGTGACAGATGTGCTCGAACTCTACCTATGACCGCTGAAAAGCAGTTTAAGGGAGGACCCTCCATCTATTTGCCTGAACTCTACCTATGACCGTTGAAAAGCAGTTTAAGGGAGGAGTTGTCGTAGATGTGCTCAGACTCTACCTATGACAACTAAAAATCAGTTTCAGGACGAGCTGCTGTCTATATGCTCGGACTCTAACTATGATCCCTGAAAAGTAGTTTAAGGAATGAGCTGTTGGCGATGTTCTCGAATTCTACCTATGACCGCTGAAAAGTAGGTAAAGGGAGGAACTTTCGCAGATGTTCTCAGACTCTACCTATAACCACTGAAAAGCAATTTAATGGAGGAGTTGTGACAGATGTGATCGAACTCTACCTTTGACCGCTGAAAAGCAGTTTAAGGGAGGAGCTTCCATAGATGAGCTCGGACTCTACCTACGGCAGCTGAAAAGAAGTTTAAGGGAGGAGCTGTCATAGCTGTGCTCGAACTCTACCTATGACCGCTAAAAAGAAGTTTAAGGGAGGAGTTTTCGTAGATGTGCTCGGACTCGACCTATGACCGCTAAAAAACAGTTTAAGGGAGGAGCTATAGTAGATGTGCTCAGACTCTACCTATGCTTGCAGAAAAGCATTTTAATATAGTAGCTATCGTAGATGTGCTCGGACTCTACCTATGACCATTGAAAAGTCTATTAATTGGGCTTATCTGGTAATGACACATATGTTGCTGCACAAGGAGAGAACTAGCCCTCTTCCATTTGCTTCTGCAATATCCATCATTCTGAAGAAGAAAGGCGTTTCTACTCATGGCGAGTGCTCCGTTAAGATGGATGGTAAGGCTCAGCGCATCGATCTGAACATTCTGAACATGATGGGATTCATTCATGATGTTGATGGATCCTTCAGGAACAAATCTGACCTGACCTCTGAGTATCCTCCTGGTCCTACTCCTTCAGCCTTCTTCCTTCCATCTGAGAATGCTCCATCGTCATCTTCTGGTACCGATGCTTCTACACAGCTCATTCTTTCACATATTGATAGCATGAAGCAATTCATCAACCAGCGCTTTGATCGCATGGAAAGCCTAGTCGAGTCCATGTACACTACCTTGCGTGCAGATGTGGACAGTCTAAGCCTTCGTGTATATCAGATGACTCGTTCTCCTCTCCATTTCTCTGATGAGTCTGAAGACCTCTAGACTATTTTTATTCAGACTATTTATATTTTGGGTTGTAATAGTTTAGACATAACTTTTGGATGGTTTGATTTCTGCTTGCATGTTTAATTAACTTCTGAACTTCTCTAGTTATGCTTTAATTGCGTGTGATGCATAAGTTTCAAAATTCTGTCTTGCTTACCCCCACTCCCTACAATTTATATGTCTATACTACTTGTTAGCATGTATGGAATATGCTTGGACTCATCTTCTTTTTGATGAAGTCAAAAGGGGGAGAAAGGGTCCTGTGCTTTGTAACGGTTATTTACAAGGAAAGCTACAAGTGGATCAAATAGGGGGAGAAAAGCAATATAGTATTCGGCATAAAATTCCCTTTATTACTATTATCCTGGAATACTTTGTATGGTTTTTTTTTCTTCTTTTTGATGATGTCAAAAGGAGGCGAAAAGCCTTGTGTATGCTTGATCATTTTCAGGATACTATGCTTCAATTGCAACACAAAGGGGGAGATAAAATTGCAAAACAAAGGGGGAGATATACAAGACAAGAGAGAAAGTCAAATGATCAATCAATGTTCAAGCATGATGTTTGTCATCATCAAAAAGGGGGAGATTGTAAAGAAGGTCTCGTCCTTGGACTCGGCTGAGGTTTTGATGAAAGGAACAAAAAGAAGAAAGACTTCAAGAAGACTTCAAGAAAGAAAGGAAAGACTTCAAGAACCGCCTCAGAACGTCAAGATCAATCATCAAGGTTCTTTGTTTAAGTAAGTCTTGTCAACTTAGTGTGCTATGTTTTATTAAGGTTTAATGGCATTTAAAGGCTCATAAAAGATCAACTAAATGAGTACGATATGTTCTCACAAGTAAAACTTGGTAGGAACACTCAATTAGGGCTTGAGATGGTTAAAACTGAGTTTCGGACTATCTGCAATCGATTACAGGTTGTGTGTAATCGATTACAGGAAGGCAGTAATCGATTACCACCTTCGTGTAATCGATTACACAGTTTGAATTTTGAATTCAAACTGCAACGGCTAGTGTAATCGATTACCAGGCTTCTGTAATCGATTACCAAGTCGACAGATGTGTTGTTTCACGAACCAATGTGTCTCATAACGGTTAGGAAGGCTTGTGATGGTTCATGGACGACCTCTAGTGCCTATATAAAGTCCGTAGACGCTCAGAAACATCAATGACTCGGTCCATAACTTTGATATTCATTAAAGTCATCATTTTGAGTTTCTGTTCTCTCATTTTCATAAGAACACGCATGCTGTTCATCTTTTGAGAAACTCAGAATAAAAGAGCCTTCATTGTAATTTCCTGGAGCATACAAACTAAGATCAATCCATCTTGTTTAAAGGATTGAATCAGCCATTGTAAAGGCATTTTCTTCTTCATCTCTTGAATCGATTTGATTCATTCACTGTGGTTTTTGGTGGTTGTAAAAAGGTCCATCGTAGTGTTCGATGGTTGTGGAAAAGGTTCTTTGAATCAGGTTTGATTCAAAGTCTGCCGTAGGGTTCGGCGTCTGTGAAATGGTCCTTTGGATCGGGTTTGATTCAAAGTCCACCGTAGGGTTCGGTGATTGTGGAAAAGGTCCTTTGAATCGGGTTTGATTCAAAGTCCGCCGTAAGGTTCGGTCATAGTGGAAAAGGTCCTTTGAATCGGGTTTGATTCAAAGTCCGCCGTAGGGTTCGGCGTCATCAGTTGGTGGTTTGCCATCTGAGGTTTGACAAGAGTTCTTAAGGTCCTTGGTGTAAGTGCTTGTAAGAAGTCTTGATCATAGTGGAAAAATCCTCAAGGGGTTTCTTGAGGGACTAGACGTAGCCTTCGGTGGATAGAAGGTGAACCAGGATAAAATCTTGTGTGTGATTTCCTCTTCCCTTCATCTTTTACTTTCAAGCAAACCTTTATTCCGCTGCAATCACAACCATCGTTTTGTGATCATCATTATCTTGGAAGTAATAATATCGATAAGGCGAAAGTCGTGCAACTCTGATTCACCCCCCCTCTCAGGTTGCTATCTAGGCTAACAGGGAGGAGTTTTCGTACATGTTCTCAGACTCTACCTATGATAGCTAAAAAGCAATTTAAGGGAGGCGTTGTCGTCGACGTGCTCGGACTATACCTATGATGGCTGAAAAGCTGTTTAATATAGTAGTTGTTGTAGATGTGCTCAGACTCTACCCATGACCGCTGAAAAGCAGTATAATATAGGTTTTGTCGTAGAAGTGCTCGAACTCTACCTTTGACCGCTGAAAAGTAGTTTAAGGGAGGAGCTACCATAGATGTGCTCAGACTCTACCTAAGACCACTAAAAAGTACTTTATGGGAGGAGCTGCGGCAGATATGCTCGAACTCTATCTACGACCACTGAAAAGCAGTTTAAGGGAGGAGTTGTCGCAGAGGTGCTAGGACTCTTCCTATAACCGTTGCAAAGCAGTTTAAGGGAGGAGTTGCCATCGATGTGCTCGAACTCTATCTGTGATCGCTGCAAAAACGTTTAAGGGAGGAGCTGTCGTGGATGTGCTTGAACTCTTCCTATGACCTCCAAAAAGTAGTTTATGGGAGGAGCAGTCGTAGATATTCCCGATTTCATCCTTTGACCTATGAAAAGTAGTTTAAAGGAGGAGCTAGGTAAGATGTTCACAGACTCTACCTATAACCACTAATAAGCAGATTGAGGGAGGAGCGACGACATATGTGCTCGGACTCTACCTATGGCCGCTGAAATGCAATTTAAGGTAGGAGCTACCATAGATGTGCTCAAACTCTACCTATGACCACTGAAAAGAAGTTTAACGGAGGAGCTGTCATAGCTGTGCTCGGACTCTACCTATGACCGCTAAAAAGCAGTTTTAGGGAGGAGCTGTTGTCGATGTGCTCGTATCTACCTATGACCGCTGAAAAGAAGTTTATGGAAGGAGCTATCATAGATGTGCTCAGAAACTACCTTTGACCGCTGAAAAGCAGTTTAAGGTAGGAGCTACCCTAGATGTGCTCAGACTCTACCTATGACCGCTGAAAAGAAGTTTAACGGAGGGGTTGTCATAGCTGTGCACGAACTCTACCTATGACCGCTAAAAAGCAGTTTAATGGAGGAGTTTTTGTAGATGTGCTCGGACTCTACCTATGACCGCAAAAAAACAGTTTAAGGGAGCAGTTGCCGTCGATGTGCTCGAACTCTACCTATGACCGCTAAAAGGCAGTTTAAGGGATGGGCTATCATAGATGTCCTAGGACTCTACCTATGACTGCAGCAAAGCTGTTTAGTATAGTAGGTGTCGTAGATGTGCTCGGACTCTACCTATGACTGCTCAAAAGCAGTTTAATATAAGAGTTGTCGTAGAAGTGCTCAGACTCTACCTAAGACCACTTAAAAGCAGCTTAAGGGAGGAGCTGCGGCGGATGTGCTCGAACTATAACTATTACTGCTGAAAAGCTGTTTAAGGGATAGTTGCCGTAGATGTGCTCGGAATCTTCCTAAGACCACTACAAAGCAATTTAAGGGAGGAGATGCCATAAATGTGCTTGAACTCTACCTATGACCACTGCAAAGTAGTTTAAGGGAGGAGCTCTCGTGGATGTGCTCGAACTCTTCCTATGACCTCGAAAAAGAAGTTTAAGGGAGGACCTATCGTAGATGATCTCAATTTTTTCCTTTGACCACTTAAAAGAAGTTTAAAGGAGGAGCTGGTGCAGATGTTCTCGGACACTTCATATAACCACTAAAAAGCAGTTAAAGGGAGGAGCTGCGACAGATGTGCTCGAACTCTACCTTTGACTGCTGAAAAGCAGTTTAAGGGAGGAGCTACCATAGATGTGCTCAGACTCTACCTATGACCGCTGAAAAGAAGTTGAAGGGAGGAGCTGTCATAGCTGAGCTCGAACTCTACCAATTACCGCTAAAAAGCAGTTTAAGGAAGGAGTTTTCGTAGATGTTCTCAAACTCTTCCGATGACCGCTAAAACGCAGTTTAAGGGAGTAGTTTTCGTAGATGTGCTTAATTTCTTCCTATGACCGCTAAAAAGAAGTTTAAGGGAAGAGCTTCCGTCGGTGTGGTTGGACTCTACCTAGGACTACTGAAAAGAAGTTTTTTATAGTAGCTGTCGTAGACGTGCTCGGACTCTACCTATAACCGGTGAAAAACAGCTTAATATAGGTGTCGTCGTTGAAGTGCTCGGACTCTACCTATGACTGCTAAATAGGAGTTTAAGGGAGGAGATGCGGTGAATGTGCTAGAACTCTATCTACGACCGCTGAAAAACAGTTTAAGGGAGGAGTTATCGCAGATGTGCTCGGGCTCTACCTATGACCGTTGCCAAGCAGTTTAAGGGAGGAGTTGCCATAGATGTTCTCGAACTCTACCTATGACCGCTGCAAAAAATATTTAAAGGACAAGCTATCGTGGATGTGCTCGAAATCTTCCTATGACCTCCCAAAAGCAGTTAAAGGGAGGAGCTGTCATATTTGTGCCCGAACTCTACCTATGACTGCTAAAAGGCAGTTTAAGGGAGGAGTTTTAGTAGATGTGCTCAGACTCTACCTATGACCGTTAAAAAGAAGTTAAAGGGAGGAGCCGTAGTAGATATTCTCGATTTCTTCCTTTGACCTATGATAAGTAGTTTAAAGGAGGAGCTAGGGCAGATGTTCTCATACTCTACCTATAACCACTAATAAGCATATTAAGGGAGGAGCTGCGACATATGCGCTCAGACTCTACCGTTGACCGATGAAAAGTAGTTTAAGGTAGGAGCTACCAAAGATGTGCTCGGACTCTACCTATGACCGCTGAAAAGAAGTTTAAGGGAGGAGCTGTCAGAGTTGTGCTCGAACTCTACCTATGACCGCTAAAAAGAAGTTTAAGGGAGGAGTTTTCGTAGATGTGCTCGGGTTGTACCTATGACCGCAAAAAAGCAGTTTAAGGGAGGAGCTGTCGTCGATGTGCTCGAACTCTACCTATGACCGCTGAAAAGTAGTTTAAGGGAGGAGTTGTCATAGATGTGCTAGGACTCTACCTATGACTACAGCAAAGCAGTTTAATATAGTCGCTGTCATAGATGTGCTCGGACTCTACCTATGACCGCTGAAAAGCAGTTTAATATAGGAGCTGTCGTAGAGGTGCTAATACTCTGCCTATGACCAATAAAAAACAGTTTAAGGGAGGAGATGTAGTGGATGTGCTCGAACTATAACTATGACCGTTGAAAAGCAGTTTAAGGGAGGAGTTGTCATAGATGTGCTCGGACTCTTCCTATGACCGCAACAAAGCAGTTTAAGGGACGAGTTTCCATAGATGTACTTGAACTCTACCTATGACCACTGCAACGTAGTTTAAGGGAGGAGCTCTCGTGGATCTGCTCGAACTCTTCCTATGACGTCCAAAAAGCAGTTTAAAGGAGCAGGTGGCGCAGATGTTCTTGGACTCTACCTATAACCACTAAAATGCAGTTTAAGGGAGGAGTTGGGACAGATGTGGTCGAACCTACCTTTGACCGCTGAAAAGAAGTTTAAGGGATGAGCTACCATATATGTGCTCAGACTCTACCTAGGACCGCTGAAAAGAAGTTAAAGGAAGTAGCTGTCATAGTTGTGCTCGAACTCTACCAATTACCGCTAAAAAGCAGTTTAAGGGAGGAGTTTTTGTAGATGTGCTCAAACTATACCTATCCACGTTGAAAAGCAGCTTAAGGGAGGAGTTTTCGTAGATGTCCTCAAACTATTCCTATGACTGCTAGTAAGCAGTTCAAGGGAAGAGCTACCGTCTGTGTGGTTGGATTCTACCTATAACTGCTGAAAAGAAGTTTATTAAAGTAGCTGTCGTAGATGTGCTCGGACTCTACCTATGACCGCTGAAAAGAAGTTTAATATAGGTGTCGTCGTAGAAGTGCTCGGACACTACCTATGACCGCTAAAAAGTAGTTTAATGGAGGAGATGCGGTGGATGTGCTCGAACTATATCTACGACCACTGAAAAGTAGTTTAAGGGAGGAGTTGTCGCAGATGTGCTCGGACTATACCTATGACCGTTGCAAAGCAGTTTAAGGGAGGAGTTTCCATAGATGTGCTCGAACTCTACCTATGACCGCTGCAAAAAAGTTTAAGGGGGGAGCTGTCGTGGATGTGCTCGAACTCTTCCTATGACCTCCAAAAAGCAGTTTAAGGGAAGAGTTGTCGTAGTTGTTCTCGATTTCTTCCTTTGAGTTATGATAAGTAGTATAAAGGAGGAGCTTGGGCAGATGTTCTTAGACTCTACCTATAGCCACTAATAAGCCGATTAAGGGAGGAGCTGCGACATATGTGCTCAAACTCTACCTATGACCGCTGAAAATAAGTTTAAGGGAGGAGCTGTCATAATTGTGCTCGAACTATACCTCTGACCGCTAAAAAGCAGTTTAAGGGAGGAGTTTTCATAGATGTGCTCGGACTCTACCTATGACCGCTAAAAAGCAGTTTAAGGGAGGAGCTTTCGTAGATTTTCTAGGACTCTACCTATGACTGTAGCAAAGCAGCTTAATATGATAGCTGTCGTAGATGTGCTCGGACTCTACATATGACCGCTAAAAAGAAGATTAAGGGAGGAGCTGCGGCAGATGTGCTAAAACTCTATCTATGACTGCCGAAAAGGAGTTTAAGGGAGGTTTTGTCGCAGATGTTCTCAAACTCTACCTATAACCACTAATAAGCATATTAAGGGAGGAGCTGCGACATATGTGCTTAGACTCTACCTTTGACCGCTGAAAAGTAGTTTAAGATAGGAGCTACCATAGATGTGCTCGGACTCTACCTATGACCGCTGAAAAGAAGTTTAAGGGAGGATCAGTCGTAGCTGTGCTCAAACTCTACCTATGACTGCTGAAAAGAAGTTTGATATAGTAGCTGTCGTAGATGTGCTTGGACTCTACCTATGACCACTGAAAAGAAGTTTAAGGGAGGAGCTGTCATAGCTGTGCTCGAACTCTACCTATGACCGCTAAAAAGCAGTTTAAGGGAGGATTTTTCGTAGATGTACTGGGGCTCTACCTATGACCGCTAAAAAGGAGTTTAAGGGAGGAGTGTAAGACCCTCTATTTTTAGTATTTATATTTTTGGTTCCTTAGTTTGGATTAATTATGTTTAGGACCCTGAACTACTTAGTAGTTTCAGTTTGGTCCTTGGTCGACCGTTTGGTTGACTTTATTATTATTGGAATGAGCTTTGTGTTAGTTGAATTGTTTTGTATTTATCATTTTGGAAGAATATATATGAATAATTATTTTAAAAACTGTTAGAAATATATCTTCTAGTGTGAGTATTTTGGGTTAAACTAATTTAGGAACCTATATATATTATATTAAAGAAATGTATTATTATATAGATACGTATTTATTTATAAAGGAAAAAGAAAAAAAAAAAGAAAAAAAGGAAATAATATATATATATATAACGCAGACGGATCTTATATATTTATTTAAATATATATATTTTGTTTTTGTTAGTTTTTGATTGAGATCATACTTTGAACACGAATTGTACGTTATCTATCATAAAATTAAGTAGATTTGATTTGAAAGTTAAGATAAGCATATTACCTATTTTTATGTGATATACTAATAGCCGTTTTTCTCTATTTTAATTAATTATAGTTTTGTTTTGGTAAGTTTATATATATATATATATATATATATATATATATATATATATATATATATATATATATATATATATATATATAATTATTAGAATAAGAAAAATAAAAATAATATACAAGTCGTGTATGCTATTATATATATATATATATTAAATTCTGTTTTATTATTATATATTAGTTATTTGGATTATGAACCTAGTTAAATTATACTAGTGTGTGTTTTATTCTATCAAGATTGAGCATGAATTTTAAAATTAAGAAATGCATTTTGGTGAAGAGATAAAGAATAAAAACTGAAATAACATATTTCCCCTTAAATAACAAATTTATCTCTCTCAACTCACCTCACAAAAATAAATAAAATAAATAAAACCCTATTTTCCTCTCTCGTTGCTCTGCGTCCTGGTTCTTCTTTCTTCCTTTTCCCGAACCCTCTGCTCAGCCGCCACCGCTCGAAGCCGTTGCTGCTGCGTTCGCGACCTGCGCCTCCTCTGCTGTTCCTCTTCCTCTCCTTCCTGGTCGCCGCTGCACCCTCCAGCCACCACCGTTCCGAGGTCGCGTCATCGCTGGTCTCCATGCCTCGCCACCAGACCTGCTGTCACAGCATCGGTTCGTGACGCCTCACCATCGACTCATCCAAGCTTTTGACTTCCCTCTTCGCTGTCTCTCGACCTGGCGCCGTCACCGCTCGTCTCTCTCTCTACCGCTCGTCGCCTCTGTTCCTTCCTTGGTTCCGAGCACGCGCCACCACACCGTCCAAGCTCGCGCCGTCGCCAAGCTCGCACAGCTGCTGTTCGTTTCTCTCCTCACGCCGCTGTCCCTTCCTCAAAGCGCGCCCTTCCTTTGCTGCTGTTCGTTCTCAGTCGTTGTCGCCGCCGCTCGAAGCCGTCGCCGCTGCGAGCTTCCCCTCTCTGTTCCGGCAGCCCCTCGAGCCACCTTGGATCTTCCTGCCGTTGTTGGTCTGCCTTTGTTCCTCATGCTTCCAGGTCTTCACCTCTATCTCTCGTGTTCTGTTTCAACACATGTTTTGCATTTGGTGCTATAATTACATGTTTCCTTTCCTACTTTTCCTCTTAAATTAGCTTAAATATGTTGGTTAGAGTGAATCATTAAGCGCTTTGATCTGGAATAGCAACAGAGTTTGTTCTTTTCTTGGTTCCATAAACCTTGCCATGTTCCAGAAACAGAATCAGTTCCTTGATGTTCTTTTGTTTCACAAGTTTGTTTAAGCTCTGTATGGGTAGTCTTGCCTTTGCATATCTGTTTCGGTTACTACTTGATGGGGTTCGGGATCGTCATTGCTATCATAGTTGGATCATAAAAATGAAATCTTTGACAGAAAATGGTATCATAATTGTTAATAAACTGAATTATGAGTTAATTTAATTAAAGTTTGAAATTTAAACATAGGTTGTTAGAGCCATGATAGGTTTTATATAAGCTGGTTGTTTTTGAAATTCAATTAATTGGGTTGTTGATATAATTTAAAATTGAAAAGATTTAGTTGAAATTTAAAAGAATTATGATATTATTTTGGTAGTGCCGAATTCTATGCATGATGGTATAGGATAATTTTGTTGATATTTGAATAGAAGATATGTGATTTAAATAATTATAGATTAAAAGTTTAAAGATATATATATATACACACACGACCTATACAGGGAAAATAAGTGTTGATATTTAAATTAAATATAAGGCTATGTTAGGTTGTTGGAACTATAGTTTTGAATTCAAGTTAAATATATATAGTAAGTTTTAATAACTATCTTAGGAAAATAGAAAGGGGACTAACGTATAATTATATATATGGTATGCGCACGCATGCATACTTGTGTGAGTATTGATTTCTTTTTTTTACTATTAAATTAATTGAAGGTTCATCTTCTTCGGAGAATTCTTTTACTTGGTTGAGTTCGGATCGCTTGCTAAGACCAGGTAAGGGTAACTCTGGGTCTAGATAGAGTCAGTTGTGTTTACCATGATTTTATTTCTGTGAATTATTTTGTTTATGAGAATGAAACTGTTTGTATTGTGGTGCTTGAAATTGAGAAATGTTTACATGATATATTGAAGATGATTATATTGTGTGTGGGGTGTGCTATGACTGATGTTTTGTGTGGACTGTTGATCCATGAGGATCATGAATTTTGCATAGTCATAGCATGTGCATCATATATATATATATATTGGGTTGATGTGGCGGTAATTTGTCCCGCGTGATCAACTGAGGATTATTGGGTTGATGTGGCGGTAATTTGTCCCGCGTGATCAACTGAGGATTTTAAGGTTGATGTGACGGATCGTTGTCCCGTGGGATCGACCGAGGGCAATGTGGTGGATCGTTGTCCCACGTGATTGTCCTAGCCCGTGAAGGGTGATGTTTTGGGCCCGAGAAGGGTGATATAATGGCCACATATTATAACTATAAGCATATAGTAGTAGAGAGCATTTGCACATCTTAAATGATTTGGTGATGTGAAAATTAATTATTGTGTTGCTGCTCTTGTTCCGTTCTTGATGAGTTACCGTTTATGATCTTGTGTTCTTTTATGTCACAATTGATAATATGGTTGTTGTTAATTATTTTCTCCCCTTCCAACATGCTGTTTGGTATTTGTTGTTTGTTCTCGAGTTAACCCTTTCTGTTTGTGTTTGGGCGCTTAACGCCAGAAAATAGACAGGGTGTTGATTCGTCGTCTTTTGAAGAAGCTTTACGAAATCAGAGTGCGCAGCGGAATCGTGGAAGAAGTTTGAAGAAGACAATTGATGTCTTAAGTTTTTCCGCTATTTTAATTTGTTTTATTTTTGGGCTCGCTGTTGAGCAATTTTTTTCTTGTTGTAATATTTTCCGCGTAGTAATTATTATTTATGGGGAAAACTATTACATATATTATTTTTAAGTAATTAAGAGAGACGAAAACCTTTTAACAAAATGAGTTGTTTTTCTGAGAGGTTTTAATTTCCGCGTATTTTCCATGTAACCCTCAATCCAAAATTGGGGCGTTACAAGGAGCTACCGTTGATGTGGTCGGACTTTACCTATGACCGCTGAAAAGAAGTTTAAGGAAGGAGTTTTCGTAGATGTGCTAGGACTCTACCTATGACTGCAGCAAAGTAGTTTAATATAGTAGCTGTCGCAGATGTGCTCGGACACCACCTATGACCGCTGATGACTGGATTTTGTATGATAATTTTAGGGTCTTTTTAGTCTTTTTATTTTGTTATTTTTGAGTCTCATATAGTTTTTTTATTATTTTTATGTAGATTTTCTATTTATTTTGCATTTGGCATATAGATTAGTTTTTATTTGGTTTTTAAACTTTATTTTATATTTTTAGGAATTTTTTTATTCTTAGGAAAGCTGGTAGAAATTAACATTTTTGTCCAGGGGCCTATTTGTAAAGTTCAAGAAATGAAGGACCAAAGTCTAAAGGTTCAAAAGTTGGGGGCTGGAAATTGAAGTTTCAAGAAGTAAAAGGGCCACAATTGAAGTGCTAACCAAGAGAGGACCAAAAGTGGAAAGAAGAATATGAAGAATCATTCTCTAAATTAGCACATGGGAAATAGGGTTGAAGGATTGATGATAGTGGGAAGAAGGTTTCAGAAATGATCAAGGGCTGAATGAAGGCCATTGAAGACATTAAAAACCCACTACCATGAAGGAAAGAAAAGCTTGAAGATGAAGCAGCAACGACCCAGCGCTCAAGCGTTGGGATCCCAGCGCCGAAGCGCTGGGACTCTGACTAGGACCTAAGCTGGAAATCTCACCCAGCGCTGCAGCGCTAGGAAGCCAGCGCTCAAGCGCTGGCTCTCGATCTGAGAGTGGGATTTAAATGCTTCCCAGCGCCCACGCGCTGGGAAAGCTAGCGCTCAAGCGTTAGAGCCCAGAATTTTGCTATAAATAGGGAGGCAATTTGCACTTGGAAGACACACCTTTCTTAGAACACAACAAGTGTTCCTCTTTCTCCCCCAAGAACATTGTTCCTAGGAATTGTGGGAAGCCATATTTGAGCTCCTAGTCCAGGGTAATTCAATGCTTCTTTTAGCCATGCTTGGCTAATTCTCTTTAAGTATTTTGGGTTGTGTTAGCTTATTAATTTATGTTTTAGTTTTCTTTTATTTGTTTCTGAATAATATTCAAAGTTCATGTTTTATTACCTTGTTCTTCATTAATCTTAGTGCACAAAAGATTTCATGCTTTCTACTTATGCATAAGGCCATTTGGTAAGTAGTAAGGGAAATAGGAAATAAAAAAAGTTATATGTTTGCATTTCTTAAGGCTATAAGGATGTACGTAATTTTGTGTTGGCTCAGATTCTTTCTTCATCTTCTTCTCTAATTAACTAATAACCAAGGCTATGGAGTTAGTAATTAGGTAAGGAAGTTCTACATTTCTTAAGGCTATTAGGGTGTAGAAACTTAGGCTATAGAACCATGAATCTTTGTTTGGAATTCCGAAATAAAATAGAAGTTTGCTAGCATAAATTATAAGTTATACAATGCAACCCAAATGCTTATTTTTATCATCATCTTTTCTTTTATATTTTTATGTTCTTGTTCCAGAAACCAAAATGCAAAACAAATCCTTTTATTTTTCTGCTTCAACTCTAAACAAATTAGTAATCAGACACCTATCCCTGTGGGATCGACAATCTTTTATATTACGCGATAGTTAATCGTACACTTGCGATTTCCGCTATCAAGTTTTTGGCGCCTTTGCCGGGGATAGGTTTTTAAGTCTTTTTATTATTTTGTTTAGTGCTTTTCCTTTATATAAAAAAAATTAAAAAAAGTATATTTGTAAAGAACTGGTGCTGCTAACTTGGGTGCTGAGTATTTTCAGGTACAGCAATGGCCGAAACATTTGAGCAAATGGAGGCAAAAATCCGGGCTCGGCTTGAAAAGGAATATGAAAAGAAGAAACAAGATGCCTTCACTCTAATTGACGAGTTTTGCTCCGATTTAGAATGTAAGTACAAAACCGGATTTTTGCCAACTCCTGAGCAAAAATGTAAGGCCAGGGAGGAGCTACAAGTCAGGATACAAGGTATTTTGAAGAGGCAGCCAGTTAGTGATCAACTATCCACAATCCCAGTAAGTGAACCTATGGACCAAATTGAAAAATTCAAAGTTGGGAAAAAGGAGAATTATGTTGTGAAGGTTAAAAAAATTTCTCTCCCCACCCCGGAGGAGGAAGAACACAACTTCCCAAAAGAAATGTCCATAGGTGATCTTGTGCAGAAAAGTGGTAAGGTTAAAGCTGAACACTTGTGCATCATTTTGATGTATAAGTATTGTCAAAATTTACATGATCTACGGGGTCTAAGGAATTTTGTAATAGACCCCGGTTGAAGTGATTATTGAAAAAGTCTATCAAAGACTATAAAATTGAGCTGGTTGGGAGACAACCCAATTTAGGATTAGATTAATTTTTCTGTTTTATTTTCTGTTTTAAATAAAAAAAATATATAATAACTTGCAGGGGGACCCAACGCCAAGGCGTTGGTGGCTCAACGCTCATGCGTTGCGCCCCTGTTTAAAGTCCCAGTTTCAAGTTTTTACCAACGCTGAAGCGTTGGGGGCCAGCGCTCATGCGCTAGGCCCCTGGAAGCCACTGTTTTATTTCACTTACCAGCGCTCAAGCGTTGGCAAACCCAACGCTCATGCGCTGGGGCTCGGGCAGGGGCCTTTTAAATTCAAACTTCTTTTCACTTTTCACTTTTTATTCTTTCATCTCTTAAACCCCTTTCTTACCCCCGAACCCAGCACCTCTTTTTCACCTCTCATTCTCACATTTCACTCCTTTGAACTGCAACCCACTTCCCTCAAGTGTTTGTTCGAATCACTCTCAACTTCTTCCTCTTGTTTGTGTGCAATTTTTTGAACTTCAAGGTTTGTTTCTGGTTTTCTCAAAGCTTTCCCTTTTACCTTGTTTGCACATATTATAGTAGGATGTAGTTGATATGGTTTATGGGTTGTAGTTATTTGTTGGTTCTTGGTAAATTTTCTGTTTTTGCATGTTGCTTTTGCCCATAATCTTGCTGTTTTTAAGCTTGCCCACCAAGTGTTCGGTAAAATGTCTGAATGAAGTTCTTGTTTCTTTTCTTGTTTTTAAGCTTTGATTCTTGCTTTGCATGATTGATGGAAGACTCAAGGATGGTTTTAATAAACTTGGTGGGCAATTTGCTATTTTTGGTTGTAATTTTGGAGGGTGTTCAAAGAGAGGATGTTGGATTTGTATTTGAACTAACATTTTTACAAAGTGGTTTGCTTGTGGAATTGTTTGCTTATTGTGCAGATTATGGCACCCAAAAGAAGGGCAGTAGAGGAAGTACTTGAAGAGGAGGAGGAGCATTATGATTTTAACCGCTTCCTCTCCCTTGAAAAGGAGAAATTTTTCAAGGGGAAGCTATTGCAGAAGGAGCTGGTCCGGGAGAGGCCTCTCCATTTTGATCGGGTGGATCCTTGGGGAATTCAAGAAGCTGTGCTCGAAAGGAAGTGGGAGCAACTCTGTGCTCCAATCCATGATGCTTGTCAAACTCTCGTGAGGGAGTTTTATGCCAATGCCCTCTATGATTCTGATGAAGAGATCCCCGCCATTCCCACCTACAAATCATGGTACCGGGGAACCACGATCAACTATAGTGCGGAAGTGATTAGGAGGCTTCTGAAGCTTCCAACTGAGGCCCAGGATCGGGCTAAGTTTGGGCAGAATGGGGCCAGCTTTAATGAGATGCTGAACAACTATCCTCACGCTGAGATTTTGGAAGCTCTTGCTGTACCAGGGGCTAAGTGGGAGACTGAAGCGGATGGGGTCACTCCAAGTTACATTTATAGGAAATTTGTGAAGCCAGAGGTCCGAGTTTGGGACCATTTCTTGGGAGACACTCTCTTCCCTAGTTCTAACAAATCAGAATTAAGGAGGCAGAGTGCTCTATGCATTTACTGTTTGCTGAACAAAAGACCTATTGATACTGCCAGGATCATAGCTTGGAGGATCCACTATTCTGTTAATTTGGACAAAAAGGGTAAGAGGTTTGGTTATCCTTCATTGATTACTAAGCTTGTGCAGGCTAAGCTTGGGGTGGCTTCCATGCCCCCTATTGAGATTTATATCCATCCTCTTCCCGTCATGTCTGTTGATGGTGCTGAGAGGATCTACAGAGAGCATGCTGCTTCCCTTGAGAGGCAAGGGGATCCTTCTGAAGCCCGTTATGCAGAGCCCAGGCCCATAACCAACACTAGAGCCCGATCCAGAAATGTAGGGGAATCATCTCAGTCCTCCACCAACACTTGGCAGGAGGAAACTTTTGGAACTATGTTCCAGCATATGCACAGGATATCTCATAACCAGCAGCTGATGTGGGATTATGCAGGTTATAGTGATCCCAGCTGGCAGAGGTGTCCTGCCCCGACTGATCTGGAGAGGAGATTGATGGGTTTACACATCACTGAACAGGCTGAAGGTTCAGGAGCTGCTGCAGAAGAGGAGGCCCCGATGCATTTTGATTGAAATTGACTAATTTTTACCAGCTTGTAGATTTTTGGATAATTTTTGGTTTTTATTTTTCTGCTTTTATTTTTTTGTTTTTAGGATTTTAAAACTGCATGGTTGAGTACTTATCCAGTTATTCTGCTACTATTGCTATTGCTGATTGCTTGTGGGGTTTTATCCAGTGAACTAATATTGCTTTCAAAAAGATAATATGTTTTTGAATGCGGTTTAGGATTGCATGTTGCTAGGATGAACTGAAATCTTGATTGGGAAGTTTTGGAAAAGTTTTTCTGAGTTCGAAAAGGAGTACCACTTACTCCAATCTTTTTGAGTGCTGAGAACTCTGATGCATGACTTGTAAAATTATTCTGCCTTGTGTTGCATGTTGGTTGAATCTTGTTAACTTTTGTGAATTTGTGAAGAGATTATAGGCTTTCTTTGAAAACTCAGATTTTTGATTGAAAAAGAAAAATCCATTAGTAGCCCCTTTGAGCCTTAAAAGAGTCATTTTTGGAGCCTACTTTTGTGAGATATTATAAAGTTTTAGTGTTATTCAATAAAATGGAAAATTCTAGAGCTATGTATGTTTAGGTTTCTCTCTAAAAAAAATAAAAAAATAAAAAAATAAATAAATAAAAAATATAAGGTATGTGCCTTAGAAAAAATAATGAAGTAGTGGGGTGAGAAAGAGTATGAGGGGAGTAAAATTCAATTCATTCATCCCATACATTTCACTACTTTGTTTAAAAAAAAAAAAGAAGAGAAAAAGAAAAAATTGAGAGAACCTTTGTTGTTGAAGCTCTTAGTCAAAAGAATCACCTAGCAAAAATTCTGAGTCAAGCCATTAGAGTTGCCAAGTTTTTCTGAATCCATACCTTGTTTGAACCTTGGCCAAAGTTTCAACCTTCAAGAATCTCTTCTTAAGTTGCATAGTACATGATTTCAACTTTGATTTGAATGATAGGCAGAATTTTTGAGCTTTCATGTTTTCATTGAGGATACCTTTTTGTGAGCTGAAGTTGATGAACTCAATTTGTTACAAGTGCCAAGCTTAACTCTCTTGATCAAGTTCTTTTGAAACATGATTGCTTTCCAAATCCGCCTTGCTTTCTTGAAAATTATCATCTCTTTTTGGATAAAACTTTTTCTAAACTCGAGGACAAGTTTTTCTTTAAAGTTTTGTCGCTTGAGGACAAGCTGTCGTTGGGTATAGTGGTGTGATGACTGGATTTTGTATGATAATTTTAGGGTCTTTTTAGTCTTTTTATTTTGTTATTTTTGAGTCTCATATAGTTTTTTTGTTATTTTTATGTAGATTTTCTATTTATTTTGCATTTGGCATATAGATTAGTTTTTATTTGGTTTTTAAACTTTATTTTATATTTTTAGGAATTTTTTTATTCTTAGGAAAGCTGGTAGAAATTAACATTTTTGTCCAGGGGCCTATTTGTAAAGTTCAAGAAATGAAGGACCAAAGTCTAAAGGTTCAAAAGTTGGGGGCTGGAAATTGAAGTTGCAATAAGTAAAAGGGCCAGAATTGAAGTGCTAACCAAGAGAGGACCGAAAGTGGAAAAAAGAATATGAAGAATCAATCTCTAAATTAGCACATGGGAAATAGGGTTGAAGGATTGATGATAGTGGGAAGAAGGTTTCAGAAATGATCAAGGGCTGAATGAAGGCCATTGAAGACATTAAAAACCCACTACCATGAAGGAAAGAAAAGCTTGAAGATGAAGCAGCAACGACCCAGCGCTCAAGCGTTGGGATCCCAGCGCCCAAGCGCTGGGACTCTGACTAGGACCTGAGCTGGAAATCTCACCCAGCGCTGCAGCGCTAGGAAGCCAGCGCTCAAGCGCTGGCTCTCGATCTGAGAGTGGGATTTAAATGCTTCCCAGCGCCCACGCGCTGCGAAAGCTAGCGCTCAAGCGTTAGAGCCCAGAATTTTGCTATAAATAGGGAGGCAATTTGCACTTGGAAGACACACCTTTCTTAGAACACAACAAGTGTTCCTCTTTCTCCCCCAAGAACATTGTTCCTAGGAATTGTAGGAAGCCATATTTGAGCTCCTAGTGCAGGGTAATTCAATGCTTCTTTTAGCCATGCTTGGCTAATTCTCTTTAAGTATTTTGGGTTGTGTTAGCTTATTAATTTATGTTTTAGTTTTCTTTTATTTGTTTCTGAATAATATTCAAAGTTCATGTTTTATTACCTTGTTCTTCATTAATCTTAGTGCACAAAAGATTTCATGCTTTCTACTTATGCATAAGGCCATTTGGTAAGTAGTAAGGGAAATAGGAAATAAAATAAGTTATATGTTTGCATTTCTTAAGGCTATAAGGATGTACGTAATTTTGTGTTGGCTCAGATTCTTTCTTCATCTTCTTCTCTAATTAACTAATAACCAAGGCTATGGAGTTAGTAATTAGGTAAGGAAGCTCTACATTTCTTAAGGCTATTAGGGTGTAGAAACTTAGGCTATAGCACCATGAATCTTTGTTTGGAATTCCGAAATAAAATAGAAGTTTGCTAGCATAAATTATAAGTTATACAATGCAACCCAAATGCTTATTTTTATCATCATCTTTTCTTTTATATTTTTATGTTCTTGTTCCAGAAACCAAAATGCAAAACAAATCCTTTTATTTTTCTGCTTCAACTCTAAACAAATTAGTAATCAGACACCTATCCCTGTGGGATCGACAATCTTTTATATTACGCGATAGTTAATCGTACACTTGCGATTTCCGCTATCAAGTTTTTGGCGCCTTTGCCGGGGATAGGTTTTTAAGTCTTTTTATTATTTTGTTTAGTGCTTTTCCTTTATATAAAAAAAATTAAAAAAAGTATATTTGTAAAGAACTGGTGCTGCTAACTTGGGTGCTGAGTATTTTCAGGTACAGCAATGGCCGAAACATTTGAGCAAATGGAGGCAAAAATCCGGGCTCGGCTTGAAAAGGAATATGAAAAGAAGAAACAAGATGCCTTCACTCTAATTGACGAGTTTTGCTCCGATTTAGAATGTAAGTACAAAACCGGATTTTTGCCAACTCCTGAGCAAAAATGTAAGGCCAGGGAGGAGCTACAAGTCAGGATACAAGGTATTTTGAAGAGGCAGCCAGTTAGTGATCAACTATCCACAATCCCAGTAAGTGAACCTATGGACCAAATTGAAAAATTCAAAGTTGGGAAAAAGGAGAATTATGTTGTGAAGGTTAAAAATTTTCTCTCCCCACCCCGGAGGAGGAAGAACACAACTTCCCAAAAGAAATGTCCATAGGTGATCTTGTGCAGAAAAGTGCTCGGACTCTACCTATGACCGCCGAAAAGCAGTTTAAGGGAGGAGCTGCCGTAGTGTGCTAGGACTCTTCCTATGATCGCTAAAAAGCAGTTTAAGGGAGCAACTGTGGTCGGTGTGGTTGGACTCTACCTATGACTGTTGAATAGCAGTTTATTATAGCAGCTGTCGTAGATGTGCTCGAACTCTACCTATGACCGCTGAAAAGTAGATTAATGTAGGTGTTGTCGTAGAAGTGCTCGAACTCTACCTTTGACAGCTAAAAAGTAGTTTAAGGGACGAGCTGCAGTAGATGTGCTCGAACTCTATCTATGACCGCTGAAAAGCAGTTTAAGGGAGGAGTTGTCGCAGATGTGCTCGGACTCTACGTATGACCGTTGCCAATCAGTTTAAGGGAGGAGTTGCCATAGATGTGATCGAACTCTACCTATGACCGCTGCAAAGAAGTTTAAGGGAGGAGTTGTCGTGGATGTGCTCGTACTCTTCCTATGACCTCCACAAAGCAGTTTATGGGAGGAGCTGTCGTAGATGCTCTCGATTTCTTCCTTTGACCTATGAAAAGTAGTTTAAAGGAGGAGTTAGGGAAGATGTTCTTAGACTCTACATATAACCCCTAATAAGTGATAGTAATAAAACCACACAAGAAAGGGGGGGTTTGAATTGTGTGTGTGACTTTTAAAAACTTTTTCTTTTTCTCACAATATAGTTATTATTAGTTCGAAAACGTTGAGTGATATGTGCAGCGGAAATGAACTTAGAGCTTGAAGAATAAAGCACACACAATATTTATCCTGGTTCACCCTCTAAATCGATAGGGCTACGTCCAGTCCTTGGCTACACCAAGATTTTCCACTATTTCAACAGAATAGTACAAGTGTTCTCAGGGACTTCTCCCAGTATTCTGAGGACTACTCCTTTACAAGTTTTCTAGGACTTCTCCTTTATCTCTCGAGTATTCGACAAGACTCCTCCCAGTTCTTTTTCAAGAAGATTTGTTTTCTGCAGGAATCTCTTCACAAAGAGTGGATAGAAACTATGAAGTTCTAAAATCATAGAGGGTATTCAAATTGGTTCTCTGATGGTCTTGTGTGAGAAGGGATAAGAGTTTTCACTCTGTAATGATTTCACACTAGTTGGCGACTAAACTCAGAAAAAAAGAAGGCTAAGGTTACTGAGTGTTCTTGACTAAAGCTTGTTCAAATTGTAAACTGACTTGAAAGATTTGAATGCTTTGATAGTGTGTAAGTCACCAAGTTGAAGATGATGCAGAGACCACTATTTATATCTTCAGTAGGATGATAACTGGAGGCGTCAATGAAGATCTTCAAAAATAGTTCCGTTGAATTCTTGCTTGGATGTGAGTAACGGATACTTCTGCATCTGCTTGTTGTAGTCTGCCAGGAAGAGTGTTTCTCCAACAGATAGAGAGTGATATCGTCTGGCGATGCTATTGTTATGGTTCTCAGAGGCTGCAATTAATGCATATGCATTACAGCTAATCTGGTAATTAATGCTCTGACAAGAAGATTTGAATTTGGCCGTTGGGGAGATACGATGATCAGAGGATATCGCCGTTAATTCAGCAAAATCATCTTGAATTAAGGAATGTCAGAGAATTTGAACCTTCAAGGAATAAGGCGCTTAATTCTGTCTCTTTCGCCATTAATGCTCTGATCCACCAAGAGGTGCATGACAACTCATCTTCGGTTTGAGCAAACGATCTCCTTTAAGCTAATTCTTTTTGCACGAGTCTTCAATCATTGTTCTTTAGTCAACCCATGTGCTAGACAGGGGTTTAGCCAGACGGTCTTTGCAGGCGGACGAATTTTACTCTGAAGGCAGACTCATTTCTCATAGGCGGACGGTCTCTTCATTTGCTTTTTGATAATGTTTTGGCGAGATCTTTGCAGCATGTCTTTAGTTCATAAGTGTTCCTGAATATGAAATCTTTTAAGAAATTCAGTAACACTTAGCGAAATTTTTATTTATCAAAATAGGTTAATTCATTCAAATATTTTACTCTAACAATCTCCCCCTTTTAGATAATGACAATTTTCTAAAACAAATGAGAGTAAGGCCTGTATATTTCTGATTTCCTCCCCCTACAGTTGATATTTATTAGCTCCGCCTAAATATGTGCTATCTTCTACTTTGTCATTTGTTATATAATTTCTCCCCCTTTGACATTATCAAAAACAAAGACAAAATATTCATTGAGATAATAAGAGGTAAAGATAAAACATAACAATAGGAATAGATTAAGATGGTGGCTTGGATAGCCTTAGAAGGAGAGCAATAGAGCCCTGCATTCGGTTGAAACGAGCATCCATCTTATCAGAAAGATCAGTGTTCATGGCTTCAAGACGAGCATTCACATCTTGATGCAGAACAGCCCTTTCATGAGATGAGCGAGTGTTGAAGGTTTTAATTTGCTGAGAAAGGAGGGAAACCATGGTGCGAACATCGTTGGAGTCCGGGCTTGAGCTTCGAGTGACCAACGGCGATGCTTTACGAGATGGCAGAATGGGAGTGAAGTATGCCACTGTAGGAATGAATGGCGAGGGGGGAAGACATTGCCAAGCAAAGCCCAGAGTCTTCAAAACAGGTGGCAGCATAGGAAGGAGTACCAGTGTCCATGTTCTAAACTTTAGAACCAGGGAGTCAACTCTACCAGCCAGATGAAGAGGAATGGAAGCAATGTGGGCATCCCTACGAACAGTGAGGTCCCAATCGAAGTGGAAGAATTGTTGGCATGAGGGCATGGATGGAGTAGTATGAGAAGAAGGACATCCATGGGGAAGCCATAATCCAGCCTTAAAGCAGAAAGGGAAACCAAATGCCTGAAGAAATACATCTGAGAGCAGATGAGCATTCGGTGCATTTTGTGAGCGCTTGCGTTTGCCCAAAGCAGAGCTGCAACTTGGAGGGTAACAGGGCATGGAGTAGATCTGATGGAGAGACATGCCTGTATCACAAGTGAGGAAACCCGGAGGTGCAAGCTTGAGATCCAAACCCATAGCTTTATGGAGGAGAGCCGGTGGGGACGGATAAGATGCATTAAAAGATGTATTAGTGTGAGCATCTACCCTTTGTGACATTGAATGAGCGGGTTGATTTTGACCAAGGTGCAGACGAAGATCAACTTCAATATCATGCAAGTTGAGATGAGTGAATTCAAGGTCTAAGCAAGAGAGGTCAGTGCTAGGAGTGGGGTCAGGCTCAGAGTCGTCATCAAGATGGATGGGATTGTCAATGCTAGGGACTTCAAATAATGAATCCAGAAATTGCTCAGCTTCAAGTTGTAGTAGATTTTTGAAATGTAGGATTTTGGATTGAAGAGTCACTTCCCATCCTCGAGCATCAGGAGAGCAATGGTGCTTCCATTGAGGCGAAATAGTAGGTAGTGGAGAGTTCTCGGAGAGCTTGACGCGAACCCAGTGTCGATTAGCAATGTTGCCCAAAACAACAATTGTAGGAGCACCATCAACAGGGCCTAGGAGTGGGAGATATGTGCAACACTGGTTAGGGGCTAAGGTAACTAGGACAATGCGAAACGTAGTGGCAGCTAGTAATCCCATATCCGGAACAGTAAACCACTTGGACTCAGGCGCAAGTTCATTTTCATTGAACATGAGGGCCAGACATAAAGTGTCTATATCTTTGTCAGAGCAAAAGGTTTTGGAATGCAGCACTCTATGAGATAGAAGTTCCTGAATAAGAAGCTTGCGAACTTCTAGCCAATAATCCTGAGGATGACCCAGCCATTGAGAAAGACATCGAAATCCACAATTGCCATCATCTTGGACGTCAAAGACATCCGAAATATATTTGTGAAAGATTTGAGGCAAGAACTTCAAATATTGAGCATGAGAGTCTGAAATGAGTTCAGCTGTGGAGTGCACAGTCTCAGGAGGTGGTTTGGACGAGGTTGATGCATGCAAGATCGTGGGCATAGGCAAGCATTCCTGAGACTCAGTCTGGTGAGCATGATCCGAACATTGCGGAGATGGAGTGCCCAGACGACGTCGTTTGAAGCAGGTATCAGACGGAGTTGGTGAAGGAGGTCTCCGTTGTTGATTTCTTTTAGTCCAGTCACTTAAGAGTTCTGGAGGTACTGCGGATATGTCAACGGACAGATTCATGCGACGAACATCTCCAAATTTGATAGGAGTAGGAGAGACATAGTCAGACGAAATGTATTTCACCACTTCAATAGAGGGATTGATTAGTTTCTTGTGATGCATAAGGGCTGATATAAGAGACCCATAAGGAAGGTTGGTGTTAGATTGTTCCAGAGTATGGAACATGTATTGAAATAGAAGGTCAGGCCAATTAACTTTCCTACGATGCTGCAGTTGGAATAGAGCCCACTGAGAGAACTTATTTACTAAGTCTCGAGACCCTTCTTAAGGTAACACAACCTTGCTAAGAACAGCGTGAGGGAAAATGCATTCCTCAACTAGGTTTTTCACTCGTCGAGAGGTGGAGCTTTTTGGAACCTCCTTCCAGATAGTGAAGGGAGTGCTTTCATAGTTTTCCCAAGAGGAGGAGTAGCAGACCCCGTCGAGAGGAAGATTGAGTAGTTGAGACACATCGCTGGTGTGTACATCGATTACTTTCCCCAAGCACCTTGTTCGGATGAGGTTAGGGTTTATCCTGACGGCACAATCGTAGAATTCTTTTACGAGGGGCGTGATTACTGAAGTTGTGGAGATCTCGAACAAATTTCCCCATGCTTGTGAGAGTAGGAGATCAAGTCCGGTCACCTTCGCATGTTCATACAGCTTCAGATCGAGATATCTAGGGGTGACGAGCTTTCTATCCCCCAGATGTTCAATTTTCACAGGACCAATTTCAGAAACTTGTTTACAATTGCGAGCAGTAAGATCATGCTGTTTCTGGATGATCTGAGTTTCTTCTGTGCTTAGGACTGCTTGAGTCTTTACATTTCTCCGTTTGTTAGGAGCCATGATTTCTGTAGAAGAGGAAAGTAGAAAGACAAAGACAAGTGCACAGAGTATAAAGTATTTTAGGCTACAAATGAGTGCATTAGAACGATTATTAGAGATATATTTTCAAAACTGTCAATTTTCACGTTGGAGAGTGTAAATATTGTCTCGACATTATCAATTTCATGATGAATGATGCAGTTAATTAATGCGCATTAAATGATGAGAGATAAGGAGTGTCAGGATTTATGTATGCGTGCTGAGCAAGTAATACATATGAAAAGACACAACTATTTCAGCATTAAATGCATATCTTGTAATGGATATTGATTTAAGAGTGAACTAACCAGACGAACTTAACGCAGGCATATCTATAGTGCAGGAAACATCCCTATTCTTTCTCTAAGGCATGCACACTTATTTTCAATGGGTGGTTTAGTAAATATATCTGCCAGTTGGTCATCAGAGGGTATGTATGAAATGTCAATATTTCCTTTGGCTACATGATCACGAATAAAATGATGTTTAATTTCAATATGTTTGGTTCGTGAATGCATCACAGGGTTCTTTGTAATATTGATGGCACTTGCGTTATCGCATAATAATGGAATGTTATGCTCAAAAATATTATAATCCTCTAATTGGTGCTTCACCTAAAGAAGTTGGGTGCAGCAAGAACCTGCAGCGACATATTCTGCTTCAGCCGTTGAGAGAGAAATTGTGCTTTGCCGCTTGCTTGCCCATGATATTAGACAATGCCCTAGAAGGTGACATCCTCCACTTGTGCTTTTTCTTTCGATTCTGTCTCCGGCGTAATCAGCATCACAAAATCCTCTTAGCCTGAAATCGTCACCTTTCTCATAGTCTAGACCAAGATTAGTTGTTCCAATGAGATAACGAAATATGCGCTTTACAGCACTAAGATGAGATTCTTGGGGACTTACCTGGGATCTTGCACAAACACAGACGCTGTACATAATGTCTGGTCTACTTGAGGTAAGGTACAACGGTGAACCTATCATTCCTCTATATTTGGTTGAATCAACCGGAGTTGATTCATCACCTTTATCCAGTATGGTTCCAGGATGCATAGGGGTTCCCATGGCTTTTGCTTTCTCCATGCAATACTTCTTTAGTAGATCATTAATTTACTTGGTCCGATGAATATAGGTTCGGGTTCCTTCCTGTCTGATCTGTAATCCCAGGAAGAACTTTAATTCTCCCATCATACTCATCTCGAATTCATTTTGGATCAGTTTTGAGAATTCTTGGCAGAGAGCTTCATTAGTGGCACCAAATATTATGTCATCGACGTACAGCTGTACCAGAATGAAGTCCTTGGACCTCTTCCTTCTAAACAGAGTGTTGTCAATGCTTCCTCGTGAAAATCCATTGTTCATCAAAAATGAACTTAAGCGATCGTACCATGCACGTGGCGCCTGCTTTAGTCCATATAACGCTTTTCTTAGCTTGAAGACGTGGTCTGGTAGATCTGGATCTTCAAAACCTGGAGGCTGCTTCACGTAGACTTCTTCCTCAATGTACCCATTTAGGAACGCACTTTTCACATCCATTTGAAATAGTTTTATAGAGTGCTGACATGAAAAGGCCAGAAGAATACGAATGGCTTCAATTCTTGCTACTGGAGCAAATGTTTCTGTATAATCGATTCCTTCTTGTTGATTATACCCTTGGGCCACCAGACGAGCTTTGTTTCTGGTGACTTTTCCATTTTCATCCATTTTATTTCTGAAGACCCATCGAGTCCCTATAATAGATTTGTCTTCTGGTTTAGGCACTAAATCCCAGACTTTGCTTCTCTCAAATTGATTCAGTTCTTCTTGCATGGCTAGGATCCATCCTTCATCCTGTAGTGCTTCACCTATGTTCTTCGGTTCTATCTCAGAGAGAAACGCACAGTTAGCATAATCATTAAAAGTGGATCGGGTTCTTACCTTTTCATGGACATTTCCAATAATCTGTGTAGGAGGATGATCTGGTTTGAATCTCCAGTCTCGAGGTAGTGATATGCCACTGAAGGTCATGACTTGACTTGTGGAGATGTCGTCAGACGTAGTTTAGCAAACATCGTCTGGTTGAGTTGAATAGGGGATGATTGAACTCGTCTCTTTATCAGACGATGATGGCTGAGCCGGATTTGATGTGGGAGCTTCACATATTTCCAGTTCATCATCTTTTGGAGTTATCTGATTTACACTTACGTGTTTATCTTTGAACTTAACATTGATAGACTCTTCGACTGCCATTGTTCTGGAGTTATATACTCGGAATGCTTTGGAGTTGGGTGAATATCCCAAAAATATTCCTTTGTCTGATTTTGCATCAAACTTTCCAAGGTCATCCTTTGTGTTGAGTAGAAATCATGTACTTCCAAATAAATGAAAGTATGAGATGTTTGGCTTTCTTCCTTTCCACAATTCATAGGCTGTTTTCTTCAAGATGGGACGCATAAATATTCTGTTTTGAATGTAACATGCTGTATGAATGGCTTCAGCCCAGAAGTACTTGGGTAGAGATGTCTTGTTGAGCATAGTCCTGGCCATTTCTTGAAGTGACCTGTTTTTCCTTTCGGCTACTCCGTTTTGCTGAGGAGTTCTTAGAGCAGACACTTGATGAAATATTCCATTCTCTTCGCAGTAGTGGTTAAACTCTTCATTTATAAATTCTCCTCCTCTGTCGCTACGGATGTTGGTGATGCAATATCCTTTTTCATTTTGAACTCTTTTCGCAATGATTAAGAAGGACTTGAAAGTTTCATCTTTTGTTCCGAGGAATTGTACCCATGTAAATCTGGTGTAGTCATCAACGATGACAAGACAAAATCTTTTTCCAGAACAACTAGCCGTTCTAGTGGGTCTGAACAAGTCCATGTGTATCATCTCCAGAGGTCTCTTCGTACTAACAACGTTCTTTGCATGAAAAGAACTTTTTAATTGCTTTCCTTGGAGACATGCTGAGCATGTATCATCAGATTTGAAAGACAGATTTGGCAGACCACTTACTAAATCATGTTTGATTATCTTAGCAATGGTCTTTAAGGATGCATGCCCTAGCTTCCTGTGCCATATCCATTTATCATCCTCTGCTGATACTAGACATGTTACCTTTTGACTTGCAAGGTTTTCCAAGGAGGTCTTATATATATCTCCTTGTCTCTGAGCTTCAAAGATAATCTTGTCATCCTCGTTTGTGACACTACACTTCAATTTGGTGAAGGAAACAGTGAGCCCACTATCACACAATTGACTTATGCTAAGTAGGTTATGTTTCAGTCCTTCAACTAGCAAAACCTTCCGAATTACTGGAAGGGGATTCTTACCAACATTACCTTCTCCGACAATGAAACCTTTTTGATTGCCTCCGAAGGTCACTGTCCCTCCTGTCTTCTTCTCATGGATCTTTGGGAATAAAGACCTTTTTCCCGTCATGTGCCGTGAGCATCCACTGTCCAGGTACCATTGTTCTTTTTGGTTTCGAACTGTTAAGCACATCTACAAGAGTAATAATCATGGATTTAGGTACCCAAACTTTCTTGGGTCCTTTTTTGTTAGTTATCACCTTCGGTGGACTGTTCCTCGCATGTACTATTTTTTGAGGAGTTTGTTTCTCCTTACCCTTGACTATGAAAGTTTTGGGTTGGGCTTTAATAGGTAAAGATGAAACATTTTTCTTTTCAGGTTGATATCTGTATGGGATAGCAGAAGAATTATGTTTAACGGCAATTATATCCCAATCTTCTTCTTCATAGCCTAAACCTCTTCGATCATACGCTGATCTGTTGTTTCCACTTAACTTAATTAGGTTATCATAACCTTGAGTGAACATGGATAAGTCTTTGATTAGGCTACTAACTCTCTGTTTTAAGAATTTAATTTCTTTGTTTGCATCTTGTTCTAAAAGCATTTGATTTTTCTTTGTTATCATAACAGATACTTCCTTAGATGCATGCAATTATTTTAAAGTTTTATCATGCTTCTTTTTGAGTAAACTGTATTTAATAGCTAATGCATAAGCATAGTCTAACAATTCATTATAGTCATCAGATGAGATTTCGGGACTTACCTCATCTTTGTCATCTTCTTCGTCATTGGATTGGTCGACAGAGATCATCAGTGCCTCTGCTTCTCTATCTGCTTCAATGTCTGAAGTGTCTATGGATCCCATAAACGCACAGTATGAAGTTTCTTCGTTGGCTCCCTTAGTTTCTTCTTCTTGGTCGGAGTCATCTTCTGACTCATCGTTTTGGGAAGGCTTGTTTCCCAGACGAGGGCAATCGGCTTTGACATGTCCAGGTTTCTTACACTCGTAGCAGACGATCCCTCCTTTACTTGGGATCTTTTCTTCCTCTCTTGGTGAGGAAGATGGTCTTCCTTTGAACTGCTTCCTGTTCCCCATCATCTTTCTGAATCTTCTATTGAACAGGGCTTGTTCATCATCGGATCGATCAGATTGCGCAGTTTCCTCATCTGAGGATTCATCAGCCTTCAAAGCCTTTGATTTGTTGGCTTTAAAAGCTACAGTTTTTGCGGCAGCTGCTTTCCTTTTTATGATTGCAGCATCATTAGCAAGATCCTGCTCGTGAATCTTCATTTCTCCCAGCAGGTCTTCTACTTGATAGGTATCAAGATTCTTTCCAGCTCTTTGGGAAGTAACGAAGTTTCTCCAATTGGTGGGAAGACTTCCTAGAATCTTGACCACTTGCTCCTTGTCAGTGAAAGTTTTGCCCAGATTTCTCATTCCATTATGAATGGTTTGAAGTTGTGCGAACATGGAGTCAATGGATTCATTGTCGTCCATCATGAAGTTTTCGTATTGAGACGCGAGCATGTTCATCTTGGTGGTTTGAACAGCAGAGGTTCCTTCATGAGCGATAGCTAGTGTATCCCAGACCTCCTTTGCAGTGCTCAGGCTATCAACTTTGTCATGCTCACTTTTGCGGCAGCTGCTTTCCTTTTTATGATTGCCGCATCATTAGCAAGATCCTGCTCGTGAATCTTCATTTCTCCCAGCAGGTCTTCTACTTGATAGGTATCAAGATTCTTTCCAGCTCTTTGGGAAGTAACGAAGTTTCTCCAATTGGTGGGAAGACTTCTAAGAATCTTGACCACTTGCTCCTTGTCAGTGAAAGTTTTGCCCAGATTTCTCATTCCATTATGAATGGTTTGAAGTCGTGCGAACATGGAGTCAATGGATTCATTGTCGTCCATCATGAAGTTTTCGTATTGAGACGCGAGCATGTTCATCTTGGTGGTTTGAACAGCAGAGGTTCCTTCATGAGCGATAGCTAGTGTATCCCATACCTCCTTTGCAGTGCTCAGGCTATCAACTTTGTCATGCTCACTTTTGCTGAGAGCACATATAAGAAACAGCCTCGCCTTGGCATTTCTCTGATTGTCAGTCCGTTGGTCATCTGTCCATTTATCAGCTGGAATGGCCCTGCTTTCACTATCTTTGGGAACATAGTTTCCTTTCGATATTACATCCCATAGCTTCTGATGAGTGGATTTTATATGATGTTTTTAGGTAGTTTTTAGTCTTTTTATTTTATTATTTTTGGGTCACATATAGGTTTTTTGTTATTTTTATGTAGATTTTCTATTTATTTTGCATTTTGCATATAGATTAGATTTTATTTGTTTTTTCTACCTTTATTTTATATTTTTAGGAATTTTTATAGCTATTTTATATTTTTAGGGAAAGCTGGTTTAGTTATCATTTTTGTCTAGGGACCAATTTGTAAAGTTTTAGGAAATCAGGGACCAATATGTGAAAGTTCAAGAGTGGAGGACTAAAAGTGAAGATTGAGAGAATTCAAGGGCTTGAATTGGTGTGCTAACCAAGAGAGGACTAAAAGTGGAAAAGAAGAATATGAAGAATCACTCTCTAAATTAGCACATGGAAAATTATGTTGAAGGATTGATGGTAGTGGGAGGAAGGTTTCAGAATTGATTAAGGGCTGAGTAGTGGCTTTTTATGGCATTCAAAACCCACTACCATGAAGAAGGAAGGAAAAGCTTGAAGTTGAAGAAGCAGCAGCCAGCGCTGCAGCGCTAGAACCCAGCGCGCAAGCGCTGGGCCTCGGTCTGGCAGTGGATTTTTAATGCGTCCTAGCGCCCAAGCGTTGGGAATGCTACCGCTCAAGCGCTGGAGGCCAGATTTTTTCTATAAATAGGGAGGCAATTTGCACTTGTAAAACACACCTTTCTTAGAACACAACAAGTGTTCCTCTTTCTCCCTCAAGAACATTGTTCCTAGGAATTGTGGGAAGCCATATTTGAGCTCCTAGTCCAGGGTAATTCAATGCTTCTTTTAGCCATGCTTGGCTAATTCTCTTTAAGTATTTTGGGTTGTGTTAGCTTATTAGTTTATGTTTTAGTTTTCTTTTATTTGTTTCTGAATAATATTCAAAGTTCATGTTTTATTTCCTTGTTCTTCATTCATCTTGGTGCACACAAGATCTCTTGCTTATTGCTTATTACATAAGGCCATTTGGTAAGTAGTAAGGGACCTAGGATTTAAAAAAGGTTATAAGTATACTTCGCTAAGGAATTAGGAAGGACGTAACTTTATGTTGGCCTGAACATTTTCTTCATCTTCTTCTTTAGTTAACTAGGTGCCAAGGAATTGGGTTTAGTAATTAAAAAGAAAGATCTACAATGCTTAAGGAATTATCTTGTAGTTACACTAGGCTATAGCATCATGAATCTTTGTTTAGAATTCAGAAATAAAATAGAAGTTTGCTAGCATAAATTATAAGTTATACAATGCAACCCAAATGCTTATTTTTCTTATCATCTCTTCTTTTATATTTTATGCTTTTTATGTTCTTATTCCAGAAACCAAAATGCAAAATATATCTTTTTATTTTTCTGCTTAGGCTCTAAACAAATTAGTAATTAGACACCTATCCCTGTGGGATCGACAATCTTTTATATTACGCGATAATCAATCGTGCACTTGCGATTTAGTTATCAACTTCCAATCGGTTGATTCGATGAATAGGTGCATGTGCTTTTTCCAGTAGGGGTAATTTGAGCCATCGAAGAATGGTGGCTTGTTGGTTGCGGTTCTGGTTGGGTAGGCAATGCCGTCCATGGATCTTTTCACTCTACACCTGTTAAGATGTTAGTAATTCTCAGAGAAGTTAAGCTCTGATACTAATTGATAGTAATAAAACCACACAAGAAAGGGGGGGTTTGAATTGTGTGTGTGACTTTTAAAAACTTTTTCTTTTTCTCACAATATAGTTATTATTAGTTCGAAAACGTTGAGTGATATGTGCAGCGGAAATGAACTTAGAGCTTGAAGAATAAAGCACACACAATATTTATCCTGGTTCACCCTCTAAATCGATAGGGCTACGTCCAGTCCTTGGCTACACCAAGATTTTCCACTATTTCAACAGAATAGTACAAGTGTTCTCAGGGACTTCTCCCAGTATTCTGAGGACTACTCCTTTACAAGTTTTCAAGGACTTCTCCTTTATCTCTCGAGTATTCGACAAGACTCCTCCCAGATCTTTTTCAAGAAGATTTGTTTTCTGCAGGAATCTCTTCACAAAGAGTGGATAGAAACTATGAAGTTCTAAAATCATAGAGGGTATTCAAATTGGTTCTCTGAAGGGCTTGTGTGAGAAGGGATAAGAGTTTTCACTCTGTAATGATTTCACACTAGTTGGCGACTAAACTCAGAAAAAAAGAAGGCTAAGGTTACTGAGTGTTCTTGACTAAAGCTTGTTCAAATTGTAAACTGACTTGAAAGATTTGAATGCTTTGATAGTGTGTAAGTCGCCAAGTTGAAGATGATGCAGAGACCACTATTTATATCTTCAGTAGGATGATAACTGGAGGCGTCAATGAAGATCTTCAAAAATAGTTCCGTTGAATTCTTGCTTGGATGTGAGTAACGGATACTTCTGCATCTGCTTGTTGTAGTCTGCCAGGAAGAGTGTTTCTCCAACAGATAGAGAGTGATATCGTCTGGCGATGCTATTGTTCTGGTTCTCAGAGGCTGCAATTAATGCATATGCATTACAGCTAATCTGGTAATTAATGCACTGACAAGAAGATTTGAATTTGGCCGTTGAGGAGATACGATGATCAGAGGATATCGCCGTTAATTTAGCAAAAGCAGCTTGAATTAAGGAATGTCAGGGAATTTGAACCTTCAAGGAATAAGGCGCTTAATTCTGTCTCTTTCGCCATTAATGCTCTGATCCACCAAGAGGTGCATGACAACTCATCTTCGGTTTGAGCAAACGATCTCCTTTAAGCTAATTCTTTTTGCACGAGTCTTCAATCATTGTTCTTTAGTCAACCCATGTGCTAGACAGGGGTTTAGCCGGACGGTCTTTGCAGGCGGACGAATTTTACTCTGCAGGGGGGGTGAATCAGTGTTGCCCCAATTTTCGCCTTATTGAAATTGTTACTTTCAAGATTATGATGATCACGAAACGATCGTTATGATTGCAGTGGAATTGAGCGATGCTTGAAAGTAAATATGAAGGATAAAGGAAATCACACACAAGATTTTATCCTGGTTCACCTTCAATCCACCGAAGGCTACGTCCAGTCCCTCAAGAAAACCCCTTGAGGATTTTTCCACTATTGATAAAAATCTCTTACAAGTTCCTAACCCAAGGACCCCAAGAATTTTTACCAATATCCTGTGAAAGCAAACCACTTTCAACAGCCCCTGAAAGCAAACCGCTTTCAGTTCCTGAAGGCAAACCACCCTCAGACCTTGAAGACTAACCTGCCTTCAATCAAAACCCTGAAAGTAAACCACTTTCAGTGACAACAACCCTTCACCGAATACTACGGTGAAAACTCAATCTTACAGAAAGAGATGAAGAAGAGTTTACAATTGGCTGTATCAATCCTTTAACATACAAGTGGATTGATCATGAGAAATTATGCTTTAAGGCTTTTAAGCATAATATGATTCTGAGTTCCTCAAGATATGAACAACTAAAGTGTTCTTATGAACATGAAGATCATGAACTCAGAATCTAGGCTCTTGAATGTTTAAGTTCCAAAAAATGAACTAATTTTGACAAAGCTTTGGCCTAATGTAATTTTCTCATGTGTTGCGTGTTCTCTTGTGTATGTTATGTGTTCTGGACTCAAATGGTCTTTATATAGGCAAGGGAAACGTCCTTGAACCATCACAACCCTTTCCAAAAGGTTTGGGACACAATGGTTCATGAAAAGATACAACTTTTCGTGTTGGTAATCGATTACATCACTTAGTGTAATCGATTACACTAATAGCCGTTTCAGTTTGAATTTCAAATTCAAACATGTAATCGATTACAAGCAAGTGGTAATCGATTACTTGCCTAGGTGTAATCGATTACCTAGGTGTAATCGATTACTAGAAAGCTGCAATCGATTACACAGAAGCCCATTTTCCAGAAACTTGTTCCTTTGAGATCGGCTTAAGGTTTTCTACTTCTTTTAAGTTATGAAAAAACTTAGCTTGATTAGATTAGGTGTTTTAAGAGCCTTTATGCTTTAATAGACCTTTGGAAGCATAACTCACCTAATACTAAGATTTCTAGACTATTGATGGACTTTGTAGCGCTTGTTTCTTCGAAGTCTTCTTTTCTTCTTTTTGTTGATGAGTTTGTCGTCATCAAAACCACAGCCAGGGTCAGGAGCATGACCTTCTTCATAATCTCCCCCTTTTTGAGGATGGCAAACACATTCTTGATACTTGAAGATCATATATGCATTCTTGATGCTGAACTCCCCCTGTTTGATGGAATCTAGTATATCTAGCATTTCTCCACCTTTCTAATGTACTTGTTGAATTCCTGCATATGATCTTTAATAGCACAGAACCTTTCTCCCCCTTTTGACTTCATCAAAAAGAAGAAAAGGCCAAAAAATACAGGCATACATCCATACAAGTATATATGGCGAAATAAAGCATGGGGATGGAGGTAAATAGGTAAAACGTAAACAGAACATAATCATCCAAACATAGCAAGTAAATGAAAAGAATATCCAACAGTGCAGGAAACAGTTATAATCTAGGCTATTACAAACCAAATTAATCAAGATGTCAATGAAAGATATAATCAAGTCTAGAGATCAAATTCATCAGAGGAATCAAAAGAATCATGGGGAGAGGGAGCCATTGGAGGGACGAGGAAGAGACCCCATGGATAATGCAGGACTTTGAGGAAGAGAATAGGTTAGATAGATAGTTGAAGAATACGAGACAAAAGTTGATTTTATAGAGAAAATCGTGTATGTAATCGATTACGGTAGTTAAAGTAATCGATTACACTAGTTGTAAATTTGAAAACTTTTCAAATTTTGAACATGTAATCGATTATAGCAGTTATGATAATCGATTACTTAGATAGTTCTAACAGGCACGAGGACTTAGAGCATGAATAATCGATTACAGGACCTATGGTAATCGATTACTATGACAATTTTATAAGTTCTAGGCTCTAGAGTCATATGAAACACATTTTCATATAAACACTTATGCATATAATCTGCATATAAACATATAATCATCATAAAGATTATGCAAATAACATGTTACCTTAAATGTCATGCTCATCAAATATGCATAATTCTCTTCTTATCTTGAAGAATGATTCCCTAGGAAGAGGCTTAGTAAAGATATCTGCTAATTGATTATGTGTATCCACAAATGAAATCTCAATATCTTTCCTCATAACATGATCTCGAAGAAAATGATGTCTTATATCAATATGCTTAGTTCGAGAATGCATGATAGGGTTTTTAGTGAGATTAATGGCACTTGTGTTGTCACATTTGATTGGAATGCAGCCCAGCTCTAAGCCACAATCTTTGAGTTGTTGTTTGAGCCATAGAGTTTGTGCACAAAAACTTCCTGCAGCAATGTATTCTGCTTCCGCAGTACTTAGAGCAACACATGCTTGTTTCTTACAAGACTAAGAAACAAGGGCATTTCCTACCAAGTGACAAGTACCACTTGTACTTTTTCTTTCAGTTTTACAACCAGCATAATCAGAATCAGAATACCCAATCAAATCACAAACACTTCCTTTGGGATACCACAAACCAACATTTGTAGTTCCTTTCAAATATTTAAAAATCCATTTAACAGAACTCAAATGTGATTCCCTTGGAGATGCTTGATATCTAGCACATAGACACACACTAAACATAATATCAGGTCTACTTGCAGTTAAGTATAGAAGAGATCCGATCATACCTCTATATTTGGTAATATCAACTTGAACACCAGATTCATCTTGATCTAGATATGTGTTAGACCCCATTGGTGTGGCTATGGCTTTGCAATCATCCAAATCATATTTCTTTAATAATTCCTTGCAAAACTTTGATTGATTGATGAATATTCCATCATGTGATTGCTTGATTTGCAAACCAAGAAAGAAATTTAATTGTCCCATCATGGACATCTCAGATTCTTCTTGCATCGTGTTAGAGAAATCCTTACAAAGAGATTCGATAGTTGCACCAAAGACTATATCATCAACATAAATTTGAACTAATAAGGTATTACCTTTGGTTCTTTTGATGAACAAGGTTGTATCAGCCTTACCCTTTTGAAATCCTTTATCACAAAGGAAAGTACTTAATCTATCATACCATGCATGAGGGGCTTGCTTAAGACCCTAGAGTGCTTTCTTTAATCTGAAGACATGTGAAGGAAACTTTGGATCTTCAAATCCTGGAGGTTGCTTCACATAGACTTCTTCTTGAATGTATCCGTTCAGAAAAGCACTTTTGACGTCCATTTTATATAATGGGAAATTTAAAGAACAAGCATACGCCAATAACAGTCTTATGGCTTCCAACCTTGCTACTGGTGCATAGGTTTCATCAAAATCTATACCTTCTTCTTGATTATAACCTTGAGCAACTAATCTTGCTTTGTTCCTAACTATGATACCATTTTCATCTAACTTATTCCTAAATACCCACTTTGTTCCAATAACATGTTTATCACTAGGCTTAGGGACAAGTTCCCAAACTTGATTCCTTTCAAATTGGTTTAGTTCTTCCTGCATTGCTACAATCCAATACTCATCCTCTAGAGCATCATTTACTTTTGATGGTTCTATTTGAGAGACAAAGGCCATATTCAAAACTGAATCATTTAAGCGTAGCCTTGTAGTAACGCCTCTAGAAATATCACCAATAATATTATCAACTGGATGATCCCTATGGGTTCTCCATTCCTTTGGAAGTTGATAAGTATTATCTTCAATGTGCTCTTCTTGTATTGGATTATGATCTCCATCCTTTTGAGAATCTTCATTTACAATGATGTCTTCTTCTTCATTATCTGGAAGATTAACTTTATCTTCTATTGAAGATTTAGATTCATCAAAAGAGACATGTATGGATTCTTCCACAGATAGAGTTTTCTTGTTAAAGACTCTATATGCTTTGCTTGTTAGAGAATAACCTGTTAGTACAGATAGCAACCTGAGAGGGGGGGTGAATCAGTGTTGCCCCAATTTTCGCCTTATTGAAATTGTTACTTTCAAGATTATGATGATCACGAAATGATCATTATGTTTGCAGCAGAATAGAGCGATGCTTGAAAGTAAATATGAAGGATAAAGGAAATCACATGATAGTCAAATCGCAAGTGCACGGTTGAATATCGCGTAATATAAAAGATTGTCGATCCCACAGGGATAGGTGTCTAATTACTAATTTGTTTAGAGCTTAAGCAGAAAAATAAAAAGATATATTTTGCATTTTGGTTTCGGGAATAAGAACATAAAAAGCATAAAATATAAAAGAAAAGATGATGATAAAAATAAGCATTTGGGTTGTATTGTATAACTTATAATTTATGCTAGCAAACTTCTATTTTATTTCTGAATTCCAAACAAAGATTCATGATGCTATAGCCTAGTGAATCTACAAGTTAATTCCTTACACATTGTAGAACTTTCTTTCCAATTACTAAATTCAATTCCTTGCAACTTAGTTAACTAGAGAAGAAGATGAAGAAGAAATTCAGACCAACATAAAGTTACGTCCTTCCTAATTCCTTAGCGAAGTATACTTATAACCTTTTTTAAGTCCTAGGTCCCTTACTACTTACCAATTTCCATTCGTATAAGTAATAAGCAAGAAATCTTTTGTACACAAGATGAATGAAGAACAAGGAGATAAAACATGAACTTTGAATATTATTCAGAAACAAATAAAAGAAAACTAAAACATAAACTAATAAGCTAACACAACCCAAAATACTTAAAGAGAATTAGCCAAGCATGGCTAAAAGAAGCATTGAATTACCCTGGACTAGGAGCTCAAATATGGCTTCCCACAATTCCTAGGAACAATGTTCTTGAGGGAGAAAGAGGAACACTTGTTGTGTTCTAAGAAAGGTGTGTTTTACAAGTGAAGAAAATGGTCCTATTTATAGTAAAAATCCAGCCTCCAACGCTTCAGCGCTAGAATTTCCCAACGCTTGGGCGCTGGAAGCATTAAAAATCCACTGCCAGACCGAGGGCCAGCGCTTGAGCGCTAGCTTCCCAGCGCTGCAGCGCTGGGCACTGCTTCTTCATCTTCAAGTTTTTCTTCCTTCTTCATGGTAGTGGGTTTTGAATGCCATAAAAAGCCACTACTCAGCCCTTAATCAATTCTGAAACCTTCTTCCCACTACCATCAATCCTTCAACTTAATTACCCATGTGCTCATTTGAAGAGAGTTGCTTCATATTCCTCTTTTTCACTTTTAGTCCTCTCTTGGTTAGCACTTCAATTCAAGCCCTTTCATTCGCTCAATCTTCACTTTTAGCCCTCCAATCTTGAACTTTCACATTTTGGACCTTGATTTCCTGAAACTTTACAAAGTGGTCCCTGGACAAAAATGATAACTAAACCAGCTTTTCCTAAAAATATAAAATTGCTATAAAAGTTCCTAAAAATATAAAATAAAGGTAGAAAAACAAATAAAATCTAATCTACATGCAAAATGCAAAATAAATAGAAAATCTACATAAAAATAACAAAAAACCTATATGTGACTCAAAAATAATAAAATAAAAAGACTAAAAAGACCCTAAAATTATCATATAAAATCCAGTCATCATCACACACAAGAGTTTATCCTGGTTCACCTTCAATCCACCGAAGGCTACGTCCAGTCCCTCAAGAAAACCCCTTGAGGATTTTTCCACTATTGATAAAAATCTCTTACAAGTTCCTAACCCACGGACCCCTATAATTTCTACCAATATCCTGTGAAAGCAAACCACTTTCAACATCCCCTGAAAGCAAACCGCTTTCAGTTCCTGAAGGCAAACCACCTGATGAGTGGATTTTATATGATGTTTTTAGGTGGTTTTTAGTCTTTTTATTTTATTATTTTTGAGTCACATATAGGTTTTTTATTGTTTTTATGTAGATTTTATATTTATTTTGCATTTTGCATGTAGATTAGATTTTATTTGTTTTTCTAGCTTTATTTTATATTTTTAGGAATTTTTCTAGTTATTTTGTATTTTTAGAAAAAGCTGGTTTAGTTATCATTTTTGTCCAGGGACCAATGTGTAAAGTTTCAGGAAATCAGGGACTAAATTGTAAAAGTTCAAGAGTGGAGGACTTAAAGTGAAGATTGAGAGGATATGAGGACTTGAATTGAAGTGCTAACCTAGAGAGGACCAAAGTGGAAAAGAGGAATATGAAGAATCACTTTCTAATTATCACATGGAAATAATGTTTAAGGAATTGATGTTAGTGGAGGAAAGGTTTCAGAATTAAACAAGGTTGAGTAGTGGCTTTTTATGGCCATCAAAACCCACTACCATGAATGAAGAAGGAAGAAAAAGCTTGAAGATGAAGAAGCAGCGTCCCAACCCTCCAGCGTTGGGATCCCAGCGCTCCAGCGCTGGGGTTCTGACTGGTTGATGAGTCAGATGTTGACCCAGCGCCCAAGCGTTGGAAAGCCAGCGCTCAAGCGCTGGGCCTCGGACAGAAATTGGATTTTTAATGCATCCTAGCGCCCATGCGTTAGGAATGCCAGCGCTCAAGCGCTGGAGGCTGGAATTTTACTATAAATAGTGTAACACCCCGATTTTCAAGGCGTTACTGTAGAAAATAAACAGTAAATAAATATGCGTGAGCTTTACAAAATGTAGAAAAAGGAGGGTATATTTTTTTTTGGAAATCATTTTCCTTTTCGAAATATGCCATGAAGAGATGCATTAGTAATATAAATACCCTGGTTCATAAATAGCCACACATGTGGCATAAAGTGACTGGCCAGCAGCTTAGAAATAATTTACAAATCAAATTACTTTAAGTTCAAAAGACCTTGCTGCTAGTAGTAGGAAATAAACTAAGACTCCCTACTCTACTACATAAGCATACATAAACAATCAAACGCCTGGGAGGAGTCGTCCTGCAACTAAGCATCCATCTTCCATCTTGATCTCTCTTGAAATCGGCATCCTCCTGCAACTTCTAGCTAAGCTGCCCGACTGGCGACGGATCGCCAGCAAACACACACAACAAACAAGCAAGGGTCAACTTCCTAAACAAACAATACATATGAGAAATTCATATAATACTAACAGACATATATCTATATCGAGAGAATGCAGAAGAAGAATTAATAAACATAAGGGCCATGCAGGAAAATTTACAATCAAATGTCAATCACAACACAGTTAGATTATCAACAAAAAATGCACTCAATAAGCAGCATAGAACACACATAGCAATCATATTACAATCATCCAGGAAAATTATGATGCAGTTGAGGTGTAATATGGCCCGAACATTCGGGTTGCTGCAAAGAGTCGGCACATAGCTGATTGGGAATAAACTTGTTATCCCAATCTTATTCGGCACATAGCATGGCACAAAGCACGGCACAAAGCACGGCACAAAGCACGGCACAAAGCACGGCACAAAGCACGGCACATAGCACGGCACAAAGCACGGCACATAGCACGGCACATAGCACGACACAAAGCACGGCACAAAGCACGGCACAAAGCACGGCACAAAGCACGGCACATAGCACGGCACATAGCTTCCCCACAATATGCTGGATGGATAGCCTTGCTATTCCAAACAGCTGGGGGATGACGACAGCGTCGTCTTGAGGAACATCCCTGCATACAAAAATTCATGAGCAGAAAACAATAATAACATGAGCGAGTTCCTCACTCCACTTCCCCACCTAGCGGAAACGTTGTTTTTACGAATCCGAGTCCCTTTGTCGAAGGCGGCGTCATCCATTCGGAGAGCCTGTCCACTTCGAGGGGTTGTGATCGCCCGAACCCTCCTAGTCCAGTGATCTCTCATCGGTAGCTGCCAAAGCGTAAAGACGGCCGCCGCCACCAACGAGGCATTATCGAATAAGCTACCCAATTTTCTTGAGAAAACATCTCTTGGAATATTTTCGTAAAGGTCTTTAGAGGCTTTCGAAAAACATGTCTTATGATTCCTCGTGAGGGAGTCCTTATAGTTCTTTTTCCAAGAAGTGACTTAGTTTTCTTTGCAAGATAAAACTTATAGAAAAGAAGTGGAATCGTCCTTAAGTTCATAAAAGGGGTTGATGTATTCCTTTAGTACATTATGAATTTTCCTTTAAGAAAGGTAGGACGGATTCGTTTCGAAAGCTCACGGTTTAACTGCAGGTTTTCTTGAAAGCATGTCCCAAAACATTCATTAAGTTTCTAAAAGAAAGTTTCTCTTATTCTTTTCGAAACTATTAAGCCTTTACTTCTCAAAACAAAGTCTGCATACTTATTTTGAAAGGAACCCCATTCCCATGGTAGCTTATACTAATTCCCCGGCTAGCGCACACAATAAAAATTGGTGATAAGGCATAGCAATATTGCAACAAGCAAGATCAAGGGAGCATGCTTACAATTAAAAGTAAGACAAGAAGTTCAATCAATTCAAGACGCACATACAAGCAAACATCAATCAATCCTAATCCAGCATATCAGATGCCTTCAGAGACTGCAATCAAATTCAAGCAATATAAGTCGGGTCGTTCTTAGAACACCATTGACTGACATACAGCATAATAGTATAAACATATACATATGCTTAATAGCTAATGTAACAAAGTGCCCTTACCGAAAACCGCTCGATCCGGGTAATTACGTAAGCTCCAATCGTCCTGGCCGGTCCGAAGTCTCGTAAACCTTCAAGAAACGTAGCCTAGTTCAGAAATTTGAACTCAATCCTAAGGTCCTTGCTACTGGTCCTACATGGTTTTCTATTCCTTAGACAATGGTCCTAACTCTTAGGAAATTCTTTGGAAGTCGAAAACGTTTTCAAACAACTTTGACGTCCGTCGAAGGAACGCGGAAAACTCTAAGTTAACATTTTCAAATCTTTCCAAAACTCAGAACCTTTAAAGATCATCAAGGCTAGATGCTTACAAATCAATTTTAAAGCCTTAAACAAGATTTTGAATCCAAAAACACACACAAAATCTTGAGGGGTCAATTCTGCCCAAATTCTTTAAATTCACAAAAACTTCTTATTTTTACCAAGCAAGCCATTAAAATACTCAAGACAATTTCACAAACCAAAACATAACTTCTATTTCAAGTTTTCTAAACAAATTTTCAAGTCTTGAGTTCAAAATCTTCTAAGTGTCAAAAACACAAAATTCAGTTCCAAAAGCAAATTTTCCAAATCCTAAGTTTTCTTGACTTAGCAAAAACCCTAATTAAGCTATGAGTTCCAAAATCCAATTTACCCAAAAGCTCAATTTTAACCTTCAAATTTCAAGTTTACCAAAACTTCTAGAAATCAATTTTCTAGGGCTTTAAACCCACAATTTTCTCTAGGCCCTTATGCACTAATTAGGGCAAAACCTTTACTACAAACCCAAAACCATTTTCAAACATTTAAACACACTCAAAACTAGTTCAAAATCAATTTTCTTCCCTTAATCCAATTCTGTCCAAATTCGGCCAAGGCTCCTAAATTCCAAAATCAATTTTTCTTTCAAAACTAACTTGTACATATCAAAGGTTACATGAAATCTATGGTGAAACTAAATTTTAAAGTTTGAAAATCACTTATTCACATAATCAATTTTCCAAAAACCTAGCTTCCAAGAAAACTAATTGGACAAATACATAGATCAATTCAATGGGAACAACTTTCCTAAAGGCAACCCTAACAAAAGCTCAACTTAAAATTCCTCAAGAGACCAAAACTCAACCAATCAAAAATCTAATCGGTTCAAGTTGAAGCTTATGATAGTGGGAACAACATTAACAAAGGGAGTTTAAGGTTCTAACAACTTCACAAAAATCCAAACTCAACCTATCAAAAATCTGAATCGGTAGAACCGTAGATCGGGATGAGGGGAGTAACTTACCTCAAAGCATCAAGTGAAGAAGATGAAGGGGAGGGGCTGCCATGGAGGAGCAAGGATTCGGCCATGGAGGTTTAGGGAGGAAGAAGATGAAGAGCTCTCACTTTCTCTCTCTTAAATCTCTCTAAAATTCACTTAATGAAGGTTTAAGTGAAAAAACTACATGGAACCCTCATTAAAAGGGTGTGGCCACGGTTTTGGTGGGCTTGGGGGGGAAATTTCAATTCTAAATTCACCCTAGGGACCAAAGTGTGAAGGGTAAAAGGTTAAAGTAAAAATCTCTTTTTACTTTTTGAGGACCAAAGTGTAAACTTTCAAAGGGCAAGGACTAAACCATAAACTTTGAAGGGGCAAGGACCAAACTAGGATTTAAAGAAGATTAGGAAAATATCTTGAATATTTTATTATTATATTCCTAATCCATGACGCGACAGTGCGTCAGTGCGTCGATGCGTCAATACGTCAAGTCACCAGTCATCATCAGGTTCTGGTCATCAGTGAGTACCTCTCTGTCACTGAGAATATCTGCCCCGGGGTCATTTATTGGTTTCGGGGTACCGGGCCAGCACAATTCGGGGCCGGGTCCATCTTTCTCGAAGTCTGCGCCACGCTGCCCGAAAACACTATTCCCCAAGTTACTATTCACAAAAATCTTCTGCACAAAATTGGTCTCAAAACGCCAAACGAAATCGTTTGGAGCTTTTTAGATTCTCGATCCGGGGTCCCGAAGTCATCCGTTTCACCTGTTGAAGTTTCGGCTAAAAGCCCCGTTAGCGCGAAAAATCCTTCTCGGGCTCCGGGAGGAAACCATATCAATATTACAGTCATTCTTCACGAAATTTTCCACTGATCGTCGTGGTGATAGTGAGAACGTCTAATTCTCGTTTGAACTCAAAGTCAGGTCTAGCTTGGTTTCCTACCAAGTGTCGCAAAGAATACTTCATCGATACTTCGGCCGACGATATCGCTTGTCGATGCCTCCGAGCGGATCCAAACAGTACCTTGGAATAATTAAATAATTATTTAATTATTGGGGAAAATTCCGGGTGTTACAAATAGGACCCTTTTCTTCACTTGTAAAACACACCTACTTAGAATACAACATTTTTCTCTCTTTCTCCCTCTTGAGCATTGTTCCTAGGACTTGTGGGAAGCCATATTTGAGCTCCTATCTAGGGTAATTCAATGTCTCCTTTAGCCATGCTTGGCTAAATTCTTCTTTAAGTTTTTGGGTTGTTTTAGTTTATAATACATGTTCTAGTTCTTTCTTACATTTCTGAATTTTATTACCATTCATGTTTTATTACCTTATGCTTAAATTCTATCTTGTGGATCCCAAGAGGTTTGCTTATTACTTATTACATAAGGCCATTTGGTGAGTAGTAAGGGAACTAGGTAATAAAAAAGGTTATAAGTATACTTCGCTAAGGAATTAGGAAGGACGTAACTTTATGTTGGCCTGAACATCTTCTTCATCTTCTTCTTTAGTTAACTAGGTGCCAAGGAATTGGGTTTAGTAATTAAAAAGAAAGATCTACAATGCTTAAGGAATTAACTTGTAGTTACACTAGGCTATAGCATCATGATAATGGTTTTATAATTCAGGAATTTAGTAGGAGATTTCTAGCATGTTTTTATAGACTATGTAAACCAACCCAAGAGCTTAATGTTCATCATCTCTTTCTTTTATTATTTTATGCTATTGTTTCTTTCTAGTTCTCAAACCAACAACAATTATTCATCTTTTATTTTTCTGTTTTAGTACTAAATTTTATAATAACAAGAACACCTATCCCTTGGGTTCGATCTTTTTATTACACGATAGTTTAATCGTACACTTGCGATTTTCCTTATCAAGTTTTTGGCGCCGTTGCCGAGAATAGGTTCAGTTTAAGTTCTTGTTATTATTTTGTTTAGTACTTCTTGTTTATATATATATAAAAAATATATATAATATAAAAAAAATAAAAAAATTGTATTGAATAGGTGCTATTAACTTCTTTGGCTTGTTTGCATGGTAGGACATTTTGAATTGGACCCTGAAATTGAAAGAACTTTGCATCGCAGATTAGCGGAGCAAAGGAGATTAGCAAAGGCCATGGCTGATACACAAGCTCAAATGGAGGAGCGCCTCCTTGCTGATTACAACGCAAGGGTAGAAGGTGAAGTCCAAGCTAGACTTCAAAGACAGAGAGAGGAGGAGGAAGGGCAGAATGCTAACCGCTCTCTTCGTGATATCACAGCTCCCCAGGTAGATTACAATTTTGAAATATTGTGGTTCCGGAGGATGCTTTGCCAAACTTCCAGATTCCTCCACACTTCATCTCTTTGGTAAGTCAAAACCAATTTGGTGGAAGTGTAAATGAAGACTGCCATACACATCTGGAGCGATTCACTAGGCAATGCTCCACCTTAAGGAGAAATGATGCTCACTTGGATACGGTAAGACTTATGCTGTTTCCATTTTCCTTAACAGATGTGGCAGAGGAGTGGCTATCTTCTCAACCACTCAGAAGCATTACTTCATGGGATGATTTGGCTGAAAAATTCACGGCCAAATTTTTTCCTTACAACCACATAAGGAAGTTAAAGCAGGAAATCAACTCTTTCATTCAACAAGATACTGAAAACCTGTATGAGACATGGGAGAGGTTCAAGGGACTTCTCAGAAGGTGCCCAGGTCATAACATCTCTATCGTAGATCAGGTAGAGAAATTTTATGCTGCTTTGAATGATTATTCCAGGGACAAATTGGATACTGCAGCAAGTGGGGCATTCGATGCTTTGCCACCACAAGGAGCTCTTGATTTAATCAACAAACTTGCTGCAAGAGCTGCTCATTCAAACCAGGACCGGGCAATTAGGAAAGGTATTTATGAGGTTGATTCTTTTGAGTCCATTGTTGCTTCAAATAAACTTTTATCCAGGAAAGTTGATGCAATGGTCAAAAGAATGGAGGGGGTTCAACTGAGCCCGGATGAGGCTGAATTAGAAGCTGAGGTAAAGGCTATGGGGAATTTTCAAAATTCCTATGGCAACACCTATAACCCAAGCTGGAGAAACCACCCCAATTTTTCTTGGAGGGATCAAGGGGGTGGTCAAGGAGAAGTCAGGCAACAATTCAGAGGCCATTCCAGAATCAGAGGCCACCAATGCCTTTGAATCCAAACCAGGGAAGAAAGAGTTTGGAAGAAATTGTTGGTGAAATAGGCCAACAAACTGTGCAATTTATGAATGAGACCAGGACAAGTGCCAAGAATCATGAAGCCTCCATTAGAAATTTGGAGGTCCAGGTAGGCCAGTTGGCCAAGACCATCTCAGAAAGGATTCCAGGTACTTTTCCGTCTGATACTCTTGTCAATCCAAAGGAAAATGTTGAGAATGTTTCTGCCATCACTCTTAGGAGTGGTAAGACTATGCCCGAAAGGGTAGTGGAAATTGAACAAGAGGTAAGTGGTGAAGAAAAAGAAAAAGAAAGGAGTGTGCCTATTGTTGTTGAAAAAATTGCTGAAAATGTAATTCCTCCTTCTAAGAAAATTGGCAAAGTTCCATTTCATAAAGCTTTAAAAAAAAATTTGGAAAAGCAATTCTCAAAATTTCTCGAGATTTTTAAAAGACTTCAAATTAACATTCCATTTTCTGAAGCTTTGGAACAAATGCCAATTTATGCTAAATTTATGAAGGACATTTTATTTAGAAGGAGGAAATTGAGTGAGATGGATGAAACTGTAATGTTAACTGAGGAGTGTTCAGCTATGGTTTTGAGGAAGTTGCCCCAAAAATTGAAGGATCCGGGGAGCTTCACTTTGCCTGTGGAAATTGAGGGACTACCAAATGCAACAACTCTTTGTGATTTAGGAGCTTCTATAAACCTCATGCCACTCTCCATGTTTAGGAAATTGGACATGGGAGAGGCCACTCCTACTTTGATGTGTTTACAATTGGCGGACAGGTCAATTAAGTACCCTTATGGGGTGGCTGAAGATGTTTTGGTAAGGGTTGACAAGTTTGTTTTCCCGGTTGATTTTGTGATTCTTGATATGGAAGAAGACTCCAAGGTACCATTAATTCTTGGGCGGTCATTCCTTGCTACAGGAAACGCCAAGATTAATGTAGCAGAAGGCCTCCTATCTTTGAAGGTAGGGGATGAAAAAGTGAAGTTTCTTGTATTCCGTACTTGTAAGCACTATGAGTCTGAAGGTGAGGATGAGTTCAAAGATGATGTTTGTAGCAAGAAAAGAAAAAGTACCCCCAATTGATTAAGGGGAAGGGTCTATCTCGGACCTTAACATTGAGCTGGTTGGGAGACAACCCAACTTAGGATAGTTTAAATTTTTGTCATTTAAATTTCTGCACAACTCTTGTAAATAAATAAAAGAAAAGAAATTTTATGTTTTTGCTGCAGGAGAGGCCAGCGCTCAGGCGCTGGAGGCCAATGCTCAAGCGTTAGGCCCCTGCTTATCACCTCTAATTCCAGTTTATTCCAGCGCTCCAGCGCTGGAGGGCTAGCGCTCATGCGCTAGGCCCCTGGAATCCCAGTTTTTAATTTTCTGATTTCCAGCGCCATAGCGCTGGAAACCCAGCGCTTAGGCGCTGGGACCTCTGATGCCCATTAATTGTTTTAATTCCAGCGCCCAAGCGTTGGTATCCCCAACGCTCAAGCGCTGGAGCTCGGGCAGTCTTGCTGTTTTGTTTTTTATTTGCTGTTTTTGGTTTTTAATAAATTTTGTGTTCACCATTTTCTGAAAGTTTTAGATTCTTTGAGTTTTCCCTTGTTTCTATAATGGTTTTGATTTTTGGGAACTCAAAAATTCTTGTTTTTAAGGTGAACACAATTTTCAACCCATGATCTTTTGTGCTGTTTTTGGGACTAACAAGTCAAGCAAGCTTCTGCTTGTGAGACTTTTGTTTGTTCATTGTTACAGGATAGGTACCGAAAGGAGGAAGAACCCTCTTGAACTTAAGTGTTCAAATTGATTTTTACATTGAGGTTCCCTTGGACCTTTGTGGAAAATTTGTTACTATACCAGCTTCTTAGTTTTTTATTTTTCTTTTTATAGTTTTTAGTTTTATTTTTAGCTTAGTTTTTTTTTTTCTGTTTTCTTTTTGCATGAGTCTTGAGTATAATATCCATTCTGAATGTGCTATAGCGTTGTGAAAGCTTTATCTGATTGAACTGCTTTGTGATAAAAATTCTATGTTTTTAAGCAGTTAGGATTGCATGCTGTAGAAAGGATTTTTGATATCTTGATTGTTTTGGTTGTTGGCAAAGTCTTTTTTTTCTGAGTTCTAAAAAGGGTACCACTTACCCTATCTTTTTCTGAGAGCTGAGGACTCTGATTACTTGATTGTGAAATTTTTCTGCCTTGTCTTGCATGTTGATTGGAGTTTTGTACACTTTGTGAGTTGAGAAGGGATTATAGGCATTTTTGAAAACTCAGATTTTGGCTTGGAATGTTATATCCACTAGTATCCCCTTTTGAGCCTTAAAAGAGTCATTCTTTGGAGCCTACTTTGTGTGATAATTCTTAAAGTTGTTATTGTGATTCATGTGCTAAATTGTTAGAGCTATGTTGTGGGTTTCTCTCTAAAAAAAAAAAGAAGAAGGAAAAATTGAAAAAATAAGGTGTGTACCTTAAGAAAAAATAATGAAGTAGTGGGGTGAGAAAGAGTATGAGGGGAGTAAAATTCAAGTCATTCATCCCATACATTCCACTACTTTGTTCAAAAAAAAGGAAAAAGGGGAAAGAATTGAGAGAACCCTTGTGTGAATTGTTGAGGTCTTAGTCAAGAAGAATCACTTAACAACAGATTCTGAGTCAGCCACTAGAGTTGCCAATTTCTTGAAATCCACACCTTGAATTGTTCAACCCTTTGGCCAAGTTACAACCTTAAAAATCTCTTCAACATCACTTGGTTGCTTTACTTCAGTTTAGATTTGAATTATAGGCAGGATTATTGAGCTTTCTTGTTTTCATGGAGAATATTATTTTGTGAGCTTGATTGATGAACTCAAACATGTTAAAAGTCAAGCCTAACTTTCTTGATTCTTTGTCTATAAAACATGCATGTCTTCCTTTTCTGCTAAGCTTTCTTTGAAAGGTTCTTGTGCTTCATGTTTTAATCAGATAAACTTTCTCAAAACTCAGGGACGAGTTTCTCTTTAAGCTTTGTCGCTTGAGGACAAGTTGTCGTTGGGTATAGTGGTGTGATGAGTGGATTTTATATGATGTTTTTAGGTGGTTTTTAGTCTTTTTATTTTATTATTTTTGAGTCACATATAGGTTTTTTATTGTTTTTATGTAGATTTTATATTTATTTTGCATTTTGCATGTAGATTAGATTTTATTTGTTTTTCTAGCTTTATTTTATATTTTTAGGAATTTTTCTAGTTATTTTGTATTTTTAGAAAAAGCTGGTTTAGTTATCATTTTTGTCCAGGGACCAATGTGTAAAGTTTCAGGAAATCAGGGACTAAATTGTAAAAGTTCAAGAGTGGAGGACTTAAAGTGAAGATTGAGAGGATATGAGGACTTGAATTGAAATGCTAACCTAGAGAGGACCAAAGTGGAAAAGAGGAATATGAAGAATCACTTTCTAATTAGCACATGGAAATAATGTTTAAGGAATTGATGTTAGTGGAGGAAAGGTTTCAGAATTAAACAAGGCTGAGTAGTGGCTTTTTATGGCCATCAAAACCCACTACCATGAATGAAGAAGGAAGAAAAAGCTTGAAGATGAAGAAGCAGCGTCCCAACGCTCCAGCGTTGGGATCCCAGCGCTCCAGCGCTGGGGTTCTGACTGGTTGATGAGTCAGATGTTGACCCAGCGCCCAAGCGTTGGAAAGCCAGCGCGCAAGCGCTGGGCCTCGGACAGAAAGTGGATTTTTAATGCATCCTAGCACCCATGCGTCGGGAATGCCAGCGCTCAAGCGCTGGAGGCTGGAATTTTACTATAAATAGGACCCTTTTCTTCACTTGTAAAACACACCTACTTAGAATACAACATTTTTCTCTCTTTCTCCCTCTTGAGCATTGTTCCTAGGACTTGTGGGAAGCCATATTTGAGCTCCTATCCAGGGTAATTCAATGTCTCCTTTAGCCATGCTTGGCTAAATTCTTCTTTAAGTTTTTGGGTTGTTTTAGTTTATAATACATGTTCTAGTTCTTTCTTACATTTCTGAATTTTATTACCATTCATGTTTTATTACCTTATGCTTAAATTCTATCTTGTGGATCCCAAGAGGTTTTGCTTATTACTTATTACATAAGGCCATTTGGTGAGTAGTAAGGGAACTAGGTAATAAAAAAGGTTATAAGTATACTTCTCTAAGGAATTAGGAAGGACGTAACTTTATGTTGGCCTGAACATCTTCTTCATCTTCTTCTTTAGTTAACTAGGTGCCAAGGAATTTGGTTTAGTAATTAAAAAGAAAGATCTACAATGCTTAAGGAATTAACTTGTAGTTACACTAGGCTATAGCATCATGATAATGGTTTTATAATTCAGGAATTTAGTAGGAGATTTCTAGCATGTTTTTATAGACTATGTAAACCAACCCAAGAGCTTAATGTTCATCATCTCTTTCTTTTATTATTTTATGCTATTGTTTCTTTCTAGTTCTCAAACCAACAACAATTATTCATCTTTTATTTTTCTGTTTTAGTACTAAATTTTATAATAACAAGAACACCTATCCCTTGGGTTCGATCTTTTTATTACACGATAGTTTAATCGTACACTTGCGATTTTCCTTATCACCACCCTCAGACCTTGAAGACTAACCTGCCTTCAATCGAAACCCTGAAAGTAAACCACTTTCAGTGACAACAACCCTTTACCGAATACTACGGTGAAAACTCAATGTTACAGAAAGAGATGAAGAAGAGTTTACAATTGGCTGTATCAATCCTTTAACATACAAGTGGATTGATCATGAGAAATTATGCTTTAAGGCTTTTAAGCATAATATGATTCTGAGTTCCTCAAGATATGAACAACTAAAGTGTTCTTATGAACATGAAGATCATGGACTCAGAATCTAGGCTCTTGAATGTTTAAGTTCCAAAAAATGAACTAATTTTGACAAAGCTTTGGCCTAATGTGATTTTCTCATGTGTTGCGTGTTCTCTTGTGTATGTTATGTGTTCTGGACTCAAATGGTCTTTATATTGGCAAGGGAAACGTCCTTGAACCATCACAACCCTTTCTAAAAGGTTTGGGACACAATGGTTCATGAAAAGATGCAACTTTTCGTGTTGGTAATCGATTACATCACTTAGTGTAATCGATTACACTAATAGCCGTTTCAGTTTGAATTTCAAATTCAAACATGTAATCGATTACAAGCAAGTGGTAATCGATTACTTGCCTAGGTGTAATCGATTACCAGAAAGCTGCAATCGATTACACAGAAGCCAATTTTCCAGAAACTTGTTCCTTTGAGATCGGCTTAAGATTTTCTACTTCTTTTAAGTTATGAAAACACTTATCTTGATTCGATTAGGTGTTTTAAGATCCTTTATGCTTTAATAGACCTTTGGAAGCATAACTCACCTAATACTAAGATTTCTAGACTATTGATGGACTTTGTAGCGCTTGTTTCTTCGAAGTCTTCTTTTCTTCTTTTTGTTGATGAGTTTGTCGTCATCAAAACCACAGCCAGGGTCAGGAGCAAGACCTTCTTCACAATCTCCCCCTTTTTGATGATGGCAAACACATTCTTGATACTTGAAGATCATATATGCATTCTTGATGCTGAACTCCCCCTGTTTGATGGAATCTAGTATATCTAGCATTTCTCCCCCTTTCTAATGTACTTGTTGAACTCCTGCATATTATCTTTAAGAGCACACAACCTTTCTCCCGCTTTTGACTTCATCAAAAAGAAGAAAAGGCCAAAAAGTTAAGGCATACATATATCCATACAAGTATATTGCAAAATAAAGCATGGGGGTGGGGGTAAATATGTAGAAGGTGAACAAAACATAATCATCCAAACATAGCAAGTAAACAAAAAAAAAATATCCAACAGTACAGGAAACAGTTATAATCTAGGCTATTACAAACCAAGTAAATCAAGTGGTCAATGAAAGATATAAACAAGTCTAGAGATCAAATTCATCAGAGGAATCAAAGGAATCATGGGGAGAGGGAGCCATGCGATCAACACGAAGACTAAGACGATCCATATCTGCACGGAGAGTGGTGTACATGGATTCGACCCGACCTTCCATGTGATCGAACCTCTGATCAAAGTGGGTCCTCATATCGGCCAGATGAGAGAGAATGAGTTGAGTGGAGGCATCAGCAAGCATAGAGGACGAAGGTCCTTCCTCAGAAGATGGTGGATAGAAAGCAGCAGGGGCAGGAGCCTGGGTGGTATCAGGACCTAAATCTGATTTGTGACGGAAAGTATCATCAACATCCCTGAAAATCCCCATCTTGTTCAGAATTTCCATATCAATCCTCTGAGCCTTAGTATCCATGACCTGGGCATACTCCCCATGTGTAGAGATTCCAAAATTCTTCAGAATGAGAGTAATAATAGGAGCATAAGGAAGGGGACCAGTTCTATCCTTGTGTAGCAGCATGTGTATCATAACCAAATAAGCCCAATTAATGGATTCATTATGCTTCAACCCATAAATGATTTGTAACTCTAAATCACTAATCTGGGCATGGTTAGAGGATTGAGGAAGAAGAACATAACTTATCAGATAATGGAGCAGACGATCCTCTACAGTGAGATATCCGACAGCAAGGATATCCCTAGAGCGGTTGGCTTCCGCTCGCTGCTTCTTCAGTTGTATCTCTTCCTCAGAAAATCGACACAGAGATAGATAAAAAGATTTCTTATCATAATCAGCCCATGGACATGCATTCTCCTGACTAAGTCGTGCTCCAACATAGGGAATTTTTAGTAGAGTTCCCAATTGCTCTTGAGTCAAAGAAATATCAATTCCCTTGACTGATGAGCAAATTTTCCCACCTCTCTTAACCAAATTACAGTAAAATACCTTAACCAATTCAGGATAACACGTACCCGTCAAGCCAACAAATTCATCAAGTCCTTGGAAATCAAGGAGGGAAGGGAAGAGAAATCCAGCATTGATGAATGAGTTTATGTCAGCATACTTGGGAGGAAGAATTCGTCGTTCCAAGAAGTAAGCCAGGAACCGTTCCTTTTGCTCCTCCGTGACAAGAAGACATGAAAGATCAAGAGTGTTCATGGATAGGTTCTTCGAACGGTGTCTGCGAGAAGAGGAGGCCATTTTTCGGACTTGGAGAATTTAGGGTTTGAGAAAGGGGTTTTTGGGTGAAGTCCGAATTGAACAATTCGAAAGGGTGGAGCAGAAAGAGAGGGTAGAGCCGAGTAAAACCCACTAATTTGTTCTGAGTTTGAGCAAGAAACAAAGGAGAAGGATGGGAAGGACTGGTTCGAAGTCGAAGAGAGGAAAGGGATGAAGAGCAGTGTAATCGATTATGATGTCTGACCAGATGTATTTATTTTATCGGGTTGGTAATCGATTACAGTCAGTTGTGTAATCGATTACCATTATTCGAATAAAATTCAAAATAGCAGATGTAATCGATTACAGCAGTTAATGTAATCGATTACCTGCAATCCAAAATTTGAAATTTTCAAATTTCGACTATGTAATCGATTATAGCAGTTAATGTAATCGATTACTCAAAAGAATTCACTAATCAACAGAACTAAGAACAAGGGTAATAGATTAACAGACCTATGATAATCGATTTCAAGAACATTTTATAAGATGTATCCTATGTAACACATCTTAGTCTAAACACCTAAGCACATAATCAGTATTGACAAGTAATCATACAAGAAATGATTTAGACAAGTACCAATAAGACTTATTTTAGGTCATGTATCTTATTAATTTCTAGATGTAACATATGTCATAAAGATATATATATATATATATATATATATATATATATATATATAACCATAGCTCTAAGATATAAATACATGTTCACCTAGAATTTAAGTAGGCAATTTTCTAACTAGTATAAGCATGTACTTAGGAGAATATTTTGCTACTAATTTTAATATTCCTACTGTTTTTCCAATGATACTCTAGACATTGGGCATAGGAGCAAGTTTCTAAACTTGATTCCTTTCTAACTGATTTAATTCTTCCTGCATTTCTACAATCCAATACTCATCCTCTAGAGCATCATTTACTCCTGATGGTTCTATTTGAGAGACAAAGGCCATATTCAAAACTGAATCATTTAAGCGTAGCCTTGTAGAAACGCCTCTAGAAATATCACCAATAATATTATCAACTGGATGATCCCTATGGGTTCTCCATTCCTTTGGAAGTTGATAAGTATTATCTTCAATGTGCTCTTCTTGTATTGGATTATGATCTTCATCCTTTTGAGAATCTTCATTTACAATGATATCATCTTCTTCAATATCTGGAGTATTAACTCTATCTTCTATTGAAGATTTAGATTCATCAAAAGAAACATGTATGGATTCTTCCACAGATAGAGTTTTCTTGTTAAAGACTCTATATGCTTTGCTTGTTAGAGAATAACCAAGGAATATACCTTCATCAAATTTTTCATCAAACTTTCCAAGGTTTTCCTTTCCATTATTCAAGACAAAGCATTTTGATCCAAAAGCATGTAGATGAGAGATGTTTGGTTTCCTTCCTTTGTAGAGTTCATAGGGGGTTTTCTTAAGAATAGGTCTAATAAGAACTCTATTGGAAACATAGCACGCAGTACTTACAGCATCAGCCCAGAAATATTTAGGAAGGCTTGACTCACTTAGCATGGTTCTTGCTAATTCTTCAAGTAATCTGTTTTTCCTTTCTACAACACCATTTTGTTGTGGTGTTCTCGGAGTAGAGAAATTATGTGATATTCCATTTTCATCACATAGTTCTTGGAATTGTTGATTCTTAAATTCTCCACCATGATCACTTCTAATAGAAGAGATCTTTAAAGACTTCTCATTTTGAACTAGCCTTGCATATCTCTTGAATGCATTGAAGGCTTCATTCTTATGAGGCAGAAATAATGTCCATGTAAATCTAGAGAAATCATCAACAATAACACGTGCATAGAAATTACCTCCGAGGCTTTTTGTTCTAGATGGTCCGAACAAATCCATATGTAACAATTGAAGGAGCCTTGAAGTCGAAACTATGTTCTTTGGTTTGAAGGATGTTTTGGTTTGCTTCCCTTTTTGTCATGCATCACCAAGCTTGTCTTTCTCGAATTTTATCTTTGGAAGCCCAACAACTAGATCATGCTTGACTAGTTTGTTTAAATGATCTATGTGAATATGAGCAAGTCTTCTATGCCATAGCCATGAATCACTATTATTCTTGGCCAAAAGGCATCTCACATTTTGTGGAATTTCTTCCAAGGAGATCATGAAGACTTTATTTACTTTATACCCAGAAAACTTAATTTCTTTAGTTTTCACATCTTTTACTACACATATATAATCAATAAAACCAACTTTCAAACCTTTATCACATAGTTGACTAATACTCAGAAGATTATGCATCAAACCATCAACGTAAAGAACTTTATCGATGACTGTTTGAGGGGGTGTGCCTATTCTTCCAATACCGAGTATCTTTCCCTTTTGATTGTTACCATATGTGAGAAAACCTTTTTCTCTAGGTATAAGAAATGAAAACTTGGTTTTGTCTCCTGTCATGTGTGATGAGCAGTCACTATCAAGATACTATAAATCCTTTGCTGCTTTCATACACACCTACATGACAAAGTTCAGACATGGGTATTAGGAACCCAACAAGTTTTGGGTCCTTCTAAGTTAACATCCTTTCTAACCCAAATGTATTCCCTATTTGGTACTCCTACATGTTTGTAGTAACATCTACTAGGGGTATGTCCTACTTTGTTACAATACGTACAAGAGTAATGATTGTAACTAGAGGTTTGTCTAGGAGAGGAATGAATCTTCTTAGGAGGTCTATTTTGAGTATTCTTCCTATTGTTTGTACTTCTAAAAAAATTAATCTTACTGTTACTAGAGGATCCTACCATATGGTTTGGTTTTACAAACACAGTTTTCTTGACTTCCTTAGTCTTTGGGTGAGAAGTATATCCTAAACCTGACTTGTTATTTGAATGTCTTTGCACACTTAGAATATAATCTAACTACAGTTTTCCTTTATTGAAGTTATTAACTCTTTGTTGAAGATTATCTATCTTTTCTTCTAAAGAACTACACTTAGTGCATTTATGTGTAATATCTAGTTTAGATTTCACTATGTCTAATTCCTCTTGTAAGGTTCTACACTTACTTTCTAAGGATGAAATCAAATCATTTTGCTTAGTACTAATCTTGGAAAATTCTTGACACAATTTATACATATTTTCCATAGCAAACTTTAAATCATGAGAAGACATAGAATTATCACTAACCTGGGAATCTTCAACATCTGAGTCATGTGAGGCCATCAAAGCAACTTGTGCTTCTTCTTTATCAGAGTCTGATGATGAACTTACTTCATTATCATCCCAAGCCAAATATGCTCTTCGAGTAGGTTGATATTTCTTTTCAAATTTCTCTCTTAGACCATGTTTCTTCTTCTGAAGATTTGGACAATCTGACTTGAAATGTCCGGGCTTGCCGCACTCGAAACATGTGATCTTTTGAGACGAGGAAGACTCATTGTTTCTTTGGAAGGATTTATTGTTGTTGAATTTGACACCTTTTCTTTTAAGAAACTTTCCAAAGTTCTTTACTAGAAGATTCAAATTTCCATTGTCTTCTTCTTCAGAGTCTGCATCATAATCTTCTTTGATGCTTTCTTTTGCCTTTAGGGAAATTGATCGATACTTCTTCTCATGTTGTTCGTGCTCTTCTAAACGATTCAATTCCAACTCATGTTCTTGGAGTTTTCCAAAGAGAGTTGCAAGAGTCATATTTGATAAACTCTTCTTTTCAGAGATGGCTGTAACTTTTGGTTGCCATACTCTTGTAAGTGATCTTAGAACTTTCATATTCAAGTCACTATTTGAAAATTGTTTTCCAAGAGAAATCAAATGATTAATCAAATGAGTGAATCGTTTTTGCATATCTAATACCTTTTCTCCTGGAAGCATTCTGAACATTTCATATTCCTGAGATAGAGTATTGATCTTTGATCTCTTGACTTCATATGTTCCTTCATGAGTTACCATCAACGTATCCCATATTTCTTTTGATGAAGTGCACGTTGATACTCTGAAAAATTCGTCCATGCCAAGAGCAGATGTAAGGATGTTCATTCCTTTGAGATCATATTGAACCTTCTTCTTTTCTTCTTCACTCCAAGTACTTTCTGACTTTGGTTGTGAAGTTCCTTCTTCATCTGTTGTTCCAGGCACAAAGGGACCTTCTTCAATGGCTTTCCATATTCCTGCGTCTAATGACTTTATGAATATCTTCATCTTGATTTTGCAGAAGTCATAATGTTCTCCATTGAAGAATGGTGGCCTGTTTATATTGAATCCTTCATTTGTTCCTTCATTGGAAGAGGATGCCATCTTTTCCCGGATCTTACGAATAACTTACCTAAACCTCCGCTTTGATACTAATTGTTAGTACAGATAGCAACCTGAGAGGGGGGGTGAATCAGTGTTGCCCCAATTTTCGCCTTATTGAAATTGTTACTTTCAAGATTATGATGATCACGAAATGATCGTTATGTTTGCAGCGGAATAGAGCGATGCTTGAAAGTAAATAGGAAGGATAAAGGAAATCACACACAAGAGTTTATCCTGGTTCACCTTCAATCCACCGAAGGCTACGTCCAGTCCCTCAAGAAAACCCCTTGAGGATTTTTCCACTATTGATAAAAATCTCTTACAAGTTCCTAACCCAAGGACCCCAAGAATTTCTACCAATATCCTGTGAAAGAAAACCACTTTCAACAGCCCCTGAAAGCAAACCGCTTTCAGTTCCTGAAGGCAAACCACCCTCAGACCTTGAAGACTAACATGCCTTCAATCGAAACCCTGAAAGTAAACCACTTTCAGTGACAACAACCCTTCACCGAATACTACGGTGAAAACTCAATGTTACAGAAAGAGATGAAGAAGAGTTTACAATTGGCTGTATCAATCCTTTAACATACAAGTGGATTGATCATGAGAAATTATGCTTTAAGGCTTTTAAGCATAATATGATTCTGAGTTCCTCAAGATATGAACAACTAAAGTGTTCTTATGAACATGAAGATCATGGACTCAGAATCTAGGCTCTTGAATGTTTAAGTTCCAAAAAATGAACTAATTTTGACAAAGATTTGGCCTAATGTGATTTTCTCATGTGTTGCGTGTTCTCTTGTGTATGTTATGTGTTCTGGATTCAAATGGTCTTTATATAGGCAAGGGAAACGTCCTTGAACCATCACAACCCTTTCCAAAAGGTTTGGGACACAATGGTTCATGAAAAGATGCAACTTTTCGTGTTGGTAATCGATTACATCACTTAGTGTAATCGATTACACTAATAGCCGTTTCAGTTTGAATTTCAAATTCAAAATGTAATCGATTACAAGCAAGTGGTAATCGATTACTTGCCTAGGTGTAATCGATTACCAGAAAGCTGCAATCGATTACACAGAAGCCCATTTTCCAGAAACTTGTTCCTTTGAGATCGGCTTAAGGTTTTCTACTTCTTTTAAGTTATGAAAACACTTATCTTGATTAGATTAGGTGTTTTAAGAGCCTTTATGCTTTAATAGACCTTTGGAAGCATAACTCACCTAATACTAAGACTTCTAGACTATTGATGGACTTGTAGTGCTTGTTTCTTCGAAGTCTTCTTTTCTTCTTTTTGTTGATGAGTTTGTCGTCATCAAAACCACAGCCAGGGTCAGGAGCAAGACCATCTTCACATAACCAAGGAATATACCTTCATCAGATTTTTCATCAAACTTTCCAAGGTTTTCCTTTCCATTATTCAAGACAAAGCATTTTGATCCAAAGGCATGTAGATGAGAGATATTTGGTTTCCTTCCTTTGTAGAGTTCATAGGGGGTTTTCTTAAGAATAGGTCTAATAAGAACTCTATTGGAAACATAGCAAGCAGTACGTACAGCATCAGCCCAGAAATATTTAGGGAGACTTGATTCACTTAGCATGGTCCTTGCTAATTCTTCAAGTAATATGTTCTTCCTTTCTACAACACCATTTTGTTGTGGTGTTCTCGGAGTAGAGAAATTATGTGATATTCCATTTTCATCACATAGTTCTTGGAATTGTTGATTCTTAAATTCTCCACCATGATCACTTCTAATAGAAGAGATCTTTAAAGACTTCTCATTTTGAACTAGCCTTGCATATCTCTTGAATGCATTGAAGGCTTCATTCTTATGAGGCGGAAATAATGTCCATGTAAATCTAGAGAAATCATCAACAATAACAAGTGGATAGAAATTACCTTCGAGGCTTTTTGTTCTAGATGGTCCGAACAAATCCATATGTAACAATTGAAGGGGCCTTGAAGTCGAAACTATGTTCTTTGGTTTGAAGGATGTTCTGGTTTGCTTCCCTTTTTGACATGCATCACAAAGCTTGTCTTTCTCGAATTTTATCTTTGGAAGCCCAACAACTAGATCATGCTTGACTAGTTTGTTTAAATGATCTATGTGAATATGAGCAAGTCTTCTATGCCATAGCCATGAATCACTATTATTCTTGGCCAAAAGGCATCTCACATTTTGTGGAATTTCTTCCAAGGAGATCATGAAGACTTTATTTACTTTATACCCAGAAAACTTAATTTCTTTAGTTTTCACATCTTTTACTACACATATATAATCAATAAAACCAACTTTCAAACCTTTATCACATAGTTGACTAATACTCAGAAGATTATGCATCAAACCATCAACGTAAAGAACTTTATCGATGACTGTTTGAGGGGGTGTGCCTATTCTTCCAATACCGAGTATCTTTCCCTTTTGATTCTTACCATATGTGACAAAACCTTTTTCTCTAGGTATAAGAAATGAAAACTTGGTTTTGTCTCCTGTCATGTGTGATGAGCAGCCACTATCAAGATACTATAAATCCTTTGCTGCTTTCATACACACCTACATGACAAAATTCAGACATGGGTATTAGGAACCCAACAAGTTTTGGGTCCTTCTAAGTTAACATCCTTTCTAACCCAAATGTATTCCCTATTTGGTACTCCTACATGTTTGTAGTAACATCTACTAGGGGTATGTCCTACTTTGTTACAATACGTACAAGAATAATGATTGTAACTAGAGGTTTGTCTAGGAGAGGAATGAATCTTCTTAGGAGGTCTATTTTGAGTATTCTTCCTATTGTTTGTACTTCTAAAAAAATTAATCTTACTGTTACTAGAGGATCCTACCATATGGTTTGGTTTTACAAACACAGTTTTCTTGACTTCCTTAGTCTTTGGGTGAGAAGTATATCCTAAACCTGACTTGTTATTTGAATGTCTTTGCACACTTAGAATATAATCTAACTACAGTTTTCCTTTATTGAAGTTATTAACTCTTTGTTGAAGATTATCTATCTTTTCTGCTAAAGAACTACACTTAGTGCATTTATGTGTAATATCTAGTTTATATTTCACTATGTCTAATTCCTCTTGTAAGGTTCTACACTTACTTTCTAAGGATGAAATCAAATCATTTTGCTTAGTACTAATCTTGGAAAATTCTTGACACAATTTATACATATTTTCCATAGCAAACTTTAAATCATGAGAAGACATAGAATTATCACTAACCTGGGAATCTTCAACATCTGAGTCATGTGAGGCCATCAAAGCAACTTGTGCTTCTTCTTTATCAGAGTCTGATGATGAACTTACTTCATTATCATCCCAAGCCAAATATGCTCTTCGAGTAGGTTGATATTTCTTTTCAAATTTCTCTCTTAGACCATGTTTCTTCTTCTGAAGATTTGGACAATCTAACTTGAAATGTCCGGGCTTGCCACACTCGAAACATGTGATCTTTTGAGACGAGGAAGACTCATTGTTTCTTTGGAAGGATTTATTGTTGTTGAATTTGACACCTTTTCTTTTAAGAAACTTTCCAAAGTTCTTTACTAGAAGATTCAAATTTCCATTGTCTTCTTCTTCAGAGTCTGCATCATAATCTTCTTTGATGCTTTCTTTTGCCTTTAGGGAAATTGATCGATACTTCTTCTCATGTTGTTCATGCTCTTCTAAACGATTCAATTCCAACTCATGTTCTTGGAGTTTTCCAAAGAGAGTTGCAAGAGTCATATTTGATAAACTCTTCTTTTCAGAGATGGCTGTAACTTTTGGTTGCCATACTCTTGTAAGTGATCTTAGAACTTTCATATTCAAGTCACTATTTGAAAATTGTTTTCCAAGAGCAATCAAATGATTAATCAAATGAGTGAATCGTTTTTGCATATCTAATACCTTTTCTCCTGGAAGCATTCTGAACATTTCATATTCCTGAGATAGAGTATTGATCTTTGATCTCTTGACTTCATCTGTTCCTTCATGAGTTACCATCAACGTATCCCATATTTCTTTTGATGAAGTGCACGTTGATACTCTGAAAAATTCGTCCATGCCAAGAGCAGATGTAAGGATGTTCATTCCTTTGAGATCATATTGAACCTTCTTCTTTTCTTCTTCACTCCAAGTACTTTCTGACTTTGGTTGTGAAGTTCCTTCTTCATCTGTTGTTCCAGGCACAAAGGGACCTTCTTCAATGGCTTTCCATATTCCTGCGTCTAATGACTTTATGAATATCTTCATCTTGATTTTGCAGAAGTCATAATGTTCTCCATTGAAGAATGGTGGCCTGTTTATATTGAATCCTTCATTTGTTCCTTGAAGAGGATGCCATCTTTTCCCGGATCTTACGAATAACTTACCTAAACCTCCGCTTTGATACTAATTGTTTGTACATATAGCAACCTGAGAGGGGGGTGAATCAGTGTTGCCCCAATTTTCGCCTTATTGAAATTGTTACTTTCAAGATTATGATGATCACGAAATGATCGTTATGTTTGCAGCGGAATAGAGCGATGCTTGAAAGTAAATAGGAAGGATAAAGGAAATCACACACAAGAGTTTATCCTGGTTCACCTTCAATCCACCGAAGGCTACGTCCAGTCCCTCAAGAAAACCCCTTGAGGATTTTTCCACTATTGATAAAAATCTCTTACAAGTTCCTAACCCAAGGACCCCAAGAATTTCTACCAATATCCTGTGAAAGAAAACCACTTTCAACAGCCCCTGAAAGCAAACCGCTTTCAGTTCCTGAAGGCAAACCACCCTCAGACCTTGAAGACTAACATGCCTTCAATCGAAACCCTGAAAGTAAACCACTTTCAGTGACAACAACCCTTCACCGAATACTACGGTGAAAACTCAATGTTACAGAAAGAGATGAAGAAGAGTTTACAATTGGCTGTATCAATCCTTTAACATACAAGTGGATTGATCATGAGAAATTATGCTTTAAGGCTTTTAAGCATAATATGATTCTGAGTTCCTCAAGATATGAACAACTAAAGTGTTCTTATGAACATGAAGATCATGGACTCAGAATCTAGGCTCTTGAATGTTTAAGTTCCAAAAAATGAACTAATTTTGACAAAGATTTGGCCTAATGTGATTTTCTCATGTGTTGCGTGTTCTCTTGTGTATGTTATGTGTTCTGGATTCAAATGGTCTTTATATAGGCAAGGGAAACGTCCTTGAACCATCACAACCCTTTCCAAAAGGTTTGGGACACAATGGTTCATGAAAAGATGCAACTTTTCGTGTTGGTAATCGATTACATCACTTAGTGTAATCGATTACACTAATAGCCGTTTCAGTTTGAATTTCAAATTCAAAATGTAATCGATTACAAGCAAGTGGTAATCGATTACTTGCCTAGGTGTAATCGATTACCAGAAAGCTGCAATCGATTACACAGAAGCCCATTTTCCAGAAACTTGTTCCTTTGAGATCGGCTTAAGGTTTTCTACTTCTTTTAAGTTATGAAAACACTTATCTTGATTAGATTAGGTGTTTTAAGAGCCTTTATGCTTTAATAGACCTTTGGAAGCATAACTCACCTAATACTAAGACTTCTAGACTATTGATGGACTTGTAGTGCTTGTTTCTTCGAAGTCTTCTTTTCTTCTTTTTGTTGATGAGTTTGTCGTCATCAAAACCACAGCCAGGGTCAGGAGCAAGACCATCTTCACATAACCAAGGAATATACCTTCATCAGATTTTTCATCAAACTTTTCAAGGTTTTCCTTTCCATTATTCAAGACAAAGCATTTTGATCCAAAGGCATGTAGATGAGAGATATTTGGTTTCCTTCCTTTGTAGAGTTCATAGGGGGTTTTCTTAAGAATAGGTCTAATAAGAACTCTATTGGAAACATAGCAAGCAGTACTTACAGCATCAGCCCAGAAATATTTAGGGAGACTTGATTCACTTAGCATGGTCCTTGCTAATTCTTCAAGTAATATGTTCTTCCTTTCTACAACACCATTTTGTTGTGGTGTTCTCGGAGTAGAGAAATTATGTGATATTCCATTTTCATCACATAGTTCTTGGAATTGTTGATTCTTAAATTCTCCACCATGATCACTTCTAATAGAAGAGATCTTTAAAGACTTCTCATTTTGAACTAGCCTTGCATATCTCTTGAATGCATTGAAGGCTTCATTCTTATGAGGCGGAAATAATGTCCATGTAAATGTAGAGAAATCATCAACAATAACAAGTGGATAGAAATTACCTTCGAGGCTTTTTGTTCTAGATGGTCCGAACAAATCCATATGTAACAATTGAAGGGGCCTTGAAGTTGAAACTATGTTCTTTTGTTTGAAGGATGTTCTGGTTTGCTTCCCTTTTTGACATGCATCACAAAGCTTGTCTTTCTCGAATTTTATCTTTGGAAGCCCAACAACTAGATCATGCTTGACTAGTTTGTTTAAATGATCTATGTGAATATGAGCAAGTCTTCTATGCCATAGCCATGAATCACTATTATTCTTGGCCAAAAGGCATCTCACATTTTGTGGAATTTCTTCCAAGGAGATCATGAAGACTTTATTTACTTTATACCCAGAAAACTTAATTTCTTTAGTTTTCACATCTTTTACTACACATATATCATCAATAAAACCAATTTTCAAACCTTTATCACATAGATGACTAATACTCAGAAGATTATGCATCAAACCATCAACGTAAAGAACTTTATCGATGACTGTTTGAGGTGATGTGCCTATTCTTCCAATACCGAGTATCTTTCCCTTTTGATTGTTACCATATGTGAGAAAACCTTTTTCTCTAGGTATAAGAAATGAAAACTTGGTTTTGTCTCCTGTCATGTGTGATGAGCAGCCACTATCAAGATACCATAAATCCTTTGCTGCTTTCATACACACCTACATGACAAAGTTCAGACATTGGTATTAGGAACCCAACAAGTTTTGGGTCCTTCTAAGTTAACATCCTTTCTAACCCAAATGTATTCCCTATTTGGTACTCCTACATGTTTGTAGTAACATCTACTAGGGGTATGTCCTACTTTGTTACAATACGTACAAGAGTAATGATTGTAACTAGTTGTTTGTCTAGGAGTGGAATGGGTCTTCTTAGGAGGTCTATTAGAATTGTTCTTTCTATTGTTCATACTTTTAGGTAAATTTTTCTTAATACTTTTAGAAGATCTTTCCACAATGTTTGGTTTTACAAACACAGTCTTCTTGACTTCCTTAGTCTTTTGGGGAGAAGTATATCCTAGACCTGACTTGTTATTTGAATGTCTTTGCACACTTAGAATATCGTCTAACTTCTGTTTTCCCTTATTGAAGTTATTTACTCTTCGTTGAAGATTATCTTTCTTTTCTTCTAAAGAACTACACTTAGTGCATTTATGTGTAATATCTAGTTTAGATTTCACTATGTCTAATTCCTCTTGTAAGGTTCTACACTTACTTTCTAAGGATGAAATCAAACCATTTTGCTTAGTACTAATCTTGGAAAATTCTTGACACAATTTAAACATATTTTCCAAAGAAAAATTTAAATCATGAGAAGACATAGAATTATCACTAACCAGGGAATCTTCAACATCTGAGTCATGTGAGGCCATCAAAGAAACTTGTGCTTCTTCTTTGTCAGAGTCTGATGATGAACTTACTTCATTATCATCCCAAGCCAAATATGCTCTTCGAGTAGGTTGATCCTTCTTTTCGAATTTTTCCCTTAGAACATGTTTCTTCTTCTGAAGATTTGGACAATCTGACTTGAAGTGTCCAGGCTTGCCACACTCGAAACATGTGATCTTTTGAGACAAAGAAGACTCATTGTTCCTTTGGAATGATTTATTGTTGTTGAATTTGACACCTTTTCTTTTAAGAAACTTTCCGAAGTTCTTTAATAGCAGATTCAAATTTCCATTGTCTTCTTCTTCAGAGTCCGCATCATAATCTTCTTTGATGCTTTCTTTTGCCTTTAGGGAAATTGATCGATACTTCTTCTCATGTTGTCCATACTCTTCTAAACGATTCAATTCCAACTCATGTTCTTGGAGTTTTCCAAAAAGAGTTGCAAGAGTCATATTTGATAAACTCTTCTTTTCAGAGATGGCTGTAACTTTTGGTTGCCATACTCTTGTAAGTGATCTTAGAACTTTCATGTTCAAGTCACTATTTGAAAATTGTTTTCCAAGAGCAATCAAATGATTAATCATATGAGTGAATCGTTTTTTCATATCTAATACCTTTTCTCCTGGAAGCATTCTGAACATTTCATATTCCTGAGATAGAGTATTGATCTTTGATCTCTTGACTTCATATGTTCCTTCATGTGTCACCATCAACGTATCCCATATTTCTTTTGATGAAGTGCACGTTGATACTCTGAAAAATTCGTCCATGCCAAGAGCAGATGTAAGGATGTTCATTCCTTTGAGATCATATTGAACCTTCTTCTTTTCTTCTTCACTCCAAGTACTTTCTGATTTTGGTTGTGAAGTTCCTTCTTCATCTGTTGTTACAGGCACAAAGGGACCTTCTTCAATGGCTTTCCATATTCCTGCGTCTAATGACTTTATGAATATCTTCATCTTGATTTTGCAGAAGTCATAATGTTCTCCATTGAAGAATGGTGGCCTGTTTATGTTGAATCCTTCATTTGTTCCATGATTGGAAGAGGATTCCATCTTTTCCCGGATCTTACGAATAACTTACCTAAACTTCCACTCTGATACCAATTGTTAGTACAGATAGCAACCTGAGAGGGGGGGGGGTGAATCAGTGTTTCCCGAATTTTCGCCTTATTGAAATTGTTACTTTCAAGATTATGATGATCATGAAACGATCGTTATGATTGCAGCGGAATTGAGCGATGCTTGAAAGTAAATATGAAGGATAAAGGAAATCACACACAAGATTTTATCCTGGTTCACCTTCAATCCACCGAAGGCTACGTCCAGTCCCTCAAGAAAACCCCTTGAGGATTTTTCCACTATTGATAAAAATCTCTTACAAGTTCCTAACCCAAGGACCCAAAGAATTTCTACCAATATCCTGTGAAAGCAAACCACTTTCAAAAGCCCCTGAAAGCAAACCGCTTTCAATTCCTGAAGGCAAACCACCCTCAGACCTTGAAGACTAACCCGCCTTCAATCGAAACTCTGAAAGTAAAGCACTTTCAGTGACAACAACCCTTCACCGAATACTACGGTGAAAACACAATCTTACAGAAAGAGATGAAGAAGAGTTTACAATTGGCTGTATCAATCCTTTAACATACAAGTGGATTGATCATGAGAAATTATGCTTTAAGGCTTTTAAGCATAATATGATTCTGAGTTCCTCAAGATATGAACAACTAAAGTGTTCTTATGAACATGAAGATCATGAACTCAGAATCTAGGCTCTTGAATGTTTAAGTTCTAAAAGATGAACTAATTTTGACAAAGCTTTAGCCTAATGTGATTTTCTCATATGTTGCGTGTTTTCTTGTGTATGTTATGTATTCTGGACTCAAATGGACTTTATATAGGCAAGGGAAACGTCCTTGAACCATCACAACCCTTTCCAAAAGGTTTGGGACACAATGGTTCATGAAAAGATACAACTTTTCGTGTTGGTAATCGATTACATCACTTAGTGTAATCGATTACGCTAATAGCCGTTTCAGTTTGAATTTCAAATTCAAACATGTAATCGATTACAAGAAAGTGGTAATCGATTACTTGCCTAGGTGTAATCGATTACCAGAAAGCTGCAATCGATTACACAGAAGCCCATTTTCCAGAAACTTGTTCCTTTGAGATCGGCTTAAGGTTTTCTACTTCTTTTAAGTTATGAAAACACTTAGCTTGATTAGATTAGGTGTTTTAAGAGCCTTTATGCTTTAATAGACCTTTGGAAGCATAACTCACCTAATACTAAGACTTCTAGACTATTGATGGACTTTGTAGCGCTTGTTTCTTCGATGTCTTCTTTTCTTCTTTTTGTTGATGATTTTTTCGTCATCAAAACCACAGCCAGGGTCAGGAGCAAGACCTTCTTCACAGTTTAAAGGAAAAGCTGGCGCAGATGTTCTCGGACTCTACCTATAACCACTAAAAAGCAGCTTAAGGGAGGAGCTGCGACTCATGTGCTCGAACTCTACATTTGACCGCTGAAAAGCAGTTTAAGGGAGGAGCTACCATAGATGTGCTCGGGCTCTACCTATGACCGCTGAAAAGAAGTTTAAGGGAGGATCTGGCATAGTTGTGCTTGATAGCCAAACCGCAAGTGCACGGTTGATTATCGTTTAATAAAAAGATGGAACCCAAGGGATAGGTGTCCTATTATTATATTATCTAGTACTTGAGCAGAAAAATTAAAAGATGAATATTTGATGTTGGTTTTTAGAACAAGCAAGAATAATAGCATAAAATGATAAGAGATAAAGATGATGAGAATTAAGCTCTTGGGTTGATTTACATAGTCTATTAAATATGTTAGCAAGTTCCTACTTAATTTCTGATTTTTAAGTCCAAGTTCATGATGCTATAGCCTAGAATTTCTACAAGTTAATTGCCTTAAGAAATGTAGAACTTTCTTCCTAATTACTAAATCCATGGCCTTGTAATTTAGTTAACCAGAAAAGAAGATGAAGAATGAATTCGGGCCAGCATAAAGCTATGTCTATCCTAATGACCTTTAGAGATATATACTTATAGCCTTTTTTATTTCCTATTTCCCTAACTACTTACCAAATGGCCTTATGATATAAGTAGAAAGCAAGATATCTTTTGTGCACCAAGATGAATGAAGAACAAGGAAATAAAACACGAAATGGATATATTATAAACTTCTACAACCCAAGAAACTTAAAAAGAATTAGCCAAGCATGGCTAAAAGAGTCATTGAATTACCCTGGATAGGAGCTCAAGTATGGCTTCCCACAATTCCTAGGAACAATGATCTTTAAGGAGGAAAGAAGAACACTTGTTGTATTCTGAATAGGTGTGTCTTACAAGCGAAGAAAAGCTCCCTGTTTATAGCAAAAATCTGACCTCCAGCGCTTGCGCGCTGGCATTCCCAACGCTTGGGCGTTGGGGTGCATTAAAAACCAACATGCAGAAATAGGCCCAGCGCTTGAGCGCTGGCTTCCAACGCTTGAGCGCTGGGTGAAACCTCTGACTCACATCCTAGTCAGAGGTCCCGCGCTTGAGCGTTGGGACTTCCAACGCTTGAGCGCTGGCACGAACACTGGCAGCTTCTTCTTGGATTCCTTTCTTCTTCAATGGTGGAATTGATTGGCTTAATTAGGCTCATTCAGCCCCTAATAAGTTCTGAAACTCCTTCCTTCCACCATTACTCCTTCAAACCTTATTTTACATGTGCTCAAATCAAAGAGAGTTGCTTCAATTTCACTTTAAGTCCTCTCTTTGTTAGAACTTCAATTCTGCCTCTTTGACTCCTTCAAACTTCACTTTTCATCCTCCGCTCTTGAACCTTTACACTTTGATCCTTGATTTCCTGAAATTTTACAAATCGGTCCCTGGACAAAAATGATAACTATACCAGCTTTCCTAAAAATATAAAATAACTATAAAAATTCCTAAAAATATAAAATAAAGTTAGAAAAACAAATAAAATCTAATCTATATGCAAAATGCAAAATAAATATAAAATCTAAATAAAAATAATAAAAATCCTATATGAGACTCAAAAATAATAAAATAAAAAGACTAAAAACAACCTAAAAACATCATATAATATCCTGTCATCAGTGCTCGAACTCTACCTATTACCGCTAAAAAGAAGTTTACGGTACGAGTTTTCGTAGATGTGCTCAAACTCTACCTATGACAGCTAGAAAGCAGTTTAAGGGAGGAGTTGCCGTTGATGTGCTCGGATTTTACCTATGGCTGCTAAAAAGCTGTTTAATATAGTAGCTGTCGTAGATGTGCTCAGACTCTACCTATGACCGCAGAAAAGCAGTATAATATACGTGTTGTCGTAGAAGTGCTCGGACAACACCTATAACCGGTAAAAAGTAGTTTAAGGGAGGAGTTTTCGTAGATGTGCTCGGACACTACCTATAACCGGTAAAAAGAAGATTAAGGGAGGAGCTGCCGTCGATGTACTCGGACTCTACCTATGATCGCTGAAAAGCAGTTTAAGGGAGGAGCTGTCGTAGATGTGGTAGGACTCTACCTATGACTGCAGCAAAGCGGTTTAATATAGTAGCTGTCGTAGATGTGCTCAGACTCTACCTGTGACCGCTAAAAAGCAGTGTAATATAGGAGTTGTCGTAGAAGTGCTCAGACTCTACCTATGATCGCTAAAAAGCAGTTTAGGGAAGGAGATGCAGTGGATGTGCACGAACTATAACTATGACCGCTGAAAAGCAGTTTAAGGATAAAGTTGTCGTAGATGTGCTCGAACTCTTCCTATGATTGCTACAAAGCAGTTTAAGGGAGGAGTCGCCATAGATGTGCTTGAACTCAACCTATGACCACTACAAAGTAGTTTAAGGGAGGAACTCTCGTGGAAGTGCTCGAAATCTTCCTATGACTTCCAAAAAGCATTTTAAGGGAGGAGCTATTGTAGATGTTCTCAATTTCATCCTTTCACCTCATAAAAGCAGTTTAAAGGAGGAGCTAGTGCAGGTGTTCTCGGGGTCTTCCTATAACCACTAAAAAGCAGTTTAAGGGACGAGCTGCGACAGATGTGCTCAAACTCTACCTTTGACCGCTGAAAAGAAGTTTACGGGCGGAGCTACCATAGATGTGCTCGGACTCTACCTATGACCGCTGAAAAGAAGTTTAAGGTAGGAGCTGCTGTCGATGTGCTCGGACTCTACCTATGACTGCTGAAAAGCAGGTTAAGGTAGGAGCTGTCGTAGATAAGCTAGGACTCGTCCTATGAGCGCTAAAAAGCAGTTTAAGGGAGGAGCTACCATCGGTGTCATTGGACTCTACCTATGACTGTTGAAAAGCAGTTTATTATAGCGGTTGTCGTAGATGTTAGTACAGATAGCAACCTGAGAGGGGGGGGGTGAATCAGAGTTGCCCCGATTTTCTCCTTATCGAAATTATTACTTTCAAGATAATGATGATCACGAAACGATAGTCGTGATTGCAGCGGAATTGAGAATTGCTTGAAAGTAAAAGATGAAGGATGAGAGGAATTCACACATGGAGTTTTATCCTGGTTCACCTTCTATCCACAGAAGGCTACGTCCAGTCCCTCAAAGAAACCCCTTGAGGATTTTTCCACTATTGATAAAAATCTCTTACAAGTTCCTAACCCAAGGACCCCAAGAATTTCTACCAATATCCTGTGAAAGCAAACCAATTTCAACAGCCCCTGAAAGCAAACCGCTTTCAGTTCTTGAAGGCAAACCACCCTCAGACCTTGAAGGCTAAACCACCTTCAATCAATACCCTGAAAGTATACCACTTTCAGTGACAACAACCCTTCACCGAATACCACGGTGAAAACTCAATCTTACAGAAAGAGATGAAGAAGAGTTTACAATTGGCTGTATCAATCCTTTAACATAGAAGTGGATTGATCATGAGAAATTATGCTTTAAGGCTTTTAAGCATAATATAATTCTGAGTTCCTCATGATATGAACAACTAAAGTGTTCTTATAAACATGAAGATCATGAACTCAGAATTTAGGCTCTTGAAGGTTTAAGTTCTAAAAGATGAACTAATTTTGACAAAGCTTTGGCCTAATGTTGTATTCTCATGTGTTGTTGTGTTCTGGACTCAAATGGACTTTATATAGGCAAGGGAAACGTCCTTGAACCATCACAACCCTTTCCAAAAGGTTTGGGACACAATGGTTCATGAAAAGATGTAACTTTTCGTTCTGGTAATCGATTACATCACTTAGTGTAATCGATTACACTAATAGCCGTTTCAGTTTGAATTACAAATTCAAACATGTAATCGATTACAAACAACAAGTAATCGATTACCTGCCTAGGTGTAATCGATTACCAGAAACCTGAAATCGATTACACTGAAGTCCATTTTCCAGAAACTTGATCCTTTGAGATCGGCTTAAGGTTTTCTACTTCTTTTAAGTTATGAAAACACTTAACTTGATTAGCTTAGGTGTTTTAAGAGCCTTTATGCTTTAATAGACCTTTAGAAGCATAACTCATCTAGACTAAGACTTCTAGACTATTGATGAACTTTGTAGCGCTGTTTCTTCGAAGTCTTTTTTTCTTTTTTTTGTTGATGAGTTTGTCGTCATCAAAACCACAGCCAAGGTCAGGAGCAAGACCTTCTTCACAGTAGATGTGCTCGGACTATACCTATGACCGCTGAAAAGTAGTTTAATATAGGTGTTGTCGTAGAAGTGCTCGTACTCTACCTTTCACCGCTAAAAAGCAGTATAAGGGACGAGCTGCGGTAGATGTGCTTGAACTCTATCTATGACCTCTGAAAAGCAATTTAAGGGATGAATTGTCTCAAATGTGCACGGACTGTACCTATGACCGTTGCAAAGCAGTTTAAGGGAGGAGTTGCCATAGATGTGCTCGAACTCTACCTATGACCGCTGCAAAGAAGTTGAAGGGACGAGTTGTCGTGGATGTGCTCGTACTCTTCCTATGACCTCCACAAAGCAGTTTAAGGGAGGAGCTGTCGTAGATGTTCTCGATTTCTTCCTTCACCTATGAAAAGTAGTTTAAAGGAGGAGCTAGGGAAGATGTTCTCAGACTCTACCTATAACCACTAATAAGCAGTTTAAGGGTGGAGCTGCGAAAGATGTGCTCAGACTCTACCTTTGACTGCTGAAAAGAAGTTTAAGGGAGCAGCTGTCATAGCTGTGCTCGAACTCTACCTATGACCGCAAAAAAGCAGTTTAAGGGAGGAGTTTTTGTAGATGTGCTCAGACTCTACCTATGACAGCTAAAAAGCAGTTTAAGGGAAGAGCTGCCGTCGATGTGCTTGAACTCTACCTATGATTGCTGAAAGAAGTTTATGGGAGGAGTTGTCGTAGATGTGCTCGGGCTCTACCTATGATTGCTGAAAAGCAGTTTATGGGAGGGGTTGTTATAAATGTGGTCAAAATATACCTAGGACTGCTAAAAAGCAGTTGAAGGGAGGAGCTGCCACAGATGTTCTCAGACTATACATATGACCGCAAAAAAGCAGTTTAAGGGAGGAGTTGTTGTCGATGTGCTCGAACTCCTCCTATGACTTCTAAAAGCATTTTAATGTTGGTGTTGTCGTAGATGTGCTCGATTTCTACCCGTAACCGCTTAAAAGAAGTATAAGGGAGGAGTTGCCATAGATGTGCTCAAACTCTACCTATGACCGCTGAATAGCAGTTTAAGGGAGGAGCTGTTGTAGAGTCGTTATGGTCGAACTCTAACTATGAATGTTGAAAAGCAGTTTAAGGGAGGAGTTTTCATATATATTGCTGACTCTAACTATGACCATAAAAAATCAGTTTAGGGAGGACCCGCCGTCGATATGTTCGGGCTCCACCTATGCCCGCTAAAAAGCAGTTTAAAGGAGGAGTTTTTGTAGATGTGCTTGAACTCTACCTATGACAGCTAAAAAGTAGTTTAAGGGAGGAGCTGTCGTCAACGTGCTCGGACTCTACCTATGACCGCTGAAAAGAAGTTTAAAGGAGGAGCTGTTGTAGATGTGCTCGGACTTTACCTATGATCGCTTAAAAGCAGTTTAAGGGAGGAGTTGTCGTAGATATGCTCGGGCTCTACCTATGATTGCTGAAAAGCAGTATATGGGAGGAGTTGTAATAGATGTGCTCAAAATCTACCTTTGAACACTGCAAAGTAGTTTAAGGGATCAGTTGTTGTCGATGTGCTCGAACTCTGTTTATGACTTCTAAAACACAGTTTAAGTGGGAGCGGTTGTAGATGTGGTCGAACACTACCTATTACCGCTGCAAAGCAGTTTAAGGAAGGTGTTGTCGTAGATGTGCTTGGACTCTACATATTATCGCTGCAAAGTAATTTAAGGGAGGGGTTGGCGTCGATGTGCTCGAACTATTCCTATGACTTTTGAAAAGCATTTTAAGGGAGGAGTTGTCGTAGATGTGCTTGTACTCTACCTATGAATGTTGAAAAGCAGTTTAACGTAGGAGCTATCGTCGATTTTCTTGGACTCTTCCTATGACTTCTAAAAAGTAGTTTAAAGTAGGAGCTGCCATAGATGTGCTTGTTTTCTACCTATGACCGCTGAAAAGTAGTATAAGGGAGGAGTAGCCATAGATGTGCTCAAACACTACCTATGACCACTGCAAAGCAGTTTAAGGGAAGAGCTGACGTCGATGTGCTCAAACTCTTCCTATGACTTCTGAATAGCAGTTTAAGCGAGGAGCTGTCGTAAATATGCTCAGACTCCACCTATGACGTCGATGTGCTCGAACTCTTCCTTTGATTTCTACCTATGACCGCTAAAAAGCAGGTTTAGTGAGGAGCTACCGTCGATCTGCTCAAACTCTACCTATGACCGTTGAAAAGAACTTTAAGGGAGGAGCTGCAAAAGAAGTGCTGAAACAAACCTATGACCGCTGAATAAAGTTTAAGGAAGGTGCTATCGTAGATGTGCTCAGACTCTACCTTTGACCGCTGAAAAACAGATTAATAAAGAAGTTGTCGTAGAAGTGCACGGACTCTACCTATGACCGTCAAAAAGCAGTTTAAGGGAGGAGCTACCGCAATTATGCTCGGACTCTACCTATAACCACTGAAAAGAAGTGTAAACGAAGAGCTGCAGCAGATGTGCTCGGAGTCTAACTATGACGGTTGAATAGCAGTTTATGGGAGTAGTTGTCGTAGATGTGCTTGGACTCTACATATTACCGCCGCAAAGCAGTTTAAGGGAGGAGCTGTCGTCGATGTGCTCAAACTCTTCCTATGACTTCTGAAAAGCAGTTTAAGGGAGGAGTTGCCATAGATGTGCTCGGACTGCACCTTTGACAGCTGAAAAGCAGTTTAATATAGTAGTTGTTGTTGATGTGCTCGGACTCTAACTATGACCGTTGAAAAGAAGTTTAAGGGAGGAGTTGTCGTAGAAGTGCTAGGACTCTACCTATGACCGCAAAAAATCAGTTTAGGGAGGTGCAGCCGTCGATGTGTTCGGGCTCTGCCTATGCCCTCTAAAATGGAGTTTAAAGGGGGAGTTTTTGACAATGTGCTTGGACTCTACATATTACCGCTGCAAAGCAGTTTAATGGAGGAGTTGTCGTCGATATGCTCGAACTCTTCCTATGACTTCTGAAAAGCATTTTAAGGGAGAAGTTGATGTAGATTAGCTAGAATTCTACGTATGACTGCTGAAAAGTAGTTTAAGGGAGGAGTTGTCGTAGATGAGCTCAAACTCTACTGATGACCGCAAAAAAATAATTTAAGCAGGAGTTGTTATCGATATGCTCGGACTCTACCTATCATCGCTGAAAAACAGTTTAAGGGAGTAGCTACCATAGATGCACTCGAACTCTACCTATGACCGCTGAAAAGTAGTTTAAGGGAGCAACAACCGTCAATGTGCTCGAACTCTTCCTATGACTTCTAAAAAACAGTTTAAGAGGGGAGCTATCGTAGATGTGGTCGAACACAACCTATGACCGCTGCAAAGCAGTTTAAGGATGGTGTTGTCGTAGATGTGCTTGGACTCTACATATTACCGCTTAAATGTAATTTAAGCGAGGGGCTGTCGTCAATGTGCTCGAACTCTTCCTATGAATTCTGAAAAGCAGTTTAAGAGAGGACTTGTCGTAGATATGCTTGGACTCTACCTATGACTGTTGAAAAGCAGTTTAATGTAAGAGCTATCGCTGATGTGCTTGGACTCTTCCTATGACTTCTAAAAAATAGTTTGAAGGAGGAGCTATCGTAGATGTGCTTGATTTCCACCTATGACCGCTGAAAAGTAGTATAAGGGAGGAGTTTCCATAGTTTGCTCAAACACTACATATGACCGCTGCAAAGCAGTTTAAGGGAGGAGCTGATGTCGATGTGCTCGAACTCTTCCTATGACTTTCGAATAGCAGTTTAAGCGAGGAGCTGTCGTAGATGTGCTCAGACTTTACCTATGACCGCTAAAAATCAGGTTAAGAGAGGAGCAACCGTCGATTTTCTCAGACTCTACCTATGACCGTTGAAAAGCAATTTAAGGGAGGTGCTGCCATAGATGAAATTGCACTCTACCTATGACTGCTGAAAAGTAGTTTAAGGATGGTGCTATCGTAGATGTGCTCAGACTCTACCTTTGACCGCTGAAAAGCAATTTAATAAAGGAGTTGTCGTGAAAGTGCTCGGACTCTACCTATGACCGCTAAAAAGTAGATTAAGGGAGGAGCTGCTGCAGATATGCTCGGACTCTACCTATAACCACTAGAAAGCAGTTTAAGCAAGGAGCTGTCGCAGATGTGCTCAGAGTCTACTTATGACGGCTGAAAAGCAGTTTACGAGAGGAGTTGTCGTAGATGTGATTGGACTCTATATATTACCGCTGCAAAGCAGTTTAAGGGTGGAGCTGTTGTCGATGTGCTCGAACACTTCCTATGACTTCTTAAAAGCAGTTTAAGGGAGGAGTTGTTGTATATGTGCTCGAACTGCACCTATGATTGCTGAAAAGCAGTTTAAAATAGTAGTTGTCGTACATGTTCTCGGACTCTAACTTTGACCATTGAAAAGTACTTTAAAGGAGAAGTTGTCGTAGAAGTGCTCGGACTCTACCTATGACCGCAAAAAAATCAATTTAGGGAGGAGCAGCCGTCCATATGTTTGTGCTCGGACTCTACTTTTTGACGATGTGCTCGGACTCTACTTATGACCGCTGAAAAATAGTTTATTATAAGAGTTGCCATAGATGTGCTCGGACTCTACCTTTGCCCGTTGAAAGGCAGTTTAAGGGAGGAGTTGATGTAGATGTGCTCGGATTCTACCTTTGACCGTTGAAAATCAGTTTATGCGAGGAGTTTCCGTAGATGTGCTCAGACTCTAACTATGAGTTGTTATTGATATGCTCGGACTCTACCTATGATCGCTGAAAAACAGTTTAAGGGAGTAGCTACCATAGATATGCGGGAACTCTACCTATGACCGCTAAAAAGTAGTTTAAGGAAGGAGCAACCGTCGATGTGCTCGGACTCTTCCTATGACTTCTAAAAAACAGTTTAAGGGGAGAGCTGTCGTAGATGTGCTCGAACACTACCTATGACCGTTGTTAAGTAGTTTAAGGAAGGCGTTCTCGTAGATGTGCTTAGACTCTACATATTACCGCTGCAAATAAATTTAAGAAAGGGGATGTCGTCGATGTGCTCGAACTCTTCCTATGACTTCTGAAAAGCAGTTTAAGGGAGGATTTGTCGTAGATGTGCTCGGACTAGACCTATGACTGCTGAAAATCAGTTTAATAAAGTAGCTGTCATAGATGTTCTCGGACTCTAACTGTGACCGCTGAAAAGCAGTTTAATATACAAGTTGTCGTAGAAGTGCTCGGACTCTACCAAGGACCGCCAAAAAGCAGTTTAAGGGAGGAGCTACCGCAGATGTTCTCGGACACTACCTTTGACCGCAAAAAAGCAGTTTAAGGGAGCAGTTGTCGTCGATGTGGTCGAACTCTTCCTATGACTTCAGAAAAGCAGTTTGAGGGAGGAGTTGTCGCAGATGTGCTCGGACACTACCTATGACTGCAAAAAATCAGTATAAGGAAGAGATACTGTCGATATGCTCGAACTCTAACTATGACCGTTGAAAAGTAGTTAAAGGTAGGAGTTGTCGTAGATGTGCTCAGACTCTACCTATGAACACAAAAAATCAATTTAGGGAGGAGCTGTCGTCGATATGTTCGGGCTCTACCTATTCCAGCTATAAAGCAGTTTAATAGAGGAGTTTATGTAGATGTTCTCGGACTCTACTTATGACCCCTGAAAAGCAATTTAATATAGGAGCTGTCGTAGATGTGCTGAGACTCTACCTTTGCCCTCTTAAAAGCAGTTTAAGGGAGTAGTTGACATTGATGTGCTCGGACTCTACCTATGACCGCTAAGAAGAAGTTTAAGGGAGTAGCTGCCGCAGATGTTCTCAGAAACTTCCAATGACAGCAAAAAAGATGTTTATGGGTGGAGTTGTCGTAGATGTGCTCGGACACTACCTATGACCGCAAAAAATCAGTTTAAGGAAGAGCTACTATCGATATGCTCGGACTCTAACTATGACTGTTGAAAATTAGTTTAAGGTAGGAGCTGTCGTAAATGTGCTTGGACTCTACCTATGAACGCAAAAAATCAGTTAAGGGAGGAGCTGCCGTTGATATGTTCGGGCTCTACCTATGCCGGCTATAAAGCAGTTTAATGGAGGAGTTTTTGTGGATTTGCTCGGACTCTACTTATGACCGCTGAAAAGCAGTTTAATATAGGAGCTGTCGTGGATGTGCTCAAACTCTACCCTTGCCCGCTTAAAAGCAGTTCAAGGGAGTAGTTGACGTGGATGTGCTCGGACTCTACCTATGACCGCTAAGAAGAAGTTTAAGGGAGGAGCTGTCGCAGATGTTCTCAGACAATTCCTATGACAACAAAAAAGCAATTTAAGGGAGTAGTTGTCGTCGATGTGCTCGTACTCAACCTATGACTTCTGAAACGTAGTTAAAGGTAGGTGTTGTCGTAGATGAGCACGATCTCTACCTATAACCGCTGAAAAGCAATATAAGGGAGAAGCTGTCGTAGATGTGCTCGGACACTACCTGTGACCGCAAAAAATCAGTTTAAGGAAGAGCTACTGTCGATATGCTTGGACTCTAACTATGACCGCTGAAAAACAGTTTAAGAGAGGAAGTGTCGTTGATGTGCTCGGACACTACCTATGACCGCAAAAAATTAGTTTAAGGAAGAGTTGTTGTCGATATGTTCGGGCTATAGCTATGGCCGCTAAAAAGCAGTTCAATGGAGGAGTTTTTGTAGATGTGCTGGGAATCTATTTATGACCATTGAAAAGCAGTTTAATATAGGAGCTGTCGTAGATGTGCTCAAACTCTACCTTTGCCCGCTGAAAAGCAGTTTAAGGGAGGAGTTGACGTAGATGTGCTCGAACTCTACCGATGATCGCAAAAAATCAGTTTAAGGAGGAACTATTGTCGATATTGCTCGGACTCTACCTACGACCGCTAAAAAATAGTTTAAGGGAGTAGCTACCATAGATGTGCTCGAACTCTACCTATAACCGCTGAAAAGGAGTTTAAGGGAGGAGCTGCTGTCGATGTGCTCGAACTCTTCCTATGACTTCTAAAAAACAGTTTTTGGGGGGAGCTGTTGTAGATGTGCTCGAACGCTACCTATGACCCCTGCATAGCAGTTTAAGGAAGCTTCTGTCATAGACGTGCTCGAAAATTACCTATGACCACTGAAAAGCAGTTTAATAGAGGAGTTGTCGTCGATGTGCTTGGACTCTACCTATGACTTCTGAAAAGCAATTTAAGGGAGGAGTTGTCATAGATTTGCTCGGACTGCACCTATTAATGTTGAAAAGAAGTTTAATATAGTAGCTGTAATAGATGTTCTCGGACTCTAACTGTGACCGCTGAAAAGCAGTTTAATATAGGAGTTGCCGTAAAAGTGCTCGGACTCTACCTAGGACCGCTAAAAAGCAGTTTAAGGGAGGAGTTGTAGCAGATGTTCTCAAACACTACCTATGAGCGCAAAAAATCTGTTTAAGGGAGGATTTGATGTCGATGTGCTCGAAATCTTCCTATGACTTCTAAAAAGCAGTTTAAGGTAGGTGTTGTCGTAGATGTGCTCGATTTCTACCTATAACCGCTGAAAAGCAGTATAAGGGAGGAGTTGCCATAGATGTGCTCAAACTCTACCTAAGATCATTGAAAAGCAGTTTAAGGGAGGAGTTGTCCTAGATGTGCTCGGACACTACCTATGACCGCAAAATATCAGTTTAATGAAGAGCTACTATCAATATGCTCGAACTCTAACTATGACCGTTAAAAAGCAGTTTAAGGGAGGAGCTTTCGTGGATGTGCTTGGATTCTACCTATGACCACAAACAGTCAGTTTAGGGAGGAGGTGCCGTCAATATGTTCGGGATCTACCAATGCCCGCTAAAAAGCATTTTAATGGATGAGTTTTTTTAGATGTGTTCAAACTCTACTTATGACCGCTAAATAGCAGGTTAATATAGTAGCTGTCGTAGATGTGCTTGGACTCTACCTTTTCCTGCTGAAAAGCAGTTTAAGGGAGGATTTGATGTAGATATGCTCGGACTCTACATTTGCCCGCTGAAAAGCAGTTTAAGGGAGGAGCTATCGTAGATGTGCTCGGACTCTACTGATGATCGCAAAAATTCAGTTTAAGGAGAGGCTATTTGTCGATATGCTCGGACTCTACCTATGACCGCTGAAAAACAGTTTAAGGGTGTATCTACCATAGATGTGCTCGACTCTACCCATGACCGCTGAAAATGAGTTTAAGAGAGGAGCTACCGTCGATATGCTCGGACTCTTCCTATGACTTCTAAAAAACAGTTTTTTGGGGGAGCTGTCGTAGATGTGCTCGAACACTACTTCTGACCACTGCAATTCAGTTTAAGGAAGGTGATGTCGTAGATGTGCTTGGACTCTACCTATGACCGCTGAAAAGCAGTTTAATATAGGAGCTGTCGTAGATGTCCTCGGACTCTACCTATGCCTGCTGAAAAGCATATTAAGGGAGGAGATGCTATAGATGTGTTCGAACTCTACCTATAACCACTGAAAAGAAGTTTAAGCGAGGAGCTGCCGCAAATGTGCTTGGACTCCATCTATGACCGCAAAAAAGCAGTTTATGGGAGGAGTTGTCGTAGATGTACTCGGACTCTACATATTACCGCTGCAAAGAAGTTTAATGGAGGAGTTGTCATCAATGTGCTCGAACTCTTCCTATGACTTTTGAAAAGCAATTTAAGGGAGAAGTTGTCATAGATGTGCTCAAACTACACCTATTACTGCTGAAAATCAGTATAATATATTATTTGTCGTAGATGTGCTCGGACTCTACCTGTGACCGTTAAAAAGAAGTTTAATATCGGAGTTGTGGTAGAAGTGCTCGGACTCTACCTATGACCGCTAAAAAGCAGTTTAAGGGAGGAGCTGTCGTAGGTGTGCTCGGACTTTTCCTATAACCACTGAAAAGAAGTTTAAGCTAAGAGCTGACGTAGATGTGCTCGGACACTTCCTATGACCGCTGAAAAGCAGATTCAGGGAGTAGTGACCGTAGATGTACTTGGACTCTACGAATGACCGCTGCAAAGCAGTATAAGGGAGGAGCTGTTGTCGATGTGCGTAAACTCTTCCTATGCCTTCTGAAAAGCAGTTTAAGGGAGGAGGTGTCGTAGTTGTGCTTGGACTGTACCTATGACTGCTGAAAAGTAGTTTAATATAATAGCTGTCGTAGATGTGCTTGGACACAACCTCTGACCACTGAAAATCAGTTTAATATAAGAGCTTTCATAGAAGTGCTAGGACTCTACCTATGACCGCTAAAAAACAGTTTAAGGGAAGAGTTGCCACAAATGTTTTCGAACTCTACCTATGACCACTGCAAAGCAATTTAAGGGAGAAGTTGTCGTCGATGTGCTTGAACTCTTCCTATGACTTCTGAAAAGCAGTTTAAGGGAGGAGATGTCGTAGATGTGCTTGATTTCTACCTATTCTATAAAGCAGTATAAGAGAGGAGTTGCCTTAGATGTCCTCAAACTCTACCTATGATCGTTGAAAAGCAGTTTAAGGGACAAGCTGTCGTAGATGTGCTCGGACACTACCTATGACCGCAAAAAATTAGTTTAAGGAAGTGCTACTGTCAATATGCTCGGACTCTAATTATGACCTTTGAAAAGAAATTTAAGGGAGGAGCTGTCGTAGATGTGCTCAGACTCTACCTATGACCGCAAAAAATCAGTTTAGGGAGGAGCTTCTGTCGATATGTTCGGGCTCTACCTATGCCTGCTAAAAAGCAGTTTAATGGAGGAGTTTTTGTAGATGTGCTCGGACTCTACTTATGACCGTTGAAAAGCAGTTTAATATAGGAGTTGTCGTAGATGTGCTCGGACTCTACCATTGTCCGCTGAAAAGCAATTTAAGGGAGGAGTTGATGTAGATGTGCTCGAACTCTACCTATGACCTTTGAAAAGCAGTTTAAGGGAGGAGTTGTCGTAGATGTGCTCGGACTCTACCGATGATAGGAAAAAAACAGTTTAAGGAGGAGCTATTGTCGATATGCTCGGACTCTACATATGACCACTAAAAAACATTTTAAGGGAGTAACTACCATACTTGTGCTCAAACTCTACCTATGATAGCAGAAAAGGAGTTTAAGGGAGGAGGTGCTGTCGATATGCTCGGACTCTTGCTATGACTTCTAAAAAACAGTTTTCGGGGGGAGCTGTCGTAGATGTGCTCGAACGCTACCTATGACCACTGCAAAGCAATTTAAGGAAGGTACTGCCGTAGATGTGTTCGGACTCTACCTATGACCGCTAAAGAGTAGTTTAATGGAGGAGTTGTCGTAGAAGTGCTCAGACTCTACCTATGACCCCTGAAAAGCAGTTTAAGGGAGAAGGTGCCACAGATGTTCTTGAACTCTACCTATAACCATTGAAAAGCAGTTTAAGCGAGGAACTGCCACATATGTGCTTGGACTCTACCTATGACCGCAAAAAAACAGTTTATGGTAGGAGTTGCCATAGATGTTCTCGGACTCTACAAATTACCGCTGCAAAGCAGTATAAGGGAGGAGTTGTCATCGATGTGCTCGAACTCTCCCTATGACTTCTAAAGAGTAGTTTAAGGGAAGAGTTGTCATATATATGCTCAGACTGCACCTATGACTGCTGAAAAGGAGTTTAATATAGTAGTTGTCGTAGAGGTGCTCGGACTCTACCTATGACCGCTCAAAAGAAGTTTAATATAGGAGTTTTCGTAGAAGTGCTCGGACTCTACCTATGACTGCTAAAAAGCAATTTAAGGGAGGAGCTGCCGCAGATTTTCTCGGACACTACCTATGACCGCAGCAAATCATTTGAACGGAGGAGTTGTCATTGATGTGCTCAAACTCTTCCTATGACTTCTGAAAAGCAGTTTAAGGGAGGAGTTGTCATAGATGTGCTCGATTTCTACCTATATGCGCTGAAAAGCAGTATAAGGGAGGAGTTTCCATATATGTCCTCAAACTCTACCTATGACCGCTGAAAAGCAGTTTAAAGGAGGACCTGTCGTAGATATGCTCGGACACTACCTAATGACCACTAAAAATCAATTTAAGGAGGAGCTACCGTCGATATGCTCGGAATCTAACTATGGTTGTTGCATAGCTTGTATGTGTAGATAGTAACCTAAGAGGGGGGTGAACTAGGTTCTCTCAATTTTTGCCTTAATCAAAATTTCGATTACTTTCAATATATCAGAATCACAATTGTTGATTCTGAATGCAGAGGAATAAGAACTTGCTTGAAAGTAAAATATGAAGGTCGAGAGAATTCAGACACAGATATTATCCTTGTTCACCTTCAATCCACCGAAGGCTACGTCCAGTCCCTCAAGAACCCTAGAGGATTTATCCACTATGATCAAGACTTCTTACAAGTAATTACACCAAGGACCTTAAGAACTCTTATCAAACCTCAGAAGGCAAACCACCAACTGATGACACCGAACACTGCAGCGGACTTTGAATCACACCGACTCAAAGGACCTTTTACACAACCACCGAACACTACGGTGAATCAAGAATCAAACCGATTCAAGATGAAGCTTTTGATATGGCTGATGCAATCCTTTTATCTAATTGGATTGGTCTTAGTTTGTATGCTCCAGGCAATTACAATGAAGGATCAATTATTCTGGGTTTCTTTAATGTTGAAAAGCATGAGTATTCTTATGAAAATGAAAGAACAATTACTCAGAATAATGTTTCTAATGAATGTGAAAGTTATGTTTCACGTTCTATTTCGTTTCTAAACATCAATGGACTATTTATAGGCACTAGAGGTCGTCCATGAACCATCACAAGGCTTCCTAAACATTTTGAGACACATTGGTTCATGAAACAACACATCTGTCGACTTGGTAATCGATTACGCTATAGCCATTATGATCTGAGTGCCATTTTCTGACAGGTAATCGATTACTGAAATCTGGTAATAGATTACTGACTTCCTGGTAATTGATTACTAAAAACTGGTAACCGATTATGCTATGCTTGTAATAGATTATTGAAATCTGGTAATCTATTACTTACTGCCTATAATAGATTACTGAAATCTGGTAATCTATTACTGCAAGTCTGAAACTTGGTTTCTTGATGTTGAATCCCTAATAAAGTGTTTCTACTTAATTAGTTGATTATTTATGAGCCTTCAAATGCAATATAACCTTAATAAAGCATAGCACACTAAATTAACAAGACTTTCAAATAGCTAGAACCTAAATAGTTGTTCTTGACGTTTTAAGCCGGTTCTTGAAGTCTTTCTGTTTCTTCTTTTTGTTATGTGTTTGTCTTCATCAAAACCTCAGCCAGACTCCAAGGGCGAGACCTTCTTCACAATCTCCCCCTTTTTGATGATGACAAACAACATGCTTGAATGTTGATTGATCATTTGACTTTTCTCCCCTTGTCTTGTATATCTCCCCCTTTGTTTTGTAATTAATGCTTAGTATCCTGAAAATGATCAAGCATACACAAGCCTTTTCTCCCCCTTTTGACATCATCAAAAAGAAGAAAAGGACATACAAAATATTCCAGGATAATAGAAATAAAGGGAAGCATAATGACAAATAATTTATGCCAAAAAATAGTGCATAATCATAGCATATTATAGGGGTTATTGTAAACAAACCAAATCATATGAAAATTCAAGTCAAAGTCTGAAAACCAATAATTTTGAATTTTTGCCCTGCAGTAATCGATTACAGCGTTTCAATAATCAATTATCGGAAATTTTTGGAAATTTTTCTGGGCCAAAATTTTCAGAGTTATCGATTACTTGATGTTGGTAATCGATTACTGGAAGTCTCTGGAAAATTTCCTGGGCCAAAATTTTCATGGTAATCGATTACTAGACTTTGGGTAATCGATTACTGAATTTCTCTGGAAAACGTCTTGGGCCAAAATTTTCCCTGTAATCGATTACTCATTCTGTGTAATCGATTACTATATCCAGAAATTTGATTTTCCAGGCTTGGTAAGCACTGTATGAATGAATTATCTAATAAAGAGCTGTGATACAGATGAATATGCTTATAATGCTTACTCTTCTTCACAATAACATTTGAAAGTTATAGATTATTGCTTTAAATCTAAAGTTTTTCCTTACCAATACCATATTCTATATTTGTGTCTTGAATGACCATCCTTTGTATATGACACTTCTGATCACAAGGTCTTCAAGCACACCTGCACAATAAACTTAATGGTATTTTCGAGGTACCCAATAGTCTTTGGGTCCTTTTAGGCTAGTTCCATTCACATCCCATATAAACCTTCCATTGGGGACTCCATCATTTCTATGAAAGCATAGATTAGGAGTATAGTAAAAGCACTTAGGTTTCATAATAGGCATTTTCTTTTTAGGATAATAAAAAGTTTTGAAACATGCCTTTCTAGTTTGAGCATTATCATGTACTCTCCTTGTGTGATCAAAGTTATATGAATCACATGGTCTAAAAGTAATTTTCTCAATACAACTAGAATGACTTTGATCAGACAAGCCTAGATAACTTTTACAAGTAACATGCTTCTGATGATTTAACAGATCATTCATATCAATTGTTCCTTTTTCACACTTGCTTACCACTTGATCTAATTCATCAATCTTTGATTCAAGTGTGTTAGTACAGATAGCAACCTGAGAGGGGGGGTGAATCAGTGTTGCCCCAATTTTCGCCTAATTGAAATTGTTACTTCCAAGATAATGATGATCACAAGACGATAGTTGTGATTGCAGCGGAGTTAAGGTTTGCTTGAAAGTAAAAGATAAAGGATGAGAAGAACACACAGGGATTTTATCCTGGTTCATCTTCAAACCCAGAAGGCTACGTCCAGTCCTCTGATCACAGAGATTTTCCACTATACCAGAAAGCAAACCGCTTTCTGAAAAACACCGCTCGCTGAATCACACAGTGAACTGATTACAACCCTCATAACAGAATACACTGTCTGAGTCAAACCCTTTACTGAATACCACAGTAAAGTTAGAACCCCTCAGAAAGATTACCACTTTCTGAAGAAGCACTCCACTGAATTCCACAGTGAAGATTTCCAATGATCAAGTACTCTTACAGATACTTGCACCAAGGACCCTAAGATATCTTATCAATCTTCCCAAAGCAACCCACTTCTGATTGATCAAGTCTTCTTAGCAATACTTGTGCCAAGGACCCTAAGAGAACCTATCAAACCTCAGAAAGCAAACCACTTTCTGATGACACCGTATTACCACGGTGGACTTTGAATCAAACCTGATTCAAAGGGCCTTTTTACAACCACCGAAAACCACGGTGAATGAATCAACATGATTCAAATAGAAGAAGAAGAAGATGCCTTTTCTATGGATGATTCAATCCTTTAGACAAGAAGGATTGATCTTAGTTTGTATGCTCCAGGCAATTACAATGAAGGCTCTTCCATTCTGAGTTTATCAAATGTTGAACATCATGAGTGTTCTTATGAAAAATGAGAGAACAGAAACTCAGAATGATGACTTTAATGAATATGAAAGTTATGGACCAAGTCATTGATGTTTCTGAGTGTCTAAGGACTTTATATAGGCACTAGAGGTCGTCCACGAACCAACACAACCTTTCCCAACCGGTTTGAGACACAATGGTTCATGAAAAAACACATATGTCGACCTGGTAATCGATTACAGCATTCTGGTAATCGATTACGCTATAACCGTTATGTTCTAACGGCTATTTCCTGACAGGTAATCGATTACTGAAAACTGGTAATCGATTATGCTATGCCTGGTAATCGATTACTGAAAACTGGTAATCGATTACGCTATGCCTGACTAACAGGTAATAGATTACTGACTGCCAGGTAATCTATTACTGCAAGTCTGAAACTCGGTTTTAACCATCTTAAACCCTAATTGAGTGTTCCTACCAAGTTTAACTTGTGAGAACATATCTTACTCAATTAGTTGATCTTTCATGAGCCTTCAAATGCAATTAAACCTTAATAAAGCATAGCACACTAAGTTGACAAGACTTACTTAAAACTAGAACCTTCATGTTTGATCTTGACGTTTTGAGCCGGTTCTTGAAGTCTTTCTTCTCTGAAGTCTTCCTAAAGTCTTTCTTCTTTTTGTTCCTTTCTTTCTTGAAGTCTTCTTGAAATCTTCCTTTTCTTTTCTGAAGTCTTTCTTCTTTTTGTGATGTGTTTGTCTTCATCAAAACCTCAGCCGAGTCCAAGGACAAGACCTTCTTCACAATCTCCCCCTTTTTGATGATGACAAACATCATGCTTGAACATTGATTGATCATTAGACTTTCTTTCTTGTCTTGTATCTCCCCCTTGGTTTTGCAATTATATCTCCCCCTTTGTTTTGCAAATGAAGCACAGTATCCTGAAAAATGATCAAGCATACACAAGACATTTCTCCCCCTTTTGACATCAAAAAGAAGAAAAAGCCATACAAAGTATTCCACGATAATAGAAATAAAGGGAAGCATAATGACAAATATTTTGATGTCAAAACGATAATTTGTATCAACACTTTTCTCCCCCTTTTTGTTCCACTTGTAGCTTTTCTTATAAGTAAGTCTTTACAAAGCACATGTGACCCTTTCTCCCCCTTTTGACTTCATCAAAAAGAAGATGAGTCCAAGCATATATTGCTAACAAGTAGACATTTGAATCGTAGGAAGTGGGAGTGTGCAAGACAGTATTGTGAAACTTATGCATCACACGTAATTAATGCATAACCATAGAAGTTCAGAATACATAATTAAACATACAAGCATAATTCAAACCATCGAAGAGTTATGTCTAAACTATTACAACCCAAAATATATGAAAACATAAGCCAAACTCTGAAAGTTAACTAAATTCCATTTTAGCCCTGATAGAATTGATTATAGACTTCCAGTAATTGATTACTGAAGTTTTCTGAAATAATCCTGGGCCAAAATATCCCTATAACCGATTACTCACTTTATGTAATCGATTATCATGTGTGAAAACTTGAAATTCTAGACTTGATAGGTACTGCATGAAAAATATATCTAACATGATGTAAATGCAGATGCCTAAGAATGCATTATTCTTGTACTTAATATCATTTGAAAGATATAAAGTTTTTAGAATTTCTCTTACCAATACCATAGTCTAAATTTGTGTTTTGAAAGACCATCCTTTGTATTTGACATTTCAGATCACAAGGTCTTCAAACACATTTTCACAATAGGCTTAATGGTATTTTTAGAGGTACTCAAAAGACTTTGGATCCTTGTGAATTAGTTCCTTTCATATCCCATATGAATCTTTCATTGGGGACTTCACCGTTTCTTTGATAATTAGGAGAATAATAGGAACACTTAAATTTCACGTTAGATACTTTTTCCTTAAGATGATAGAAAGATTTGATACATGCCTTTCTAAGTTGAACACCATCATGTATTCTTCTTGAGTGACCAAAGTTGTATGAACTTCTTGGTCTAAAAGTGATTTTCTTAACATCACTAGGATGATTATGATCAGATAAACCTAAATCACTTTTATGAAAGGCATGTCTTTGATTACATAACAACTTATCCATATCATCTTGTAACTTTGTTTACTGTAATACCCCGATTTTCAGGGCGTTACTGTAGCTATTGAACAGTAAATAAACATGCAGGGGAATTTTCAAAGCTTGGAAAAGAAGGTATATTTTTTTTTTGAAACCATTTTCCTTTTCGAAACATGCCATGCTGAAGTGCATTAGTATTATAATTACATGATTCACAAATAGCCAAACATATGGCATAAAGAGACCGACCAGCAGTTTAAGGATAATTTACAAAACACCTAACTTGTTTTCAAAAACCCTGCTCTCAGTTGTAAAAAGCAACCTAAAAATTCAACCCTGACACGTGAACCTACATAATATTATTACATGACTAAAAAGCGGCAGTAACAAGTCTTCCAGCACTATGCGCCTGACTTCTGGCTATGGTTTCTCCTGGAACGGCATTCGTCTGCATCTTCCGGCTAAGGCTGTCCAGCTGGCGACGAATCACCAGCAACCACACAAAACAGACAAGCAAGGGTCAACTTCAAAAGAAAACAACACATGAAGCATTTCCTATGAACATACACTACTAACAAACAGATTACCTAAGCAGAGGGACAATCAAATAACATACAAGTTAGTGTCTACCAAACCCGAAACCCATTAATTAGCATACTTGTCTCTATATGCCTAAGCCATTGGTTTTCTACAACGCTCACGGGCGTTCCAAATTTATCCGGATGTAGCGCCAACTCCGATTCGTGGGAGGCGGGACGTTTCCCCAGTGTAGGTACGACGGTGGCTTTCCATCGACCACTGTGATTCGCCACTTCTGCAGGTTCGGCGTAAGCTCTCCTGCACCTTATACGTATTCCAAGGAAGGCTCGAGCAACTCTGTATATAGTTACTTACCTCAAGGAACGTATATTTACCTAATTACCCAATCTAGGTCTTACTTGTCTTTATACATTGCCTAAGTTAGCTTCATAATTATTACTAATTATGTAGAGCAAGGGTACATATCAACAGATATAAAACATGTGCGGAATTGAGAGCATGCTTACAAGAAACAGTAATGCAAGGAAAATCAATCAATTCAAGACGCACATACAAACAAACATCAAACAATTCTAATCCAGCATATCAGATGCCTTCAGATACTGCATTAACATCACAATCAATACAGTTTAAAGTCGGGTCGTTCTCAGAACGCCGACAACTACAATTCTAAGATTATAGTGCAGCATGGTATATACATATATACTTATGCTAATAGACAAAGATACGAAGTGCCCTTACCTTAAAGGTAGTCGATCCTGGCGGTCACGTAAGCTCCGTGCGTCTAGATCGGTTCGGGGTCTCGTTATCCTTCAACAAACACAACCTAGCTTAGAACTTTGAACTTAAACCTAAGGTCAAGAGGCTGGTCCAAACAGGGGTCTAAACACTTAGACATAAGCTCTACAACTTAGGAAATGCTCGGAGGTCGAAGACACTTAAACAAGATTTTTCGACGCTTACCAAAGAACTTAGAAAAACCTAAGTTACAAAACCAAAACTTCTCAAAACTTTAAACCATTCAAAGAGCATCAAGGCTAGATGCTTACAAACCATTTTGAAGCCTTAATCAAGATTTTAGAAGACAAAAACACACACATTTTCATCAAACTTCAATTCTGCCCAAGTTCTTAAAAACCCTAAAATTTCCAAATTTTCACCCAACACTTCACTAAATTTTCAAATCAACCACACGACCAAAAACATAACTTTTAAATCCATTTTCCACACCAATTTCCCCAAGTTTTCAGAATGTGCGAAACCATAATTTTGCCTATGAGTTCCAAAACCAATTTGCCCAAAAACTCAACTTTTTCTACAAGTTTCCAAATCAATTTTCCAACTCTTGTATTCAACAAAACCTAAGTGTCAAGAACATACGAAATCCAATAAATTGTTCAATTTTAAATCCTCAATTCCCCAACTTTTCAAAACCCTAAAACAAGCTAGAAGTTCCATAATCAAGTTTACCCCAAGTGCTCTAGAAATCAATTTTCTAGGGTTTCAAATACACAATTTTTCTCTAGGCCCTTTTGCACCTATTAGGGAAAAACCTTTCCTACAAACCCAAAATCATTTTCAAGCATTTAAACTCACTCAAGGCTAGTTGAAAATCAATTTTCTACCCTTAGACCAATGCTGTCCAATTCGGCCAAAAGCTTTAATTCAAGGATAAATTTTTCTTCCAAATCTAATTTGTACACATCAAAGACAACAAGAAAACTAGGGTGAATAATTACCTAAGGCTTGAAAAATCACTTTTCCAAATAATCAATTTTTCAAAGACAAAACTTCCAAGAAAACTAATTGGTGATTTTCAAAGATCAACTCAATGGGAATGACTTTTCTAAAGGGAACCCTAACAAAAACCCAACTTAAAATTTTTCAAAGAACCAAAACTCATTCAAACAAAAATCCAATCGGTTCAAAATGAAGCTAAAGGTAGTGGGAACAACATTTGTGAAGGGACTTTCCAATCCGAGTACATGCATAAAATCCAAACTCAACCAATTGAAAAACCGAATCGGTAGAAATATAGATCAAGAGGAGGGGAACACTTTACCTCAAAGGAGCAAGTGAGAAAGAGTTGAGGAAGGGGCTGCCATGGAGGAAGGAGGTTCGGCCATGGTGATGAGGAGAGGAAGAAGATGATGAATAGTGAGGAAACTCTCACTTTCTCTCTCTAAAACTCACTTAAACATGAATTAATGAGGTTTTAAGAAGAAAAACCACATTTAACCCTTAAGAAGGGTGTTGGGCCGTGGCTATGGGCCTCCAAAAGGGGGTGAAAGTCTAATTTTTCATTTACCCAAAGGACCAAAGTTGGAATGGTAAAAGGTTAAAGTAAAAAAAACTTTTACTGTTCGAGGACCAAACCGTAAGGTTTTCAAAGTTCAGGGACTAAACTCTAAATCTAGAAAGTTCTAATAAATATCTAGGTTTGTTCATTATTAAACTCTTAATCATGACGCGTCAGTGCGTCAATGCGTCAATGCGTCAGTGCGTCAGTGCGTCAATGCGTCAGTGCATCAAGTCACCGGTCATCATCGGGTTCTGCTCATCAGTGAGTACCTCTGCGTCACTGAGAATATCTGCCTCGGGGCCATTTATTGGTTTCGGGGTACCGGGCCCGCACAAATCGGGGCCGGGTCGATCTTTCTCGAAGTCTGCGTTATGCTGCCCGAAAACACTATTCACCGAGTCACTATTCCCGAAATTCTTCTTCACGAATTTGGTCTCGAAACGCCAAACGAAATCGTTTGGAGGTTTTTAGATTCTCAATCCGGGGTTCCGAAGTCATCCGTTTCTTCTGTTGAAGTTTCGGCTAAAAGTCCCGTTAGAGCGAAAAATCCTTCCCGGGCTCCGGGAGGAAACCATATCAATATTACAGTCATTCTTCACGAAATTTTCCACTGATCGTCGTGGTGATAGTGAGAATGCCTAATTCTCGTCCGAACTTAAAGTCAAGTCTAGCTTGGTTTCCTACCAAGTGTTGCAAAAGGTGTTTCACCGGTACTTCGCTCGACGATAACGCTTGCCGATGCAGCCGAGCGGATCCAAACAGTACCTTGGAATAATTAAATAATTATTTAATCACTGGGGAAAATTCCGGGTGTTACATTTACCACTTGTGTTAATTCATCAATTCTTGATTCAAGGATTATGCATGAATCTAAAGATGTAAAAACATTTTGAATATCTATTCTAGATTTTACTTGATCTAACTCATCTTGCATGCTTTTAGTTTTACTTTGTAGAGATGAGATGATCCTACTTTGATATGCATATACTTCATAAGAACTTAAGAAACTATCATGCAATCTATCAAAGATTCTTTGTAATTTATCATATGAAATTTCATTACTAACCTCTTCATTTCCATCAAAGCGAGACATATTTCTCCATTTTCTGAATCGGATGATGAACTTGCTTCATTGTCTTCCAAGTTTGTCTTCTTTGTTTTGGAGGAAAAAGTTCCAGAGAGTATGGACAAGGACTCTTTATTTGGTAATCTCTACTGGAGTGAATGATTCATCTTGATCTAGATAAGTACTTGATCCTCATTGATGTGGGTATTACTATGTAATCATCCAAGTCATATTTCTTTAGAGGTTCTTTGTAGAACTTGGATTGATTGCTGAATATCCCAATTTCAGATTGCTTGATTTGCAATTCATGCCCGTAGTGCTTGCTTTAGATCATATAAAGCTTTCTTTAAGATGAGGACTTGTGAAGGAAACTTTGGATATTCAAAGCCAGGAGGTTGCTTCACATAGACTTCTTCTTGAATATATTCATTCAAGAGACCGCTCTTAACATCCATTTGATATAGTTGGAAGTTAATCGAGTAAGCATACTCTAATAGAAGTCTAATTGCGTCTAATCAAGCACTTGGTACATATGTCTAATCAAAATCTATACCTTCTTTCTGATTATAACCTTGTACTGCTAATCTATCAAATTTCTAATTATGATTCCATGTTCATCTAATTTGTTCCTAAAAATCTATTTGGCTCTAATGATATACTTATCAATAGGTTAGGGAACCAATATACATACTTGGTTTTTCTCAAACTAGTTCAACTCTTGTTACGTGGCTTGAATCCAATACTTATTTCCTAAAGCATTATGTACTTTAGATGGCTCTATTTTAATATGGTTTGAGAAGGCGTACCTATTTTCCCTATGCTAAGCAATTATCCCTTTTTCATTATTCTCATATGAGACATATCCCCTTTTTCCTAGGTATGAGATATAAAAATTTTGTTTTGTCTCCAATCATGTGTGATGTGCAGCCATTATCAAGATATCATAAAACCCTTTGCTACTTTCATACACACTTACAAAACAAATTCTCATAAAGGAATGTTAAGTACCTAAGTTGCTTTGGGTTCTAGGTTATTGATTGTCTTCTCCACCCACATATATTTCTCACTTGATATTCCTATATTCCTCTAATAACATCTACTAGAGGTATGACCTATTCTATTGCAATAGCTACAAGCATATAGTCTATAACCTTCATTATATATTATATCAAAGCATATCATAATATCTCCTAGGTTGTCTTGGAGCATTTTGAGAATAATTCCTACTGAAATTTTATGCTTTGATTATATAGCATGAGTATGTAATCGATTACATCAGTTGGGTAATCGATTACTAGCAGTTTAAATTTGAAAATTTTCAAACTTTGAATATGTAATCGATTACAGCAGTTATGGTAATCGATTACTTAGAAGATTCTAACAGGCACGAGGACTGAGAACAGGGTTAATCGATTACAGGACCTATGGTAATCGATTACAAGGACATTTTTATAGGTTCTAAAACTATCAAGTCCTATGTAGCACATTTCTAGATGAACATTTAAGCACACAATCACTTTAAATACATGCAATCATGTAAGTTTACACAAAGATTATGTAAATACCACATTATTTTAAATATCATGTTTATCTAATATACCTAATTCTCTTCTAATCTTAAGAAATAAATCTTTAGGATTGTTTTAGGACATTTTGTGGGTAGTTCCTATAGTTCATATTTCTAGAAGAGCTAGCATGCATGTGTTTACTCCTAAGAGATTTAACATCATCTAATTCCATTTGAAGCATTTGACATTTTTCTTCTAAAGATGGAATAATAGCATTTTGTTTATCACTAAATTTAGAAGTATTATGGCACATCTTAAAGAAGACTTTCTATAGCATATTCTAAATCATTAGAAAAAGAAGTGTTGGTACTAACCTGGATATTTTGCTTGTCAGAATTCTGAGATGCCATTAATGCAAGGTGTGCTTTTTCCTTCTCTGATTCTGAGTCTGAGCCTACGTCATTGTCATCCCAAGAAATGTATGCTCTTCTGGAGTTTGAATCCTTCTTTTCAAACTTCTCCTTTAGTCCATGCTTCTTCTTTTGAATGTTTGGACAATCATATTTGATATGACCAGATTTTCCATATTCATAACATGTGATCTTTTGTGAAGAGGAGGAGGGTTTATTTCCCTTTTGAAAACTTGTAGACTTCATACCTTTTCTTTGTAAGAACCTTCGAAAATTCTTGACTATTAAGACCATGTTCTTATCATCTTCTGACTCTGCATCATATTCATCATTGATGCTTTCTTTGGCTTTTAGAGCAATAGGCTGATGTCTCTTTTCATTGTTCACACATTGCTCGAGTCTGTTTAATTCCAATACATGTTCTCGAAATTTTCCAAAAAGAATAGCCAGAATTATGTTGGAGAGACTTTTCTTTTCTGAGATAGCAGTGTCCTTTGGTTGCCATTCTCTTGTAAGGGATTTTAACACTTTCGTGTTTAAGACATTATTGGAGAATTCCTTACCAAGAGCAATCAAGTGGTTCGATATATGTGTGAACCGCTTTTGCATATCAAGTATGCTTTTTCCAGGCAACATTCTGAACATCTCATATTCTTGTGATAGAATATTGATCTTGGATCTTTTGACTTCATCAGTCCCTTCGTGTGTAACCATTAAGGTATCCTATATTTCTTTTGAAAAATTTGCAAGTAGATACTCTAAAGAAATCCTCCATACTAAGGGCTGAAGTCAAGATGTTCATACCTTTTAAGACATGTTGAACTTTCTTCTTTTCTTCGTCACTCCATGAGTTTTTCTGGTTTGGTTTTGAACTTCCTTCAACTTCTACTACAGGCACAAAGGGATCTTTTTCAATGACTTTCCAGATTCCCGCGTCTAATGACTTTATGAAGATTATCATCTTGATATTCCAGAATACGTAGTGTTCTCCATTGTAGAATGGTGGCCTATTTATGTTGAATCCTTCATTGGTACTTGTTGTAGATGAGGATGCTATCTTCTCCCGGATCTTAGGAATAACTTTCCTAAACTTCCGCTCTGATACCAATTATTAGTACAGATAGCAACCTGAGAGGGGGGGTGAATGACGATCACAAGACGATAGTTGTGATTGCAGCGGAGTTAAGGTTTGCTTGAAAGTAAAAGATAAAGGATGAGAAGAACACACAGGGATTTTATCCTGGTTCACCTTCAAACCCAGAAGGCTACGTCCAGTCCTCTGATCACAGAGATTTTCCACTATACCAGAAAGCAAACCGCTTTCTGAAAAACACCGCTCGCTGAATCACACAGTGAACTGATTACAACCCTCGGAACAGAATACACTGTCTGAGTCAAACCCTTTACTGAATACCACAGTAAAGTTAGAACCCCTCAGAAAGATTACCACTTTCTGAAGAACCACTCCACTGAATTCCACAGTGAAGATTTCCAATGATCAAGTACTCTTACAAATACTTGCACCAAGGACCCTAAGATATCTTATCAATCTTCCCGAAGCAACCCACTTCTGATTGATCAAGTCTTCTTAGCAATACTTGTGCCAAGGACCCTAAGAGAACCTATCAAACCTCAGAAAGCAAACTGATGAGTGGATTTTATATGATAATTTTAGGGTCTTTTTAGTCTTTTTATTTTATTACTTTTGAGTCTCATGTAGGTTTTTTATTATTTTTATGTAGATTTTATATTTATTTTGCATTCTGCATATAGATTAGCTTTTATTTGTTTTTCTAACTTTATTTTATATTTTTAGGAATTTTTATAGCTATTTTATATTTTTAGAAAAAGCTGGTATAGTTATCATTTTTGTCCAGGGACCGATTTGTAAAGTTTCAGGAATTAAAGGATCAAAGTGTAAAGGTTCAAGAGTGGAGGATGAAAAGTGAAGTTTGAAGGAGTCAAAGGGCCAGAATTGAAGTTCTAACAAAGAGAGGACTTAAAGTGAAATTGAAGAATGTGAAGCAACTCTCTTTTATTTGAGCACATGTAAAATAAGGTTGGAAGATTAATGGTGGTAAAGGGGAGGTTTCAGAACTTATTAGGGGCTGAATGAGCCTAATTAAGCCAATCAATTCCACCATTGAAGAAGAAAGGAATCCAAGAAGAAGCTGCCAGTGTTCGTCCCAGCGCTGCAGCGTTGGAATTCCCAACGCTCAAGCGCTGGACCTCTGACTAGGATGTGAGTCAGAGGCTGCACCCAGCGCTGCAGCGTTGGAAGCCAGCGCTCAAGCGCTGGGCCCATTTCTGCCCGTTGGATTTTAATGCTTCCCAGCGCCCAAGCGTTGGGAATGCCAGCGCCCAAGCGCTGGAAGGCTGATTTTTGCTATAAATAGGGAGCGTTTCTTCACTTGTAAGACACCTACTCAGAATACAACAAGTGTTCTTCTTTCCCTCTTAAAGATCATTGTTCCTAGGAATTGTGGGAAGCCATACTTGAGCTCCTATCCAGGGTAATTCGATGACTCTTTTAGCCATGCTTGGCTAATTCTTTTTAAGTTTCTTGGGTTGTAGTAATTTATAATTTTATGCTTTAGTATTGTTTTTACCTTTCTAAATAATATATCTATTTCATGTTTCATCTCCTTGTTCTTCATTAATCTTGTGTACAAAAGATTTCATGCTTTCTACTTATGTCATAAGGCCATTTGGTAAGTAGTAAGGGAAATAGGAAATAAAAAAGGTTATAAGTATACATTTCTTAAGGCAATTAGGATGGACGTAACTTTGTGTTGGCCTGAATTCCTTCTTCATCTTCTTTTCTAATTAACTAATAACCAAGGCTATGGAGTTAGTAATTAGGTAAGAAAGTTCTACATGACTTAAGGCAATTAGCTTGTAGAAATTCTAGGCTATAGCACCATGGAATTGGACTTAAAATTCAAAAAATAAGTAATAACTTGCTAGCATATTTATAGATTATGTAAATCAACCCAAGAGCTTAATTCTCATCATCTTATTTCTTTATTATTTTATGCTATTGTTCTTGCTTGCTATAAAAACCAACATCAAATATTCATCTCTTAAATTTTCTGCACAAGTACTAAATAATATAATAATAGGAAACCTATCCCTTGGGTTCGATCTTTTTATTACGCGATATTGAATCGTACACTTGCGATTTTGGGTATCAAGTTTTTGGCGCCGTTGCCGGGGATAGGTTCTTTTCAAGTTCTTGTTATTATTTTGTTTAGTACTTTTTGTTTTTATTAAAAAAAATATATATATATATATATAAAAAAATTGTGATGAACTGGTGCTGCTAATTTTGTTTGCTTAGTATTTTCAGGTATAGCAATGGCTGAAACATTCAAGCAAAGGGAGGCAAAAATCCGGGTAAACCTTGAAAAGGAATATGAGAAGAAAAAGCAAGATGTTTTCACTTTAGTTGATGAATTTTATTCTGATTTAAAGTGTAAGAGAAATGCGGGATTTTTGCCAACCCCTGAGCAAGAATGTAAGGCCATGGAAGAATTACAAGGGAAAATACAAAGCATTCTAAGGAGGCGGCCCAAGGATAAACAACAACCACATGTTCATGAAGGTGAACTTGTGGTACAAAAAGAGGAGGTAAAAGAAACTTCCATTGTAAAATTTGTCTTTGAAGACAAATTGGAGATGGAGGAAGAAGAACCTCAAGGAACCTATGCTATAGGTTCAGAACAGCAAGGAAAAGAACAAGGAAGGGAGAATTTATTTATTTCTTCCATTTTTAATTTGAATGTTGTTGCCTTGCTAGCTGAAAATTCATTAGGCACCATGTTGTACTTGTGCCAAAATATGCATGATTTGCGGGGTCTAAAGAATTTTGTAATAGACCCCGGTTGAAAGTGATTAGTGGAAGGGTCTATCTCGGACCTTAACAATGAGCTGGTTGGGAGACAACCCAACTTAGGATAGTTTAAATTTTTGTCTTTTAATTTTCTGCTCTACTCTTGTAAATAAATAAAGAAAAAATTCTATGTTTTTGCTGCAGGAGAGGCCAGCGCTCCAGCGCTGGAGGCCAACGCTCAAGCGTTAGGCCCCTGGTTTACACCTCTGATTGCCCAGTTTTTGCTTTTATCCAGCGCCCCAGCGTTGGCATCCCCAACGCTCAAGCGCTGGAGCTCGGGCAGTGTTGCTGTTTTGTTTTTGTTTGCTGTTTTTAGTTTTTAATAAATTTTGTGTTCACCATTTTCTGAAAGTTGTAGATTCTTTGAGTTTTCCCTTGTTTCTACAATGGTTATGTTTTTTTGGGAACTCAAGAATTCTTGTTTTTAAAGGTGGACACAATTTTTCAACCCATGATCTTACTTGTGCTGATTTTGGAACTAACAAGTCAAGCAAGCTTCTGCTTGTAAGACTTTGTTTGTTCATTGTTACAGGATAGGTACCAGAAGGAGGAAGAACCCTTTTGAACTTAAGTGTTCAATTTGATTTTTACATTGAGGTTCCCTTGGACCTTTGTGGGAAATTTGTGTACTATGCCAGCTTTTTAGTTTTTTTAATTTTTCTTTTTTAGTTTTTAGTTTTATTTTTAGTTTAGTTTTTCTCTTTTATTTTTGCATGAGTCTTGAGTATATTATCCATTCTGAATGTTGCTATAGCTTTGTGAAATGTTTTATCTGATTGAACTGCTTTGTGAAAAAGTTCTATGTTTTGAAGCAGTTAGGATTGCATGCTGTAGAAAGGATTTTTGACATCTTGATTGTTGGGTTGTTGGCAAAAGTTTTTCTGAGTTCTAAAAAGGGTACCACTTACCCTATCTTTTTCTGAGAGCTGAGGTCTCTGAATGCATGATTGTAAAATTTTTCTGCCTTGTGTTGCATGTTGATTGGAGTTTTGTATACTTTGTGAGTTGAGAAGAGATTATAGGCATTTTTGAAAACTCAGATTTTTGCTTGAAATGTTATATCCACTAGTAGCCCATTTTGAACCTTAAAAGAGTCTTTTTTTTTTGGAGCCTACTTTGTGTGATAATTATTAAAGTTGTTATTGTGATTCATGTGCTGAATTTGTTAGAGCTATGTTTGTTGGGTTTCTCTCTAAAAAAAAAAAAAAGAAAAAAAAAAAAAAGGAAAAAATAAGGTATGTGCCTTAGGAAAAATAATGAGGTAGTGGGGTGAGAAAGAGTATGAGGGGAGTAAAATTCAAGTCACTTATCCCATACATTCCACTACTTTGTTCAAAGAAAAAAAAGAGAGTGAAAAAAGAAAAATTGAGAGGACCCTTGTGTTGAATTGTTGAAGCTCTTAGTCAAGAAGAATCACTTAACAACAAGTTTCTGAGTCAGCCACTATAGTTGCCAATTTCTTGAAATCCATACCTTAAATTGTTCAACCCTTTGGCCAAGTTACAACCTTAAAAATCTCTTCAACATCACTTGGTTGTTTTACTTCAGTTTTGATTTGAATTATAGGCAGGATTATTGAGCTTTCTTGTTTTCATGGAGAATATCATTTTGTGAGCTTATTTGATGAACTCAAACATGTTAAAAGTCAAGCCTAACTTTCTTGATTCTTTGTCTATTTAACATGCATGTCTTCCTTATTCGCTAAGCTTTCTGGAAAATTATCATATTTCAATCGGATAAAAACTTTCTCAAAACTCAGGGACGAGTTTTTCTTAAAGTTTTGTCGCTTGAGGACAAGCTGTCGTTGGGTATAGTGGTGTGATGAGTGGATTTTATATGATAATTTTAGGGTCTTTTTAGTCTTTTTATTTTATTACTTTTGAGTCTCATGTAGGTTTTTTATTATTTTTATGTAGATTTTATATTTATTTTGCATTCTGCATATAGATTAGCTTTTATTTGTTTTTCTAACTTTATTTTATATTTTTAGGAATTTTTATAGCTATTTTATATTTTTAGAAAAAGCTGGTATAGTTATCATTTTTGTCCAGGGACCGATTTGTAAAGTTTCAGGAATTAAAGGATCAAAGTGTAAAGGTTCAAGAGTGGAGGATGAAAAGTGAAGTTTGAAGGAGTCAAAGGGCCAGAATTGAAGTTCTAACAAAGAGAGGACTTAAAGTGAAATTGAAGAATGTGAAGCAACTCTCTTTTATTTGAGCACATGTAAAATAAGGTTGGAAGATTAATGGTGGTAAAGGGGAGGTTTCAGAACTTATTAGGGGCTGAATGAGCCTAATTAAGCCAATCAATTCCACCATTGAAGAATAAAGGAATCCAAGAAGAAGCTGCCAGTGTTCGTCCCAGCGCTGCAGCGTTGGAATTCCCAACGCTCAAGCGCTGGACCTCTGACTAGGATGTGAGTCAGAGGCTGCACCCAGCGCTGCAGCGTTGGAAGCCAGCGCTCAAGCGCTGGGCCCATTTCTGCCCGTTGGATTTTAATGCTTCCCAGCGCCCAAGCGTTGGGAATGCCAGCGCCCAAGCGCTGGAAGGCTGATTTTTGCTATAAATAGGGAGCTTTTCTTCACTTGTAAGACACCTACTCAGAATACAACAAGTGTTCTTCTTTCCCTCTTAAAGATCATTGTTCCTAGGAATTGTGGGAAGCCATACTTGAGCTCCTATCCAGGGTAATTCGATGACTCTTTTAGCCATGCTTGGCTAATTCTTTTTAAGTTTCTTGGGTTGTAGTAATTTATAATTTTATGCTTTAGTATTGTTTTTACCTTTCTGAATAATATATCTATTTCATGTTTCATCTCCTTGTTCTTCATTAATCTTGTGTACAAAAGATTTCATGCTTTCTACTTATGTCATAAGGCCATTTGGTAAGTAGTAAGGGAAATAGGAAATAAAAAAGGTTATAAGTATACATTTCTTAAGGCAATTAGGATGGACGTAACTTTGTGTTGGCCTGAATTCCTTCTTCATCTTCTTTTCTAATTAACTAATAACCAAGGCTATGGAGTTAGTAATTAGGTAAGAAAGTTCTACATGACTTAAGGCAATTAGCTTGTAGAAATTCTAGGCTATAGCACCATGGAATTGGACTTAAAATTCAGAAAATAAGTAATAACTTGCTAGCATATTTATAGATTATGTAAATCAACCCAAGAGCTTAATTCTCATCATCTTATTTCTTTATTATTTTATGCTATTGTTCTTGCTTGCTATAAAAACCAACATCAAATATTCATCTCTCAAATTTTCTGCACAAGTACTAAATAATATAATAATAGGAAACCTATCCCTTGGGTTCAATCTTTTTATTACGCGATATTGAATCGTACACTTGCGATTTTGGGTATCACAAACCACTTTCTGATGACACCGTATTACCACGGTGGACTTTGAATCAAACCTGATTCAAAGGGCCTTTTTACAACCACCGAAAACCACGGTGAATGAATCAACATGATTCAAATAGAAGAAGAAGAAGAAGATGCCTTTTCTATGGATGATTCAATCCTTTAGACAAGAAGGATTGATCTTAGTTTGTATGATCCAGGCAATTACAATGAAGGCTCTTCCATTCTGAGTTTCTCAAATGTTGAACATCATGAGTGTTCTTATGAAAAATGAGAGAACAGAAACTCAGAATGATGACTTTAATGAATATGAAAGTTATGGACCAAGTCATTGATGTTTCTGAGTGTCTAAGGACTTTATATAGGCACTAGAGGTCGTCCACGAACCAACACAACCTTTCCCAACCGGTTTGAGACACAATGGTTCATGAAAAAACACATATGTCGACCTGGTAATCGATTACAGCATTCTGGTAATCGATTACGCTATAACCGTTATGTTCTAACGGCTATTTCCTGATAGGTAATCGATTACTGAAAACTGGTAATCGATTATGCTATGCCTGGTAATCGATTACTGAAAACTGGTAATCGATTACGCTATGCCTGACTAACAGGTAATAGATTACTGACTGCCAGGTAATCTATTACTGCAAGTCTGAAACTCGGTTTTAACCATCTTAAACCCTAATTGAGTGTTCCTACCAAGTTTAACTTGTGAGAACATATCTTACTCAATTAGTTGATCTTTCATGAGCCTTCAAATGCAATTAAACCTTAATAAAGCATAGCACACTAAGTTGACAAGACTTACTTAAAACTAGAACCTTCATGTTTGATCTTGACGTTCTGAGCCGGTTCTTAAAGTCTTTCTTCTCTGAAGTCTTCTTTGAAGTCTTCCTAAAGTCTTTCTTCTTTTTGTTCCTTTCTTTCTTGAAGTCTTCTTGAAATCTTCCTTTTCTTTTCTGAAGTCTTTCTTCTTTTTGTGATGTGTTTGTCTTCATCAAAACCTCAACCGAGTCCAAGGACAAGACTTTCTTCACAAAGTGTTGCACATTTATCAAGAGTTATGAGATCACTTTAAATATCCACTTTGGTTTTAACTTGATCTAACTCCTCTTGCATGCTTTCAGTCTTACTTTGTAGAGATGAGATAATCTTATTTTGTTTTGCATATACTTTAGAAATATTTAAGAAAATATCATGCAATTCTTCAAAGGTATTTTGCAATTCATCATATGAAAATTTATCATTACTAACCTCATCATTTTCATCATCAGAACGACGTGTTGCCATCAAGACGAGATGTGCTTCTTCATTTTCTGAATCGGGTGATGAACTCACTTCATTATCATCCCATGCAATGTAGGCTCTACGAGAAGTTGAATCCTTCTTTTCAAACTTATCTTTCAACCCGTGTTTCTTCTTTTGGAGGTTTGGACACTCCATTTTGATATGTCCAGGTTTCCCACACTCAAAACATGTGAATTTCTGAGATGAAGAAGGGTCACTATTCCTTTGGAAAGTTCTATTATTGTTAAATTTCATACCTTTCCTTTTGAATAGTTTTCCAAGGTTCTTCACCAATAGATTCATGTTTTCATTGATGTCCTCTTCAGAATATGCAGCATATTCTTCTTTGATGCTTTCCTTTGATTTTAGGGAAATGGACCGAGGTTTCTTTTCATGTTGTTCATGTTGTTCTAGACGATTCAACGCCAATTCATGTTCTTGGAATTTTCCAAATAGTGTTGCTAGAGTCATATTTGATAGACTCTTCTTTTCGGAAATCGCCGTCACTTTTGGTTGCCATGCTCTTGTGAGTGATCTTAGTACTTTCATGTTTAGATTACTGCTAGAAAATCTTTACCAAGAGCAATTAAATGGTTAATCAGATGAGTAATACGTTTTTGCATGTCTAATACCTTTTCACCAGGGAGCATTCTGAACATTTCATATTCTTGTGACAAGGTATTGATTTTTGATCTCTTGACTTCACCTGTTCCTTCATGGGTTACCATTAGGGTATCCCATATTTCCTTTGAAGTTTTGCACGTGGATACTCTGAAGAACTCGTCCATGCCAAGAGCTGTTGTAAGAATGTTCATGCCTTTTAGGTCATACTGAACTTTCTTCTTTCCTTCTTCATTCCATGTATTCTCTGGTTTTGGTTGTGTGCAATCACCCACATCATTCATTGGTATATACGGACCTTCTTCAATGGCTTTCCATATTTCCACATCCAATGACCTTATGAAGATTTTCATCTTGATTTTGCCACAGAAGTCATAGTGGTCTCCATTGAAGTATGGTGGCCTGTTTATGTTGAATCCCTCACTAGTGCTAGGTCTACAGGAGGATGCCATCTTTCTAGATCTTTAGGAGCAAATTACCTAAACTTACGCTCTGATACTAATTGCAAGTGTAGATAGCAACCTAAGAGGGGGGGTGAATTAGGTTCTCTCAATTTTCGCCTTAATCAAAATTTAGATTACTTTCAATATATCAGAATCACACACAGATATTATCCTTGTTCACCTTCAATCCACCGAAGGCTACGTCCAGTCCCTCAAGAACCTTAGAGGATTTATCCACTATGATCAAGACTTCTTACAGGTACTTACACCAAGGACCTTAAGAACTCTTATCAAACCTCAGAAGGCAAACCACCAACTGATGACACCGAACACTGCAGCGGACTTTGAATCACACCGACTCAAAGGACCTTTTCCACAACCACCAAACACTACGGTGAATCAAGAATCAAACCCATTCAAGATGAAGATGAAGCTTTTGATATGGCTGATGCAATCCCTTTATCTAATTGGATTGGTCTTAATTTGTATGCTCCAGGAAATTACAATGAAGGCTCAAATATTCAGAGTTTCTTTAATGTTGAACAACATGAGTGTTCTTATGAAAATGAAAGAGCAATTACTCAGAATAATGTTTCTAATAAATGTGAAAGTTATGTTTCATGTTCTATTTCGTTACTGAACATCAATGGACTATTTATAGGCACTAGAGGTCGTCCATGAACCATCACAAGGCTTCCCAAATGTTTTGAGACACATTGGTTTATGAAACAACACATCTGTCGACATGGTAATCGATTACAACATTTTGGTAATCGATTACACTATAGCCGTTATGATCTGAGTGCCATTTTTGACAGGTAATTGATTACTGAAATCTGGTAATCGATTACTAACTACTTGGTAATCGATTACTGAAAACTGTTAATCGATTACGCTGTGCCTGTAATAGATTACTGAAATCTGGTAATCTATTACTGACTTCCTATAATAGATTGCTGAAATCTGGTAATCTATTACTGCAAGTCTGAAACTTGGTTTCTTGATGTTCAATCCCTAAAAAAGTGTTTCTACTTAATTAGTTGATTATTTATGAGCCTTCAAATGCAATATAACCTTAATAAAGCATAGAACACTAAGTAAACAAGACTTACTAATAACTAGAACCTTAATAGTTGTTCTTGACGTTTTGAGTCGGTTCTTGAAGTCTTTCATTTTCTTCTTTTTGTGATGTGTTTGTCTTCATCAAAACCTCAGCCAGAGTCCAAAGACGAGACCTTTTTCACATAGATTTTTAAGGGAGGAGCTGTCGTAGATGTGCTCAGACTCTACCTATGACCGCAAAAAAAATCAGTTTAGGGAGGAGTTGCTGTCGATATGCTCGGACACTACCTATGCCCGCTGAAAAGCAGTTTAAAGGAGGAGTTTTTGTAGATGTGCTCGGAATCTACATATGACCGCTGAAAAGCTGTTTAATATAGGAGTTGTCGTTGATGTGCTCAAACTCTACCTATGCTCGCTGAAAAGCAGTTTAAGGGAGGCGCGGCCACAGATGGGCTCGGACTCTACCTATAACCACAAAAAAGAATTTTAAGCTAGAAGCTGTCGTAGATGTGCTCGTACTCTTCCTATGACCGCTGAAAAGCAGTTTAAGGGAGTAGTTGTCGTAGATGTGCTTGGACTCTACATATGACCGTTCCAAAGCAGTTGATGGGAGGAGTTGTCGTCGTTGTGCTCAAACTTTTCCTATGACTTCTGAAAAACAGTTTAAGGGAAGAGTTGTCATAGATGTGCTCGGACTGTACCTATGACTGCTGAAAATTAGTTTAATATAGTAGCTGTCATAGATGTGCTCGGACTCAACCTGTGACCACTGAAAAGAAGTTTAATATTGGAGCTTTCGTAGAAGTATTCGAACTCTACGTATCACCGTTAAAAACAGTTTAAGGGAAGAGCTACCGCAAATGTTCTCGGACTCTACCTATGACCTCGGCAAAGCAGTTTAAGGGAGGAGTTGTCATTGATGTGCGTGAACTCTTCCTATGACTTCTTAAAATTTGTTTAAGGGCAGAGATGTCGTAGATGTGCTTGATTTCTACCTACGACCGCGAAAAAGAGAGGAGTTACCATAGATGTGCTCAAACTCTACCTATGACCACTGCAAAGTAGTTTAAGGGAGGAGCTTTCATCGATGTGCTCGAACTCTTCCTATGATTTTTGAAAAGCAGTTTAAGGGAGGAGTTATCGTAGATGTGCTCGAAGTTTACCTATGACCGCTGAAAAGCAGTTTAAGAGAAGAGCTACCGTTGATTTGCTCAGACTCTACCTTTGACTGCTGAAAAGCACTTTAAGGGAGGAGCTGCCATAGATGTGCTCGGACTCTACCTATGACCACTGAAAAGTAGTTTAAGGAAGGAGCTATCGTCGATCTACTCAGACTCTACATATGACCGCTGAAAAGCAGTTTAAAGGAGGACCTATTGTAGATGTGCTCGAACTCTACCTATGAACGCTGAAAAGAAGTTTAAGGGAGGAGTTGTCGTAGATGCGCTCGGACTCTACCTTTGACCGCAAAAAATCAGTCTAAGGAGGAGCTGTCGTCGATATACTAGGACTCTAACTATGACCAATAAAAATTAGGCTTAATAGCCACTTTGGTCCCCCAGGTTTCACGATTTTGCATTCTTGGTCCCTCTTGTATTTTATTAGCACCCAACATCCCTAGAAGTTTAAAGAAGTTGCAAAATAGGTTTCCGTTAGCATTCCGTCAGGAAACTAACGTTGGCTGGGGAAAGTGTGACCCAGAATGTGAAGTGTCATGCATATTTGAGAGAGAAAGAGGCTGAATGAGAGAGAAATGGAAGAACCAGCGTTCTTCTTCATCTCCAACGGCTAGAAGGAGATTTCTTCTACAAAAGAGGGCTTTTCTATCCTCTTTGATTTGTGACCTGCCAGTTGGAATTTCGTGAAGCTTGAAGGACAAGAGGTACAGAGGCGTGGGTTTGAGCAAATGGGTCGCAGTAGCGGAGCTTCTTCGTCTTCATCTCGTTCTATGATGGGTGGAGAACATTGGACCCCAATACTTTGTATGTGGTGTTGAAGCTCCATTGGTAACTTCTTGGTCTGCTGACAACCATGGTAAGAGGTTCTATGGGTGTGGTCTTTACAAGGTAGGCAAATTGTGATGTTCTGTTCATCTTCTTCTTCTTCTCATGGGATGCTCTGTTTTTTATTGCTGGATTTTTTTTCTGGATTGCTGGATTTCTGTTCAAATTAATTGCTGGATTTCTACTGAATGGATGATAGAACTTGAGCTTTATTTAACAGATAAACTGACTGGATTTGAACTCCTCTATTCATAAAGCTGCAATAAAGGGTAGGTCTTTGATTACATAGAAAGTTTTGAATTAACAATAAGGAAAATGTTGGTGATCAAATTAGGAACAAAAAAAGCTACTTTTAACTCACCAACCAATATTGCTTAATTTTTAATGAAGCACTTAGCTTTTCCCTATCAAATAGAAGAAAAACATACCAGTTCTGATAGGTCCCAATTAATCCACGTTCATATATGACACCAAGGGTGTTGATTTCAGCCTCAACAGGTACAATGTTCATGACCCACACCGGATCATCAACTAGTGCGTGAAACCATGGAAGATGGCGTGAAACCAGTTCATTGTGTATGAAAGGCGTGAAACCATGGAAGATGGCGTCAAGCACTTAGCTTGATGACCTCACATTCAGGGTCCCACTTTCCCCAGCCAACGTTAGTTTCCTAACGGAATGCTAACGGAAACCTGTTTTGCAACTTCTTTAAACTTCTAGGGATGTTGGGTGCTAATAAAATACAAGGGGGACCAAGAATGCAAAATCGTCAAACTTGGGGGACCAAAGTGGCTATTAAGCCTAAAAATTAGTTTAAAGGAGGAGGTGTCGTATATGCACTCAGACTCTACCCATGACCGTTGAAAAGGAATTTAAGGGACGCGTTGTCATAGATATGCTCGGACTCTACCTATGCCTGCTGAAAAGCAATTTAAGGGAGGAGTTTTCATAGATGTGCTCGGACTCTACCTATTCCCAATGAAAAGAAATTTAAGGGATGAGCTATCGTAAGTGTGCTCGGACTCTACCTATTACTGTTGAAAAGCAGTTTAATATAGGAGCTGCCGTAGATGTGCTTGGACTCTTCTGATGACTTCTAAAAAACTGTTTAAGGGAGGAGCTGTCGTAGATGTGCTCGACTTCTACCTATGACCGCTGCAAAGCAGTTTAAGGGAGAAGCTTTTAACTATGTTCTCAAACCCTACATATGATTTCTGAAAAGCAGTTTAAGGGAGGAGTTGTCATAAATGTGCTCGAACTTTACCTATGACCGCTAAAAAGTAGTTTAAGAGAGGAGCTACTGTTGATTTGCTCATACTCTACCTATGACCGCTGAAAAGCACTTTAAGGGAGGAGCTGCCATAGATGTGCTCGGACTCTACCTATGACCGTTGAAAAGTTGTTTAAGAAAGGAGCTACCGTCGATCTACTCAAACTCTACATATCACTGCTGAAAAGCAGTTTAAGGGAGGAGCTGTTGAAGATGTGCTCAGACTCTACCTATGACCGTCGAAAAGCATTTTAAGGGAGGAGTTGTGGTAGATGTGCTCGGACTCTACCTATGACTGCTGAAAAGCAGTGTAATATAGGAGCTGTCGTAGATGTGCTTGGACTGTTCCTATGCCTTCTGAAAAGCAGTTTAAGGGAGGATTTGTCGTAGATGTCCTCGATTTCCACCTATGACCGCTAAAAATCAGTATAAGGGAGGAGTTACCATATATGTGCTAAAACTCTACCTATGACCGCTGCAAAGAAGTTTAACGGAGAAGATGTCGTAGATGTGCTTGAACTCTACCTATGACCGCTGCAAAGTAGTTTAATAGGAGGAGCTATTATTGATGTGCTTAAACACTACCTATGACCGTAAAAAAGCAGTTTCAGGGAGGAGTTGTTGTAGATGTGCTCGGACAATGTCTATGACCGCTAAAAACCTGTTTAAGGAGGAGCTGCCTGCGATATGCTTGGACTCTACCTTTGACCCATGAAAAACAGTTTAAGGGAGGAGCTGACGTAGATGTGCTCGGACTCTACCTAGGACCGCTGAAAAGCAGTTTAAGGGAGGAGATGTCGTAGATGTTCTTGGACTTTACCTTTGACCGCTGAATAGCAGTTTAATGGAGGTGATGTCGCAGATAAGCTCGACTCTACCTATATCCACTGAAAAGCAGACTAATCAAGGAGATGCCGTAGATGTGCTCAGGCTTTACCTATGACTGTTGAAAAGCAGTATAAGGGAAGAGCTGTTGTAGATGTCCTTGGACTCTACATATAACCGCTGCAAAGCAGTTTAAGGGAGGAGCTATCGTCAATGTGCTCGAACTCTTCTTATGACTTCCAAAAAGCGTCATAAGGGAGGAGTTGTCATAGATTTGCTCGGACTCTTCCTATGACTTGTGAAAAGCAGTTTAATATAGTAGCTGTCGCATATGTGCTCGGACTCTACCTGTGATAGCTAAAAAGCAATTTAATATAGGAGCTGTCATAGAAGTGCTCGGACTCCACCTATGACCGCTAAAATGCAGTTTAAGGGAGGAGCTGCTGCAGATGTTCTCAGACTCTACCTATGACTGCTGCAAAGCAGTTTAAGGCAGGAGTTGTCGTCAATGTGCTCGAAATTTTCGTATGACTTCTGAAAACAAGTTTAAGGGAGGAGCTACCGTAGATGTACTTGGACTCTACCTATGTCCGTTGAAAAGTAGTTTAAAAGAGGAGTTTTTTTGGATGTGCTAAGACTACCTATGACTGCTGAAAAGCAGTTTAATATAGGAGTTGCCATAGATGTGCTCAAACTCTACCTATGACCGCTAAAAAGAAGTTTAAGGGGGGAGCTGTAGTAGATGTGCTCGGACACTACCTATGACCGCTAAAAATCAATTTAGGGAGGAGCTGCCATTGATATGCTCGGACTATAACTATGACCGATGAAAAGCAGTTTAACGGAGGAGCTGTCGTAGATGTCGTCGAACTGTACCGAAGACTGCTGACAATCAGTTTAAGGGAGTAGTTGTCATAGATGTTCTCAAACTTTACATATGCCCGCTGAAAAGAAGATTAACGGAGGAGTTTTTGTAGATGTGCTTGAACTCTACCTATGATTTCTTAAAAGCTATTTAATATCGGAGCTGTCGTAGATGTTCTTGAACTCTTCCTATTACTTCTGAAAAGGATTTTAAGGGAGGAGCTACCGAATATGTGCTCGAACTCTACCTATGACCGCTGAAAAGAAGTTTAAGGGAGGAGCTTCCGTCAATTTGGTCGGACTCTACCTATGTCTGCTGAAAAGCACTTTAATGGAGGAGTTGTTGTAGATGTTCTAGGCCTGTACCTATGACCGCTGAAAAGAAGTTTCAGGGAGGAGCTGTGGTAGATGTGCTCAGACTCTACCTATAACCGCTGAAAAGCAGTTCAATTTCGGAGTTGCCGTAGAAGTGCTCGGACTCTTCCTATGACCGCTAAAAAGTAGTTTAAGGGAGGAGCTGCCGCAAATGTGCTCGGACTCTGCCTATAACCAATGAAAAGCAATTTAAGCGAGGACCTACTATAAATGTGCTCGGACTCTACCTACGACCGTTGAAAAGCAGTTTAAGGGGGGAGTTGTCGTAGATGTGCTTGGACACTACATGTAACCGCTACAAAGCAGTTTACGGGAGGAGCTATCGTCGATGTGCTCGAACTCTTCCTATGACTTCTGAAAAGCAGTTGATGGGAGGAGTTGTCGTAGACGTGCTCGGACTCTACCTATGACTGCTGAAAAGCAGTTTGATATAGTACTTATCGTAGATGTGCACGGACTCTACCTGTAACCACTGAAAAGCAGTTTAACATAGGAGCTGTCGAATAAGTGCTCAGACTCTACCTATGACCGCTAAATGCAGTTTAAGGGAGGAGCTATCGCAGATGTTCTCGGAATCTACCTATGACCGCTGCAATGCAGTTTAAGGGAGGAGTTGTCGTGTATGTGCTCGAACTCTTCCTATGACTTCTGAAAAGCAGTTTGAGGGAGAAGCTATCGTTGATGTGCTCGATTTCTACCTATAACCGCCAAAAAGAGGTATAAGGGTGGAGTTGCCATAGATGTGCTAAAACTCTACCTATGACTGCTGCAAAGAAATTTAAGGGAGGAGCTGCCGTCGATGTGCTCAAAATCTTCCTGTGACTTCAGAAAAGCAGTTTAAGGGAGAAGATATCGTAGATGTGCTCGGACTTTACCTATGACCTCTAAAAAGGAATTTAAAGGAGGAGATGCCATACATGTACTCGAACTCTATCTATGACCGCTGAAAAGGAGGTTAAAGGAGGAGCTACCATCAATCTACTCAGACTCTACATATGACTGCTGAAAAGCAGTTTAAAGGAGGACCTGTTGTAGATGTGCTCGAACTCTACCTATGAACGCTGAAAAGCAATTTAAGGAGGAGCTGTTGTAGATTTGCTCAGACTCTACCTATGACCGCTGAAAAGAAGTTTAAGGGAGGTGCTGCTGCAGATAAGCTCGGACTCTACCTATAACCCCTGAAAAGCAGTTTAAGCGAGGAGATGCAGCAGATGTGCTCGGACTCTACCGATGACCGCTGAAAAGCAGTTTATGCGATGAGTTGTCGTAGATGTGCTTGGACTCTACATATGACCACTGCAAAGTAGTTTAAGGGAGGAGTTGTTCTCGATGTGCTCGAACTCTTCCTATGACTTCGGAAAAGCAGTTTAAGGGAGGAGTTGTCGTAGATGTGCTCGGGCACTACCTATGACTGCTGAAAAGAAGTTTAATATAGTGGCTGTCATAGATGTGCTTGGACTCTTCCTATGACTTCTGAAAAGCAGTTAAAGGGAAGAGCTGTCGTAGATATTCTCGATTTCAACCTATGACAGCTGAAAAACAGTATAAGGGAGGAGTGGCCATAGATGTGCTCAAACTCTACCTATGACCGCTGCAAAGCAGTTTAAGGGAGAAGCTGCCGTAGATGTGCTCGGACGCTACCTATGACTGCTGAATAATAGTTTAAGGGACGAACTACCATAGATGTGCTCGGACTCTACCTATGACCGCTGAAAAGGAGTTTAAGGGAGGAGCTGTTGTCATTGTGCTCAGACTCTACCTATGACTGCTGAAAAGCAGTTTAAGGGAGGAGTTGTTGTAGGTTTGATCAAACTCTACCTATGACTGCAAAAAAGTTGCTTAAGGGAGGTGCTGCAGCAGATAAGCTTGGACTCAACCTATAACCACTTAAAAGCATTTTAAGCGAGGAGATGTCGTCAATGTGCTCAATGTTAGCCGAGATAGCAACCTGAGAGGGGGGGTGAATCAGGTTTACCCGATTTTCGCCTTGATACCTTCTTACTTTCAAGATAAATATAAATACAAACGAGTGTAGCGGAAATGAGCGTTGCTTGAAAGTAAAGATGAAGGGTAGAAGAATGCACACACAGAGTTTTATCCTGGTTCACCTTCTATCCACCGAAGGCTACGTCCAATCCCTCAAGAAAACCCCTTGAGGATTTTTCCACTATTGATAAAAATCTCTTACAAGTTCTTACACCAAGTACCTTAAGAATTTCTATCAACCACCTGTGAAAGCACACCACTTTCAACAGCCCCTGAAAGCAAATCACTTTCAGTCCATGAAAGCAAACCACTTTCAGACCCTGAAGGCAAACCACCTTCAATCCACACCCTGAAAGCAAACCACTTTCAGTACAACAACCCTTCACCGAACCCTACGGTGAATACTCAATCTACCAAAATGAGATGAAGAAGAGTTTACACTTGGCTGTATCAATCCTTTAACACACAAGTGGATTGATCATGAGAATTATGCTTTAAGGCTCTTAAGCATAAGAAGGCTCTCTTGGTTCTGAGTTCTTCAAGATATGAACAACTAAGGTGTTCTCTTAAACAATGAAGAACATGAACTCAGAACTTAGGCTCTTTGAAAGTTTAAGTATTAAAGGCTAATATAACATGAATGAACAATTTGACAAAGCTTTGGCCTAATTCGTGTATTCTCATGTGTTGTTTGTTTCTGGACTCAAATGGACTTTATATAGGCATGAGGAAACGTCCTTGAACCAATGCAACCCTTTCCAAAAGGTTTGAGACACAATGGTTCATGAAAAGATGCAACTTTTCGAGCATGTAATCGATTACATTACTTAGGTAATCGATTACACTAAGTGGCCGTTGTTGTTTGAATTTCAAATTCAAACATGTAATCGATTACAAGCAAGATGTAATCGATTACTTGCCTATGTGTAATCGATTACCAGAAGGGTGTAACCGATTACACTCAAGTCCAATTTCCAGAAACTTGAACTTTTAAGATCGGCTTGAGTTTTTCTACTTCTTTTAACTTATGAAAACATTAAACTCAATTAGCTTAGATATATTAAAAGAGCCTTTATACTTGAGAAGCCTTTAGAAGCATAACTCACCTATACTAAGACTTTAGGCAGATGTTGAAACATATTGCACTGTTTCCTCTAAGTCTTCTTTTCTTCTTTTTGTTAATGAGTTTGTCGTCATCAAAACCTCAGCCAGGGTCAGGAGCAAGACCTTCTTCACAATCTCCCCCTTTTTGATGATGGCAAACACATTCTTTGAACTTTGAAGATCAGTGTTGCTTCTTTGTTGAAACTCCCCCTGATGACAGGATATTATATGATGTTTTTATGGTGTTTTTAGTCTTTTTATTTTATTATTTTTTGAGTCTCATATAGGATTTTTATTCTTTTTATGTAGATTTTATATTTATTTTGCATTCTGCATATAGAATAGTTTTTATTTGTTTTTCTAAACTTTAATTTATATTTTTAGGAATTTTTATAGTTATTTTTATATTTTTAGGAAAGCTGGTGTAGTTATCATTTTTGTCCAGGGACCGTTTGTAAAGTTTCAGGAAATAAAGGTTCAAAGTGTAAAAGTTCAAGAGTGGAGGATGAGAAGTGAAGTTTGAAGGAGTCAAAGGGCTAGAATTGAAGTTCTAACAAAGAGAGGACTTAAAGAGGAATTGAAGAATGTGAAGCAACTCTCTTTGATTTGAGCACATGGAAAATAAGGTTGGAAGATTAATGGTGGTAAAGGGGAGGTTTCAGAACTTAATAGAGGCTGAATGGAGCCTAATTAAGCCAATCAATTCCACCATTGAAGAAGAAAGGAATCCAAGAAGAAGCTGCCAGTGTTCGAGCTAGCGCTCCAGCGTTGGAAGTCCCAACGCTCAAGCGCTGGAACTCTAACTAGGATGTGAGTCAGAGTTTGCACCCAGCGCCCAAGCGTTGGAAGCCAGCGCTCAAGCGCTGGGCCTATGTCTGAACGTGGGATTTTAATGCATCCCAACGCCCAAGTGTTGGGAATGCCAGCGCTCAAGCACTGGAGGTCAGATTTTTGCTATAAATAGGGAGGCAATTTGCACTTGTAAGACACACCTCTTAGAATACAACAAGTGTTCTTTCTTTCTTCCTTTTGAGCATTGTTCCTAGGAATTGTGGGAAGCCAAACTTGAGCTCCTAGTCTAGAGTAATTCAATGACTCTTTTAGCCATGCTTGGCTAACTTCTTTCTTAAGTATCTTGGGTTGTTTTAGTTTATAATCTATGTTTTAGTTTTCTTCTACTCTTCTGAATAATATTGCTATAGTTCATGTTTTATCTTCCTTGTTCTTCATTTCATCTTGATGTACACAAGAGTTTTTGCTTATTGCTTATAACAATGGAAATTGGTAAGTAGTAAGGGACTTAGGATTTAAAAGAAGCTATATGACATATCACTGAGGTATTAGGATAGACTTAGCTTTATGTTGGCCTGAAAATTCTTTCTTCATCTTCTTCTTGGTTTCTTCTAGATTGCAAAGCATTGAATTTAGTAATTGAGAAGAAAGTTCTACAATGTGTAAGGTATTAACTTGTAGAAACATTAGGCTATAGCATCATGAACTTGGTACTAAAATTCAGAAATTAAGTAGGAGTTGCTAGCATATTTTATAAGCTATATAATTCAACCCAAGTGCTTAAGTCTTATCATCGTCTCTTCTTTATTTATTTATGCTATTTCTTGTTCTTGTCCTAATCAAACCAATATATCTTTTTATTTTCTTGCACAAAGGCTCTAAGTAAATTAATAATAAGACACCTATCCCTTGGGTTCGATCTTTTTATATTACGCGATAATCAATCGTGCACTTGCGGATTTGGCTATCACCCCCTGTTGGATGCAATCCGATATATCTCCCCCTTTCTGATTCACTTGTTGAATTCCTGCATATAATCTTTAAAAAGCACATAACCTTTCTCCCCCTTTTGACTTCATCAAAAAGAAGAAAAAGCCAGAGACAGGTATACAGGCAAACAAGTGCATATACATATAAAGCATAGGGGTTGGGGGTAAACTAGTAAAAGTATGCAGAATCCAAACAGTACAACTAGATATATATATATATATATATGAAAAATAGAAAAAGTTCAAAAACCAAAAGGACATAAAGTTAGAGTTATTACAACCGGATAAAACCAAATCATAAAGAAAGAAAAAATTCCTAGAAGACTAGTTGTCAACAGAAGAGTCTTCATCATCCATTGTCTTCATTATCTGAAGATCACAACCATCGTCATGGAGTTGACATGAGAGTGTGAAAATTCCAAAGTTGTTTGATATCCCGAGATAAGGAAGGATGGATTTGAAGGTGCAAGAATCACACAAGAAAGGGGGGTTTGAATTGTGTGACCCAGTTTTCAGTTTCTTTTTCAAAACATTTGTTTATTAATCATCCGTTAGAATTCATTTATTTTCATTACAAGATATTCTATGAAATAAGTAGGAATACGTGAAATATTTAACGGATGTTGAAAGTTAATTATTTGTTCTTCAAGATAATTTATTTATGGGAGTATGAACAAATGTGCAGCGAGGAAGCAGTAAAGCATGAAAGTAAAGCACGCATAGTTTTTATCCTGGTTCACCCCCCATAATCGACAGGGCTACGTCCAGTCCTTGGCTTCACCAAGATTTTCACTATTTCAACAAATAGTACAAGTATTATCAGGGACTTCTCCCAACAAGTATTCTAAGGACTTCTCGTATCAAGTATTCGAAGGACTTCTCCTTACAAGTATTGTTAGGACTCCTCCTTACAAGTATTATCAGGACTTCTCCTTACAAGTATTATACAGGACTTCTCCTGACACCTTTTTCAGGGTTTTTCTTTTCTACAATATTCTCTTCTTGATAAGAGTGGGTAGAAGAAATGAAGCTTACAGAACAGAGAGATCATAAGCAAGTTGGTCTCTTGTTCTAAGTTATGTGTGTGGGATATGATGAGAGTTAGACTCTATAAGATTTCCACACACATAAGCAACTCAACTCAGGTTGGGATATGGCTTGAAGTTTCCTGAGTTGAGACCAAGGTTGCCTTGGTCTTTGGACGAACTAGATTGAGATGTGTACAATTTAGTTCTAGTCGCCTAGTTGCTACGGAAGCAGGTTTCTCTATATATATCTTCAGTTGAAGATCTTTGTTCATTCTCCTCAGCAGGAGAGAAAACCTGTCCGCAGTGCTTCGTCCTCTCCGGGAAGCACATAACGACTAGTTCTGCATCTCTCAGCAGGCATAAGTCACGATCAGAGGTTCCTCTGCAAGCGTAAGATATGATTTGGAAATCATCAGTTCGTCTGGGTTGATGTCGTCTGGCTCCATGCTGAGCGAGTAGCTTTGAGCTAGTTTCTCTGTATATAATGTGTGAAGATACAGCGGTGGAGACTGTTTTGACCATTTTACCCCAGTGCTTGGCAGCTAATACTCATCACTTGCCTTGGTCAGATTTTTGAATTTCGACCGTTGAGAGTGTACGATGCTCAGAGATTCTTGCCGTTGATTTCGCGATGTCAGCTTGATTTGAGGAAAAGCAGAGAAGTAGTGGGACCAAGAAGTATTGGATTAATTGTGTCCCATCTTTCTTTCTGTGATTGCCAGAACTTTGGTAAATGTGCAGACGAGGAAAGAGGCAATTACTCAAGAGAATAATTTCTTTAATGCTTCTGTTGACTTGATATCCTCGAGAGACATACTTATTGATCTTTGTATCTTTGGCACGATTTATACTCTGGCGGACGGATTCTTCCATTGAGCTTTGGCAGACGCAGTCTCCATTGAATGCTTGAAGTTCCGTCATTGAGTGGTTTGCATTGTCAAACGAATTTCCTTCAGTCAGTTCTTCTTTAAGGAACAGAACATTCTTGTCTTAGAGAACTGAATCCTTTCTTTCTATTTGTTCTTCACTGAAGTTCTCCATCTGAGAGAGTTGATCCATAACTCCTTTATATGATGCTAGAGAGACTTCGAGGCGTAAGGTGTTTCTTCATAGGTTGTTGTGCTCTTTCACTCTTTCTCCTTTAAACAACACAGTCTCCCAATTTGATCTTTGTAGATTTGGGTGGCGGACTGATTCAGCTGCTACAAGTAAGCTGTGCAGATTTCCATTAAGTGATCATGAGAGAAGAAGCTGGTCATTTGAAGCTGTTGATTTATCTGTCTTGAGTCACCGGACAATCTAGTACTTGAATATCTTCCTTTCTTGCACCATCGGACTGTCTTATACGAGAATGCTTTCCTACGTATATCTTTGATGTTGTTTCCTTTGAGGTGACCGGACGAACTCTTCTGGCGGACTGATTCTCTTGATAAGGCTATAATGTTTATTCATTCCTTTCAGAGATGGTTATTCCTGTACATGATAATTTTTCACTATGTTAAGAGCTTCATCTTTGACGTCATTAAATACTAAAGAAATTGTTAATAATCAAAATATAATAATTCATTTAATTATTTGATCTAACAATCTCCCCCTTTTTGATAATGACAATTTCTTTGGAAAAGGTTCATTTAAAGATGTAATTGCGCATAAAGCATTTTGTTATTTTTCAGATAATAGTTTTTCTTCAGGGTATTGCACTATGTTAGAAAAACATGATCGCTCTTTTGTAAGTGGTATTATTTAGACAAGAACAATTTGTTTTTGGGCGGACGAGTTTTACTTGTTGAGTTTACTTAGCTTTGCTCCCCCTAAATTGAATATTCCTAGCAAATGTTTGTCTAAGTAAACTTACCTTCGCTCCCCCTAAATTTGCTACTACTTACTCTTTATTTATTCTTAGTTCTTAAATGCTTCTTTTCCTAATCCATTTTCCTAACTCTTCTCCCCCTTTGGCATTAGCAAAAAAAATAGGCAAGCAAGCAAGCAATACTGAGCGAGTAAAGAGGAGATGTATTGAAAAAGCACTAATACTAGATATATATATATATATATAAAACAAATGCAAGATAAGGAGAGAGGAGATAGAGATTAATCATGTTGCTGCTGTCGTTGCTGCATGTATCTCTGTAGTAGGTCCTCTATGCGCTCAAGACTTGCATCAATTTTGTGCTCAAGTCTTTCGGACATGGCATCAATACGATTAAATGAATTTTTGCGCGCTTCTTCATTCTCCTTAGCGGCACTCAAATTCCCTGCTTTCATTTCAGCACGTAGTTCCATCACGGCAGCTTTGGCATCAAAAGATGTGTCAGCTGATGATGATTCATTTGTGACTTTGGACTCAGGGAGTTTCTCAGCTTGAGAAGGGTCACTTTTTGGTAGTGCAAAGGAAATTGGTTGGGCCTTGGTAACCTCAGCATCCTGTGTAGATGATGATGTTTCATTTGGAAGGCACTCTTGTGAGGATGATGGGGATGGTTGATGCCGATTTTTCTCTAAATCGGAGGATGTGATGAGTATGTCTTGTGGAATGGTGATGGTTTGAGGTAAGGGAATGACCGGTGTATATGATGGATGGTTGTTGGAGGGTGCATTGATGATTGGCAGAGGTTCAGGTTGGGGTTTTGCTACAAGTAGGAGAAGCACCCATGATCCATGTTGAACCATAATGCTTTCGACATTAGGGATTAGTCCAAATGGGATGGTGCCTAGGTGTACTGGTCTGGGAACAGACAATTCCCACTCATGATGAAATATATCATACCTGGACCTTGTTGCGAATGCAACCTGCCTGCCATCTATAGCAGGAGGAGCCCAAAGTCGAGCTTGCAAACAAAAGTTGTACCCCAGAGACTTCATCAGCAAGTGTGGAGCATATGCAGCGTTATCCATAGTCAGCATCCTAGGAACCTGCAAGTTAGAAGAGGATACCGTCTGACAGGTCCTTCTTGGAACATGAGCAAGAAAGACTCTTGCTGTGTTCTGGGAAGGCTTGATGGATGTGGTGGATGTTGTGGCCTTCTGTTGGGATGCCAATATCTCATTCAGTGATATTTCGGGATCATTGACATGATCATTGAGATTTTCAGCTTCACTCTTTTGCTTCTTTTCTCTGGGCTGACTCTTCTTTGATGCACTTGACTTGGTCCGTTTCTTTGTGTTCTCTTTCGAGACACCCTTCTTTGTTGCAGACGGACGAAGTTCCTCCTGAACCACTGATCCTTCTACTTCTATGTTTACTGCGCATGTTGCAGTTTCTTTTTCTGTGCTGAGCAAGTTGTCGTCCGGTGAGCAGTTCTTGGCTTGAGGTGAATTTGGTTGTGGAGCTGGACTCGAGGGAGCTTCTTGCTGGGATTGTGAGTTCTGTGGAATCCCATTGCTGTTGGTAGTGGATGCATTATCAGACGGACTTGGAGGACTTTGAGGTTGTCGAACATATTCAGGATAATCTCTCTATATTTCAATATCCTTGGATGGATATGCTTTCCCCATCTTTTAGCACTCTTCTTACAGTTGGGTCCCCACATAGGAGTGCAGTAAGGAAGTGGTGAATCACTCCTTAGCTTCACTCTAACCCAATGATGATCATCAATGTTGCAGATGACTGCAATAATTGGCGGAATGAAGGCTGGACCAGCCAAGGGCAGATAGGTGCAAGACTCCTTTAAGCTCAAAGTTACCAGGATGATCTTGAATGTACTTGCAGCAAGCAGTCCCATGTCAGGAACTGTGAACCATTTAGAGGATGAAGCTAACTCTCCTGTTGGCAAGTTCAATGCAGCTCTTATTCTTTCCATATCTTTTTCAGACTCCATTACACCAGCGAGTAAGGAGTGATTGATTTTGAGTTCTTCCCTTATTTTAGTTCTGATGGCAGGCCACTCATTCTCGTTTACTCCAAGCCATTGTGCAATGCAGCGAAAGCCACAGTTTCCATCGTCCACCACATCAATGATGTCTTCCACATATTCGTGAAATATCGTGGGAACATATGGAAGATACCTCATGAGAGATGATGAGGGATGGTTGTTTTCAGGAATCACCTTCAGAGGTTCTTTTCTTACTTTCCTAACCAACGTGGAAATTGGCAAGGAGTCTTCATCATCACCCGACGAAGTTGTGTTCTGTTTGGATGCAGCCTTCACAATGCGTCTTCTTTTCGCTGGAGGTGCAGGTGCTGGCAAGGCCTTGGCTGCCTCTTCAGATTCTAGAGCATCACGCTTTTTAGCTGGTGACAGTGCTGTAGGGATAGTTTGCTTTCTTATCCGTGAAGCTCTTGTCTTTGGAGGGGAGGGATGAGTTTCAGCTTCTTCATTGTCCTCCACTTGTTTCCTTTCCCACTTGGAAAGCATTTTCTTTGGAACCTTGGAGAAGTCAATCTTTAGGTTCATCCGCTTGACATCTCCAAACCGAATGGGAGTTGGATAGATGTAATCCTGTGCGATAAATTCATTCTGGAGTTTCTCCTCCGTCACCAGTCCTTTCATTCCCATAATCTTTGTAATAAGAGCCCCATAGGGAAGATTTGTCACGGGACTTTCAATCGTTTCCACCATGTGATGAAAGATCAGCGAGGGAAGGTTGATCTTCTGCATGTTGCTCATTTGGTAAAGCGCCCAGTGTGCCATCTTGTTCACAAGATCTCTGGCACCTTCTTTAGGAATGGCAACTTTACTCAGAACGGCATGGGGAAACTTGAATTCTTCCAGCAGGTTGTTGACAGCGTTTCCATGTATCTTGAGGTTTTCTTTCCAGATACAATCACCATCTACTGCAGAGATTTCCCACTTCGGGGAGTAGTGGACTCCGTCTTTCACATCCACGTCCAGTGCTAAGGCAATGTCACCAGGGCAGATTTCTGTAATTATTCTCAAATATCTGCTCGAGATGGTTCGAGAGTTTGTCTTTACAGCGCACTGGTAGAACTCCTTTACCAGTGGTTCAAGAACGGGCATTTCAGATACCTTCATAAGTTGTTCCCAGTCTTGGAATAGGACAAGATTCAGTCCGGCGACCTTTGCATATTGGAAACGATTCAGTTCAAGATACCTTGGTGAGACCAATTCCCTTTCACCTAGGTCAGCAAACTTTTGAGCCCCAATCTTCGAGACTTGTTCATGGCGGTTAGCTTCAATGTTCTTCTTTCTTAGTTCAAGGATGGCTTCTTGTTCCTGAGTGAGTTTTGGCTTAACAGCGGTTTACTTCTTAGGAGCCATTTGAGAATTCTGCAGAGAGAGGTTAGAGAATGCAAGCAGAGAATAGCAAGAGTTCTGAGATGCAAGTGAGATGTGAGTGTGAGGCTTTTGCTTTCAATAGCAAGAGTCTCTGCACTTGATCATATGATTCATGATCAGAAATGCCCAGTTAATTTTATGGCAGTTGACGATGCCATATAATATTTGCAACTCTAACTCACTGATGTGAGCAAGATGGGTTTCCTGTGGCAGAAGGACCTGATTAATGAAGTAATGAAGCAAGTGATTGTTCATGGTGAGCACATCAACATGATAAGGACAGGATGTTGTGTGAGGAGGATGGATTTTCAGAAGTTCTAAAGATCGGAAACGACACAGAGACTGATAAAATGACTCCTGATTGTAGTCAGGCCAGGGGCAGGGCAAGTTTGGACCTAATTTGGCACCGTTAGAAGGAAGTCCCAGACACCGACCAAAGGTAGAAAGGGAATAGTTAATGAAAATGCCTTTGACTGAACTTTGAATGCCATCTCTCAGAGTATCAAGATTACAGTAGAAGATCTTAACAAGTTCTGGGTAGTACGGGTTGTTTATGGCATGAATTCTTCAAGTTCTTGGTTCCTGAGGGGAGCAGGAAATGTATGTCCGCTTTCAACAAAAGAGTCCAAATCGCCATAAGTGGGTTTTCAGATTATTTGATTGAGGAACCTTGAGACAAACCTATTTCTTTGGTCGGATGAAGTGAGGAGTTTGGTTAGGTTCATAGGGTTGGAAGGACGAAAATGAGAAGAAGACATGATTGACTTTCAAGAGAGTACTGTGAATAAGATCAAGGTTTCAGGATATGATGAACAAGGATTGAGGAGGATAGAAGTAAGACTCGTAAGAAAATTCTTATTGAAATGGTATGCTTCGATTTGATAAATCGAGTACGTAATCAATTACGGAGGTTGTGTAATCGATTACTGGACGGTTTCTTTAAATTTGAATTTCAAATAAACGGAGGGAATTTTGAGATACTGACAGTTTCTGAAGATGTAATCGATTACAGTACATATGGTAATGGATTATCATATGGTTTTGAAAAGCACGAGGACCAGAGAACTTAGGTTAATCGATTACAGGATATTTGGTAATCGATTACTTAAGACATTTTGCAAGTTCTAAAAACCTCCTTTGAAATTCAAAACCAACAAGTGAGTTATGTGTCATCAAGGGGGTTTAATGCCTCGTCCTTTGCCTTAATGTGCCATGAAGAGAAATTATGCTGAATGAAGGGGGTTATGGTCGTGCCTCTCCTCTCTCTCTCTCACCCTCTCATTGCTGAAAAACTTCAATTTTAAAGAGTTGTTATCATCCTCTTGCTCTTTCACTCAAAGCATTTTCCTAAAAAGACCTAGAACTCTTGTGTTGTTTCCTTGAAGAGTTCATGAACCATAGTGCCATTGTGGGTCAATTCTCTTCTTCTATTGTGGTCCTCACTCTTGTTTCTCAATCTTATCTCAAGTGTTCAGGTGATAGCCTAATCGATAAGAGATTAAATCTTCCAAAATTCTGAGTTTCTTGGTGTTCAACTCCTGTCTTCTTTCTAGAGATAATTGATTGTTGTTCCAACCTTTGTTTTTCATCAAGCTCGAGTCCATTACATTCTGGAAGAGGCTAGGTTCATGCTACACTCAAGCTTGATCAACTCTCTCAAACAAGGTTGGTGTTCTTATCCATTCTTTCGGTTCAATACCTAGTTGTCTTCCTTGAACAAATGATTTTTAGGAAATTAGAAAATTTTGACCTTTTGGGTAGAAAACTTATTTGTTAGGTTATAATATAGGTTCTAAACATGGAAGAATTTTAGTTTTGAAAGGAATAGGTTAAAAATGGAGTTTCGGGTGAAAAACTTGATTTTTAGGGTTTCAGGCAGGGAGCCAACGCATGAGCGTTGGACTCCCCAGTACGTGTTGTCAGACAGGGACCCAACGCTTGAGTGTTGGAACCCAACACTTGGGCGCTAGGCCCCTGCCAGCAAATTGTTGTTTTTGCTGTATCGCTCTAAAATTTTAGGGATTGGTTTCCAACCTTTTTCCATGATTGTTGATGGATGTATACATGTTTATTTTGTCTTATAAGGTTTGGAATCACTTGCATGAAACCATCTCGGAGGTAAGGGTAACTTGTTTTATTAGGATTATCCTTGTTGTTGTGATTGTCGTATGTTGCTTTGTGCATTCAGTTGCGTTGACGCTTAAAGAACTTGTTGTTGGAATCATGGTTAATGAATTTAGTATGCTGTATATGTTCATGAAATGATGAATATAAGGATGATTATAATATGGTCATGGCAAATGCATTGTTGTAGGTTTGACGGCAGTGGGGTGGTGGTTAACCACGGGACTCGGAGCGGTGGGGTGGTGGTTATGATAGTAATAAAATCACACAAGAAAGGGGGGGTTTGAATTGTGTGTGTGACTTTTGAAAGTTTTTCGCAGAATACTATTTATAAGTTTGAAAACGTTTAAATAAAAGTGCGGCGGAAATATACTTAGAGCGTAAATAGTAAAGCACACAAGATATTTATCCTGGTTCACCCCCAAAACCGATAGGGCTACGTCCAGTCCTTGGCTATACCAAGATTTTCCACTATTTCGACTGAATAGTACAAGTGTTCTCAGGGACTTCTCCCAGTATTCTGAGGACTACTCCTTTACAAGTTTTCTCAGGACTTCTCCTTTATCTCTCAAGTATTCGACAGGACTTCTCCCAGTTCTTTTTCAAGAAGGTTGGTTTTCTACAAGGATCTCTTCGCAAAGAGTGGGTAGAAACTATGAGGTTCTAGGTTCAGAGATGATATTTAAGTTTGATTCTCTGAAGAGGTAGTGTGAGAAGAATAAGAGTTTTCACTCTATGAAGATTTCACACGAGTTGGCGACTAAGCTCAGAAGAGTAGAAAATCTAGAGTTACTGAGTGTTCTTGGCTAAAGCTTGTTCAAATTATAAATTGACTTGAAGGATTTGAATGCTTTGATAGTGTGTAAGTCGCCAAGTTGAAAATGATGCAGAGGCCACTATTTATATCTTCAGTAGGATGAGAACTGGATGAGCTGATGAAGATCTTCAAAAATAGTTCCGTTGGAGATTTGCTTGATTGTAAGTAACAGATCCTTCTGCATCTTGTTGCTTGATACGGTTTGCCAAAGTGAAGAAAATTTCTTCAACTGATAGAGAGTGAGATCGTCTGGCAATACTTTTTCTTCTGGTACTTAGAGGTAGCCATTAATGCAAGTGTATTACAGCTAGGATGGCAATTAATGCTTCTGACCAGAGGATTCGGATTCGGCCGTTGAGGAGATACGATGATCAGAGGATTTCACCGTTAATTCAGCAAAAGCAGCTTGAATTAAGGAATGTCAGAGAATTTGAATCTTCAAGGTAGATGGCGCTTAAATCTGTCTCTTTCGACATTAATGCTCTGATCAACCAAGAGGTGCATGACAGCTCATTTTTGGTTTAAGCAAACGATCTCTTCTAAGCATATTCTTTTTGTACCAGTCTTCAATCATTGCTCCTTAGTCAACCTATATGTTTGACGAGGAATGGACCGGACAGACTTTTCAGGCGGACGAACTTTACTCTGAGGGTGGATTCAATTCTTATAGCCGGACGGACTTTTCCTTTGCTTTTTGATAATGGTTGTAGCGTGCCTTCCGCTCATAAGAGTCCCTGAATATAAAATTCTTCAAAGAAAGTTAGTGACTCTTAACGAAATTGTTATTTATCAAAATAGATTAATTCATTTGGATATTTTTCTCTAACAGGTTAACTACGAGACTGTTGAGAACGGTGGGATGGTTGTAACCACGTGACCAAACAGGCCGATGGTGTGATGGGTAATCACGGGACTGTGCCTGAGGACATTGGGGTGGCGGTTAGTCACGTGATTGTCCGGTTCCTCTTGGAACGATGTTTTGGCCATAGTTGTGCATTTAGCAATTGAGGATCATGCATAAGCTTGATTGATGTTGTAAAATGAGAAAATAATTTATGTTGATATTATTTTTGTGTTGTATTGATTCTATTTGGTCAATGGTGCTATTTCTGTTTTTAATCACAATTGTTTTATGTATTTTTCTTGATTTTCGAGTTAACCCTTTTGCTTGTTTTGTTTGGGCACTTAACGCCATAGATGATCAGGACAATGAGGTCCAGGAACGGTGACTTAAAGGTAGAACAAGTGGCGAGGAAGATTCAAGAAAAATAAAGAAGTTGTAATTTTATTTTTACGACGTTTGGTTTATTTTGCACATGTCGGTGCCACTTTATTTATTTTGGAAGGTAATAGGTTTGGTAATTGAAATTGAAAGTCTATTTGATTAAGGTATTAACAAATAGAAATTTTAGGCTAAATCACCATAAAATTGATTTCTAAATTCATATAGTTATCTGATTGTGGAAAGCATAATTTGATTAAGTGAAGCTATTACCCAAGTGCTATTTTTTATCAAAATTGCCTTTTGTTCTTATACTATATCTTTTCTCAAAATCAATCAAAAAATATTTTCTTTTTCCAACTCTAAGAAACTGATTTTAAGTCAAACCAATCCCCGCGGAGACAGTATCTTTTATATTACTTCGATATCCTCCGTACACTTGCGGATTTTGCTATCATTAATCCCAAATTAGATTTTCAAGAGATTGGGTTTTTGAAAAGTGCTTTATTTTGGAAATGTGATTTTCAAAGTTTGAGTTTGGTTTTCACCATAGATTTCTTAATGCTTTTGATGTGTACAAGTTAGTTTTGAGAGAATTTTTTTGGCCAAACCTATGTCAAAATTTTGGGCTTGGAAGAATTGATTTTCAACTAGCTTTTAGGGTGTTTAAAGCTTGTATGTGAAGTTTGATGCAAAGAGAAAGTTATTGCCCTATGTTTTATGGAGAGGCTGAGAACAATGAGGATTCTTTAAGGCTTGCAAAATTGAGAGTTAAAGTTTAGAGGGACTAAAATTGAGTTTTTGGGTGAAGTGAGTCTTGAAACTTATAGCTTATTTTAGGGTTTTGAGAAGTTAAGAGTTTGAGAATTTAAAGGTTTGACAATTGAATAGATTTTGTGTTTTTAACACTTAAAGATTTCATTGAGTTTAAGACTTGAAAATTGATTGCGAAACTTATAGGAAAAGTTGAGTTTTGGGTTTTGAAGATATTTTGAGGGACTTGGTGTTTTGTTTGGGGGAAAATGGAAGTTTTTATGCATTTTGGCATTTTTGACAGAATTGAAGCCTTTTGGTTTTGTGTATGTTTTTGTCTTCAAAAACTTGTTTTAGGCTTCTAAATTGATAAGTGAATGTCAAGCCTAATTTTCCCTTCAAAGGTTCGAAGTTTTGGAAAAGTTTGAAAGTTGTAACTTAGTGTTTTTCAAAGGTTTTGAAGGTTACCAAAGTTTGTTAAAAAAAATTCTATTTCATGGATTCATTCTTGTGAGTGAGGACATTTTCCCAACTCTTGGAAGTTTTATAAGTTCATTAGCTAAAGACTTAGAACTAGTTTATAAGTCCCAAACTAGATTATGTCCTTTGAAGGTTTACGAGGCATAGAACCAATCGAAACGAGCAAAGCTGACGTAGCTTTCAGGATCGACAACCACTTCGGTAAGGGCACTTCGCTACTCTTAGCTACTAAGCATATGTATATGATTATGAGAATGTATACTATGATCTTGGAATTGGTAGTTGACGGTGTTCTGAGAACGACCCGATTATAATTGTATTGCTTGAGATATATTAATGCATGGAACTGAAGGCATCTGATATACTGGATTAGAATTGTTTGAGGTGTGATATTGATTTGCAATTGTGGCTTGACTTATTGAATGCTTCCTTGCTATATTGTTAAGTGTTAAGCATGATTTACTTGCGACATGATTTATATCTGATTTAGATATGTACATATGCTCTACATGATTCTTTGTTAATTATGAAGCTATGTGGGGCCACACCTTTGGACGATTAGGCCTTGAGTTCGGGTTGTTATTTTCATGTCGTGTCAAGCATATTTGAGGGTTTTCGTGGTTCGGAGCTAAACATAGCACCAGACTAGAGAAGAAATTATTGAGGCGTTAAAAAGAACGTACTCGTGTAAGCGGCAACTCATCGGCTGACCAACAGTACTATTTAGTCGGGCCTGGAGTCGGTAGAGTGTTCCACCTACCTTCGGGATTTGGTGTTACATCCGGATGAAACTTTTGTACAATGAGCGGTTGTACGTGCATATAGGGAGTTGTAGGGTCATCAACCAACCGAGTCTATAAATTCTGGATACTATAATTGTTGAATGCTTACTTGGATATTATCTACTTCTTGCTTATTTGTGTATTTGATATTGCTTGTAAGTGACCCTTTTCTCTTGGGTTTGTTTGGATGAATCGTTGACGCTTCATCAGATCATGGTGAACAGACCCTCGGAGGACTTGTATGCAAGCCTTCTTCCCTAGGGGGAGGCAACCCTTCACTTCCTTGATCGTGAGGGCCCGGCGTCATGGGCAGTGGACTTGTTGTCATGGCGAGCCCGGTATACAGGTCGAGTAGCTGACGACAAGATTGACCGTCTCGACACTCCGCATGGGCGACAGATCTACCGCTTTACTTACAATTTCCTTACCCCATCTTGTAACACCCCAATTTTGGGTTGAGGGTCACATAGTAATTACGTGGAAAATATATTTTGAAACCTCCCAAAAACACTCAAGTTCCAAAAAAACCAACGTCGCTCAATAGTAATAATTGATAAATTAACCCATAGTAAAATTATAATTATCTCAGCACGCGATAAAGTTCTAAAGGAAATAAGTGGTACCGACATGCGCAAAAAAAATCCAAACGACGTAATAAATAGAAAATTACAACTTCTTTATTTTTCTCGAGTCTTCTTCATCATTTGTCTTCACTTCCAAATATCAATCTTCTTGAGCCTCATCGCCTTGAACATCTATGGCATGAAAGCGCCCAAACAAAACAAGCAGAAATGGTTAACTCGAAAATCAAGAAATTAACATACAACAATTGTGATAAAAACAACAATAACATCATTAATAAAACAGAATCATTATAACACAACAATGATATCAACATCGCCTATTTTCTCATTTTACAAATTCAAATAAGCATGTGCATGATCCTCAATACCTATATGCATAAATATGGCCATTACTCAATCTAAACCGGGTTAGGACAATCACATGGGACAAAGTACCACCACATTGCCCTTGGTTGATCCCTCGGGACAAAGACCCGTCACATCAACCTAAAAATTCTCAGTTGATCACGCGGGACAAAATACCGCCACATCAACCCAATAATCCTCAGTTGATCCCGCGGGATAAAGTGCCGCCACATCAACCCATTATATATGTATATATAATGCATATGCTATGACCGTACAAAATTCATAACCCTCATGGACCAACAGTCCACACAAAACCTCAGTCATAGTATAACACAGGCACAATATAATACATCAACTCCTCAAAACGTTTTCCTCATGTTATAATGAAATAACACATACCAATTATATCAAAAACTCATTAATATTTCATCACTTACAGCATACCAAATTGACAATAATAACTCAGAATGATTCAACAAAACAACTCCAAACAAAACCATATAAAATAATGCAAAACAATCACAAACCGACATATCAAACCTAAGGCGAGTTACCCTTACCTCCGAGAGGGTTGCATGCAAGTGTTTCCAAACCTTGTAAGACAAACAACCATGTATACATCCATCAACAATCATAGAAAAAGGTCAGAAAACAATTCCTAATAATTTTAGACCAAAAGAGCAAAAACAACAATTTGCTGGCAGGGGCCTAGCGCCCAAGCGTTGGGTTCCAACGCTCATGCGTTGGCTCCCTGCCAAAAACCCTAAAAGCCAAGTTTTTCACCCGAAAATCCATTTTTAACCAATTCCTTCCCAAACCAAAATTCTTCCATGTTCAGAATCAATATTATAACCTAGAAAATAAGTTTTCTACCCAAAAGCTCAAAGGTTTCTAATTTCCATAAAAGTCATTTGCACAAGAATTACTACTAGATTTTGAACCGAAAGAAGGGGGAGGATACCAACCTTCTTGAGAGATTTGGTCAAGGTAGGTTGTACCACGAATCTCGAACCTTCAAGGGTGTAGGAAACTCGAGCTTGATGCAAAAACAAAGGTTGAAAAATGATAATTAGCCCTAGAAGAAAGTAAGAGGTTTTTTTTTCTCCAATTAACTCAGAATTTAGAAGGTTTTAGCCTCTTACTGATTTAACCGACACAAAGAACTTGGAGGGGATTGAGAGATGAGGTCTGAACTCCACGAAAGAGGGAGGAAATCAGAGCTTGATCACCACCGAGAGAGGGAGGGTACGTCGAAAATATGCTCCCAAAAGTAGCAAGACTTCACAAGTTTCCCAACTTAGTGCTTTAGATGTTTGTTTGCAAAATTCAAGTGTGGAATGAATGAGATGGGGTCTAATATGATTTGAGTCTGGAAAGGAGCGGTTAGAGAAGAGGGAGGGGCGTGCAAGGCTCATTGTTTCAGAGGTGAAACTGAAAATTCTTGTTTTCAAAGCTCATCAAGACTAAAAGACAGCCCCCAACTCACTTAACTCTACTAAATGCTTTGTTGGTTTTCAAACTCAATGAGAAGGTTCTATCACATGAGTTGATTCAGATTTTGGCTTCAAAAAGGAGAAGAAAACCATGCAACCACCACCATGAACCACCATTACTCCTTCATAACCCCCCATTAACACAAGACAAGTCATTAATGACCTCAATTCTCTTATTAACTATCATAACCCCCATGGAATCTACATTAACCACCCTAATGAAAGCTCTTAACTTTGATTTCTCTACTCCATTTCGAAATTCCTATGCCTAAAAAGATATAAATAAAAAACTTCCTCACCAAGGTTCGAACCCATGCCATGCAGCCGAAATACCGAAATCTTAACCGCTAAGCCAAAGTCATTCTTGTTGCATTTCAAGAAAAATAATTCAGATGTTCCTCAAGGTATGCAACCAAGCTCTAAACAAGATCAAATGACTCAACGCTAACATTTCATTTATTAACTTAAGGTCAATTTACAAATAAAAGTAGCCTAAGGACTAGAAAACAATTACAAACAAGCTTAGGGACTAAACTGCAATTACAATAAATTAGGGTTCTTACACATCCCATGGTTTTGATGGTTCCGGCGCCTCGACATCGGGGACAGTTGCTATACCGACATCCCCCGTCATTGCTGCCTCTCCACGTCATTCACCCCCGCATGGTGAAGGTAGAGGCTTCCGCACCCCCATCATCAGGTTTTTCTTCCGCCCCGTCAGTACCCTACCGGATTGTACCCCTGGTATATGAGATAGTGACTAGGGTCATCACGACTGTCGTAGGCATGGATGTGTCCGTGATCGATCTCACCGACTCAGACGAAGAGGTCTCGGGCAAAGGTGGTGCTGGTTGGCTCGAGGGATCCGATGGTGACCCTGAGGACCCTGAGGAGGAGGAGGAGGAGGAGGAGGAGGAGGAGGAGGGTGAAGCCTCTGACACCGTGGGAGAGGTGTAGAGTAGGAGTGGGTACATAGGAAGGGTAGGTCTGTTTCTTTTGACTGACATGACTTGCAATTGACTTAGGGATAAGGTAGGTTCCTGATACATTGCTTTTTGTGTGGACTTTCTGCATGGGGATCACAGGAAAGTATATCAGAGTTATGAGGTCTAGCTCTAGGATTTCATAGCTTTGATATATTTTCTTCTTTTGATTCGTTGGGTTGTAATACAACTTAACTATTTGCACCACTTCGCATAACTTTTTAAAACCCTTGATGATGTAATTATGATTCACTCAGACAACTTTGATAGCAATTAATTAGCGATGGTTATGTAAATACGGGATATTATGCATGCATTCCGCCTTTTCAAAAAAAGTATACTCTCATTTTTTTAACATATTTCATATGTTTAATTGCACATGGGGTGTAAAATTAGATTACAATAATTTCCATCAATTTGGTTTGAATGAATATTTTTTGACGTTAAAACTTGCTGGTTTGAGTGATGAACCTTATAAAAGGAAAAAAATAAAAATTGACAAACACATTAACAAGATTTGCGGTTCCTCCTGCAAAATTTCCTCCCCAAATCTATATTGCTCCGGAGGTGTTATGAGATTACATTGCAAAAGCTGCTAAGGAATAGGAAGATTCTCAGTTGCAAATCCAACTTCCGTTTCACTTTTCGTTTTTGTTTTCCGTTTTGTTTCTCATTTTCGGCCTCCAATGGCGTCCGAAGGCTTCACCGACAAGAACACCGTGTTCAGGAAACTCAAGGCGAAGTCCGAAAATAAGGTTCTTCCCTTATAAAATTTTCATTCCAATATGAATTTTGAATTCTAATGAATCTTTGATTTCACTTTTTCTTCTTATCATGACTTCCAATTTTTCACGTGCCTGCCATTTTTGAGATCGGGTTTCAGATCTGCAGTAACGGTGCTTATGCGCTTGGTTTCTGAATTTTGAGCGTTTTGTTTCAGATTTGTTTCGATTGCAATACGAAGAACCCTACCTGGGCGTCCGTCACGTATGGGATCTTCCTCTGCATCGATTGCTCCGCTGTTCATCGCAGTCTCGGCGTTCACATCAGCTTCGTGAGGCAAGTTGTTGCTTGGCTTTCTTAAATCGTGACTTTGGTTGTTGATTTTCTATGTGGAAAGTGTTTGTGTCAGTTAGCTATTTGATCTTCTAGCTGATTCTGTATTGATAATTCTATATTGTGCAATGCTGAGTCTGAATGTTCATTAGGATGAATTTAGAGCAGGTCTTATTTTACTGTGCTGTATCATCTTGTATATATTTCCCCATTTCAGATGATTAAAGCTTGAATAGTCAATGAAATTAATAACTTGTAGATTGTAAAGGGTAAAATGATTCTTCAGTTCTGGTGAAGCGAAGAGAGTGTGTTGTGGGTGGGGGGGCAGATGGTTTTATTTATTATTGTTTTACATTATTGAATCAAGAGAGGAGTCAGGATTGGAAGGATGATTGATGATATAAAGTCATTTTCTTGTGCTTGAGTTGCCATATGCGATAAGGATTTTGGCTTTAGAGTTGAGCTTCTGAATAGACAGTGGAAAAAATAAGCAAACTAGGCTTGCTTCTACAATGAGTAAAGGAGGTTCTGTATCTGTAAGAGAAACATTCACTTATTGGCCCTGCAAACGAATACTTCAGTTGGGTTTTCAGGCTGAATGTTCGGAAAAAGTTTTGTAACAGGAATTTTCCTAATAATATTCATTATTGAGGGATGGGATAAGCTGTAAGCACAATTTCTTAATCTAAAACAGATTCAATAAGCATCATGATATTGAATAATTAATTCATATTTTATATTATTGTGCATTCCATGAGTAATTTAAAATGCATTGCATTTTTATCACTAAACTAAAACTTATCATCTTATGCTTCTGCATCTTTTGTTTTTTGCTTAATTATTCTAGGAATTACATTATAATGAGAAGGGAAGAAGTGGTAAAATAGAAGAAAGAGGGAAGAAATGATTCATATCTAAATATTATATGCTTTATTATTTGTAGATCTACAAATTTAGATTCATGGAGTCCTGAGCAATTAAAAATGATGAGCTTTGGAGGAAATAGCCGTGCACAGACTTTCTTTAAGCAACATGGTTGGACCGACGGTGGTAAAATCGAAGCAAAGTACACATCCAGAGCTGCAGAGTTGTATAGGCAAATTCTTTCAAAAGAAGTAGCTAAAAGTATGTCTGAGGTGGCTACCTTGCCTTCACCACCTGCTCCTTCTCAATCTGGTCAAGGGGCTAATGGAGTTCCTGATGTCAGGACCAATGAAGTAATGAAAGAAAACATTCTGGAGAAGCCAGAAAAGATTGAGAGCACTTCGTCACCTCGAATTTCACATTCAGTAATTTCGAGTACTGTGAGAAAGCCTATCGGGGCAAAAAAGTCTGGTAAAGGTGGGGGACTTGGTGCCCAAAAGCTTACTAGAAAGGTATGCATATTTATGTTTGTTTGCAGATTGTATACTGGAATTGCTTGTTGGTTTATCATTATCTTATTCTGCTTTTTAATTTGGTCATCTGAATTGTTGACAAATTATATCTATGAAATGCAGCCAAGTGATTCTCTGTACGAGCAGAAGCCTGAAGAGACACCTGCTCCGGTTCCATCATCAACAAACAACATTATACCTTCTCTTTCTGGGCCATCTCGGTTTGAGTATGTAGAAAATGTTCAATCATCTGAGTTGAATTCAGGAAGTTCACATGTAACAAGTCATGTGTCTGTACCAAAGTCATCAAGCTTCTTTGCAGACTTTGGAATGGATGGTGGCTTTCCAAAAAAGTCTGGGTCAAGTTCTTCTAAAGTTGAAGTAAGCCATATGCTGCAACTTTACTCCTGCATGAAGTAACTTTTACTGTATGTGGTCAGCATACAAAACTAAATTAAAAATGATTTGCTTCAAACTTTGATACCTAGTTGTCATCCTGTTCAATGTTTTTAACTAGATACAGATCCATGGAGCAAAAGTTGGTGGTTGCAACTTCGTCACGAAGTGCTAGGATGCAAATATTTTTGAAAAGAAAAAATGCTAGTATACACATGTAGAATATTGTATTAAAATACATTCCAGGTTAATTACATAAATAACTTAACATTGCAAATGTGTTCTAAAAAAATGTGGACTTCCCTAAATTTTAATGCAACATTAAGCTCCATAAATTTATTTTACAAGGGTTTGCGGTGTACTTTCCAAAATTGGAGATTTGTGTTAGTTCAGGATGGCTGAAAGCACCCTGATTAGAAGAGCAACTATTGTGTTCTCTTATAATATCCGTATTTTGATCTTGGTTTTGCAGGATGACGTTCAATATACTTTAAAACTGCAATAGATAACTATGAGACCACTGAGAAGTTCCAGTAATAGGAACAAAACTTAAGCCTAGTCTATAAAGAAATGAAACATGATTACTTGACAATTTCCTGTTACATTATCCAGGAATAAACGTATGGAGCGAAGTAACAAATATGCATCTGAACAATAGGACCATAAATGTGCCTGTTTTAACTTTTAACATTAGATAGTAAACGAGCATTTTTGCAGTCATAGGCTAAAAGATTTTAGATTATTATTGGAAAAATTAGTACTGTTGCTACCAAATCTTAATGACTGCTTTATTTTATTCTAAATACTACTTGTACTTGTTATGTACTCCTGTAACCTGTGAAAATTCATTCATATCTTGTCTGACTTTCAATATATGTTGGCAGTCATCTGTGAAACATTAGTTAGTGGAATTTTACAAATTCATTTAACCTGCACCGCATAAATCTGTTTTTCCTTTTTTTTTCTCATGTACCTTATCTTGTTTTCGGGTGTTTTGGTATTAGATTCAGGAATCTGATGAAGCAAGAAAGAAGTTCTCAAATGCTAAATCTATATCCTCATCCCAATTTTATGGAGAGAATAAGGCTGCAGATGTGGATGCACGAGCTACTTTGTCAAAGTTTTCAGTATGTGTCTTTTCTTTTAATAACTTGCTGGGACATATAGTGTTAGATAATACATGAATGCAGATCTTAGATGTTCAATCCCTGTAATTGGACTATATTGGTAATTAGATAGCTTCTTTTATATCTCATTCTTTTGATTGGCAGAACTTATATTAATGAGAAAATTTCCAAATTCGTCCGTAAGAAATTTGGTGATGAATGGTGCAAATTGAACCTAACCAAGGTAAATTGGCAATGAAATAGAGCAAATGAAGAATAAAAACTGTGATTGTATTATTAGGAAAAGAAAGACTCAGTAGGGATAAATCCACTACTGCCCAGAGCAAGAGCTCCTATAGAGAGTCAGCTTTCTATTCATTCTAACAGAAAGTAAATTTCCCTAAAAGGTGCCCTCTCCCCTCTAACAAATCCCTTATATGGACGCATCCCTCCCTCGCCTCATTCTGTAACTAATTCTTCTCTCCCTTTTCTCTCACTGCCAACTAATCTTTCTTAACACCTCTCCTAGAGTAGACTCTCCAAATCTTAGGCCCTTGAGAAAATTGCTGAACCCACTCTCCCTTCTCAGCCCGTAACCCATTCGGGGTCCTCACACTACCGCACCTTCAGTTCCAGCCTTGTCCTCAAGGCTGAAGGAAGGAAACTGACTCCTCATAGTGAGTTCATCTTCCCATGTCGGCTGTCGCTTTATCAATGGGCTTCCCTTGTCACTGAATTAACACCTGTGAAACCACATCTCCATCTTTGGCAATTGTGCGAGAAGCTAAGACAGTATGTGGCAGCAAAACATCTGAATGATCAATGACAAGGTCAGGTGGTAGATTTGGTCCACCATGTAGTCACCAACCGCCTTTTTTAGTAACAAGACGTGAAAATTGCAGAAATCACCAATCGGTCCCCTTAGAACAGAACCCCATCATTATACGAGAATTCCGGTATAGCCTTTGCATCCTTTTGTATGGCTGAAATGATCTCCAATAAGGTTGCATCGTTATGAGCTTCCTGAACTAATTGCTCTCCATCACGGAGGGGTTGTAACAGCCCTCCTGGTGCGTTGCTAAGTACTTTTGGCATTGACATACACCGCAGGCCCTCACAAAATCTTGAATAATTTTCTTCATCCAAATCCAGTAAAGATTTGCAGCAATTCTTCGATATGTTCTATAAAACCTGAATGTCCACCTTGAGGAGTTTCATGAAATTCCTGTAGAAGTTTGGGAATCCAAACTGATTTTGCAGAAATCACCAATCTGTCCCCTTAGAACAGAACCCCATCATTATACGAGAATTCCGATTTAGCCTTTGCATCCTTTTGTATGGCTGAAATGATCTCCAATAAGGTTGCATCGTTATGAGCTTCCTGAACTAATTGCTCTCCATCACTGAGGGGTTGTAACAGCCCTCCTGGTGCGTTGCTAAGTACTTTTGGCATTGACATACACCGCAGGCCCTCACAAAATCTTGAATAATTTTCTTCATCCCAATCCAGTAAAGATTTGCAGCAATTCTTCGATATGTTCTATAAAACCAGAATGTCCACCTTGAGGAGTTTCATGAAATTCCCGCGGTAGTTTGGGAATCCAAACCAATTTTGCAGAAATCACCAATTGGTCCCCATAGAACAGAACCCCATCTTTATACGAGAATCCCGGTTTAGCCTTTGCATCCTTTTGTATGGCTGAAATGATCTCCAATAAGGTTGCATCGTTATGAGGTTCCTGAACTAATTGCTCTCCATCACTCCACATAGGATGAGCCATCAAGGCACCCAATTCTCCATCTTCAAACATTCTAGATAGTGCGTCAGCACCCCTAATTTCTGCACCAGGTTTGTATATAATGTCGAAATGATAACCCAACAATTTGGAATCCCAATTTTGCTGGTTTACAGTGGATATTCTCTGCTGCAGCAATTGGCGTAAACTCTTCTGGTCTGTATATATAGTGAAGTGATGTCCCAGAAGATATGGACGCCTATGTTGTACTGCTAGAGAGAATGCCATTAACTCTTTTTCGTAAGCGGATTTAGACAGATTCTGTGCAGTCAGAGCCTTGCTGTAAAATGCTATTGGTCTGCCATTTTGCATGAGGATGGCACCTATTCCTTGACCTGACGCATCACATTCAATAGTGAAAGGAATGGAGAAATCTGGTAGTGCAAGGACTGGTGCTTCAGTCATTTTCTACTTTAATAATTCAAAAGCTTCTATAATAGCTGAACAAACTTTCTATAATAGCTGGTAAGCCCAAGAAATCCTCTCACTCCTTTGACATTCTTTGGTAATGGCCAATCAGTAATACTTTTAATTTTATTCAAGTCCATGGCCACTCCTTTCTTAGAGACAACATGCCCCAAATATTCCACCTAGGGTTGAGCAAATGAACATTTCTTCCTATTAGCCACTGGCTGCTGCCCTTGCAAGGTTTCTAACACCTCATGCAAATGCCTCAAGTGATTTTCCCAATTTCGGCTGTAGATTAAAATGTCATCGAAGGATACCAACACAAATTTCCTCAACATATTCCTGAAAACTTCGTTTATCAAAACTTGAAAGGTCGAAAGAGTGTTCATTAACCCAAATGGCATTACCAAGTATTCATAGTGCCTTTCGTGAGTTCAGAAAGCTGTCTTGTGAATGTCTTCACTTCTAACCAATATTTGGTGAAAACGTGACTTCAGGTCCAGTTTAGAGAAAAATCGAGCACCATTCAATTCATTCAACAACTCATCTATCACAGGTATTGGAAACTTATCTGGGATGTTACCTTGTTCAAGGAGCGATAATCAACACACATTCTCCAAGTTCCGTCCTTCTTCTTAACAAGTATCACAGAGATGGAAAATGCACTTCGGCTAACTTGAAATATGGAGAAATATAATTTTATTTCTTATGCCAAAACTACAAAGTGATTACATTATATAAAGGAAACTAAATATGAACTCAATCTTCTAATAATAAAAAACAAATATTCTACAATTAATACAAATTACAACATATTACAACACTTCCCCTCAAGCTGGTGAATGAATGTCTATCATTCCCAGCTTGCAAGTAAGATCTCGAAATCGTTCCAGGGGAAGTTCTTTGGTGAGCACATCAGTCAACTATAGTCCTGAGGGGACGTACTGTGTAGAAATAAGACCACCATCTAATTTTTCTTTGATGAAGTGCCGGTCTATCTCTATGTGTTTCGTTCTATTAGAGATAATATGTAAAACATAATTAGTTAGTTGTAAAGCTAACAGCTTCAGTATGAAGCTGTCTTCTCCTACTATATATAGGAGCCTTTGTATCTCCCATAACTGACTTTTAACAAATGAAATAGATTCAGTTTTTCTTTCAGTTTCTCTCTGGTTCATCTTCTATCATGGTATCTAGAGCTTAGTTCGAATCCCAGCCATGGCTTCCGTCATGGATCCAAATGCTTCTTCTCTCAATCTTTCTCATGCGATCTCAATCAAGCTTGATGACACGAATTTCTTTTCGTGGCGTCAACACATTGAAGGTGTCCTTCGAAGGCATCAACTTCAGAACTATGTCATTGCACCGACTCCTCCACCTAGATTTCTCACAGAGGAAGATCGAGCGTTGGATAAGGTGAATCCTGAACATCTTGCTTGGGAAAAGCAAGACTCCGTCGTCTTCACGTGGTTGTTGTCTACTCTCTCTGATTCGTTTCTTCCTACAGTCCTGGTTTGTACTCAGGCTTGGCAAGTTTGGGAGGAAATTCATGATTATTTCAAAATTCAGAATCAGGCGCAGTCGGCGAAGCTGCGAACAGAGCTTCGAAGTATCACCAAAGGTTCACGCTCTGTTTCTCAACATCTCAAACGCGTGAAAACCATCGTGAATACTCTTCTCTCACTCGCAGATCCTGTGAGTTATCGTGACCATGTCGATGCGATCTTCGACGGCCTTCCGGAAGAGTATAATGCTCTCGCCACCGTGACGTTTGGCCGCGGCTTGCCATGCTCCATTCCTGAACTCGAGTCAATGATAGTGGCCTTCGAAGCTCGTCTGGAGCGCATGAAAACGCGTCAAGGAGGTAACTCCTCCGCGATTCTGCTTGCGCAGGCTCAATCAGGTCAACCCGACCCGGATGCGTCCCAAACAAAGCAACGGAACTGGATATATTTTTTGTTAGGGAGAAGGTTCTCAACAATACTCTGGTTGTGCAACATGTTCCTTCCCTTGATCAAAGAGCTGACATACTCACCAAGGCTTTGTCTTCTCTTTGTTTTGAGGAATTGTGTTCCAAACTCAATGTGGTTGACAAGTTCTCCCTAGTCTACCCACCTTGAGTTTGCGGGGGCATATTAGAGATAATATGTAAAATACAATTAGTTAGTTGTAAAACTAACAGCTTCAGTATGGATAGTTGGCCTGTTCCATGCAAAGTTGAGCCAAATTTACTCGGAGTTCTGGGTTCGTCTCCATCACTTGAAAAAAATTTCTGCTCGTGAAATCCATCCAGCGGGGTCTTTTCCATCAAACATAGGCAACTCCACCTTTTTGACCGATTGACTGAATTCGTCAAGGGTTTCCCTTGCAATTTCTTCATTCATGATGACATTGATGACTTTTCCTTTGCTTTTGATCGATCCCCTTCGCTGTCGCCATCTTTCTTGCTGCTTGACGTCCCTTCTTTTTCATTTTCAGACTTGCGAAGCTCTAAGCTCTTATTGAGCATCGCAGTCAATTGTTCCTGGTTCGCATCTGTTTTGTTTTGTAATGCTGAGATGGATGATCTAAGATGAGCTACTTCAGTTTCCAGAGCTGTGACTTTAGATTCCATCTTCTTTGGTGGCATTCGACTTCCCTTCTCCTACTGCACTGGTCTCCTTCTCTCGGTATGCGGTAGGTCGGACCAGTTTGATGCAAACTGAATCTAACCAAGGTAAATTGGCAATGAAATAGAGCAAATGAAGAATAAAAACTGTGATTGTATTATTAGGAAGAGAAAGACTTAATAGGGATAAATCCACTAAAGCCCTGAGCAAGAGCTCCTATAGAGAGCCACAGCTCTCTATTCATTCTAACAGAAAGTAAATTTCTCCAAAAGATGCCCTCTCCCCTCTAACAAATCCCTTATATGGACGCATCCCTCCCTCGCCTCATTTCGTAACTAATTCTTCTCTCCCTTTTCTCTCACTGCCACCTCATCTTTCTTAGCACTTCTCCTAGAGTAGACTCTCCAGATCTTAGGCCCATGAGACAATTGCTGAACCCACTCTCCCTTCTCAGCCCGCAACCCATTCAGGGTCCTAACAATGAACACCCTAGTCCCAAATACTAAAACTCTGCATCCCATGGGAACCACAAATATCAATCATATTAGGCACTGGATAACTATGATTTACATTTGTGGTTCTTTTGGGACTATAGTGGGGTTTTAGCATTCTGAAGTTGTTAGGATTGGGAAATCCTAACAGCAAAATGGAAGATGAAGTGGGAGAAATAGGATATATTTTTGTATATTTATTATAAATTGGGAAATAAAAGACATAAGAAGGGAGAACCTTCTTAACAAGGGAAAACCCCTTACAAGGTATAAAACCTTTAACTAAATTCCATAGTCTCCATCCCCCTATGATCAAATCCCCTATTTATAATAATCTACCCCCTAAGAAATAAAACTTAATGACTAAGGAAGCTTAATAATCTATTTCTAATTATGTTGCTTCCCTTATCTTTATGGTCCCTTCTAGAATACACCTTCCATAATTGAGGTTTCTCTTGGATCCTAACAATACTCCCCTCCAAAAATCAACCTTGTCCTCAAGGTTGGAAGCTAGCATAGGAGACAAATTCTTCTCCTCCAGGATCCCATTGAAGGCGGCAAACATGGTAAATACCCAACTTAGTAAGTGCATTAGTGTCCATGTCCGACGGCATTGAAGGAGGTTGAGTGGACCACATGGTAAAGGCCCATAGCATCATCCTTGTTGAGAGCCCACCTGTGTTCATCGACGAAACATCCAGGATCATGTCCAAACCGGAGTCTACATGGACGAACACATCGAGATTGGAACGCAACTCTGGTTGTGTTGAAAACACCTTCAGACCAATAACCACTTTTTGATGCTCACTCAATGTCAGCTCACCCAATTCCATGGTTTGAATGTGGGAAGTCATCGCGGTTACGACGCCATGAACTTCCGTCTTGTTGCTCGCATCCCTTGGAGGACAATCAAGCTTTATCTCCTCCTTGGGTTCGTCGTCTTTCTCTACAGGAATACTAGCAACTATTCCCCTTTCGGTGTGAAAAGGAGGAGGATAAGAAACCTCTTTATATAGTGGTTGTCCTTTCCCTAGACAGAATTCCTCATTGACATCTCGTGCGATCTCCATGGCGCCCACCATGTCGGTAGGACGGAAAGAACGCACCCTACAACAAACTTGTAGTTTAAGGCCCGCCATAAAATACCCCAACAACTGATGTTTGGAAGGATTAGGAATTTGAGCCATCAAAGCTTTAAATTCTTGCAAATACTCATCCATGGGCCCAACTTGTCTGAATTTTCATTCTCCGGTAAACGTTGGAGTCTTCATCCTTCACTCGATACTTCTCTAGGAATTCCTCAACACTAAAAGCTTCGGTTACTCTTTGGTCGTTCCAATTTTGATCCCTTCCTTTTCTTACTGTGTTGCTCCTCGATCCTCTGCAAATGTTGCATCATATGGGTCAGCAACCCTTCCATCCTCTGGAAGCCAGCTTTGATATCAGCGTTATCCTTCTTGACGATGTCCATTATGCAAAGATCTTCCAAATGAAAAAACAGAAAAAGGAAAGCGGGCAGATCTGGAACTATAGAAAGAATAGTCCGCGTTACTGTAGCGATAGGTGTTGTAGATCCAGCAGTGAAGGCAGGGGCTGATTGCGGCAGTGACTGAATCTGGCAGTTTCTTTTTTTTTTTTTGGGCGGCAGTGGCTGGTGGTAGGGATCCGGCAGCGGCGGTCAGAAACGGTAGAGGCAGAGAAAAAAGGGCAGGTCTGACCAAATGTTATCCTAACAGCAAAAAGGAAGACGAAGGGAGAGAAATAGGACATTTTTGTATATTTATTATAAATTGGGAAATAAGACACAAGAAGGGAGAACCTTCTTAGCAAGGGAAAACCCCTTACAAGGTATAAAACCTGTAACCAAATTCCATAGTCTCCATCCCCCTATGACCAAAACCCCTATTTATAATAATCTACCCCCTAAGAAATAAAACTTAATGACTAAGGAAACTTAATGACTAAGAAAACTTAATGACTAAGGAAATTTAATGACTAAGAAAACTTAATAATCTTTTTCTAATTATGCTGCCTCCCTTATCTTTATAGTCCCTTTTAGAATACACCTTCCGTAGTGGAGGTTTCTCTTGGATCCTAACAGAAGTACTATTGTATCTTTGCGCCAAATTGCTCAAGGACAAATTGGGGGATTAACTCTAGATTAAAGGATAGGAAATTTAAGGGCCAGAGACATAAGTTTCTTTCTAAAGTTTATTTCATAATAATTATAATCGGATTTTGTACTGTCAAACTAGTCCTTTCTTTGAAAGACAAATTATTCTAGACTTATGTGTGTTCAATGGATCAGTTTTCTTTTCTCCTGTCTGGCTGTAAGGATCAAATTTTACAAATCACCATGATTGTGACCATGGAAAGCCATCATTATTATAAATAATAGAAGAGCTGAAATTAGTTCTGAATATTATATTACTTTTCAAGTATAACCTGCTACTGATATATGACTGGAAATCAGAGTAGTCAATAGCGCGCGATGGCGGCGCTATAGCGACGTCGCGTCGCGGCCCCCATCCGCGACGGGATAGTGCCCGCGAATCGCGGCCAAATAGCGGTTTTCCTTGTATGGGATTCCAGTTCTGGGCCCCATCCGCAACAGGGCGCGATCCGCGATTGACTACTCTTCTGGAAATTCATTTGCTGTTTAGTTTTAATTTTGGTCTCGTGAATATGCTTTAGCTAATTTTCTGTACTGATGTGGGTACCGTACATCAATTTAGAGATGGGATTGATACCAATCTTGCTTTTCTCTCTTTAGAAAAAGAATTCTCATAACTTGTTGGGATTATTCATTATGGGCCAGTGTTGGTCGAGTGGGATGAGTGAGAGAGAAAGGAGAAGTTTCACTTATCAATTTTTCGTAAAGTGATTTTCTGCATGTATAAATTCTTTTCATTAATTGCTTCAGTATATTTTAGGTATGATGTGTTACCAAGCATGAATAAATTCATAATTTGAAGTTGTGTCTCTGAAACCAGGAATGGGGAAATAAGAATAAAAAATGGGGACGTGGGGAGTGGGAGTTTAATGTATTAGTTGACGATGTTTATCCTCTTTTTATTTCCAGGGTTCAACTTCGATCTCCAGTGCTGATCTATTTGGTGACTCAGGAGACTCTTCCATTGATCTTGCCGCTAACGATCTGCTCAATCGATTATCTTTCCAGGTATTCCTTACATTATGGCCGGAGAAAAATTCGTTTCTTCATGTTCTACGTTATTCGAACAATGAAATTATAATTAAATTCTGGGTATTAGTTCCTGTATTGTTCTGGGGTTGGGTGCTGATCCCCCCCATCCCTCCTCTTCTTGTTTTACAGGCACAACAGGATATCTCATCGCTCAAGAACATCGCAGGAGAAACTGGGAAGAGGCTTACCTCCTTGGCCTCCACATTAATGTCAGATCTTCAGGACCGGATCCTCTAAAATTGTATGTTGTGTATTTAAGAGAATCTTTAGAGTTTGATGCAAATATCACAAAAAATTATATTTCCGGCATGTCATTTATAGGCTGTTTTTTTTTCCTGGTATCAAAGGTACTTTTGGATGTTGCTAATATGTTTTTTATGGTTTATATTTTATTTTTTAATTAGTCAACATCAGTTTGTCACAAACTGACAAACTCGACTACGTCATCTTGTATCAACATCCGTTTCGTTACATTATTATACCTTTAGCTTCGAATGATTCAGGGCTCGTTTCATATGCTGTATAGCATAAGGCCCAAGAGTATTATACTTTTAGCTTCGAATGATTCAGGGCTCGTTTGATATGTCTATAGTATAAGACTCGAGAGTATTAAGCCTAATAGGATAAGATATGATAAATTTTTAATACTATCCAACACATTGTATAGCTTACTTTTAAATTAATATAATCTTATGTTTGGTAAAGTATTGAATAATATAGGTAGTATAAAATCAAATTTTGTAGCAGCGGTGGCGGTGGCAGTAACATGAGTGGTTGTTGGTGTTCCAGTCGACTCTTCAACCATACGATCGGACGGTGTCGTAGCTAGCCCACTAGGGACGCTCTTTAGCATGCACCTAAGAGGCAACCTACATGACCTGGGCTAGGGATGAGCACTCTGAGCTCGGCTAGTGGTTCTTTTTCCGAATGGCTTGGACAAAGGTGGCAGAAGAGCTACATGGCCGCTCGGCCAGACAGCCACTCCCGCTCGGGAGTCTCACTTAAGAGCTTCCCTTCATCACCCGCAACATCTCTGATGCTTATAAATATAGATTCCACAATTCTTCTTGGGATGCTTCTCACTCATTACTTACATTACAAGTTTGTTATGCATTCTATCATGTTTGAGCTGAGCTCTTGGATGCTCTCATCACACCACCACTGACTTGGGTGTCAGAGTGTCTTTTGCAGGTCTCTCCGACGCACTGCAAGGCGACAGCTCCACATTATCATGCCGGAGCAAGGCTAAGCTCCACCACTGCTCTGCCGAGAGCACCACCGTCCAATATTCACTCACGAACATTTGACGTCATCTGTGGGGAAGAATTTGACAATCATTAATCATTCTTTCTTTGTTTTTGAGGGAGAAGCTCATGGCGATTTCACGTCACTTTATTTTGCTTAGCGAATCCATTTTTTCCACAAGTAATCCTGTTGCGATGAACTCCACTGTCGGAGGATTTGGTGGAGGAATCTCTGCGAAGGCAAGAAAGAAGCATAACAACCTCATCCTCTACGTAATGAACACGAAAATCCAAAGCGGGTTCACTACTTGTGTTCACAAGAAAAGTTTACGGAGGTGAAGTAACTGATCACTCCACACCGATCATGGTCACAACGTTGGTGTCAAACCGGGAGTTGGCTAAGGTGTGGGTAGATCCGGGCAGTCCATCCGATATCTTGTTCATGAGTAGTTCCATAGGTAAGAACTAACACCAGTGCTAACTGATTTAATAAGTGTAACGACCGTGCCTAAAAATTTAAGACATACAAACAGAGTCGCCACCAATATTTATTTGTTTTGGGAAAACATTGGAAAACCCCATTTTTAAGCAATTTTAAACCTACGAACCAAAGTTGGGTCCGGGAGTCTATTTATGCATAGGGAAGGGTGGAGAATGAACCCCACAGCACCCCTAACGCATCCGTCCTAAGACGGTAACTTTTAATTGTTTTGTGCATGTTTTGATTATTTTGAAAATATTAAATTACCCCTTTAGAAGAAGGAAAAAAAAGAATTAATGGTAAGGAGAGTTTAGAAAACAATTTTTATTTTTATTTTTAAGCGCCTGTCGAGACTTAACCCGTCCTACGTACCCTCCTGAGAGGCGTCAAGGCTTACGTAGTTCTTTAATAGAGGTTTAATGATATAATCCACTTATGCACGGGGTTCAGGGACTTAAACAATGTTAAGCCTCAAAAACCCTTACGCGCAAACAACACTTGAGAGAGACGCCCTAAAGACGTTCTTAACAACGTTATCGCGCGTCGCGTGAGATTTATTGAAAATATTTATCGTCATGGTCTTAATAAAGCTTCTGAAAAACGTTTAATTAATTTTTGCAATATAGAAATATTAATATAAAGTTTTCTTTTATATGTTTTACTTCATTTTTAAAAAATGTAAAATCCATCCACTCATGCACGGGGTTCAAGGACTTAAACAATGTTAAGACTCAAAAACCCTTACACGTAAGCAACACTTGAGAGAGACGCCCTATAGACGTTCTTAACAACGTTACCGCGCGTCGCGTGAGATGTATTTAATTAATGTTCGCTATAAAAAAAGGAGATTAGTATAAAGTCTTCGTTTGTATATCTTATTTTTGTTCTTAGAAAAATATGAAATTCATCCACTTATGCACGGGGTTCAGGGACTTAAACAACGTTAAGACTCAAAAACCCTTACGCGCAAACAACACTTGAGAGAGACGCCCTATAGACGTTCTTAACAACGTTGTCGCGCGTCGCGTGAGACGAATTCCCGAAAATATAAGCCTAATAATACAGATATTTGACACCATCATCACCGGTTAAACAGACAAGTTTCTTTTTCACTCTCACAAATTTCCAATCGCAGCAGTAAACAAAAAGTAACTGGATTCCATTTGTATCAAAGAACTCATTTTTATCAAGCTAGATATTAATGTAGCGCTTAGAACCCATCAAAGAACCATTTTTACTAACAATGTCACCAACGAGAACTTATTCATGATAATAATAAAACGGTGCTGAGCCCACCAAATCAACAAGGCAATAAAAGAAGCAGGAGCTGGTTCTGTTTGAACCAATACACAGAAGCAAAAAGATCGAGCAACCAGTCCACATCATGAGCATCGGGAAATCAAAGGAAGCAAAAGATAATCACAGTAATGAAAGCACCCGAACCCAAACATTCACAAAATAATCATACTAAAAAGAATAAAATGTCTTTTTTTATAGCGTAGAAAAAAAGAAAATCCGCATCAAGCCAGATCATGGAAACAACAGAAGATTCAAAACGTTAGAGGAGGAGAAAGGCAGATAAATGGAAAAAAAAAAAAAAGTACTCTAACAATCTCGAATAACTGGATATTAAAAAAGAAACTTTATCATCAGTAGCAAGCTGGGAATTTGACCACCATATCACCATAGAAAGAAAGCTTTAACACTATTCTGATTATCAAGACAGAAATCTCAGCATCCTCATGTTTAAATAAGAAACTTTAACACCATTGCTTAATCAAAACAGATCATGTTAAGAGAAGGAAAAAAAAAAAATTCTGGTTGCAGGTTAAGTTTACCAAGGAAGAAACTTTACATCACAGAATTGATTAAAAGGAAGAAAGCTTTAACATTTCAGATAAACCAGCTTCAAGAAAGGAAACTTGAGCATTCATCAAAGGACAAACAAACACACATTCGCAGAATCAACAAGCATTCACAGGACCAGCAACCATTCACAAAGCTAGAAAATTCGACATGGTTCAAGTTCAAGATTACAGTACCAAAATTACGATTCCAGCAAAACAAACATAGATAGCATAATAGAAACGAAAATAACCAACCCAGGAAGAGGAAAAAACACAGGGGAAGCTCTCAACAGCAACGGTTCAGGATTTGGAGGAAACGGCGACGGCAGAGTGCGAAACGGTGTGGCACGGCGGCGGACAGCTTCGAACCAGAGAAGAAAGGAGGCGACAGTGAAAGCCCAGAACAGGGGGAGGGAGCGCGCGGTGATGGCACGGCGCCGGACTCTGGAACGGACCAGTGGTGGTGGCGTTCTGAACGGCGGCAAGCAGAATCAGGAGCGCGGCGGCTGTGAGGAAAAAGACGAAGCGAGGAGGAGCGGTGGCTTGGGAAGGAAGAGGAAGGAGGGGTCGAATCGGTGGTGAGAAGCAAGAGTAGGGCGGCGCTGGTTCGAGGGTCAGGGACGAAGAGGAGGTGGTGGCGCTGGATATGTAGTGGAGGATTAGGGTTTTGAGTTGAGAGGTTAATTGAGAAAAGAGGAAGAAAGTGGTCTCAGAGAGAGAGAGCTGCTAGGGTAGAGGGGGTGAATAGTGTGATTCTGTCCCTCCCGGAACCCGAGGTGGTAGTGCTTAAATAGAGCTAGGGTTCCGCGAATTTTCACTTAAGTCCCTGAAGTTTTCTTCTTTTTACACTTTAGCCCGAGATTCAATTAGGGTTTTCAAGCTGAGTCCCTCTGCCTCTCCTCTCTTCACTGGGCCAACCGGCCTATTTTCTCTGTCTCTTTTATTTCTTTTTCTATTCTTTGTTGAGTCCTTTTCTTTTATTTTTGTCTCCCTTCAAAATTAACTAACACAAAAAATTAATATTAAACTAAAATCTAAACTCATTGGATTAAGCATTTTTGTATTTTGTATTTTTTTTTTTTTGTACTTTCCTAGATTTTTACCATTTTTAGGGATTTTCACCATTTTTATGCCTTTTTCATGATTTTTATTTTTTTTGGATTTTTTAGCTAAAATACTACTAAATTAACAAAAACTAGGGCAAAATTGGGGTGTTTACAATAAGCTTCACAAGTGTAAGGATCTCTCTAGACAGATTTGTGGATGCACGTGTTACTTTGGAGAAAAGGTCTGTAACCGCTCGGAAACAGTGTGATTCTTGGTGGTGGATTGTAAATCTCCTTACGAGGCAATCCTAAGGAGGTCGTCGCTGAACCATTTCGCGGTGGCAATTTCCATGAGACAAAGGATTTTTAAGCTTTTTTCAACAACTGTAGAATCGATCACGGTTACAGGAAGCAAGGACGAAGCGCACACGTGCTATGTCCTTCACCAGAATCAAGGGATGTTGAGAGTTAAAAACAAAAAGGCTAAAATAGGCCAAACGCTTGGAGCAGATAAAAACAATATTACACTGCCAGAGCTGAACCTAAGAGTCAATATTCGGGAAGAACAAGAGGTTCAAAGGCCTCTGCGAAAAGAAAGCTGGATGATGTACAACTTGGAAAAACCAAGGAGCACAACACCAAAATAGCAGCAAACCTAGCAAGCGAATTTACCGATTTGGGCAAGCGGTTAAGAGAGCTCTTGATAAAAAATGGCGACTTGTTTGCATTTGCTACCTTAGGTATGCCCGGATTGGATCATGATTTCTGTTCTCACGGGTTGGCAATACACCCTAGCTTCAAGTTGGTCGTCAAGAAGAAACGGAATATGGGGCCCAAGCGACAACAAGTCATTGAAATACAAGTAAGCGAATTGATGAAAGCGAGATCCATTAAAGAAATACAATACGCCTCGTGGCTGGCAAATCCAATGTTGGTGAAGAAAGCAAATGGGAAATGGAGGATGTGTGTGGACTACACGGACCTAAACAAGGTATGTCCAATGAATCCTTTCCCACTTCTGAACATTCATTAGTTAGTGGATAACTCCTCCCGTTTCCAGTTTCTATCATTCATGGATGTCTACTCGGGATATAATTAGGCTACCAATGTACCCACCTGACAAGGACAAAACAACGTTCATCATGGACAAGGCAATTTATTGTTACAAGATGATGTCGCTCCGTTGGAAGAATGCAGGAGCCACATATCAAAGAATGATGACCAAGGTCTTCGAAGGGGTGATTGGGAAGAAGTTGGAGGTGTATGTGGATGACATCATAGTAAAAACCACCCAAAGTGGAGATCATGTTAAAGACTTAGATGAAGTTTTCCAACAATTGAGAAAACACAACATGAGGTTAAATCCTCAGAAGTGTACATTCGGAGTACAAGCTGGAAAGTAAGTCGTTACTGAAATGGAGAGCCCCCAAACCTTCCAAGAGGTCCAGCAGCTGACTGGTCGGCTGACTGCATTAATAAGATTTTTAGCCAAGTCAGCACAACGAGCATTACTGCTGCACAGGTTGCTCAAAAAGGGGAAGGACTTCCAATGGAATGATTAGTGCGAGCAGGCGTTCGCTGATCTAAAAAAGGTGGTGATGACTCCCCCAATCCTTTCTCAGCCAGAAAAGGACGAGATGCTAGTGTTATACATACCAATCAACGAAGAAGCAGTGAGCACAGTGTTGGTTAGAGATATTCCGACCGTGCAAAAATCGGTATACTTTGTGAGCAAAGTACTTTAAGGAGCGGAAACTGGGTACCAAAAACTGGAGAAGACAGTCTTCGCTTTGGTAATCAAGGCCAGAATACTGCGAATACTTCTAGGTGCACAAGATTGTGGTACGAACTGTTAGAATTTTATGCAATCATGTCAGAATATTACTCAATTAAAGTGATTGAATAAGGGAGTAAAATAGGAAGAGATCAGAAGTAATTAGGGAAAGAATATTCTGGTATAAAATAGGAATAGATCAGAGGTAATTAGGGAAAAATATTCTAATATTATTATTATGGATTATTTGCTACTAGAATTAGAGTAGAACTTGTATTATAAATAAAGACCCCTATGTACAATGGAAATAATGAAATACAATGGCCTTTTTCCCACAAAAAAAATTTTTTTTTTGAAAGAATATTCTAATATTATTATGTAGCGAACTTGCTAATCCAGCAGGCAATACACATTTCGGATCTGGCTGGGCGGATGGTTTCTTGGTCGGTAGAGCTTTCCGAGCACGACATTGCTTATGAACCTAGGCAGACCATCAAGGCACAACCCCTTGTAGAGTTTGTTCTCTAAATGACAAAGGAAGCCTATCGTGATCATGCGGGCTCATGGGAAATATGTGTCGATGGATCCTCTAACAAGAAGTAGTGTGGATCCGATGTGGTCCTAAGGAATGGAGATGGGTAGAGATAGAGCAATTGTTGAGATTCAACTTCCCCACCTCGAACAATCAGGCGGAATATGAGGCACGCCTTGCTGGCCTCATGACAGCTCAAGATTTGAAGGCAACAAAAGTAAAGCTTAATAGCGACTCACATCTGCTGATCTCACAAGTAAGAGGGGATTACCAAGCCAGGGAGCCACTCATGATGAAGTATCTAGAGAAGGTAAAAGAGTTAGCCCAAACATTTAACGAAGTGGAGTTAACCCACATGCCCGATCAAAAAACGAAAGGGCAAATGTCTTGTCAAAACTGGCTAGCACTAAGAAATCGAAAATCAACAGGTCAATTATCCAAAGAGTGGTGGAGAATCCAAGTATAAGCTTGTAAACTATGTTCATTATGCAAATAGTTGAAAAACCAAGCTGGATGGATCCCATTTGAGAGTATATTGAGAAAGGGATCCTCCCAGACGATCGAGGAGAGGCCAAAATAATAAGGAGAAAGGTCGCCCAGTTCACAGTCATCAGTGGAAGGTTATACAAGCGTGGCCGATCGGCACCTTTGCTAACATGCTTAAAGAATAAAGATGTCAAATATGTTTTGGAGGAAGTCCACGAAGGCAATTGCAGAAATCACTCAAGGGGGGAGGACCTTAATCAAGAGGGTCCTTCGATCGGGGAACTACTAGCCAAAGATGAGTGAAGATGCAATGACTTATGTCAAAAAATGTGATGTATGCTAGAGGTATGCCGATGTACCAAGGACACCTCCAAATGAGTCAGTGCCAACGGACATACCGTGGTCATTATATCAATGAGGGATGGACATACCAGGACCATTCCCCATGGCTCCCGACCAGTTGAAATTCCTCATAGTAGCAGTAGACTACTTCACAAAATGGGTGGAAGCTGAAGCATTGGCAAAAATAACCTCAGCTAAAATCCAAAAGTTCATCTACAAGAACATTTTATGTAGATTTAGGATTCCAGAGTCAATGATAACAGACAATGGAACCTAGTTTACGGACAAAAGATTTAGAGAGCTATTGAAAGGCCTAAACATCAAACAACATTTTACTTCAGTGTAGCACCCACAGACAAATGGGCAAGCTGAAGCTGCTAACAAAATTATCTTGAAAGGGATAACTAAGAATTCAAAGATATATTAGGAACCTGGACCAAGCATCTTGATTTTGTCCTATGGGCACATCGGATGACCCCACACTCGTCGACGGGAGAAACTCCCTTCAAATTGATATACGGGGTTAAGGTCGTTGTCCTAGTGGAAATGGAAGAACCTACGCTAAGGGTTCAAAATTTCTTAGAAGAATTGAATCAGGTGAATTTGGCAATGGTGTCGGATTTGACCGACGAGGTAAGGAAAAAAGCACACATGAGGGAAATGACAGTCACGGAAAGGACGACTGCAAGGTATAACTCAAAAGTTATATTGCAGAAGTTCAAGGTCGGGGACCTCGTGCTAAGGAAAGCTGACTTGGGAGGACAAAACTTCGACCAAGGGAAGCTTACTCCAAATTGGGAAGGACCTTACAAGGTTGTGCAGACAATGAGCAATGAAGCTTATGCATTGGAAACCTTGAAAGGAAATCCAATTTCCAGATTCTGGAATGTGACCAACTTGCGACGCTATTACAACTGAATTAATGTCGTAGTAGAATACTTGTTTAAATTATTAAATTTGAATAAAGTTTCGCCTAACAATGACCAAATTTTTGTTTAGCTGGTTTTTTGAGCGCGTGGAGAAATGGACATAAGTAACCATTTTAAGCGATACGCTCTCGTCCAAACCAAGCGGCGGGTGTAAGTAACCTTTTTCAAGGATATGATCCTGACCGTCTTGAAGAGGATTCTGGATCCAGGACAAAAGTAACCCTTTTCAAGGATACAATCCGTCCGCCCGGTTGAAGGTCACGAGCATAAGTAACCCTTTTAAGGGATCCAGACTCATTCAACCTGAGCGGTGAGTGTAAGTAACCTTTTTCAAGGATACAATCCCGACCGTCTTGAGGAAGTAGATTATTGTGAAGAGGACACAAGTAATCTGTTTAAGGGATACAGTCCACCGGAAGGTAGGTGTAAGTAACCCTTTTCATGGATATAATCCTCTCGCCCCGGTTGAAGATAGTGGCGGAAGTAACCCTTTTAAAGGACACGGTTCACTCAACAACGAGCATAAGTAACCTTCGAAGGGATACAACCTCGATCAAACCAGGTGGCGAGTGTAAGTAACCTTTTTCAAGGATACGACCTCGATCGTTTTGAATTGTGTGGAGATAAGCACAAGTTACCCTCTTAAGGGATACAACCACATTCAAACCAAGCAGCAGGTGTAAGTAACCCTTTCAGGGATACAATCCCGATCGTCTCGATGGAAAGCTGTCCGGCGAAAGCAATCCAATGAAGGAATGCAGGACGACAACGGATATGATAATGCTAAGGTAATGTTACGAACAATGACAAAAAACGTTAAAAAGATAATTACACATAGATATATTTTGAAAATATAGTGCTGCACTAAGAATTGTGGATTAGCAAGCTAGAAGATGGTTCAATGGCTTTCATTCGAGAGACAAATCAAGTGTTGTTCCCATTACAAAAGAAGCCAAAACAAAAAAAGAACTACAGGGTTGGTGGATGAACGTCTGCGTAGGGGATGAGCAACCTGGTCGGGAGCGGTGCCTTCCGTTTTAAGACCTGGGTTGAGAACTCGAAGCTGGTCGACAACACTATCAAATCTCAACTTTAAACTGGACTTCATGACCTGAGAGAGCTGAATAAATTATTTCTTCTTAGAATCCAGGAGCTCAGACAGGTGGGTGTTTTCGGCCCGAACATCAGCAAAATTATCAATCAGATGGTGTTTCTCCTTAATAAGCTTGGCAACCTCCCGTTAAGAGGTTATAATCTCTGCTTCAAGCTCTGTGTTTCTTTGATGGGAAGAAATCGCAACCTTTTGGGCATTGACGAGATTCTCTTTCAAAGCTTTCATGTCTCGGTCGGCGAGTTCTCGGGACGACTGGCATAGCTTTATTTTCTTCTTGAACTTCTTGTTTTCTTCCAAGGCCTCAATCAAAGCAGTTTTGAGATGGGACCCAACGATATCCTTACCAAAGGTTTTTAACCTATCACCCTTTGCTAGTTTCTCTTTGTAAAGGGGAAGGAGGACATTGTGGATATAGCGCATCACGGTCAGAGCTTTGAGACCCTCTTCCTGGCAGTATTCCATGATCTCTTTGGAAGACTTGGAAAGGAACTGGGAAGGGTCTTGTGAAGCAAAGGCGTCGGACATCCTTTTGGTAATTTCATGATCGTGGAGGAAGCCCCTTTGCTCGGTGTTGAACGTGGGAAGTTCTAGATTTTTCTTCTTCTTGGAAGCATCAAGATCTGGGGAGGATGGTCTCAAGTTTCTTTTCCTCTTCGAAATAGCAGGGAAGCCTGCTGTGAAAGAGTCAAGGTCTCTCCCTAGCTCTAAAGAAACCTTGTCACCAAGCTCCGCATCAGCCAAGGGAGATTTAGAAGCACCCTTGGTAACCTGAGAGAGGGGTCTCTAGGAGCTACGCCAGGGAATGAGGCTAGTGTCTTCCTCTGTAAGACCTGGATACTTTAAATAATAAGGTCATTATTTAATTATCCCAATGCGTATGATGAATTCATTAAAGCACTAGTTAAATTCCATTAGCATTTGAGTTACCTGTGAAAGGTTTTGAGACGACAATTTGCTGTAGAAGCTCTGATTGAACCCCTGACCGATGTTCGGATGACAATTGGAATTTTAGCATATCTGAATGATGATGTATGCATGTTTTCGTAAAGATTGACTGTAAGGTCAATATGGTTTGGTTTTGGGACCCGATAAAGGTTTTGGCACTGGGTATCGGGATTGTGAAAACCCTGAAGTGCAGAAACGAGTCAGTTTGAGATCATTTTCGGAATCTCTGAATGAGATGGAAAGTATTAAAATGTCACGAGGAACTCGTTTACGAAATAAACTCGTTTTTGATGAATAGTGTTTTTTAGGTTGAAAACGACCGGAATCTTGAAAATAATACTCCGAGATATTTTGCCAACCGATGCCCAAGTTTGGTGAGCGTCTGAGTCGAGGTGAGCGAGTTACCGATGTTAGTCACTTTAAGCAATATTGGAAAGTGTGCTGATTAAACACTAAAATAATGTGTATGACATGAATTGATGTGTATGACTTGGATTAGGACTAAGTGTAAGAGAAGTGACTTGATGATGTAAGAGATTATGACTAATTATCATATGATCTTTCCTTATTCCTCCTTTGGTCCCTAAGCCTTTAATTTTTTTTACAATTCGGTCCTTTTTATTTGCGGTGGGCCGTGGCCATATCACACAAATATGGCTTGCTTTTCCTTTTCTTTCTCTAAGTGGATGAGATAGGATTTGAGTGGTGGAAACTAGAGAGATGTTAGAGAGAAGAGAGAGAGAAACCTTCACTTTCTTCTTCCTCTCCCCAAAATCATGGCTTCCCTTCCCCTTAACACCATGATTCCTTTTTTTCTCACCTTGCTTCTTTGGAAGAAAGTGAAGGTCTCGTCGAGATCTACCGTCGGACGGTTTTGGTATTTTTATCGGTCGATTTTCGAGTTTCAAAACTCACCAAATGCAGTTATCGTAGTTACGTAAGTTGTAGATATGCTCCCTAGCTTTCTAGTGATGTAATTTGTTCTTCAAGAAGTTTTTTTATTCAAAATTGAATTTGAGAAAAAGTTGTTTTTCACAACTTGTCTTCACAATATATGCTCCTTGGTGATAGGTTTGAAAAACCTCTCAATCAATTTCTGAAAAAGTTGTGCTTTTGGAAAAATGTCTATATTATTTTTTAATATTTTTTATACTAAAAATTATTTTTTAGTATTTAAATATTGATATTGTTTCATTACATATTGAAAGAATAAATGTGCAGTTTTTACTCAATAGATCACAAGTATAATATGTAAATAAATATTACAAAAAATCAATTTAATATAACGAACATATGTTTTTTTTCTTATCAACTAAAGAATTGTATTAAAGGAAACAAATGGGTTGCACAACCCAAAGTACAATAAAGAGTGAAAAGTGATAAATACAAAGAACATATGTAGTAAACTAATCATATAAATAGCAAAGAAAAACTGCAATGTGATAAAAAAATGTATCATGATTAAGTAAACAAAGACCAAATGAAGTAGGTAGCATCTCTCGAGAAAGGCAATGCAAAAGTTATAACATATAATTCAAAATCCAAATCACTTCTCTATTTTACCACATTTAATTTTTTTCTTATTCACGGAACACTTAATTACACTTTTAATCCCTATACTTTATCTAATGCATTATTTTTATTCCTATGGTCTCAATTGCTCGATTTTAGTTCCTCTACTTTTAAAATTGAACAGTTTTGGTCTAAATATTGATTTTTCATTCAATAACTAATAAAAAAAAAAAATATGTTGCTCATAATTTTTTATGGGGTTGAGAAGTTAAGACGATTTATGTCACTTTACACTTTATAAATTTTTTATTATAACGTCCATTTTTCCTTAGTTTTTGAATGAAAAATTAACATTTGACTTAAAATGAACCATGGAAACGATTGGATCCAAAATCATGCATTGTAAAAACTATAAGGACCAAAATGTATTTAAGCAATTAAAGGATGGAGTAAGTTTATAATTTTGGGTCTTAATATTTTAAAAATATTAATAATGTTTTGAAATTTAAAAATAAATAAATTTAATAGAATATATATAATTTATAATGTGAATAATTGCTTAAGTTATTTTTCATTATTTTTACTTAATCGAAAAAGAAGAAGATAAAAGAGTAATTATTTTCCTCTTGTGAGAATAGAATAAAAGAGTAATTGTTTGCAAGATGTGCCGTGATCACAAAAACTCCAAAAGAAAATTCTGTAAAAACCAACAGAATAAGCAATAAATCATAGTTTTGATTAAACGATTTAAAAGATGACTGCAACAATTAAGGAATTTGGTATATTAGAACTGTGATTTTGGAGGAGCGTATTGCCAAAGTAGGATGGTACACATCAGACATATTCAAGGTTGATGATAGCGAAAATTTTGCTTTTTATAATGAATGAAAATATGTAAGGGAGTTAATAATATGTTGAGGTTGAGAGCGTGAATGTCACGGCTGAAACTAGGTAGTCATACTCACTGACGGATCCAGGAATTTAAGTATGGGGGGCAATATGCACATACATTTGTAACATAGAAAATATAACATAGTACTATTAAAAATCTGAAAGTACATTATAATTGTTCCTTACGAGTTTTCATATTTTGAAATTTCTGTATTATCTTTTCATTCTCAACATTATCAAATACATCTTTCTCTATAAAAGTAACTAAACAATTATTTAGCCATTCATCTCCCATACGATTTCGCTTCTGATTCTTGATGATATTCATTGCGGAAAAAGCTCTTTCAACTGTCGCAGTTGCTACAGGAAGTATCAAAGCTAACTCTAAAAGCTTATATACCAATGGATATACAATATGCTTCCTAGTCTCCACAAGCTTTATAGCAAGATCATTAATTCCCCGTAGTCCTGAAAGTGCATTATCAGAGCATGCATCTATGAAGTAATTTTCAAGCTGATTATCTAATGCCAAAAGTTCAATTGGGGAAAAATCTGAAGGATAAAAATGGGCCAAATGAATCAATTTTTCCTTATCAAATGCAGCAAATGAATCTCTTGGACTCAAGCAAGCTACACAAAGAAGCAACTCGCTATTCACTTCAGTAAAACGATTATTCAACTCTTGAAGTTGTCGATCTATCACTTGAAAGAATAATTCAACCTGAAAATGATGCACATTAGAAACTTTCTCCATTTTGCGTCTTGATCTTCCTTGTGCTTGAAATGTATCAGCCATATTAAGAATGACAACATTGTGCCTTTCACAAAATAATGAAACCTCTTTGAGCAAAGAATCCCAACCATCATCTCTCATAACTTGCAATCTCTGTTTTGACACAGTGACCAACTTCATAGCATTTACCATATCTTGATCACTTCTTTGTAAAGCTTGAGACAACTCATTAGTTATCCCTAAAATGTTTTTCATCAAGTGCAAAATGAAAATAAACTCAAAAGACTGCATCAAATTCAGCAAAGTACATGCTTCACCTTTTTGGTCTAAACTTATGCCATCTTCCTCAACAAATTCAAGCACATCAACCATTGAAGAGAACAAAGACACTATACTAAGTAGTGTACCATAATGTGATCCCCATCTAGTATCCCCTGCTTTCTTGATCATTATTTCTTGATTCAAACCATGACCACTAGAGATTTCTCCCTTTTGCAATGCCTCTTTCACCTTAGCACTTTGACTATCACGAAGAATATCTCGACGCTTACATGAAGCTCCAACAACATTAGATAAATTAGCAATTGTATTAAAAAATGATGCAATTGAAGCATGATTTTTTGCTACTGCAACAAGAGCTAATTGGAGTTGATGAGCAAAGTAATGAATATAGAATGCACAACCATTCTCTTTTAGTATCAAACTTTTGAGCCCATTAAATTCACCTTACATATTACTTGCTCAATCGTATCCTTGCCCACGCAATCTTGACAAGCTTAACCCATATTTTGCAATTACTATTAGTATTATTATTTTTATTTATTAAACTTATGTGGGGGCACGTGCCCCCCCACTCCAATGAGTGGATCCGTCAATGGTCATACTCATTTCATACTCACCGGCGGCGAGTTCTTCACATCCCCTGTGAGTTCTTCATCCTCTAATTAACTTTTCTTCTTCTCATCTTTCATTTTTCTTCTTCTCATCTTCTCCTAAGTCGTCATACGCGTTTCATGCTCGCCAGCGATGAGTTCATCACCTCCATTGAGATTTCTTCCTTCTCAAATGCATATTATCCACCATCCTCTCCTTCCGTTTTGTCGATGATGAATTAAAGCATTTTTCGTCATTCCGCGTGTTGACATCTTCTGTTCCTGGTGATTTTCTTGATTCTCTTTGTGGTGGATTTAGAGTATATCTTCATAGCTGACTTTCCTGCCTGATTATATATGGCGTATGTTTTTTATTGAGGCTGGGAATTTGATTGTAGTATTAGAAGCAATTTCATTTTCAAATGTAGCTCTTTTTGCGGAGGTTGTTCAACCAAATCCATCCTCGCCACCAGTCCCTCCGTCAGTGTTGCTACCGTCAAGTCGTGCAACTCAGTCACCAACATGAGAGGTGGTCGCCCAAGGATAATGAACCTAATTTTGTAAACCCTAATTTTTAATTAATACTGAAATTAATATAATATTTAATTAATACCAAAATTATTTCAAATTTTGAAATATTATCCATTTTACAAAACAGAATAATTACTAATTAATGAATTTGGAAATATTACCAGTTTTAATAAAATGTAATAATGACTAATTAATTAAATTACCCTAATTAATACCTACATTTATTTTAATTAATTAATTATACTCTGTAAATTTTGAAAGTTTTGAAATATTATCTATTTTACTAAAATTATTAATTACTAATTAATATTTTTTGAAATATTACTATTTAAAAAAATATAATAATGCATAATTAATACATTTTTGAAAGATTACCATTTTTAACAAAATTTAAAAAAATGACTAATTTATTTAATTATCCTAATTAATACCATCATTTATTTTAATTAAATAAGTAATATAGTAAATTTTTGAAATTTTTAAATGTTACTTCTTTTTCTAAAGGTTTTAATTACTATTTAATAAATTTTTAAATATTAATATTTTAACAAAAGATAATAATGACAAATTAATTTAATTAGTCTTAATTATTGATTATTTATTATTATAATAAGTGTAAGTCCTACGAGTATTGTAATTAATTAATACCAAAATTTATTTTAATTAATTAATTAAAACAGTAAATATTTCAAACTTTGAAGTGTTACCAATTTTACCGAAAATATTAATCACTAATTAATAAATTTTAAAATATTACTGTTTTAACAAAAGGTAATAAAGACTATATATTTAAACCCTAATTTTTAAGTAATACCGAAATTAGTTTAATTATTTAATTAATAACATAAATATTTCAAATTTTGAAATATTATTTTTTTACCGAAAGGAATAATTACTAATTATTTAATTTTAAAATATTATCATTTTAATAAAAGGTAATTATGACTAATTAATTTAATTACTTTTAATTATTAATTATTTATTAATAATTAAATGATAGACCTAAATTTATTTTAATTAATTAGTAATGAAATTTATTTTATTTAATTAATTAATACCGTATATATTTCAAAATTTGAAATAATACCTTTTTGGCTTAAATATGTTCGGAGCCCCTAACATTATAAAGAGAATCAGTCTAGGTCCCTAACAAATTAATTTGTAAATTTTCATCCCTAACAATTTTTTTTTAATCAAATTAAGTCCAAATCCCAATTTAAGCTGACGAGTCATCTAATTTTACACTGTCATCATTTCCACATGAATTTAACTTATTCTAATCATCTTTTTTACACTTCAAATTTTATTTTTTATTCCACATCACATAAAACTTAATCAAACCCTAAACATCATCTTCTCCAATGTAATCCTTCAATCTCTCTCTTTCTCACCGACCATTAATCATCTCTCCTCTCCATTCACCAAAAAATCATCTCTCCTTTCCAGACACATCTTCAGCATTACACCTCCAGAATCTGAATCAGAAGGATGCCCAGTACAATCCATGTTCTCTAAATCCTTAAAACCCCCAAATAATAAAAAATCCAGTTTCAGACTTTTATTCGGGACTCAAACCAGCAAAAGAATAGAGACTCATAGATATTGTCTCAAAGCTCAAAATTTTGAAGGAGTACATAAAAATTATCCTAAATCAACATCCAAAATTCTTATACACGGTCAAATATGATGAAGATTTCTAAGCCCAGATGTGCATTTAAATAATTCATCGAGAAAAGATTATTTTTTTAAGCAGAGAGCAGAAAACCCTCTTCTTCTTCGCTCAACCCTCTTCTGTTGCAATCCCGTCCTCTTTTTCTTTTTGAGCGAAGACCAGATCGAACCTCTTCTTCTTCTTTAGGAGCGAAACAGCCTGGGTAGCTCGCGGCGGCTCGACCTGGGTGTGGTTGGGTTGGCGGTGGCTGGATCTAGGTTGATAGTAACGAAAACACACAAGAAGGGGGGGTTGAATTGTGTGTGTGATTTTTAACTTCTTTTTTGGAAATCAACAGTTATAAGTTCGAAAGCGTTTGTTAAAGAGTGCAGCGGAATTTAATCAAAGACCGAATAATAAAGCAAGCAAGAAGTTTATCCTGGTTCACCCCCTTAATTGACAGGGCTACGTCCAGTCCTTGGCTTTACCAAGATTTTCACTAATTTATCAAAATAGTACAAGTATTCTTCAGGACTTCTCCCAGTATTCTAAGGACTACTCCTTTACAAGTATTCTAACAGGACTTCTCCTTTGCAAGTATTAGACAGGACATTCGGGTTGTTGCAAGGAGTCGGCACATAGCTGATTGGGAATAAACTTGTTATCCCAATCGTATACAGCACATATTCAGCACATAGCCCGCACGTAGCCTACACACAGGCTGCACACATCCTACACACAGTCTGCACACAACCTACACACAGTCTGCACACAGCCTGCTGGATGGATAGTCTTACTATTCCATACAGCTGAAAAATGACGACGGCGTCGTCTTGAGGAACATCCCTGCATACAAAAAACATGAGCAGAGAACAACAATAACATGAGTGAGCTCCTCATTCCAATTCCCCACCTTGCAGAAACGTTGTTTTTACGAATCTGAGACCTTTCTTCGAAGACGGTGTCATCCATGCCGGAGAGCCCGTCAACTTCGAGGGATTGTGATCGCCTGAACCTTCCTGGTCCAGTGATCTCTCGTCGGTAGCTGCCGAAGCGTATAACGCCCGCTACTACCAACAAAGGCATTACCGAATAAGCTACCCAATTTTCTTGAGAAAACATCTCTTGAAATATTTTCGTAAAGGTCTTTGAGACTTTCAGAAAACATGTCTTATGATTCCTCGTGAGGAAGTCCTTATAGTTCTTTTTCCAAGAAGTGACTTAATTTTCTTTGCTAGATAAAACTTGTAGAAAGAAGTGGAATCGTCCTTAAGTTCATAAAAGGGTTGATGAATTCCTTTAGTACATTATGAATTTTCCTTTAAGAAAGGTAGGACAGATTCGTTTCGAAAGCTCACGGTTTAACTGCAGGTTCCCTTGAAAGCATTTTCCAAAACGTTCATTAAGTTTCTAAAAGAAAGTTTCTCTTCTTACTCTTTTCGAAACTGTTAAGCCTTTACTTTTTCAAAACAAGGTCTGCATACTTTATTTTGAAAGGAATCCGATTCCCATGGTAGCTTATACTAATTCCACGGCTAGCGCACACAATAAAAATTGGTGGTAAGGCATAGCAATGTTGCAACAAGCAAGATCAAGGGAAAACGATAATTCAATCAACATGTGCATAAATGAGAGTATGCTTACGATAATAGTACAGCAAGATCTCCAATCAATTTAAGACACAAATACAAACAAAGCACCAAATCAATTTCAATGATGTCACACATCAAACAATTTTAATCCAGCATATTAGATGCCTTCAGATACTTCAATCAAATTCAAGCAATATAAGTCGGTCCATTCTTAGAACGTCGTCGACTGACAAACAACATAATGGTATAAACATATACATATACATATGCTTAATAGCTAATGTAACAAAGTGCCCTTACCGAAGAACTGTTCAATCCGGGTAATTACGTAAGCTCCGATCGTCCTGGCTGGTCCGAAGTCTCGTAAACCTTCAAGAAACATAGCCTAGCTCAGAATTTGAAACTCAATCCTAAGGTCCTTGCTACTGGTCCTACATGGTTCTTGTTCCTTAGACAATGGTCCTAACTCTTAGGAAAACCTTGGAAGTCGAAAAACATTTTTAAACAACTTTGACGTCCGTCGAAAGAACGCGGAAAACTCTAAGTTAACATCTTCAAATCTTTCCAAAACTCAGAACCTTTAAAGAGCATCAAGGCTAGATGCTTACAAACCATTTTCAGAGCCTTAAACAATATTTTGGAAGTTAAAAACACACACAATCCACCAAACATCAATTCTGCCCAAAACTTTTAATTTCACAAAAACTCCAAATTTTCACCAAATAAATCACCTAGTTACTCAAGACAATTTCACAAATCAAAACATAGATTCTATTAAAATTTTCTAAGACAAATTTTCAAGTCTTGAGTTCAAAATCTACTAAGTGTCAAAAATACAACAATTTCAAAACTTCAATTCCAAGTTCCCAAAGTGCTCTAGAAATTAATCCTCACAATTTTCACTAGGCCCTTTTTGCACTAATTAGGGCAATAACTTTCATACAAACCCATAGTCATTTTCAAGCATTCAAACTCACTCAAAGCTAGTTGAAAATCAATTTTCTACCCTTGTTTACATTCTGTCCAAATTCGGCCAAGGAACAAAAATTCCAAAATCAACTTTTCCAAGTCTTCAACACTCAAATTTCTCTAGGCCATTGTACCAAAAATAGGGCAAAACATTTTCTCAATACCCAAAATAATTTACAAGCACTTTAACACATCCAAAATCTAGTTAGAAAATCAATTATCCATTGTTCCAAAACTTAACCCAATTCGGCCAAAAACGTTAATTCAAGGGTAATTTTTTCTTCCAGATCTAATTTGCACACATCAAAGACATCAAGAAATCTATGGTGAATAATTATCTAAATCTTGAAAAATCACTTTTCCAAATAATCAAATTTTCAAAAACAAAATTTTCAAGTAAACTAATTGGAGATTTTCAAAGATTAATGTCATGGGAATGACTTTTTCAAAGGGAACCCTAACAAAAACCCAACTTGAAATTCTTCAAAGAACCAAAACTCATTCAATAAAAAAATCCAATCGGTTCAAAATGAAGCTAAAGGTAGTGGGAACAACATTTATGAAAAGACTTTCAAATCCTAGTACATGCATAAAAACCAAACTCAACCTATCAAAAATCCGGATCGGTAGAAATATAGATCGGGATGAGAGGAGTAATTTACCTCAAAGGAGCAAGTGGAGGGGCTGCCATGGTGGAGGAGGAGGGGCGGCCATGGAGGTTTAGGAAGGAAGAAGATGAAGAGCTCTCACTTTCTCTCACTTAAATCTCCCTAAAATCTCACTTAATGAAGTTTAAGTGAAACAAAACCCATGGGAAACCCTATTAAAGGGTGTGGGTCGTGGCCACTAATGGGCTTGGGGGGCCAAAGTCCAATTTTGGTTTACCCTTAGGGACCAAAGTGTGAAGGGTAAAAGGTAAAAGTAAAAATCACTCTTTACTATTTGAGGACTAAAGTCTAAAATCTAAAAGGGCAAGGACTAAACCATAAACTTTGAAAGGGCAAGGACCAAACTAGGATTATAAAAGATTAGGAAAATATCTTGAATATTTTATTATTACATTCCTAATCCATGACGCATCAGTGCGTCAATGCGTCAGGTCATTGTCGTCATCTGATTCTGGTCATCAGTTAGTACCTCAGCATCACTGAGAGTATGTGCCCCCGGTCATTTATTGGCTTTGGGGTATCGGGCCTGCACAATTTGGGGCCAGGTCGATCTTCTTCGACGTTCGTGCCACGTTGGTCTCAAAACACTATTCACGAAAGTCATTGTTCACAAAACCTAATTGCAGAAATGGTCTCGGCACGCCAAACGAAGTCGTTCAGGGCTTTTCAGATTCTCGATCTGGGGTTCCGAAGTCGTTCGTTTCTCTTGCTGAAGTTTCGGCTAAAAGTCTCGTTAGCGCGAAAAATCCTTCCCAGGCTCTGGGAGGAAACCATCTCAATATTACAGTCGTTCTTCACGAAATTTTCCATTGATTTTTGTGGCGATAGTGGGAACATCTTATTGCCGTCCGAACTCAAAGTCGGGTCTAGCTTGGTTTACTAGCAAGTGCTGTAAAATGTATTTCATCGGTACTTTGCTCGACGATAACGCTTGCTGATGCCGCCGAGCGGATCCAAACAGTACCTTAGAATAATTAAATAATTATTTAATTACTGGGGAAAATTCCGGGTGTTACATTTCTCAACAAGGTTGGTATTTTTTTCGATCTTTTGGTTAAAAACCTAGTAATCGTCCTTATTCCAGTGACTTTGGTAAAATCAGAAACCTTTGAATTTTGAGTAGGAATTTAGTTTACTAGTTTATATTTTAGGTTCTAATCATGAAAGAATGATGGTTTTGAAAAGATTCGATTAAAAATGAATTTTCGGGTGAAAAACGTTGTTTTTAGGGTTTCTAGCAGGGAGCCAGCGCATGAGCGCTGGACTCCAAACGCCTGGGCATTGGAATTTTTCCCAGTACTTGTTGCCATACAGAGGCCCAATGCTCGGGCGTTGGAACCTAGCGCCCAGGCGCTAGGCCTCTGCTAGCAACTTGTTGTTTTTGTTTCGTTGTTCTAAAATTCTTTGGAATTGGTTTTCGACTTTCCCAATGATTGTTGATGCATGTAACCCTCTCGGAGGTAAGGGTAACTCGTCTTAGGATTATCCATGTTGTTTGTGATTGTTGTATGCTATTTTTGTGTATTCGGTTGAGTCGGTGCTTAAAGAACCTTGCTTTTGCAATCATGGGTGATAATTTTAGCATGCTATATTTGTTCATGAAAAGATGAGTTTTGAGGATTTTTCCATGTGTTATTTAGTTATAACATGATGAAAACGTTTTGAGAACTTGATGTATTATAATATGCATATGATATACTATGACTGAGGATTTCGTGTGGACTGTTCGTTCATGAGGATTATGTTAATTTATATGGTCATAGCATATGCATTATTATTAGGCTTTTTAGGTTGATGTGACGGTAATTTGTCCCATGTGATCAACTGAGGATTTTTATGTTGATGTGACGGTAATTTGTCCCGTGGGATCAACTAAGGGCAATGTGGTGGTACTTTGTCCCACGTGATTGTCCTGGCCCGGTTTAGGGTGAATATTGGCCATAGTTATGCATATAGATATTGAGGACCTTCCATATGCTTATTTGATCTTGCAAATTGAGAAAATATGTTGTTGATATCATTGTTGTATTGTGTTGATTCTGATTTGTAAATTCTCGTGTTTTTGTTTTTTTATCACAATTGTTGTATGTTATTTTCTTGATTTTCGAGTTAACCCTTTCTGCTTGTTTTGTTTGAATTGTTTAGGCGCTTAACGCCATAGATGACCTGGGCATTGAGGCTCAAGAAGGATGACTCGGAAGTAGAACAAGCAATGGAGAAGACTCAAAGAAAATGAGGAATGTTGAAGAAGAAGAATTTCTGTTTTTATGCCGTTTTGAATTTTTAGCACATGTGGTGCCACTTTAAATATTTTGGAACTATGTCGCGTTTTTGAGATAATTATATTTTATTATGGGTCGATTATCATTTATAATTGAGAGACGATGTTTTTGAATACTTGAGTATTTTGAGAGGTTTCATGTATAATTTCCGCATATTTACCATGTGACCCTCAATCGAAAGAATTGGGGTATTACACACGATTGCCTCCACTAATTTAGGAGACTACTGCTTTATTTTTTATTTTTTTTGAAAAGCTAAATTTATGGGTATTCGAGAATGAGTAGGAAAATGGAAGTAAATATGAAAATTCAAATAAAAGAACTACTGCTATTTGGAAAAATTAATTTGCATGTTTAGTTTCTATTAATTTACATGATAATACTAATTCAGAAATATATTTTTAGTATATTTTAAAAATAATTTTAGTAGTAAATATATATAAAAGTATGATAATTTCATGATAAAAATATATCTTGCAAATGTTATACTGTTTAATTGTTTATGTCTAAATCAGTGGGTAATAAGCTCTCAGGGAGAAACATTATACATGAAAATTCTTTCATGTTAATTGTTATTAAAGTAATTTTTCATATAATTTAAGTACATTTTTCATAATTTTTAAAATTTTTAAGACTAAATAAATATAAATGTATTAAAATTTGATAGAACTAGGAAATATGTCGTTCAAGGATTAGAAAATATTAATATATATAGTTACAATTATTCATGGTTGAACTATACGGTACAAAGCTACCACGGGGAGGAGTATTTTAGATGAAAATTATTACATGCTAAATCAAATTTAAAAATAAATATTTATATAATTTTAAAACTTTTTTCACATTTTTTTACAAAATTTAAAAGTAAATATATAGATAAAAGTATGAAAGTTGATGATGAAAATATGTCGTGGGAAACATTAATTAATACATATATAGTCTATTTTTTATGTTTAAATTACATGGTTAAAAGTTCTCACAGGCAAGAATATTTTCATAAAAATACTTTCATCTAAAAAGTAATAGAAAAATAAATTTTAACAAAGTTTCGCTAATTTACAATATGATTTCATATTAGAATTGTACTACACAACAATATAGTTTACTCTCACTTTTGTACAAATTACATAGTAAAAATCTCCTACAGGAGAAACATTTGACATGAAAATAGTTTAATATTTAAACTAATTTAAAAATATTTTTCATAACATTTAGGTGAAATTTTCATAATTTTAAATAATTTTAGGATTAAATATATACAATATGAAATGTGATAGTAAAGAATGTGTCGGTGTATGTATGGGGTGTGTTTTTTTTCGAATCAGTGGTGTATTTGTTAGGGAGATTGGTGTGTTTGGATGGTGCGACGTCAGTAAGGAAGCGCTTTGACATAACGCGGGTATTGGTTGAGACATCAACGCCGGTGATTATGGGGCACGAGGTAAAAGTGGTTCTGGATGGTGTGCCTTCGGCCGTTTGGTTGGAATCGGAATATGGTCTGGTGCAGGTTGCTATTCATAAATCATCTGCGGCCAGGAGGGTGTCTGATCATGACAGTGGTGACGTTGGAGAAGAACAGGCCAGCGGCGAGGCACCGTTGGAGACGGTGGAGGGCGACGTGGCTACCGTACGGTTTCAAAACCAAAACGCGACATCATAGGAGGAGATTAAGGGAACGTTACTTAATGAATATCAGCAGTTAATTGATTGTGGTTACCAATCTGACGAAATCCTGGGCATGAACCGTTTCCGGAAATTACGTGCTCAACGTATTATGGACAGTTCAAAACAGGGTCTGGTTTGGAAAAGTGTGATTCTCAAAGGGCTGATGTGCAATATTTATCACACAACACATATGGTGGGCCAAATGCAGAACGTAAAAAAGGAGCCAATTGTTTCCATCGTGGGCCTTTCTAAATCTTGTGAGCATGACAAGATTATTGGGGAGATGGATGGCCCACGTGATAAACAAATTGTTGGGGTGCTTCCATCATGTTTGGTAGTATCTAATTTTTCTTACAAGATCATAATCAATATCTAGAAGAAAACATTGTTTCCGAATCAGTGGAGGGAATATTGGGGAAGCTCGATTTTGTGCCGATTGCCCATGCTCTGAATCAGCGTAAAATAAAAACAATTGAGAGTCAGCAAAAACGCAAGTCAGGTAGGCCAAAGAAGAATTCGTTACCATTAGCGAAGGAGATTGTAGCTTCTCTTAAGCGACCTCGCGGTAGGCCCAGAAAAGTGGCTCGCCGGTATGACATTGAGGTGAAGGCTCCCACCCTGGTTGGATCATCTGCAGAGCTTCAGATAGTTCCCTTTGATGCCCACGGTGAGGTTAATGGTACAGACGCGTGCCAGGAAATCTTTTCTTACTAGTCAACGTGTCGGTCTACTGTTTGATTGTAAAGAGGAATTGGCGGTGCAGGGGCTGATTGAGAAGTTCCGAAGCCTATCTAAGCGCTAATCCAATGTCTGGTCTGTTGTTTTCACATGGTGTAGCATGCGGGAGAGAGGGAGATGGAGTAGGTTGGATTGGTGGTTGCTTAATGACAAGGCCTTAACAGGGTTTAATGGTGTGACTCAATCTGCTCAGGATTGGGGGTCAGCATCAGACCATAGAACTGTAACAGTGGCATGGGGGATGACAAATTTTGGCCCAAAACCAATCACATGTTATAACTATTGGTTGATGGAGGATTTTAATATGATTGGTCTTAGATAGTTGAGTGTGTTGAATGGGTCTGGGATAATATGATGATTTTGTGGTTATATACTCACCGGTAGTGTTTTTATTGGGTGCTTAGTTTTAGATTGAACTATTATTGGTCACTGTCTAGGCTAGGTTTGTCATTATTTCCTCACTTGAGAGAGATGTTCTCAAGATGTTGATTCTATGAATAAATTGCTTTTGTTTCCAAAAAAATAATGAAATGTGATAGTAAAATTATATATACTCTATTTTATTTGTCCAACAAAAAAACTCTACTTTTATTTATATACAAGTTACAGAGTAAATATCTCACATGAGAGTGAAATTTTACATGAAAGTGCTTTCATAGATGAACTAATAGAAAAATATTCTTTTGCGTACCACACATATAAATGTGGTTCATATTCTTTTGTGTACCACACATATAAGTGCAGTTTTGATGAAATTTTTTGATAGTTATTGTACCGCACTTATAAATGCGGTACGATGTTTATTTTTTTTCGAAATTTTTTCGCACATATACGTGTGCTATGACTGGAACAAATCGCAAATTCAAAGTGCGATGAAACAACACAAAAACGAAATCAAACGCAGAGCAAAAGAAGAGAGAAATCACGAAAGAGGAAAAGAGACATGAAGAACACACATATTTTGCCTTGATGTGGGTTGATTTGTTCAACCGTTGATGACTGACAGAGAAGAGTCCCCTCCTTGAGAGAGATGGGATGATGAATGTTTTGTGGAAAAGAAAGAGTAACGAGAGAAAGTGGTTTTGTGCAGAAGATAAGAGAGAAAAAGTGGGATGGTGAGACGGAGTAAGTGCGGATAAGGGAATAATGGGGGTTGGTAGGTTTTTTTTCTTCAAAATAAAGGTATTTTAGAGATTTTTGAAAAAGTGGGATGACATAAAAGCGACATAAAAATCAATATCCATAAAAATATAACCAATATTCATTTACGAATTTTTAAATTTTGAATTTACATCTTAAATTATATACTTTTCTTTTAATATGAATATATTACGTATTTTTCACAGTTACAAGTATATCCCGCACGGATATCAAACTAGTTTATAGATATAGAGTGGATATATATTATTTATATAATTAATTAGTTAAATAATATCTTAATATAGAAATCGATGAATTAAAAATTAATTACCTTTCAAAATATTTTCTTTTTCTCGATTTGCATTCACTTTTCAACGTCAATATATTTTTTTAGTTGAAATTTGTTAATGAGATTGGATAATAAATGAAAATCAGACTTTATATTGTAAATAGATATGAAATGACAAAATTAGAAGAATCACAATGCTAGTCACGACATTTTGACATTATCCCACTCTCTTTCCCATTTTCACAGCTCACATGGGAAGAAAACTGATAACACTATTTGTTATCAGTTTTCTATCCTCCTCCATTTTCATGTGGCTTCCAAACAAGTGAAGGTGGTATTTTCCAGAACTTTTCCATCATGACATTTTCCTTCCTCGAAAAATTCTTGGAGACAAACATAACAGTTGATATTCCCTTTTTCTTTCTGCCCCCGTGTTTCCCTCCATCGGTTACCGTTTGAACAGTTTACAACTTCTTTCCCTCTAATTTCCCCTATCTCTCACACAGAATAAGTAACCCAACACCGACTTTCAGTTCTTCTTCTTAACAATGCGCACTGAAGAGCCAATCCAACATTAATCGATTCCTTTCACCGCAGAAAGAAAGCCCCAAGAAAATGTGTCTTCGGAAGAAACGAAAATCCAATTCTTCCAATTCTTCACCTGCAACCACCCCTTCCACCTCGCCTGAGCCTCAGATGTCGCCGCAACTGCCTCCACCGAATCCAGTTCCGCCACTTCCGCTGCCGCCGGTAGCCGATGATGTAGTTGCCGCATTACCCGACGATGACATTTTCGCCTTGCTTACCCCTCTGGATGTCTCGCCGGTGGCCAATCAGGAACGGCAAATGCTGGAGGCAGAGCCGCTGTGCGTTCCGTCTCCGATTGAACTTCCGCCTCTTGTGTCTTCACTTCCCACCGAACCTGACTGGAACGACAAAACGACTACTCAACCCGATGAATCAACCCGCGTCGTTTCGAGTCCCCTAGTTGATAATTTTTTCGATAAGTATCGCAACCCCGATTTTGATTGTGAAGATGAAACCAGCCCCTCCGACTTCTTACCTCTCCCCTGTCCCGAACTTGAAGATTTTTACGCTGAGCGGATTGGCCTGATTTCCGCCGTCGTCGTTCCAATGTCACCTTCCGCCAAATTGGTGGTGCGTTCCGTTCCGTCGCGTCGCTTTCTTCAATTTACACCGTCTTCAATCTTTAACCCTATATTTTCGTCCTGTTCATGATGATAATATTAATTGATAATCTCTGTTTTTTCCGCAGGGAGCTGGGGTTGCGAATCTTGGCTTTACGTGTTTCATGGGTTCGATTCTTCAGTGCTTCACCCACACAGTGTTGCTGCTCAACGGTCTTCGTTCTTATTCTCATGATTGCCCCAGTGAGCACTACTACCAAATAATGTTACATCCGAACTTGTTCTCTTTGGTTTCTTTCTTCTTTGTAAATTCAAGATTTTCATTTCAGATGACGCGGGTGATTTCTGTGTTTTCTGTGCCCTTCTTTCACACATGAATTCTTGCTTTGCACCTTCCAGAACAGTGGTTCGTCCTGCACTCCTTGTCGAGAATTTGAACCGTATCTTTTTTTCATGTTACCATTGTTGTGAAATTGCATCTATTTGTTTGGGGGATGAATTAATTCAGGCTTGTTAATTGTAAATTAGTTTGATCATGGTTTTAAAATTTAAATTATAGTCGGTAACCGTAATTACAGCTCAAAACCACAATTTTGACCTAATCAGCCATGTTTTTCGTAATTTCCCCTAATTTTAGGGTTTAGTCCAGGCTTTGTCTATGGGTAAATCAGTATGACCAGGGTTTTTAAATTGGGGTAAGCTACTACAACTGTGGCTGCAACATCAATATTTTTGGTTGGTGAGGAAATAGAAATTTGGGTATGTATGTTGTGATCCATGACCACCTAGCAGAATTTTCAGATGATTTTGAAAGAAACAAGCAGGAGGATGCCCATGAATTCATGCACTGTGCCTTGAATAAACTGCGAAGTATTGGAATTCCAGAAGTAAAGCAAAATCTTGTTGATAAAATATTTGGAGGCCGTATTGTTAGCAAAGTATGAGAGCAGAACTGCACTTTGTGCCTTTATTATTGAATGATACACTTGATTAGTTAGCTTTTATTTTTTGATTATGGTTTAAAATAGTGTTTGCTACATTTTCTGATGATTGGTGGGGTGTTTCAGCTTCGATGTAGTAGCTGTGGTCACAGTTCCGATACTTATGAAGTGTTTATTGACATGAGCTTAGAGATAGAAAATATCGAAACCCTTCATGATGCACTGGAATCATTCACCAAGGTGGAAAAGATTGATGAGAAGTTAACTTGTGCTAGATGCAATGAAGCTGTATCCATGGAGAAGCGGCTTTTGTTGACTCAAACACCTTCAGTTGCGGTATTTCATTTGAAGAGATTTAAGAGAGATGGGAACTCATTTGAAAAGATTAGAAGACATGTTTGTTTCACCCTTGAATTGGACTTGCAACCGTATACTTCTGGTGCTGAAAATGAAAATGTAAGCTGGGAATTCATGTACTTTTTTCAAGTTCTTGTCATGTTGGGATTTTAACTGTATTCTAATTTCTGTTGGATTCATATTTATGTAACAGGTAGAATTCAAATATGATCTATATGCAGTTGTGGTGCACACTGGATCTTCTCCTAATTCAGGGCATTACTATTGCTTTGTTCGCTCTAAACCAGACAAGTGGCATAGGTTAGATGACGATCAGGTAGGATCATTAGAAAATTTTCCCTCTGTTGAGCTTAATTGTTTTATATATGATATGATCATATATTTGATAATGAGAAAAGTGATATTACCTTCCTGGTATTTATAAATGATATGAGATGAACCATTGGCTTTTATATTATTTAGTTTATCTTTATAGATCAATTTGAGGTCTGTTGGAGTGCTACTTATTTGATGTTTCACATGATGAACTTTGAACTTTACACAATTATTTGACCGATATTTTGCTATGCCAATTTTGTAAGTGGTATTCAATCATTTTTAATTTCTTCAGATGCTTCTATCGCAAATGGATTGTGCTTTTGTGTTCTTGCTAGTTTAAACATGAACTATTGCTGGTAATTCCTCTTCAGGTTACCAGTGTACCGGGGGATGAAGTCTTGACTCAAGAAGCATACATCCTGTTTTATGCACGACAGGGAACACCGTGGTTTTCAAGTATTACGGAAGATGACAACTCATTTCCACACTCAGGTTCAGGCGACAAAGGTGATGGTGGTGGTGATGAACAAATTGAAGATCAACACTCAGATTCAAACTCAGTTTTAGGCAACAGAGGTGATAGTGATGGCGAAGCTGTGGATGATCCTACTGATGCAGATAATGAAGGTGGAAGTGACATGCGTGTTGATCCTGACTGTGGGGAAAAATGCGATACCACCCATAACCAAGTGCCACCTGATTAGAAGTGTCATGTTCAATGGATAGAAATTCATATAAGATAGTGGTAGACTTTTGAAGGTTTCCTTCATCTAACCTTGGTTCATATCCATTTTGTTCTTAAGTTCTATTTTGTACAAAACAATTGTGAATATTGATGGATACATTTGTTGATAATAGGATGGTTACTATGCTACGGTCCTGAATCCTAATGCTCCATGTAAATCGCGTATATGTTTAGATTTTTTGATTGATATCAAAAAAGCAGTTTTTTTTTTTTTTTTTTCATTTAGAATCACTTTTTGAAAACATTAATACACTGTTTGGTTGGATCATTTAAAATACAACCTTTGCTTGTTGAAAAAAGAAAGTCCTCTGTATATACATCTCTCTCGGTAACCGTGTGAATCTGAACAACGGTAAATTCGGTAGACATGATGTCTGAACCATTTTGCTCATGCCTGAGGAGAGCAAATTACTGATTAATGACATTTTCTTTACAACATTCAAAAAGCAATTATCGATCATCTCAAGCGCTTGGAGTGCTCTATGAGGGTAGCGGCATTGTCTATACAATAGACCCTTTTCCTGTTAGAATTACAAAATTACTATAGATAATGCAATAAAAAATTCCAAACTTTTGTTTGTATTTTTAATTTTGTTAGGTAGCATTTTGGAACAAAAGTTTCCTAACCCATATATGGGTATCAATTCATGAAATAAAAAATTCCAAGCTTTTGTATGTATTTTAGAATCCCTGAATTCTCGATTGGATTTTCTAGCTGCGGGAAGGGAGGAAATGACGCCGTGTGCTCCAATGGACAGCAATGGAAGCGAGGACATGGGGAAAAGAACATTTCTGTAAATGAAGGGTTAAAATTGTTTAGATCCCCTTTGATTATTTTAGTGATATATAAAACAATGTTTATTGAACTGAACCATAGTGAGGCACTTTAACAAGTGACCCACCTAAAAAACAAAGTTAATTGCACTGTAAGTCCTTGTTGAGGTAGAAAATAGGCAAGGTAAATTAGCTAATTAAGAAGTTCCACATTGCTTAGTGTGGTGAAGCAAGAAGGAGGACAATGCTATATATTGGATTCAAGTACTTTGTTTTCAGATGCACCAGTCAGTAGCACTTGAAGCTAATATCTGACTTTATTTAAATATTTGTTTTATGCGAGTGTGGGTGTACCGGGGCATTAGGGCGAGGTTGAGAGAAGTCTATGCGTTGTAAAAAATTTCACATAGTGATTATTCTTTGGTTGTCGATTTAGACAACGCCTGTGGTTTTTTCTTCGGTTTTGGAGTTTTTCCACGTAATATTATTGTGTTTTGATTGTGCTTATTTATTTCTTCAGCTGTGTTATTTCTTAATAGTGGTATCAGAGCTTCGGTTCGATGAGATATCACATTCCTAGTATGCTCTATGGTTGCAGTATTGTCTTATCTTCCACATCAGAAAAGAGTGTGATATTGTGAGGGTGCTGAAGAAGAGTGAGGCTGTGAAAGTGCTGTTCTAGGAAGGTTATGACTAAGGAAAGATTTGTTAATTAAGCGTGTCCATTGCGACCCTCCTCTCTTTCCTGGGAACTTATCCGGTGCAGATTTACAGTCTGCGCGCAGCTGCTATGTCTTACTCAAGTGCTATGAAGTTTGACATAGATAAGTTTGATGGAAGAATCAACTTTGGCTTGTGGAAAATACAAGTCAAGGATGTGATGATACAATCCGGATTACGCAAGGCGCTGAAAGGAAACACTTCCAACATGGATGCCGATAAGTGGGAGGAACTTGATTTAGGAGCTGCAAGTGCAATTCGTCTGTGTTTGCAAAAGAATGTTCTTGCAAATGTGCAGAATTCGTCATCAACCAAGGAACTTTGGGAGAAGCTTCAAGGGTTATATAAAGCAAAGGGCATCTCAAATCTGTTGTTGCTGAAGGAGCAATTCCACAATTTGCGCATGGAATGAGGGTAGGAAAATCTCTGATCCTCTTTATACTTTGAATAGTATTGTCTCTAAACTAGAATCTATTGAAGTAAAGATTAGTGAAGAAGATAAAACGTTAAGACTCATATTGTCCCTTCCATCTTCCTATGTTCATCTCAAACTTGTTTTGATGTATAGGAATGAAACTTTGAGTTTTGAAGAAGTTGCGACTAAAATTATTTCTGAAGAAAGGAGAATGAAAAGTGAGGAAAGCACTTCATCAAGCTAGGTGTTGGCAACCAAGAGTAGGGCTAATGAGAAGAAGATCCATGGAAAGAATTTGGCATGCTGGAAGTGTGGAAAGTCTGGGCATGTAAAGAGAAATTGTCCAGGTGGAGAAGTATCTGAAAAAGACTCTGAGGAAAGTCCTAGCAATGTCTCCCTTGTTATGGGAGAGGATGATGATCTTCTGTGAAAGATAAAGTGTATCTTTATGGTGTTTCCGCTATACCATGAAAAGAATAAGTAATTGCTAGCGGATCCAGAATAGCACACGGGCATTGGTGCAAGGTGTGTGGTGGGACTGTGTCGATGGCTAAAGAACTTCTAAGGAAAGAAAACATGGAAGTTTCACCATAAAATTTAAGCAAGGTTTCGATGTGCAAAAATTCTTGGAATGGTTTAGTTTCAAGTGAAGTACTCTTTATGGTGGAGTATGGTAATTTTCTTTGTTAGTGAAGACAATGATTGTCGGTATAGACGATGAAAGCGGAAGCTGAAGACTCTTGCAATCAAGGTGGAGATTGTAGAGGGTGGATTGCAATGTAAGTCCCACATTACTTAGTGTGGTGAAGCAAGAAGGTGGCCAATGCTATATGTTGGACTCAAGTTCTTTATTTTTAGATGCACTAGTCAGTAGCACTTGAAGCTAATATCTGACTAAGTTTAAATATTTTCTTTGTGAGAGTGTGGGTGTACCGAGGCATTGGGTTGAGGTTGAAAGAATTCTATGTGTTGTAAAAAATTTCACATAGTGTTTATTCTTAGGTTGTCGGTTTAGACAACCGCAGTGGTTTTTTGTGCGATTTTTGGAGTTTTTTCACGTAATATTCTTGTGTTTTGATTGTGCTTATTTATTTCTTCAGCTGTGTTATTTCTTAACAGAAATGACGCCATGCGCTCCAATGGACAGAAATGGAAGCGAGGACATAGGGAAAAGAACATTTATGTAAATGAAGGTTTAAAATTGTTTGCATCCCCTTTGGTTATATTAGTGATATATAAAACAATGTTTATTGAATTGAACCACAGTGAGGCACTTTAACAAGTGACCCACCTAAGAAAGAATAGTAGCTTCGCATACCTCCACCGAGAAAAAACTTCATGTTATTCAATCTCATTACAATAACTTAATCTCTCACCCAGGGTTCCTCTCAATAAGCTCTCTTTCTCTCTCTCGACATTGAGGAAGCTCCCCTCTCCTTCTGCTAGTTATTATGGCGGAAGGGTATTTGTTGCTAAGAGTTGATAATTAGGGTTCATCTCTTTGTTACTTGTACGATATAGTAAACTTGCTCTAAGTGTATTTTAAACACAACCATGGACAACAACAACAAAACATGTTCAATCAGAATGCCTACAGGCCTCCTCATATGCAAAATCAGGGCCAAAGAAAGAAAGAGAGGAGGCCAAATCTTTAGGACCTTCTGATGCAACATATGCAGAAATTTGATCACAAACTTAAATCTCCAGAGACTCACGTTTCAAATCTTGCAGCTTTGATGACTCAAAGGGTACAAGACTCTCTTCCATCTCAAACTGAGCCTAATTGAGAAGAAGAGGCAAAAACTATCACACTTAGGAGCCGTAAAGAGTTGGAGAAATCAAAATCAAAGGAGAAGCAAACTACTTCAACCTCTACTTTTGTGAAAGAAATACCTACCGAGGGGGGTGTCAAAGAGGCTAAAGAAGGAGGTAAGAATAAAGCTTTGTCTCACGTTTAATTTACTATTTTTAATATTTTTTTTTGAAAAGGGCACTGTTCCGAGGGGTGGTACGGAGGATCGAAGTCACCTGGATGACCACCCCCTCGCTGACCAAGAACCCTCCTAGCCGAGCACGTAGGACGATTGAGGGGCGGTCACACCTGACCGTCCTAAGGGAAGTTTCTAGAAGGGCCCATTGAACAACTTGACACCCCCTTGTCTTGTTGCCTGCCATGCTGTTGTCATCCTCGATCAAGGGGACTTGATAAGGATAGGTGCTAAGACCCCTCTAGAAGCTCTCTGGGACATTATAAAAGGCCAGGCCCCTCACCTCATTAAGGTACATGATTATAACCTCACATAACACTCCCTTCTCCTATTGCTACTTACTTTGTCATTGGAGCGTCTTCGTAGGGATCCCTCTGGGACGTTACCAATAGTGGAGCTCAGCATTCGTCCACGCAATCGTGTTCATCAGAAGCACCCTCACCTCCACTACAAACACCCTCTTAAGGGTGGTTGAACGGCCAAATTCGTTTATTGGTGCTGTCAGTGGGAACAGTAAAGCTTCCCTAGAATAAAAGAAGGCAATACAACAGACTTTAAAGGCAGCACAAGAAGGGCCTATCCGAGTAGAGATGATCAGAGATAATGAGATCTCAACAGAACAAGAACAAGTCCAGCAGGTCGAGCAAAAACCCGTGATTCAAATAAAACCTCCGACACCTTGACCCAAAATTAGACAATTGTACAAGCATAGAACGCAACAAGGGGCCGAAGACCAAGCTGTGACTATCCAGTGGCTGAGAGACCACATTTGCCAACTGCAAGAATAACACAATCAAGGATGGAGTCATAGTCAAACTTAGCTATCCCCTACTCGGAGAGAGACGGTCATGGACCAACCAGTCCAGATGGCCGACCCCCAACAGCCTCAGGCCAAGCAAGTACGGTCGAGAAACCCCCTTAGCCAGGCCATCATGCAGGAACCAGCACCACCAAACTTTATCAAACCACCTAAGATGCAACAATATGATGGGATAGACGATCCTAGAGCACACTTGGACTTCTTCTGTAACACCACGCAATGCGCGGGGGTAACCGATCTGCTGTATTGTCTTTTCTTCCCAATGAACTTGGGACGAGTCCCCCAACGCTGGTTTCAATCCTTGCTGACCGGTTCCATTCAACAATGGAGCGACAATGTTGACCTCTTCACACAACATTTCGCTTCCAGCAAGGAGCTTCCCAAGATGGTAGAAACCCAAGAACCAATCATGCAAGGGCCTTGAGAATCCCTACTGAGTTACCTGGCGAGGAACAACAAAGAGGCCAACCTCACTCCATAACTCTGGGAGGAAGTCCACCTACTTTTTGCTCGGAAACTGTTACTCCCAGGCCCTTTCTGGAAATCCTTAAGCGGAGTGAAGTCGAAGACCAAGGAGGAATATCAACGACGGGTGGAGAAATTCATAAATCAGGAAGACGCGGAGTTGACCCACGAGCTCGAAAAGACTAGGCTGGTGGCGAGCACGAAAGAACAAGGGCAAACCTCTTCCAAAATGGACGACCAGAAACCCGAACGACAAAGAGAGCAAAGAGACACCTACAAGCCTACAGGGAAGTTCGATCACTACGTGTAAGACCCTCTATTTTGAAAAATTGTATTTTAGTCCCTGAATCTTTGTAAATTGTATTTTAGCCCTTAGAGCTTATAATATTTATGATTTGGTCCTTGAATGTTTGATATTATAGTTTGAACCTTGTTAGACATTGTGCTTGATGCTTGCTTGTAAGAATATTTTTGCTTGAGTTATAGCAAGATGAACTTTGGTTTAGTGGTTGAGACTTGAGTATTCCGGTTATATGGCGAGGGTTCGAATCTTGGTTAATGATGATTTCATTTCTGCTTCCATTTTTCTTATTAATTTCGAAATTAAGGAGGAATGAAGAAAGAATATTATTTTGTTGTGTTAATTTCTGAATTTTTTGTGGGAAAATAGGTAAATAAATTAACAGAAAATTTATTTAACCAAGAACAAGACTCGATACATTCTGTTACTTGGTGGGATTTTGAAGGGAGATTGAGGTTGTTGATTTCCCCCTATTTCCTAGGGCTACATCGTGTGAAACAAGCTTGGTCAACAACTCAAGCCCTTTTTCCTCTCTTTTGTTTTGCTGAGTTAAAATTTAAATAAAAAGAAAAAGAAGAAAACAACATTATAGTGGGGAATATGCTGCTGAAAAATAGGGGAATAAGCTGAAGTAACTCCCCACTCCCTTTGAGAGGTGCGTTCAACATATAGTGGGAAGAGAAAACTGATTCATTCCATTCCTCTTCACTCAAGCAAACACGTTAAACACTCCTGAGATAAACCAGTCCAAGTGCAGAAAAACCACCCTTTGTTATTGGTGTATTTTCTTCTTGAGAGAGAACCAAACCATTCATTTTCCTTGGTGCTGCATTTCTCGAGTTCTTTCTTCTCTTCTCCTTGTTGCTGTGCTCGAGTATCCTCTATGGATAGGGCAAGGGCATTCTCTTCTCCTCTTTTCAAAATTCACGGTAAGCAATGATTTCTGAGTTCTTAAGAATCTATGGTTGTTGAGCCACACCTCTGAATAATTCTAACTTTTCTCCTTTCTATCCTTGTTTCTCTGTTCCATTCCAAGGTTTCTGTCGTCGAAGGTGCAGCCGTCGTCGTGGGCGTTGAGCAAACATTGTCTGAGTTCGTGGCCGGGAATAGCAATCTTTCCTTGTTTGTCTGAGACTTTGAGGTTGGTTCCCTTTAAGGTTTCTCCAAGTAATACTCTTTTCAATTTTGGTTCCTTGAGTGTCGGGCATGGAATTCTTATTTTGGAGGAAAATTGATTTTTGGTTGACAGAACCCTTGAAACCTTTTCTGTTCAAAATGATTGTTGTGTCTAATGAGTTTTGGTTTTGATGAAAATGACTTTTTGAATTGGTTTCCAATGTTTTTGGCCTTTCCTTTCCTTGAAGAATTCATTTCTGTTGAGTTTCCTATGTGTTAGACGTTTCAGGAAAAATCCTGAATACCATATCTGCCAAAATGATTTTGAGGTTGAAGAATTCTTGATGTTACTTGGTGTTGGTGGAAAATTCCTTTCTTAAATTGATTCCTAGTGTTTTGGCTTTGAACAACTCTTTTCCTCGAAAAACCCTAAGTAAAAACGTGTCCTGGAATCCTTTCCGTAGAAGAAAATGTGAATTTTCGAGTTTCTGAGTCCTCTGCCTGAGCCACACATGTGCGTGGGTGTTGCAGAATCCCAGTTTCTGTTTTTCCCTTGAAACCCCAGTTGGCCTGTTCGGGTTCGATTCTTGTGAGTTTGTGTTTCCACCTTTGGGATAGCTTACTGAACAGTGTATATATGTTGTTGATAGGTGGAGGAGCAATCTTGTGCGACCAAGTCGGAGGTAAGGGTAACTTCTTTATAGGAATTGATTGTCGGTTTGTGATTGTTTATGTTTCTGTTTTGGGAACTCTAGTGTTGTTTTTCCTTGAACATGTCTTGGACTTGTACGTTGATGCTGTAACATGTTGTATTTAATTTTATATGATGTTGACACTTGATGAAATGAATTGGAGTACTGAGTATAACATGATAAGGATTTTTGTAAGAGGAATTGGTTAAATTTTGCATATGATACTATGACTGAGAAAAATGTGTGGATTGTTGTTTCGTGAGGATGCTGATGTTTATTTGTGTCATAGCATATGCATTATACTTAAGATAAGGTTGATGTGACGGCACTTTTTCCCGTGGGATCAACTGAGGGCAATGTGGTGGTACTTTATCCCACGTGATTGTCTTGCCCTTATTCTGGGAAAATCTGGCTATAGTTATGCATGTAGTTATTTCAGGATAAATTTGCAAGCTTTGGAGAATTTAAACGAAATATTTCGGGAGTGCTGAGACCTTTTGAATTTACTGTTGTTTTATTTATTTTGTTGTTGTTGTATTGCTGTTTAATTTTTCTGCTGCAAATGTTTCTGTTTTCTTTTATCACATTGTGATAATTATTGTATTGATATTTTTGGAAGTTAACCCTTTACTGTTTGTTGTGTGTTGATTGGGCGCTTAACGCCACAGACGAGCAGCATGAAGATTGAATTGAAGATTAATTTTGGAAGTTGGAGATGAAGAGAAGAAGATGAAGAAAAATGAGATTTATTGTTGTTTTCATTTTATCGAGACTTATAAAAATTTATGTTGCCATTATTTATTTAGTTGCTTTACGTTAAATATATTAACTATGGGTTAATATTTATGGATTAAATATCTTTGAGCGACATTTCATTTTAAAAAAAAAATTTGAGTGGTCTTTTTGAGAGGTTTTCAAAACTTATATTTCCATGTATTTACAATGTGACCCCTGACCAGAAGTTGGGGCGTTACACTACGCACCATTGAACGTCCCCTTGTCGCTCATCTACCATGAGAACCTCCACAATGAACTCAGGGAGAAACCCCCTTGATCCGGTGAAAGAACGTCACTGATACCACGAAGTATTGCGAGTACCACAATGAGCTAGGCCACACAACCGACGAGTGTGTCCCATTGATGGAAAACATGGAAAGATTGATAAGAGAAGGTCTCCTAAAAAAGTACGTGTAGTCCGCCGCATCTGACCAACCCGCGGCTGTTCGTCAGCCGGCTCAGAGCCCTACTCTGCGGGAACGACCAATCCGTTCACCACAACGAAGCAGGGGACAAGGACACAGGTCAAGGGACCGTGGCCACCATCCAAGAAGGAACAACCGAGAACGACCACACAAATGGAACCTATCAAGGGAGCGCGGCCAGAAGGGCAACCACAAGAGAGGGACTTAGTGGACGGGGAACATCAGCTGTACTAGACAAAGGTGACGAGTCAACGCCTGTTGACTCAACAAAATACAGAGGGATGATAGGATCATTATTGTATCTTACCTCAAGCAGAGCAGACATTATGTACCGTGTCTGTGTATGCGCTAGATTCCAATTTATGAGAAAGGTGAAGATTTCAGGTTAAGAGGATTTTGTGACGCTGACTATGCTGGAGACAGAATCGAAAGGAAAAGCACAAGTGGCGGTTGCCACTTTCTAGGGCAATGTCTAATATCCTGGGCAAGCAAAAGACAAAGCACAATCTCATTCTCAACTGCTGAAGCAGAATATGTGGCGGCAGGTTCTTGCTGCACCCAACTTCTTTGGGTGAATCATCAATTAGAAGATTATAATATTTTTTAGCATAATATTCCTTTATTATGTGATAATACAAGTGCCATCAATATTACAAAAAATCCGTTTTTGCATTCACGAACTAAACACATTGAGATAAAGCATCATTTTATTCGTGATCATGTAGCTAAAAGAAACATTGACATCTCATATATACACACCGATGATCAATTAGCAGACATATTTACCAAACCCCTTATTGAAAACAAATTTTCCCGCCTTAGAGAGAGAATTGGAATGTTCCCTGCATTATAGTGTGCTTACACTAATTTCCTCTAAGTTCGTCTGCCCTAGTAGCTCCCAGTATAAAAATTAATATTTACTCTACCTCTACATTTAATGATGAATAGTTGTGTCCTTTCGAATAGATTGCTTACTGAACACGCATTAATTACTGCTGATACTTATTTATCTCTCATCATTTAATGCCTTAATAGCAGCTTTATTATTCATCATGACTTTGACAATATCGAGAAAATGTATGCATTTTCAAAAATGAAAACGAATGGGCTTCCAATGTTGTTTCTAATAACAACCTTAACATGTTCATACTTTCGTTTAAACGCTCTATCTTTATTGCACTTGTTCTTGCCTCTATACTCACTTCTTCTATGGAAAACATGGCTCCCAACAGACAGAAACATGCAAAGACTCAGGAACCCCTTAGCGAATATGAACATCAGATTGTCAAAACTCAAAAAGAATCTATCATCCAGAATCGCAAACAGCTAGTCTCTGAAGTTGGTCCTGTGAGGATCGAACATCTAGGTGACAGAAAGCTTGTCACTCCTAGATATCTTGATCTAAGATAATTTCAACATGCAAAGGTTTACGGCCTTGATCTATTGCTATCTCAGGACTGGGGAAATCTGTTCAATATCTCCACAACTTCAGCACTATCTCCCCTTGTGAAGGAATTCTACGACTGTGCCATCAAGGTTAACCCTAACCACATTCGAACACGATGCTTACGGAAAGTAATAGACATTCAGTCACGTGATGTGTCTGATCTACTAAACCTTCCTCTCGATGGTGTCTGCTACTCATCTTCCTGGGAAGCTTCTGAAAGCAACCCCTTCACTATTTGGAAGGAAGTCCCGAAGTTCTCTACGTCTCGCCGTGTAAAGAATCTTGTTGAGGAATGTTCTTTCCTCATGCTGTTCTTAGCAAGATTGTATTGCCAAAAGAGGGTTCTAGAGACTTAGTCAACAAGTTCGCTCAATGGACTCTATTCCAGATGCAACGTCGCAGAAAATTTAATCTGCCTGATCTTCTAGTTCAATATATGATTCACACTCTGGAACAATCCAACACGAACCTTCCCTATGGCTCACTCATAACGGCCTTTATGCGACATAAGAAGCTGCTCACTGCCTCCATAGAATCAGTGAAGTTCATCTCATGTGACTCTATCTCTGCCACCCCCATCAAGTTTGGAGATGTCCGTCGAATGAACCTTAACATTGACATATATACTGTACCTGACGACCTCTTAAGTGACTGGGCTAAGCGGAACAAGCGAAGAAAAATTCCTGAACCGACACCGTCCGGTGATTTCCTCAAACGTTGTCGTCTGGGACATACTCTCAGAAGAATTCAGACCACTCCCACCAGACTGAATCTCAGGAACCACTCCCTACTACAGAATCTTTGCCTCCATCAACTTCCTCTAGACCTCCTCCCGAGACTGTGCATACCATTGCTGAACTTATCTCACATTCTCATGCACGATATCTGAAGTTCTTGCCTCCACTCTTTCAAAAATATATCTCAGATGTCTTCGATGTCGAAGATGATGGCAATTGTGGATTCAGATGCCTTGCTCAGTGGCTGGGTCATCCCCAAGATCATTGGCCAGAAATTCGCAAACTTCTAATCAACGAACTTCTCTCTCATAGAGCACTGCATTCTCAAACCTTTAGCTCTGATGAAGATGTTGACACTATTCGCTTGGCACTAACCTTGAATGCAAATGAACCTGCTTATGAGTCCAAATGGTTCTCAGTTCCAAACATGGGGTTACTAGCTGCTACTGCGTTCCAGATAATTCTGGTTACCTTAGCTCCTAACCAGTGCTGCACATACCTTCCTCTCTTGGGCCCTATTGATGATGCCCCTACCATTGCTGTTTTGGGAAATATTGCCAACAGACACTGGGTTCGAGTCAAGCTTTCCGAAAACTCTCCCTTGCCTACTATATCACCTCAATGGAAGCATCATTGTTCTCCAGATGCTCGAGGATGGGAAATCCCTCTTCAATCAAAAATTCTGCACTTCAAGAATTTACTACAAAGTGAAGCTGAAAAATCTCTCGATTCATTGTTTGAAGTTCCAAATATTGCTAATCCTATTGAACTTGACGATGACTCTAAAGACGAACTTGCTCCTTCTGCATCTATCCATCCGGATCATTTATCTCAATTTGTCTTCCCTGAGACCTTAGTTCATGCCTTCACTCACCTCCAACTGAATGATATTGATCTTGATCTCCGTCTGCAAGTGGGTCAAAGTCAACATTTTACTCAGCTATCGAGAAGGGTAGATGCTCAAATTAATACAAATATAAATGCATCTCATCCGTCACCACCTGTCCCCTTCATAAAGATCTGGATCTGGATCTTATGCTTGCATCTCCGGTTCACTCCGTTCCTGATCCATCCTCATCCACTTTCTGCATGCCTCACCACCAGAACTTCTTCATGCCCTGCTTTCCTTGACATTCTCGATCTGCCCTGGGAAAACGCAAGCGCTCCACAACTGCACAAAATGCACACCTGCTTCCAGATGTGTGCCTACCGGTTCTTGGTTTGCCCTTTTGCTTCAAGGAAAGTCCGTGGCTTCCCCTTGGCTGTCATGACCACCAGCTTGTTCCATCCCTGCCATCATGTTGCATGTTCTTCTACTTCGATTGGCAGCTGGTTGTCTCTGGAGTTACTCATGTGGCTTCAATACCTCTCCATTTGGCTGGTCGAGTTGATCCCTTGGTCCTGAAGTTCAAGACCTGGACATTGGTACTCCTTCCTATGCTGCCCCCAGTACTGAAAGCTCCCGGTTTCGGTTGGCACTGCATCACTCCATCTCCACTCATGCCCACTGTGGCATCCTTCACTCCAATTTTGCCATCGCTCCCTGCTTCGTCGCCGGTCAATGTCACCTCCACTTCCGAACCAGATGACATTCACACAATGGTCTTCATGCTTGATCAACGAATTGAGGCCGTTCATACTCGCTCTTCCCAAGAAAGGTGTGTTCTTCATCACGATGTGCATGCTCGTCTTGACAACATGCAGCACCACCTCACCACCAACATGGACACTCGCTTTGATCGCCTACAAGACACTATATCACTACTTCTTGGGCACTTGAAGCCCTCTTCCTAACTCTTGCTTTTACTGTTCTCTGTCATCTTTAAATTCCTATCTTCTTCATGGCTATCTTATTACCTGCTTTCCTCTATGCATCACTCTATTATTGTTTTGATAATGCCAAAGGGGGAGAAGAATAACTAAAAATGAAAAAGAAGTGTAAAAATGTAAAATGAAAAGCATAAACTTAGGGGGAGTAATCTCAAAGAAGAATCTTGGACTAATTGGGAGGAAATCGTAAAAATACATCACTCTCATTTTTAAGGAAATTGTCATTATCAAAAAGGGGGAGATTGTTAGAATCAAATAACTTAATGAGTTACTATATTTTGATAAATAAGAATTTCGCTAAGTGTTGCTAACATCTTAACAGCTTTCATGTTCAGGAACACTTGTTAATTGGAGATACACTGCGTGGACCTCGACAAAGCATCATCAAAAGCAAATTGTCAAGTAAAGGACAATAGAGAAATCCGTCCGGTCACTGCCTTTGTGAATCAGTCTGCCGCTTGAGAGAGTCCGTCCGCTTGTGATGAACGTCTGGTTGATCAGTCACTGGATGTATACATACGAAGAATGTTGGGTTGACTAAAGCAATGATTGAAGACTCGTGCAAAAAGAAATATCTGGAGGTAATTGTTTGTTCAACCTAAAGATGAGCTGTCGTGCACCTCTTGGCTCTTCAGAGCATTAATGGCGAAAGGGACAGAATTAAGCGCCTCATTCCCTGAAGATTCAAATCCTATGACATTCCTTAATTCAAGCTGCTTTTACTGAATTAGCGACGATACCTTCTGATCATCGTATCTCCCCAACGGTCAAATTCAAATATTCTGGTCAGAACATTAATGACTCAATTAGCTGTAAGGCATGAGCATTAATTGCAAATGCTATGGGTCAAGGTAAAATGCATCACCAGACGATATCGTCTTCCGTTGTTGAAGAAACATCATTATCTGGCAGATTGCAGCAGCAGATGCAGAAGTATCCGTTACTCACAATTAAGCAGAAATTCAAACGGAACTATTTTGAAGATCTTCAGCAAAGCTTCCAGTGAACATCCTACTGAAAATATAAATATTGGACTTAGCATCAGTTTCAACTTGGCGACTTTTACACAATCAAAGCATTCAAACTTTCCAAGTCTATCTACGATCAAACAAGCTTTAAGCCAAAATACTCAGCAATCTCAACTTATCTATTATCTGAGTACTGTCGCCAACTAGTGTGAACTTCTTTACAGAGTGAAAAACTCTTATCCTTTCTCACACAAGCCCTTCAGAGAACCAACCTGTTCATTATCTCTGAATCCTGTTCTTCACATTTTCTACCCACTCTTACTGAAGAGATTTTGTAGAAACCAAGTCTTCTTGTAAAAGAACTGGGAGGAGTCCTGTCTAACACTCGAAAGAAAAAGGAGAAGTCCTGCTAGAATACTTGTAAAGGAGTAGTCCTCAAAATACTGGGAGAAGTCCCTGAGAACACTTGTACTATTTTGTTTAAATAGTGAAAATCTTGGTGAAGCCAAGGACTGGACGTAGCCCTGTCGATTAAAAGGGTGAACCAGGATAAACATCGTGTGTGCTTTATCATTCAGTTGTAGGATTGTTTCCGCTTCACTTCTTTAACAAAATGATTTTTGAACTTATAATTGCTATTTCACAAAAAGAAGCTGAAAAATCACACACACAATTCAAACCCCCCCTTTCTTGTGTGGTTTTATTATTATCACTTAGTAGCTAAGGATACGAAGTGCCCTTACCTTAAAGGTAGTCGATCCTGGCGGTCACGTAAGCTCCGTGCGTCTAGATCGGTTTGGGGTCTCGCTATCCTTCAACAAACACAACCTATCTTAGAACTTTGAACTCAAACCTAAGGAAAAAGGGCTGGTATAAACACTTAGACAATGGTCCTACAACTTAGGGAAAACCTCGGAAGCCAAAAACATTTTTAGCAATTTCGACGAGTGTCAAAAGAATTCAGAAAACCCTATGTTACAAAAACCAAAACTTCTCAAAACTTCAAACCATTCAAAGAGCATCAAGGCTAGATGCTTACAAACCATTTTGAAAGCCTTATCCAAGATTTTAGAAGATGAAAACACACACATTTTCATCATACTTCAATTCTTCCCAAGTTCTTAAAAACCCTAAAAATTTCCAAATTTTCACCCAACACTTCACTAAATTTTCAAATCAAACACACAACCAAAAACATAACTCCTAAATCCATTTTCACTCCATTTCTTTCAAATTTTCAGTAGGTGTAAAAACCCTAATTTGAACTATAAGTTCTAAAGTCTAATTTTCCCAAAAACTCTAACTTTTTCTACAAGTTTCCAAATCAATTTTCAATTCTTGAACTCATAAAAACCCTAAGTGTCAAGAACATACAAAATTCACTCAATTGTCAACTTTTAAATTCTCTATTTCTCAGCTTCTCAAAACCCTAAAAACAAGCTAATCCAAAGTCAAAATTACCCAAGAGTTCAATTTTAGTCCCTCTTAACTTTAACTCTCAAAACCAAATGAAAATAAATTTTCCAAACCCTTTAAAACATTCTTCTAAATCGGCCTCTTCTTAAAAATTGGGGCAATAGTTTTCCTTTTGCATCAAACCTCACACACAAGCTTAAATTCTACAAAAATCTAGTTAGAAAATCAATTTTCCAAAGTCCCCAAACCCTTAGTCAATTCGGCCGCAACACATAAATTCAAGGAAATGTTTTTCTTCCAAAACTAGTATGCACACAACAAAGATAACAAGAAATCTATGGTGAATAATTGCTGAAAGCTTAAAAATCACTTTTCCCCAATAATCAATTTTTCAAAAACAAAACTTCCAAGATAACAAATTGGAGATTTTCAAAGATCAACTTAATGGGAATGACTTTTCCAAAGGGAACCCTAACAAAGACTCACCATCAAAATCTTCAAGAGACAAAAACTAAATCAATCAAAAATATAATCAGTTCTAATTGAAGCTAAAGGTAGTGGGAACAACATTCGTGAAGAGACATTTGAGTTCTAAAACATGCATAAAAACCAAACTCAACATACGAAAAAACCGAACTCGGTAAAAGTGTAGATCGGGAGGAGGTGAGCATTATACCTCAAAGCACCAAGTGATGAAGAGGTGAGGAAGGGGCTGCCATGGAGGAAGGAGAGGGGCGGCCATGGTTGATGAGGAAGAAGATGAATAGTAGCTCTCTCAAAGCTTTCTTTTCTCTCTCTAAAAATCACTAAACTCACTTGATTTTTCACTTAATGAATTGATGATGGGTTTGAAGGCCACATAAACCCCTTAGGAAGGGTTTGGGCCGTGGCCCATTGGGCTCAAATGGGGGTGAAAGTCTAATTTTTCACTTACCCAAGGGACAAAAGTTGAAACGGTAAAAGGTTAAAGTAAATTTTTTTTTTACTATTCGAGGACCAAACCGTAAGGTTTTCAAAGTTCAAGGACTAAAATTTAAGCATAGAAATTTCTAATAAATATCTAGGTTTGTTTATTAATAAATTCCCAATCATGAGACTAAAATTTAAGCATAGAAATTTCTAATAAATATGTAGGTTTGTTTATTAATAAATTCCCAATCATGACGTGTCAGTGCGTCAATGTGTCAGTGCGTCACTGCATCAGTGCGTGAAGTCACCGGTCATCATCAAGTTCTGGTCATCAGTGAGTACCTCAGTGTCACTGAGAGTATCTTCCCCAGGGTCATTTATTGGTTTCTGGGTATCGAGCCTGCATAATTCGGGGCCGGGTCGATCTTTCTCGAAGTCCGCTCCACGCTGCCCGAAAACAGTATTCACCGGGTCACTATTCCCGAAATTTGTCATCACGAAATTGGTCTCGAAACTCAAAATGAAATTTTTTGGGGCTTTTCAGATTCTCGATCCAGGGTCCCGAAGTCGTCCGTTTCGCCTGCTGAAGTTTCGGCTAAAAGTCCCGTTAGCGCGAAAAATCCTTCCCGGGCCCCGGGAGGAAACCATATCAATATTACAGTCGTTCTTCATGAAATTTTCCACTGATCGTCATGGTGTTAGTTAGAACGTCTTATTCTTGTCCGAACTCAAATTCAGGTCTAGCTTGGTTTCCTACCAAGTGTTGCAAAGAATGCTTCATTGGTACTTCGGGCGACGATATCGCTTACCGATGCCGTTGAGCGGATCCAAACAGTACCTTTGAATTATTAAATAATTATTTAGTTACTGGGGAAAATTCCGAGTGTTACAATCCTACCCCCCTTAAATTAGTTTCGTCCTCGAAACTATAGGTTGACGAAGTGCTTGAGTATTTCCTTTCCCTACTTTCTCTTCGGGTTTCCACGTTGTTCCTTTCGTGGTTCGTCCAACACTGCTGGCTAGGGAAATTCTCTCCCCTTGGAACTTCTTACCATCCTTGTCCTCGATCTTCATAGATGAAACTATGAGTGATGAGTTTCCTTTGGGTTGTGAGGGTTCTGACTCAACGATCCTTGCATAAGGCATCCTGGCTTAATTGACTTCGCGACTCCCGTCGTTAGGGTCTCTCGAGGTGAACTTTCTTCCGCCTTTCATGCTCTAGTCCTCTTACTGGCGTAGTTCTTACGCCTGCTCTGAGAAGCTCAATTCTCCTATTTACTCGACTCAAACCCCTCCATGGTTTTGCCGAGAAAGTTTGGCTCCAGCTCCCGGTTACTACCGCCCTGGTATAACTCGAGACATATTGCGTCCAGACTTCGCTTTGCAGGGTGCCATTCCGGGGTTGTACGATATTCGTTGCTGTAGATACACTCCCTCAAAGGTAGCTGTTCCCTCCAGCTTTTACGATGATCCAAGGCACTTGCCTTGCAAAACCTCTTGTGATTCCAATATTTTTTCAACTTTTTCTTACCGTCAAAGGGTGACAGAAGAATCTTGGTCCCGTCTTCAAATGTCGTCAGGCATAAAACTAGGCAAACGAGCACGTAGGTAACATTCAAGTTAACACGTAAGGGAAATTCGACACCAAAATAAATAAACAGTGTGGTCGATGGCTCTACGGTTCCTATGTGCACGTACAACTCCCCGTTGTACAAAAACTCCATTAAAAGGATAGCACCAAACCTCGTAGGTTGGTGGGACACTCAACTAATTTCCGTGCAAAAAATTGCCGTGGACAGTTGGAAGTTGTCACTTACTAGGGTACGTTCTGCATAACGCTCCCGAAAGATTGCATCTCCGGTCTAGGGCGTTGAAAACCCCCGAACCAAGATGACTTCAATGTGCGCGATTTGACGATAGAGCTTTAACCCTAAGCTCTTCGGATCGCTCCCTCAAGGGCGATTGGAATATCATTCCATGTTCGAGATGATGCTGGGCACGTCCTGTGCAGTTAAGCATCCTTTGAAAGCATACTTCTGACGTCCGTTGTACGTTGATGATTTTCTCTGTGAGTTGAGGCGAGCTAACTTGGTCAGTCCTCGGTTACCCATATTCATCGATGTACCGTCCCACTTCCACTAGGGAACGCTAAAGGCTAAAACATTTCTGCATGCTCCTCACGTTCCACCCTTGCTTTCTGACAAGTGAGGCATGCCATCACACTCAGTCTATCTTCTTCCTTGTTCATGATAGCCGGATCCAACTTCAGACCTTGAAACTGTTTGAACAATTCCATCTTTCTCACCGTCGTGGTGGAGGCATTCATTGCTGGTTGATCCAAGACCTGGCAACCATGATGAACTCCCTCAGATGGTACTGCGCGGTAAAATCCTACTCCCTAATGGGCTTTGCCCATTCACGCCGCTTCAAGTTCCTCCTTCAAATCAAACGAGTATTCCAAATGCCTCGTGATAGCTGAAGGTAGTGTAGAACCCTCATAGAGGTGGCGTCTTCATATCTTGAGCGCAAAATCCATCGCGGCCAATTCCAAATGATATTCTGGATAGCTCTGCTCTGGCGTCTTTAACAGTTTCCAAACAGGCACCACCACTCTGAGGTCCTGCTTCAGGACACAGCCTATCCCTTGGTATACGTATCAACTTTAACTATGTACGTCGCTCCTCACTGTAGCAAAACTGGTGCTGACGAAGTCATTCACGGCTTCTTCATTCATCGATAGCTGGACTCACCCCTCTTGGTCCTTACTAGAGGTTGGTCCTTCCTAGTGAGTCGCATTTGCGGTCCCACTAGCTCCGAGAGTCCTTCGGTGATGTACCGATAGTGACCATCCAAAATTGAAGCAACTCTTCATCTCAATCGCTGTCCTCAATTGTTCCCATGCTAACCCTCATTCCACTTGGATGGGTCGACTGTGATTCCTTCCCTTGAAATCACATGTCAAAGAGGTTTTACTCCTTCGAGTCGGACTCAGACATGAAGGACTGACATACTGCTTCTTCTCCGTAACACGTGCGGTATTGGTCAGAGATAATCTCTCCTGTTCTTCAAAATCTTGGCGCGCACAAGTACGTCATCAGTAATTGTGGCTACGAATGGTCCAAGAATGGCTGAGGTTTCCCCGTCATCGTATCTTACGAAGAAGACCGGTGCATTGGTCACTCCAAGGCACTGCAAGACACTCGTTCTGTCGATAATGAGTTCTGGAAATGGTCTTTGAAACATCCTCTTCCTCAATCTGAATCCGTTGGTAGGCTAGTTTTTGTCGATCTCAGGGAACAAAACTGCTTCTCTACGTTGGTCCATCAAGTTGTCGATCCTTTGTAAAAGCATTGGTCTCTTACTGCCGTCCCACTTGGTAGTCAACAATCCATACTTGGTTTATCCTACGTGGGCAATCCAGCTCCACATGGTTATGGGATAGCCAGTTCATTCAAAGATTTGTAGGAGGGTATATATACATAGATATGCATTTCTATAACAGGAAAGCACGCAACAATATAACAATCAAGAAACGACAACAGAGAGGACTTCCAAATAAATGGCAGTGAAAGATCATGCAATATCTAGCGGTCCTTGATGACTGGATTTCATATGATGTTTTTAGGGTCTTTTTAGTTTATTTTCTTTTCTTTTTATTGAGTCTCATGTAGATTTTTGTACATTTTATTAAGAATTTCTATTCATTTTTGCATTTGAATATAGATTAGCTTGTATTTGTTTTTTAAACTTTATTTATATATTTTTAGGTATTTTTATTATTTTTTAGTCTTTTTAGAAAACTGGTTGAATTAAGCATATTTGTGGGGACCAAGGTGCAAGTTGCAGGAATTGGAGGATTGAAAATGAAGGCAGAAGATGAAGCATCATTGCTTCACCTTGATTAAAACATGTGCTAAATGAAGAATTGAAGAGGAATTAATCACAAAGGTGAAGGATTACAAAGTTAATGGAGAAATAAAGCACCAATGACTTGTTTACCATGTGCTAAATAGGAAGAATTCAAGTGTTGCAGCAGTTTTGGAATAGGGAAGAAGCCACATCAATGCCATAAAGTCCATGCCATCAAAGAGCCAAGAAGAGAAGAAGAATATGAAGCAACAGCGAGGCCAACGCTTGAGCGTTGGCAAGCCAACACTTGAGCGTTGGGACGTGGCAGAATTTGTTATAAATAGGGCTTTTTCTTTCACTTGTAAACGTCCCTTACTTCAGAATACAACAAGTATTCTTCTTTCTTCCTTAAGAGCATTGTTCTTGAGAATTGTGGGAAGCCACACTTGAGCTCCTAGTCCAGGGTAATTCAATGTTTCTATTAGCCATGCTTGGCTAATTCCTTTTTAAGTTCTTGGGTTGTTTTAGCTTATATTTTATATTTTATTTCCTTGCTCTTTATTTCATCTTGATGATCATAAGTGTTTACGCTTACTTCTTATAACAATGGAAATTGGTAATTAGTAAGGGAAATAGGACTTAAAAGAAGCAATATGATATATAACTAAGGAATTAGGATAGACTTTGCTTTATGTTGGCCTGAACTTCATCTTCATCTTCTTCTTTAATTAATTAAATTGCAAGGAATTGAGTTTATTAATTAGGAAGAAAGTTCTACAATGTGTAAGGAATTAACTTGTAGAAACCATAGGCTAAAGCATCATGAATTCTTGTTTTAAAATTCAGAAATAAAGGAGAAGGTTTCTAGCATATTTTTATAAGTTATGTAATTCAACCCAAGTGCTTAATTTCCATTATCTTTATCTTTTCTTTATATTTTCATGCTATTTCTAGTCTTTGCTCTAAAACAAACTAACATTAAAAACTAAGTTTATATTTCTGTACAAGTTCTAAATAAATTAATAATAGGACACCTATCCATTGGGTTCGATATCTTTTATATTACTTCGATAATCATCCGTGCACTTGCGGAATTGGCTATTAAGTTTTGGCACGTTGCCGGGGATAGGTTTTTAAGTCTTTTTATTAAATAGTTTAGAGCTTTTTGTTTTTTTTTATATGAATTGGTGCTGCTAATTTTGTTTGCTGAGTATTGTCAGGTATAGCAATGGTTGAAACATTCGAACAAAGGGAGGAAAAAATCCGGGCTGAACTTGAAAAGGAATATGAGAAGAAGAAGCAGGATGTCTTCACTCTAATTGACGAGTTTTACTCCGAATTAGATTGCAAGTGCAAAACTGGATTTTTGCCAAGTCCTGAGCAAGAATGTTGCACAACGGTTGAATCAAATATTAAAGTGGTCCCTTGAAGCTGGGTAGGGTCCCTTCGTGACACTCATTGAGGCTCCGCCTTGGGTGTTTGGCATTTCCTGGTTAGGTGTCCAGTCAGCAGGCAATGATAACACTTCTTCCTTTTCTCCTCGCATGTCCTAGCATAATGTCCGGTCTTTCCTGATAGTGAGAAAACACACAAGAAAGGGGGGGATTGAATTGTGTGTAAGGTTTTTAAAACTTCTTTTTCAGTTCTAAGCAGTTATTAGTTTCAAATGAATATGAGAGTGTGTGCATGCAGCGGAAAATTAACTTAAGACTTAAAATTAAATAACACAGGGTATTTATCCGGGTTTAGCCCCATAATCGACAGGGCTACGTCCAGTCCTTGACTTCACCAAGATTTTCCACTATTTCATCAATATAGTACAAGTATTCTACAGGACTTCTCCCAGTATTAGAAGGACTTCTCCTAACAAGTATTATGCAGGAGTTCTCCTAGTATTCTAAGGACTTCTCCTTGCAAGTATTACCCAAGACTTCTCCTAACTAGTATTCTACAGGACTACTCCTGGTTACTCTCCAAGGTGGGTTTGTTGTTCTACAAATTTCTCTTCAACAAGAGTTAGTAGAAATATGAAGCACATTTTACAGAGAGGATATAGAATTAGGTTCTCTGTTTGGTTTGTGTGTGAGTAGGATAAGAGTAATACTCTATATGTTCTTCACACTGGCGGACGACTCAACTCAATTTAGGATGGCTATAAGCTTGTGAGTTGTGGCTTGATTCTTTGGGAAACTTGGTAGAGATATACAATGAGTTGTGTTCAAGTCGCCAAGTTGATCCGAAATCAAACTTCTCTATTTATATCTTCAGTAGGATGTTCCCAGTAAGCTTGACGAAGATTTGAAAAATAGTTCCGTTGGGGGTTCTGCTTCCTTGTGAGTAACAGATACTTCTGTAATTCCGAATCAGCATTAAATGCGTTCTATCATGCTTTAATTGCTTTTGTTGACATCGTTTGGCGCGTTACTATATTCATCTTTGAGATTTTGTTTGGACATCATATCCTAGTGCATGCCAGCTAAGGATCATTAAATGTTCTGAACAGAAGATTTAGTTTTGACCTTTGAGAAGATACTGTGTTCAGAATTTTTCGCCGTTGATTCTGTAAAGGTAGCTTGATTTGAGGAAAAGCAGATAAGTTGAGGAACTGAGGAATAAAGTATTAATTGTGTCCTTTTCTTCATTCTGCAATCAATAGTGCTTCATTTAATGTGCTGACGAGGTAGATAGTCTTTAAAGCTAGAAGCAATGATGATGGATGAATTCTTCAGAGTTTTTGTCGAATGATTCCTTCAATGTTTCTGCCGAACTGACTCTTCATAATGTGAAGGCAGACAAGCTTTCTGGCATTTATGTCTCTTGAGCACTTCAATGCTTTAGACAGACGAATTCTTCAACATGACATGGCAGACGTATTCTTTGCAGTGTTTCCAGAAGTTCGTCACAGAGTAAGTTGCCAATTGAATATGCTATTCGGTAGTCAATCATACTATATAGACAGAAAGACTCCTTAGTCTAACGTTCTCAACTTTCAGAGTGTTTTTTCTATGTAAGTGGCTGGACGTTCTCTCCTTTTATGCTTCTCTTGATGTTCTCCTTTTGAATGGGATGTCACCCAAGTACTTTTCATAGAGGCTAGAGATTCTGGAAATGTTCCTTTAGGCTTGCGACCAGACTTACTCGACTTTGGCTAGAGAGTATTCCTATTCGACAAAGCATATTCAAACATTGGACTGTTTCAACTTGGTCAAGTATACTTTGGTGTTGAATGAGCATAGCTACTCAAGTGCTTTCCAAAGATGTCTGTCACTTGTAGGCAAACTTGGACTTCAGTGAGTAGCCGGACTATCTCCGCTTAGTTTCTTTCTTTGTGCATTCTGACAGTTCCTCTTGAAATTGTATGCAGTTGCTCCTCTGTGAGGTGCAGGACGATTTCTTCTTATTTTCTTGTCTTTCAATTTTCTGTAGCTTAATTATGCCTTGTAATTCATGCAGTTCTTCAAATAGATAGGTCTTCCTGGATATGAGAGTTTTCAACGAGTTAGGAATTCCATTTCTTAGGAATATCAAACTTTAACGAAATTGTTAATTATCAAAACATAATAATTCATTTAATCATTTGAATTTAACATTTCCGCATTTGTAGCAAACCACTCCTTCCTCAGTGGCAGAATTGCTTGGCCCCTTCGGGGTGTAGCTTCCGGCTAGTGCGATCCTATGGCTTGACCTATTCCGTGCGGCTGCTGATATGGTTTCTTCTTATGCTTCTTTATTTCCCTCAAACTCTTTCGGTTCTGTGTCCCTATCGGAGATGGTTTACCTCCTCCGATCTTCCTCATCTGCTCGTTCCTCATGGCTTCGATTCTCTGCACTTCTCCACTAGTGGCTGGTACTGGCAAATCCCCAAGGGTCTCACTAACGTCTCAATCTCGTATCGGAGCCCCTTCATAAACCTTGAACATAGGTAGGGTTTGTCCATTTTTTGAGCGAAGAATCGGAAGTGTATAGCAAGTGATTCCAGCCTTGCAGCATAATCGCCCCCAAACATGTTTCCCTAGTACAGCTCTAGGAATCGGGACTCCATCTCTTCCTGTAATCGATTACACACAACCTGTAATCGATTACAGAGAGTCTAGAACTCAGTTTTTGATCGTTCAAGACCTAATTGAGTGTTCCTACCAAGTTTTACTTGTGAGAACATACTGTACTCAATTAGTTGATCTTTTATGAGCCTTCAAATTCAATATTAACCTTAATAAAGCATAGCACACTAAGTTAACAAGACTTACTAATAGCAAGAACCTTCATGATTGATCTTGACGTTTTGAGCTGGTTCTTGAAGTCTTTCCTTTCTTTCTTGAAGTCTTCTTTTTATTTACCGAAGTCTTTCTTCTTTTTGTGATGTGTTTGTCTTCATCAAAACCTCAGCCGAGTCCAAGGATGAGACCTTCTTCACAATCTCCCCCTTTTTGATGATGACAAACATCGTGCTTGAACATTGATTGATCATTTGACTTTCTCTCTTATCTTGTATATCTCCCCCTTGGTTTTCCAATTATATCTCCCCCTTTGTTTTGCAGTTGAAGCTCAGTATCCTGAAAATGATCAAGCATATACACAAGACTTTTCTCCCCCTTTTGACATCATCAAAAAGAAGAAAAAGCCATACAAAGTATTCTAGGATAATCGAAATAAAGGGAAGCATAATGTATATCAGAACTATTCTCCCCATTTTTGTTCCACTTGTAGCCTTCCTTGTATATAATTTTTACAAAGCACAGGACCCTTTCTCCCCCTTTTGATTTCATCAAAAAGAAGATGAGTCCAAGCATATTCCATACATGCTAACAAGTAGTATAGACATTTAAATTGTAGGGAGTGGGGGTATCCAAGACATAATTTTTAAAATCATGCACCATATGTAAAAGAAGTAGAAAACCTTAAGTCGATCTTAAAAGATCAAGTTTCTGGAAGTTGGACTTCAGTGTAATCGATTGCAGCTTTCTGGTAATCGATTACACATAGGCAAGTAATCGATTACCACTTGCTTTTCGATTACATGTTTGAATTTGAAATTCAAACTGAAACGGCTATTAGTGTAATCGATTACACTAAGTGATGTAATCGATTAGCAACATGAAAAGTTGCATCTTTTCACGAACCATTGTGTCTCAAACCTTTTGGGAAAGGTTGCATTGGTTCAAGGACGTTTCCCTTGCCTATATAAAGTCCATTTGAGTCCAGAACACAACAACACATGAGAATACAACATTAGGCCAAAGCTTTGTCAAAATTAGTTCATTAAGTCTTTTAGAACTTAAACTTTCAAGAGCCTAAATTCTGAGTTCATGATCTTCATGTTTATAAGAACACTCTAGTTGTTCACATCTTGAGGAACTCAGAATCTTGTTATGCTTAAAAGCCTTAAAGCATAAATTCTCATGATCAATCCACTTGTATGTTAAAGGATTGATTCAGCCAATTGTAAACTCTTCTTCATCTTTTTCTGTAAGATTGAGTATTCACCGTGGATCTCGGTGAAGGGTTGTTGGTACTGAAAGATTGAGTATTCACCGTGGAACTCTTCTTTAGCCTTAAGGGATTTTCTTGAGGGACTGGACGTAGCCTTTGGTGGATAGAAGGTGAACCAGGATAAAATTCTGTGTGTGTGAATTCTTCTATCCTTCATCTTTACTTTCAAGCAACGCTTAATTCCGCTGCAATCGTTTGCATTTACATATATCTTGAAAGTAAGAAGTTGTTAAGGCGAAAATCGGGTAAACCTGATTTACCCCCCTCTCAGGTTCCTATCTGTACTAACAATTGGTATCAGAGCGGAAGTTTAGGTAAGTTATTTCTAAGATCCGGGAAAAGATGGCATCCTCTTCCAATCATGGAACCAGTGAAGGATTCAACATAAACAGGCCACCATTCTTCAATGGAGAACACTATGACTTCTGGAAAATCAAGATGAAAATATTCATAAAGTCATTAGACGCAGGAATCTGGAAAGCCATTGAAGAAGGTCCCTTTGTGCCTATATCAGAAGTAGATGGAAGTTCACAACCAAAACCAGAAAGTACTTGGAGTGAAGAAGAAAAGAAGAAGGTTCAATATGATCTCAAAGGAATGAACATTCTTACATCTGCTCTTGGCATGGATGAGTTTTTCAGAGTATCAACATGTACTTCATCGAAAGAAATATGGGATACGTTAATGGTGACTCATGAAGGAACAGATGAAGTCAAGAGATCAAAGGTCAATACTCTATCTCAAGAATATGAAATGTTCAGAATGCTTCCAGGAGAGAAGGTATTAGATATGCAAAAACAATTCACTCATTTGATTAATCATTTGATTGCTCTTGGCAAACAATTTTCAAACAGTGACTTGAACATGAAAGTTCTAAGATCACTTACAAGAGTATGGCAACCAAAAGTTACAGCCATCTCAGAGAAGAAGAGTTTATCAAATATGACTCTTGCAACTCTCTTTGGAAAACTCCAAGAACACGAGTTGGAATTGAATCGTTTAGAAGAGCATGAACAACATGAGAAGAAGTATCGATCCATTTCCCTAAAGGCAAAAGAAAGCATCAAAGATAATTATGATGCAGATTCTGAAGAAGAAGACAATGGGAACTTGAATCTTCTAGTAAAGAACTTTGAAAAGTTTCTTAAAAGAAAAGGTATGAAATTTAACAACAATAGATCTTTCCAAAGGAACAATGAGTCTTCTTCCTCTCAAAAGATCACATGCTTCGAATGTGGCAAGCCTGGACACTTCAAGTTAGAATGTCCAAATCTTCAAAAGAAGAAACATGGTCTAAAAGACAAATTCGAAAAGAAGGATCAATCCACACGAAGAGCATACTTGGCTTGGGATGATAATGAAGTAAGTTCATCTTCAGATTATGACAAAGAAGAAGCACAAGTTGCATTGATAGCCTCACATGATTCAGATGTTGAAGATTCCCAGGTGTGTATGAAAGCAGCAAAGGATTTATGGTATCTTGATAGTGGCTGCTCATCACACATGACAGGAGACAAAACCAAGTTTTCTTTTCTTATACCTAGGGAAAAAGGTTTTGTCACATATGGAAACAATCAAAAGGGAAAGATACTCGGTATTGGAAGAATAGGCACACCCCCTCAAACAATCATCGATAAAGTTCTTTACGTTGATGGTTTGATGCATAATCTTCTGAGTATCAGTCAATTATGTGACAAAGGTTTGAAAGTTGGTTTCATTAATGATATATGTGTAGTAAAAGATGTGAAAACTAAAGAAATTAAGTTTTCTGGTTATAAAGTCAATAAAGTCTTCATGATCTTCTTGGAAGAAATTCCACAAAATGTAAGATGTCTTTTGGCCAAGAACAATAGTGATTCATGGCTATAACATAGAAGACTTGCTCATATACACATAGATCATTTAAACAAACTAGTCAAGCATGATCTAGTTGTTGGGCTTCCAAAGATAAAATTCGAGAAAGACAAGCTTTGTGATGCATGTCAAAAAGGGAAGCAAACCAGAACATCTTTCAAACCAAAGAACATAGTTTCGACTTCAAGACCCCTACAATTGTTACATATGGATTTGTTCAGACCTTCAAGAACAAAAAGCCTCGGAGGTAATTTCTATGCACTTGTTATTGTTGATGATTTCTCTAGATTTACATGGACATTATTCTTGCCTCATAAGAATGAAGCCTTCAATGCATTTAAGAGATATGCAGGGCTAGTTCAAAATGAAAAGGCTTTAAAGATCTCTTCTATTAGAAGTGATCATGGTGGAGAATTTCAGAATCATCAATTTCAAGAACTATGTGATGAAAATGGAATATCACATAATTTCTCTACTCCGAGAACACCACAACAAAATGGTGTTGTAGAAAGGAAGAACAGACTACTTGAAGAATTAGCAAGAACCATGCTAAGTGAATCAAATCTTCCTAAATATTTCTGGGCTGATGCTGTAAGTACTGGTTGCTATGTTTCCAATAGAGTTCTTATTAGACCCATTCTGAAGAAAACCCCCTATGAACTCTACAAAGGAAGGAAACCAAATATCTCTCATCTACATGCTTTTGGATCCAAATGCTTTGTCTTGAATAATGGAAAGGAAAACTTGGTAAGTTTGATGAAAAATCTGATGAATGTATATTCTTTGGTTATTCTCTAACAAGCAAAGCATATAGAGTCTTTAACAAGAAAACTCTATCTGTGGAAGAATCCATACATGTTTCCTTTGATGAGTCTAAATCTTCAATAGAAGATATAGTCAATCTTCCAGATAATGAAGAAGAAGATATCATTATCAATGAAGACTCTCAAAAGGAAGGAGATCAAAATCCAATACAAGAAGAGCACATTGAAGATAACACTTATCAACTTCCAAAGGAATGGAGAACCCACAGGGATCATCCAGTTGATAATATCATTGGTGATATTTCTAGAGACGTTTCTACAAGGCTACGCTTAAATGATTTTGTTTTGAATATGGCCTTCGTCTCTCAAATAGAACCTTCAAAAGTGAATGATGCTCTGGAGGATGAGTATTGGATTGTGGCAATGCAGGAAGAATTAAACCAATTAGAAAGGAATCAAGTTTGGGAACTTGTTCCTAAGCCTTCTGACTAGAAGTTCATAGGAACACAGTAGGTATTTTAAAATAAGTTAAACAAACATAATCATTAAGTAGAAAATTTTCTAAAAATGTGCTTATATGTGTTAAATACTTGCATAATTTTTGGTGAACATATATGCTTACATGCTTAATTCATGTCTTAAATTTATAATTGCACATATCTAATTTACCTATGTGCTTAAACACATGTCCTATGTTAGTTCTTATCAATAGATACTTGTATGATTACATGTTTTTAATTGATTATGTGCTTAAATGTTCTTTTGGAAATATGTTACATAGGAATTTATAGGTTAGAACTTATAAAATGTCCTTGTAATCGATTACCATAGGCCTGTAATCGATTACCCCTGTTCTTAGTCTTCATGCTTATTAAAATTCTCTGAGTAATCGATTACCATAACTGGTATAATCGATTACATATTCGAAATTTGAAATTTTTCAAATTTTGAACTGCCAGTAATCGATTACATTAACTGCTGTAATCAATTACAGTTGCAAATTTTGAATTTTATTCAAAATTCAATTAGTGGTAATCGATTACACAACTGCCTGTAATCAATCGATTACCAATTCGATAATATAAGTATCGCTGGTCAGTTTTCATAATCGATTACACTGTTCTTCATCCTTTTCCTCTCCTCGATGCCGAACTGGTTTTTCCCACCATTCTCCTTCGATTCTTGCTCAATTTCAGAACCAATTGGTGGGTTTTGCTCGTCCTTCTCCTCTCTTGCCCCTCAACCCATTCGGATTTTCTAATTCGGTCTCTACCCAAAACCCCTTTTTCGAACCCTAGCCTTTCACAAATCAGAAAATGGCTTCCTCTTCCTCTCGCAGACACTGGTCAAAGAATCTCTCCATGAATACCCTTGACCTATCACGTCTCCTTGTCACAGAGGAACAAAAGGAACGATTCTTGGCCTATTACCTTGAAAGGCCGATTCTTCCTCCCAAGTATGGTCACTTGAACTCCTTCATCAACGCTGGACTTCTCTACCCATCTCTCCTCGACTTTCAAGGCCTTGATGAATTTGTTGGCTTCACGGGTACGTATTATCCTGAACTTGTCAAAGTCTTTTATTGCAATTTGGTCAAGAGGGGTGGCAAAATCTGTTCATCAGTCAAAGGGATTGACATTACTTTGACTCAAGAGCAATTGGGAACTTTACTATCGATTCCCTACGTTGGAGCCCAACTAGGTCCTGAGATTATGTGTCCCTGGGTTGATTATGATAAGAAGTCTTTCTATCTATCTCTGTGTCGGTTTTCTGAGGAGGAGATACAGATGAAGTGATACAGATGAAGTGATACAGTCGTTCTAGGGATATCCTTGCTATTGGATATCTCAGTGTAGAGGATCGTTTACTTCATTATTTGATAAGCTATGTTCTTCTCCCTCAGTCTTCTAACCATGCTCAGATAAGTGATTTGGAGTTACAAATCATATATGGTCTGAAGCATAATGAATAAATTAATTGGGCTTACTTGGTCATGATACACATGCTGCTTCACAAGGACAGAACTGGCCCTCTTCCTTATGCTACTGTTATTACTCTTATTCTGAAGAACTTTGGGGTTTCTACACATGGAGAGTATGCACAGGTCATGCATGCTAAGTCTCAGAGGATAGACATGGAAATTCTGAACATGATGGGGATTTTCAGGGATATTGATGGTACTTTCAGGCACAAATCAGATTTGGGCCCTAACACTACCCAGGCTCCTGGCCCTGCTGCTTTCTGTCCACCATCCTCTGAGAGTGGTCCTTTGTCCTCTGCAGATGCCGATGCCTCTACTCAACTCATCTTCTCTCATTTGGCAGATATGAGGACACATTTTGATCAGAGGTTCGATCACATGGAAGGTCGGGTCGAGTCCATGTACACCACTCTCCGTGCTGATATGGATCGCCTCAGTCTTCGTGTCGATCGCATGGCTCCCTCTCCTCATGACTCTCCTGACTCGTCTGATGATTTTGATGAATTTTAGATCTTTTTATGCTTTCTCTAGACATTCTATCTTATTTGGTTTGTAATAGCATAGTTTAAACTCTTAACTGCACTGATGGATGTTTTTTTTTTTTTTTTGCTATGTTTGGATGGTTGTGATTTATGACTGTTTTACAACTTTACCCCCATACCCCTTGCTTTATTTCGATATATATACTTGTATGGTTGTATGCCTATTTTTGGCCTTTTCTTCTTTTTGATGAAGTCAAAAGGGGGAGAAAGGTTCTGTGCTCTTAAAGATAATATGCAGGAATTCAACAAGTGAATTAGAAAGGGGGAGAAATACTGGATTACATCAAACAGGGAGAGTTTTTCAAAAGAGATGCATATATGATCTTCAAGTATCAAGAATGTGTTTGCCATCATCAAAAAGGGGGAGATTGTGAAGAAGGTCTTGCTCCTGACCCTGGCTGAGGTTTTGATGACGACAAACTCATCGACAAAAAGAAGAAAAGAAGACTTAGAGGAAACAACGCTATAAAGTTCATCATATACCTAGAAGTCCTAGTTTAGGGGAGTTATGCTTCTAAAGGTTTATTAAAGCATAAAGGCTCTTTAAAACACCTAAACTAATCAAGCTTAATGTTTTCATAACTTAAAAGAAGTAGAAAACCTTAAGTCGATCTTAAAAGATCAAGTTTCTGGAAGTTGGACTTCAGTGTAATCGATTGCAGCTTTCTGGTAATCGATTACACATAGGAAAGTAATCGATTACCACTTGCTTGTCGATTACATGTTTGAATTTGAAATTCAAACTGAAACGGCTATTAGTGTAATCGATTACACTAAGTGATGTAATCTATTTACCAACACGAAAAGTTGCATCTTTTCACGAACCATTGTGTCTCAAACCTTTTGGGAAAGGTTGCATTGGTTCAAGGACGTTTCCCTTGCCTATATAAAGTCCATTTGAGTCCAGAACACAACAACACATGATAATACAACATTAGGCCAAAGCTTTGTCAAAATTAGTTCATTAAGTCTTATAGAACTTAAACTTTCAAGAGCCTAAATTCTGAGTTCATGATCTTCATGTTTATAAGAACACTCTAGTTGTTCATATCTTGAGGAACTCAGAATCCTATTATGCTTAAAAGCCTTAAAGCATAAATTCTCATGATCAATCCACTTGTATGTTAAAGGATTGATTCAGCCAATTGTAAAATCTTCTTCATCTCTTTCTGTAAGATTGAGTATTCACCGTGGATCTCGGTGAAGGGTTGTTGACACTGAAAGTGGTATACTTTCAGGGTGTTGATTGAAGGTGGTTTAGCCTTCAAGGTCTGAGGGTGGTTTGCCTTCAGGAACTGAAAGTGGTTTGCTTTCAGGGGCTGTGGAAAGTGGTATACTTTCACAGGAAATTGATAGAAATTCTTAGGGTCCTTGGTGTGAGAACTTGTAAGAGATTTTTATCAATAGTGGAAAAATCCTCAAGGGATTTTCTTGAGGGACTGGACGTAGCTTTCGGTGGATAGAAGGTGAACCAGGATAAAATTCTGTGTGTGTGAATTCTTCTATCCTTCATCTTTACTTTCAAGCAACGCTTAATTCCGCTGCAATCATTTGCATTTACATATATCTTGAAAGTAAGAAGTTGTTAAGGCAAAAATCGGGTAAACCTGATTCACCCCCCCTCTCAAGTTGCTATCTGTACTAACACAATAGACTTTGGGTCCTTTTGGGTTAGCACTTTTCACATCTCGTATGAATCTTTCATTGGGATCTCCATGAAAACTAGGAGTATAGTGAAAGCACTTTGGCTTCATGTTAGGCACTTTCGCTTTAGGATAATGGAAAGTTTTGATATATGCCTTTCTAAATTTATATGAACTACTTGGTCTAAAAGTGATTTTTCTTAACATCACTAGGATGACTATGATCAGATAAACCTAAATCACTTTTATGAAAGGCATGTCTTTGATTACATGACAACTTATCCATATCATCTGTACCTTTGTTTACCACTTGATTTAATTCATCAATCTTTGACTCAAGGGTTATGCATGGATCTAAAGATGTAAAATCACTTTGAATATCTACTCTAGATTTTACTTGATCTAACTCATCTTACACGGTTTTAGTTTTACTTTGTAGAGATGAGATGATCCTACTTTGATATGCATATACTTCATAAATATTCAAGAAACTATCATGCAATCTATCAAAGGTACTTTGTAATTTATCATATGAAATTGCATTACTAACCTCTTTATTTTCATCATCAGAATGATGTATTGCCATCAAAGCGAGACATACTTCTCCATTTTCTCTCATGTAAGCCTTCTTTGATTTGGAAACCTTTTTCTCAGATTTCTTCTTCAAGCCATGCTTCTTTCTTTGAAGATTATGACAATCTTTATGAACTTGCTTCATTTTCTCTCATGTAAGCCTTCTTTGATTTGGAAACCTTTTTCTCAGATTTCTTCTTCAAGCCATGCTTCTTTCTTTGAAGATTATGACAATCTTTCTTTTTGAGGATTTTGCAAAGATTCTTCACAATGATTCTTATATCCTCATCACCATCATCATCACTATCGGATTGAGAATCTTCCTCTTGTGCACTATCATATCTTGTATCTTTAGTTCTCAATGCAATAGGTCGAATGTACTTGTCAATGGCTTCTTGTTGTTCCATCTTTTTGAGTTCAAGTTCATGTTCTTGCAACTTGCCAAAGAATGAAGCCAATGTCATTTTCGAAAGACTCTTCTTTTCTGAAATTGCTGTTACCTTTGGTTGCTATTCTCTTGATAATGATCGTAAGACTTTTAAGTTCAGATCACTGTTGGAAAAATTTCTTCCAAGAGCAATTAGATGGTTAATCAAGAGAGTGAACCTTTTCTGCATATCTAGCATCGTTTCCCTTGGTAACATTCTGAACATCTCAAATTCTTGTGAAAGAGTATTGATCCTTGACCTCTTTACTTCTTCAGTGCCTTCATGAGTTTCCATTAGAGTATCCCATATTTCCTTTGAAGTTTTGCACGTGGATACTCTGAAGAACTCATTTATTCCAAGAGCAGATGTAAGGATATTCATTCCTTTAAGATCATACTGAACCTTCTTCTTTTCTTCTTCACTCCATGTGTTTTCTGGTTTTGGTTGTCTGCTATCACCCACTTCATTCATAGGTATAAACGGACCTTCTTCAATGGCTTTCTATATTTTCACGTCCAATGACCTTATAAAGATTTTCATCTTAATCTTCCAGAAGTCATAGTGGTCTCCATTGAAGTATGGTGGCCTGTTTATGTTGAATCCCTCACTAGTTCCATGACTAGAAGAGGATGCCATCTTTTCCCGGATCTTAGGAGCAAATTACCTAAACTTACGCTCTGATACCAATTGTAAGTATAGATAGCAACCTGAGAGAGGGGGGTGAATCAGGTTCTTCCAATTTTCGTCCTTACAAAACTTATTACTTCCAAGATAATGATAATCACAATTGATGATTGTGAATGCAGCGGAATAAAGCGTTGCTTGAAAGTAAAAGATAAAGGAAGAGAGAATCACACAATAATTTTATCCTGGTTCACCTTCTATCCATCGAAGGCTACGTCTAGTCCCTCAAGAAAACCCTTGAGGATTTTTCCACTATGATCAAGATTTCTTACAAGCACTTACACCAAGGACCTTAAGAACTCTTGTCAAACCTCAGATGGAAAACCACCAACTGATGACGCCGAACCTTACGGCGAAATTTGAATCAAACCCGATTCAAAGGACCTTTTCCACTATCACCGAACCCTACGGCGGACTTTGAATCAAACCCGATTCAAAGGACTACCTGAGAGGGGGGGTGAATCAGGTTTACCTGATTTTCGCCTTAACAAATTGTTACTTTCAAGATATATGTAAATGCAAACGATTGCAGCGGAATTAAGCGTTGCTTGAAAGTAAAGATGAAGGATAGAAGAATTCACACACACATAATTTTATCCTGGTTCACCTTCTATCCACCGAAGGCTACGTCCAGTCCCTCAATAAAATCCCTTGAGGATTTTTGCACTATTGATAAAAATCTCTTACAAGTTCTCACACCAAGGACCCTAAGAATTTCTATCAATTAACTGTGAAAGTATACCACTTTACACAGCCCCTGAAAGCAAACCACTTTCAGTTCCTGAAGGTAAACCACCCTCAGACCTTGAAGGCTAAACCACCTTCAATCAACACCCTGAAAGTATACCACTTTCAGTATCAACAACCCTTCACCGAGATCCACGGTGAATACTCAATCTTACAGAAAGAGATGAAGAAGATTTTACAATTGGCTGAATCAATCCTTTAACATACAAGTTTATTGATCATGAGAATTTATGCTTTAAGGCTTTTAAGCATAATAGGATTCTGAGTTCCTCAAGATATGAACAACTAGAGTGTTCTTATAAACATGAAGATCATGAACTCAGAATTTAGGCTCTTGAAAGTTTAAGTTCTAAAAGACTTAATGAACTAATTTTGACAAAGCTTTGGCCGAATGTTGTATTCTCATGTGTTGTTGTGTTCTGGACTCAAATGGACTTTATATGGGCAAGGGAAACGTCCTTGAAACAAAGCAACCTTTCCCAAAAGGTTTGAGACACAATGGTTCATGAAAAGATGCAACTTTTCGTGTTGGTAATCGATTACATCACTTAGTGTAATCGATTACACTAATAGCCGTTTCAGTTTGAATTTCAAATTCAAACATGTAATCGATTACAAGCAAGTGGTAATCGATTACTTGCCTATGTGTAATCGATTACCAGAAAGCTGCAATCGATTACACTGAAGTCCATCTTCCAGAAACTTGATCTTTTGAGATCTGCTTAAGGTTTTCTACTTCTTTTAAGTTATGAAAACATTAAGCTTGATTATTTTAGGTGTTTTAAAGAGCCTTTATGCTTTAATAGACCTTTAGAAGCATAACTCACCTAAACTAGGACTTCTAGGTATTTGATAAACTTTGTAGCGCTGTTTCCTCTAAGTCTTCCTTTCTTCTTTTTGTCGATGAGTTTGTCGTCATCAAAACCTCAGCCAGGGTCAAGAGCAAGACCTTCTTCACAATTTCCCCCTTTTTGATGATGGCAAACACATTCTTGATACTTTGAAGATCATATATGCATTTCTGTTGAAGAACTCCCCCTGTTTGATGTGATCCAGTATTTCTCCCCCTTTCTAATTCTCTTGTTGAATTCCTGCATATTATCTTTAAGAGCACAGAACCTTTCTCCCCCTTTTGACTTCGTCAAAAAGAAGAAAAGGCCAAAAAACAGGCATACATCCAGACAAGTATATATTTCGAAATAAAGCAAGGGTATGGGGTTAAAGATGTAAAACAATCATAAACCACAATCATCCAAACATAGAAAATAAAAGAAAACATCCAACAGTGCAGTGAAGAGTTTAGACTATACTATTACAAACCAAATTAAAATAGGATGTCTAATGAAAGCATAAAAAGATCTAAAACTCATCAAAATCATCAGACGAGTCAGGAGAGTCATGAGTAGAGGGAGCCATGCGATCGACACGAAGATTGAGGCGATCCATATCAGCACGGAGAGTGGTGTACATGGACTCGACCCGACCTTCCATGTGATCGAACCTCTGATCAAAATGTGTCCTTATATCTGCCAAATGAGAGAGGATGAGTTGAGTAGAGGCATCGGCATCTGCAGAGGACGAAGGACCACTCTCAGAGGATGGTGGACAGAAAGCAGCAGGGGCAGGAGCCTGGGTACTGTCAGGGCCCAAATCTGATTTGTGCCTGAAAGTACCATCAATATCCCTGAAAATCCCCATCTTGTTCAGAATTTCCATGTCTATCCTCTGAGACTTAGCATCCATGACCTGTGCATACTCTCCATGTGTAGAAACCCCAAAGTTTTTCAGAATAAGAGTAATAACAGTAGCATAAGGAAGAGGGCCAAGTCTGTCCTTGTGAAGCAGCATGTGTATCATGACCAAGTAAGCCCAATTAATTGATTCATTATGCTTCAGACCATATATGATTTGTAACTCCAAATCACTAATCTGAGCGTGGTTAGAGGACTGAGGGAGAAGAACATAGCTAATCAAATAATGAAGTAAACGATCCTTTACAGTGAGATATCCGACAGCAAGGATATCCCTAGAACGGTTGGCCTCCGTTCGTTGCTTCTTCATCTGTATCTCCTCCTCAGAAAACCGACACAGAGATAGATAGAAAGACTTCTTATCATAATCAGCCCATGGACACGTAATCTCAGGGCTTAGTCGGGCTCGAACATAGGGAATCGACAGTAAAGTGCCCAATTGCTCTTGAGTCAAAGAAATGTCAATCCTTTTGACTGATGAACAGATTTTGCCAGCCCTCTTGACCAAATTGCAATAAAAGACTTTGACAAGTTCAGGATAATACTTACCCGTGAAGCCAACAAATTCATCAAGGCCTTGAAAGTCGAGAAGAGATGGGAAGAGAAGTCCAGCGTTGATGAAGAAGTTCAAGTCACCATACTTGGGAGGAAGAATCGACCTTTCAAGTTAATAGGCCAAGAATCGTTCCTTTTGTTCCTCCGTGACAAGACGTGATAGGTCAAGGGTATTCATGGAGAGATTCTTCGACCGGTGTCTGCGAGAGGAAGAGGAGGCCATTTTCGGATTTGTGAAAGGTTAGGGTTCGAAAAAGGGGTTTTGGGTAGAGACCAAATTGGAAAATCCGAAAGGGTTGAGAGGCAAGAGAGGAGAAGGACGAGCAAAACCCACCAATTGGTTCTGAATTTGAGCAAGAATCGAAGGAGAATGGTGGGAAAAACCAGTTCGGTGTCGAGGAGAGGAAAGGGAAGAAGAACAGTGTAATCGATTATGAAAACTGACTAGCGAGACTTATATTATCGAATTGGTAATTGATTACAGGCAGTTGTGTAATCGATTACCACTATTTGAATTTTGAATAAAATTCAAAAATTGCAACTGTAATCCGTTACAGCAGTTAATGTAATCGATTACTGGCAGTCCAAAATTTGAAAAATTTCAAATTTCGAATATGTAATCGATTATACCAGTTATGGTAATCCATTACTCAGAGAGATTAATTAAGCATGAGGACTAAGAACAGGGGTAATCGATTATAAGCCTATGGTAATCGATTATAAGAACTTTTTATAAATTCTAACCTATAAGTTCCTATGTAACATATTTCCAAAAGATTATTTAAGCACATAACAATTAAAACATGTAATCATGTAAGAAAAGATTATACAAGTATCTAATGATAAGAACTAACATAGGACATGTGTTTAAGCATATAGGTAAATTAGATATATAAATTTAAGACATGAATTAAGCATGTAAGCATATATGTTCACCTAAAAATTATGCAAGTATTTAAGACATATAAGCACATTTTTAGAAAATTACCTACTTATTGATTATGTTTGTTTAATTTTTTTTTTTTTTTAAAATACCTACTGTGTTCCTAAGAACTTCTAGTCAGTGGGCTTAGGAGTAAGTTTCCAAACTTGATTCCTTTCTATTTGGTTGAATTCTTCCTGCATTGCCACAATCCAATACTCATCCTCCAGAGCATCATTTACTTTTGAGCGTTCTATTTGAGAGACAAAGGCCATATTCAAAACAGAATCATTTAAGCGTAGCCTTGTAGAAACGCCTCCAGAAATATCACCAATGATATTATCAACTGGATGATCCCTATGGATTCTCCATTCCTTTGGAAGTTGATAAGTGTTATCTTCAATGTGCTCTTCTTGTATTGGATTTTGATCTCTTTCCTTTTGAGAGTCTTCAGTAATAATGATATCTTCTTCTTCATTATCTCGAAGATGGACTGTATCTTCTATTGAAGATTTAGACTCATCAAAGGAAACATGTATGGATTCTTCCACAGATAGAGTTTTCTTGTTGAAGACTCTATATGCTTTGCTTGTTAGAGAATAACAAGGAATATACCTTCATCAGATTTTTCATCAAACTTACCAAGGTTTTCCTTTCCATTATTCAAGACAAAGCATTTGGATCCAAAAGCATGTAGATGAGAGATATTTGGTTTCCTTCCTTTGTAGAGTTCATAGGGGGTTTTCTTCAGAATTGGTCTAATAAGAACTCTATTGGAAACATAGCAAGCAGTACTTACAGCATCAGCCCAGAAATATTTAAGAAGACTTGATTCACTTAGCATGGTTCTTGCTAATTCTTCAAGTAATCTGTTCTTCCTTTCTACAACACCATTTTGTTGTGGTGTTCTCGGAGTAGAGAAATTATGTGATATTCCATTTTCATCACATAGTTCTTGAAATTGATGATTCTGAAATTCTCCACCATGATCACTTCTAATAGAAGAGATCTTTAAAGCCTTCTCATTTTGAACTAGCCTTGCATATTTCTTAAATGCGTTGAAGGCTTCATTCTTATGAGGCAAGAATAATGTCCATGTAAATCTAGAGAAATCATCAACAATAACAAGTGCATAGAAATTACCTCCGAGGCTTTTTGTTCTTGAAGGTCCGAACAAATCCATATGTAGCAATTGAAGGGGTCTTGAAGTCGAAACTATGTTCTTTCGTTTGAAAGACGTTCTGGTTTGCTTCCCTTTTTGACATGCATCACAAAGCTTGTCTTTCTCGAATTTTATCTTTGGAAGCCCAACAACTAGATCATGCTTGACTAGTTTGTTTAAATGATCTATGTGTATATGAGCAAGTCTTCTATGCCAAAGCCATGAATCACTATTGTTCTTGGCCAAAAGACATCTTACGTTTTGTGGAATTTCTTCCAAGGAGATCATGAAGACTTTATTGACTTTATAACCAGAAAACTTAACTTCTTTAGTTTTCACATCTTTTACTACACATATATCATCAATGAATCCAACTTTCAAACCTTTGTCACATAGTTGACTGATACTCAGAAGATTATGCATCAAACCATCAAAGTAAAGAACTTTATCGATGACTGTTTGAGGGGGTGTGCCTATTCTTCCAATACTGAGTATCTTTCCCTTTTGATTGTTTCCATATGTGATAAAACCTTTTTCCCTAGGTATAAGAAAAGAAAACTTGGTTTTGTCTCCTGTCATGTGTGATGAGCAGCCACTATCAAGATACCATAAATCCTTTGCTGCTTTTATACACACCTACATGACCAAGTTCAGACATGGGTATTAGGAACCCAACAAGTTTTGGGTCATTCTAAGTTAACATCCTTTCTAACCCATATGTATTCCCTATTTGGTACTCCAACATTTTTGTAGTAACATCTACTAGGGGTATGTCCTATTTTGTTACAATAAGTACAAGAATAATGATTGTAACTAGATGTTTGCCTAGGAGAGGGATGAATCTTCTTAGGAGGTCTATGAGGATTACTTTTCCTATTGTTCATACTCCTAAAAGAATTAGTCTTAGTGTTTTTAGAAGATCCTTCCACTTTGTTTGGTTTTACAAACACAGTTTTCTTGACTTCTTTTGTCTTTGGGTGAGAAGTATATCCTAGACCTGACTTATTGTTTGAATGCCTTTGCACACTTAGAATATCATCTAGCTTCTGTTTTCCTGTGTTGAAGTTATGAACTCTTTGTTGAAGATTATCTATCTTTTCTTCTAAAGAACTACACTTAGTACATTTATGTGTAATATCTAACTTAGATTTTACTATATCTATTTCTTCTTGTAAAGTTCTACACTTACTTTCTAAGGATAAAATTAAATCATTTTGCCTAGTGCTAACCTTAGAAAATTCTTGACATAATTTAAACATATTTTCCATAGTAAACTTTAAATCATGGAAAGACATAGAATTATCACTAACCTGGGAATCTTCAACATCTGAATCATGTGAGGCCATCAACGCAACTTGTGCTTCTTCTTTGTCAGAATCTGATGATGAACTTACTTCATTATCATCCCAAGCCAAGTATGCTCTTCGTGTGGATTGATCCTTCTTTTCGAATTTATCTCTTAGACCATGTTTCTTCTTTTGAAGATTTGGACATTCCAACTTGAAGTGTCCAGGCTTGCCACATTCGAAGCATGTGACCTTTTGAGAGGAAGAAGACTCATTGTTCCTTTGGAAATATTTGTTGTTGTTAAATTTCATACCTTTTCTTTTAAGAAACTTTCCAAAGTTCTTTACTAGAAGATTCAAGTTCCCATTGTCTTCTTCTTCAGAATCTGCATCATAATCATCTTTGACGCTTTCTTTTGTCTTTAGGGAAATGGATCGATACTTCTTCTCATGTTTTTCATGCTCTTCTAAACGATTCAATTCCAACTCGTGTTCTTGGAGTTTTCCAAAGAGAGTTGCAAGAGTCATATTTGACAAACTCTTCTTCTCTGAGATGGCTGTAACTTTTGGTTGCCATACTCTTGTAAGTGATCTTAGAACTTTCATGTTCAAGTCACTGTTTGAAAATTGTTAGCCAAGAGCAATCAAATGGTTAATCAAATGAGTGAATCGCTTTTGCATATCTAATACCTTTTCTCCTGGAAGCATTCTGAACATTTCATATTCTTGAGATAGAGTATTGATCTTTGATCTCTTAACTTCATATGTTCCTTCGTGAGTCACCATCAACGTATCCCATATTTCTTTCGATGAAGTGCACGTTGATACTCTGAAAAACTCATCCATGCCAAGAGCAGATGTAAGAATGTTCATTCCTTTGAGATCATATTGAACCTTCTTCCTTTCTTCTTCACTCCAAGTACTTTCTGGTTTTGGTTGTGAACTTCCTTCTTCTTCTGATACAGGCACAAAGGGACCTTCTTCAATGGCTTTCCAAATTCCTGCGTCTAATGACTTTATGAATATTTTCATCTTGATTTTCCAGAAGTCATAGTGTTCTCCATTAAAGAATGGTGGCCTGTTTATATTGAATCCTTCACTGGTTCCATGATTGGAAGAGGATGCCATCTTTTCTCGGATCTTAGGAATAACTTATCTAAACTTCCGCTCTAATACCAATTGTTAGTATAGATAGCAACCTGAGAGGGGGGGTGAATCAGGTTTACCCGATTTTCGCCTTAACAACTTCTTACTTTCAAGATATATGTAAATGCAAACGACTGCAGCAGAATTAAGCGTTGCTTGAAAGTAAAGATGAAGGATAGAAGAATTCACACACACATAATTTTATCCTGGTTCACCTTCTATCCACCGAAGGCTACAACCAGTCCCTCAAGAAAATCCCTTGAGGATTTTCCCACTATTGATAAAAATCTCTTACAAGTTCTCACACCAAGGACCTTAAGAATTTCTATCAATTTCCTGTGAAAGTATACCACTTTCCACAGCCCCTGAAAGCAAACCACTTTTAGTTCCTGAAGACAAACCACCCTCAGACCTTGAAGGCTAAACCACCTTCAATCAACACCCTGAAAGTATACCACTTTCAGTATCAACAACCCTTCACCGAGATCCACGGTGAATACTCAATCTTACAGAAAGAGATGAAGAAGATTTTACAATTGGCTGAATCAATCCTTTAACATACAAGTGGATTGATCATGAGAATTTATGCTTTAAGGCTTTTAAGAATAATAGGATTCTGAGTTCATCAAGATATGAACAACTAGAGTTTTCTTATAAACATGAAGATCATGAACTCAGAATTTAGGCTCTTGAAAGTTAAGTTCTAAAAGACTTAATGAACTAATTTTGACAAAGCTTTGGCCTAATGTTGTATTCTCATGTGTTGTTGTGTTCTGGACTCAAATGGACTTTATATAGGCAAGGGAAACGTCCTTGAACCAATGCAACCTTTCCCAAAAGGTTTGAGACACAATGGTTCATGAAAAGATGCAACTTTTCGTGTTGGTAATCGATTACATCACTTAGTGTAATCGATTACACTAATAGCCGTTTCAGTTTTAATTTCAAATTCAAACATGTAATTGATTACAAGCAAGTGGTAATCGATTACTTGCCTATGTGTAATCGATTACCAGAAAGCTGCAATCGATTACACTGAAGTCCATCTTCCAGAAACTTGATCTTTTGAGATCGGCTTAAGGTTTTCTACTTCTTTTAAGTTATGAAAACATTAAGCTTGATTAGTTTAGGTGTTTTAAAGAGCCTTTATGATTTAATAGACCTTTAGAAGCAGTACTCACCTAAACTAGGACTTCTAGGTATTTGATAAACTTTGTAGCGCTGTTTCCTCTAAGTCTTCTTTTCTTCTTTCTGTCGATGAGTTTGTCGTCATCAAAACCTCAGCCGGGGTCAGGAGCAAGACCTTCTTCACTGGTAAGGCCTCTGAAATGGTCTCTGAGCATCGGCCTCACCTTGACCGCCTTGGTCCCTCCATGAGAAATTAGGATGATTTCTCCAATTGGGATTATAAGTGTTTGCGTTGGGGTTATTTTGACAATTTCCCATTGCCTTCACCTCAGCTTCTAATTCTGCCTCCTCAGGACTCAACTGGGCTCCTTCAATCCGCTTAACCATAGCCTCAACCGATCTGGACAACAATTTGTTGGAAGCCAAAACAGCATCAAATGCTTCTACTTCATACATACCTTTGCGTATGGCCCTATCCTGGTTGGAATGTGCAGCCCTTGCAACAAGTTGATTAATTAAATCAAGGGCTCCCTGTGTTGGTAAGGAATCAAAGGCTCCATTGGCAGCGGTATCAAGCTTGTCCCTTGTGTAATCATTGAGAGCTGCATAAATGTTTTCCACTTGATCAGCAGTGGAAATGTTGTGGCCCGGGCAGCCCCTTAGGAGACCTTTAAATCTCTCCCAAGTCTCATACAAGTTTTCTGAGTCTTGTTGAATAAAGGAGTTGATTTCTTGCTTCAACTTCCTTATCCTGTTATGGGGGAAGAATATAGCTGTAAACTTCTGAACTAGATCATCCCAGGAGGTGATGCTCTGTGTGGGGTTGAGAGGACTTTATTCCTGAGGGAAAAAGGAAACAACATCAACCTTACCGTATCCAAATGCACTTTATTCCGCCTCAATGTGGAACAATGCCTAGTGAACCTCTCCAAATGGGTGTGACAATCCTCATTTGCACTTCCTCCAAACTGGTTTTGGCTAACTAGTGAAATAAAGTGCGGAGGAATTTGGAAGTCCGACAATGCATCAGCCGGTACTGATAATGAAATTGCAAGTGCACAATTTACTATCGCGTAATAAAAATGTTCGAACCCAAAGGATAGGTGTCCTTGTTAATATTAAGTTTAGTACTTAAACAGAAAAATAAAAAGATGAAGTTGTTGGAAGTTTGTTTAAGGTAGCACATGGAAATAGCAATATAATAGAAGAGAATAAGATGATAACAAATAAGCTTCTTGGGTTGGTTTACATAGTCTATATAATATGCTAGCAAGTTCCTACTTAATTTCTGAATTATAAATCTAATTTCATGATGCTATAGCCTAATTATCTACAAGTTAATTCCTTACACATTGTAGAACTTTCCTTCTAATTACTAAATTCAATTCCTTGCAACTTAGTTAACTAGAGAAGAAGATGAAGAAGAAATTCAGGCCAACATAAAGTTACGTCCTTCCTAATTCCTTAGTGAAGTATACTTATAACCTTTTTTAGATCCTAGGTCCCTTACTACTTACCAATTTCCATTCGAATAAGTAATAAGCAAGAAATCTTTTGCGCAAAAGAAGAATGAAGAACAAGGAAATAAAACATGAAATAGAAATAATATTCAGAAAGGTAAGAACAAGCTAAAACATAAATATAAACTACTACAACCCAAGAAACTTAAAGAAGAATTAGCCAAGCATGGCTAAAAGATTCATTGAATTACCCTGGATAGGAGCTCAAGTATGGCTTCCCACAAGTCCTAGGAACAATGATCTTTGAGGGAGAAAGAGAGAATACTTGTTGTATTCTATGAAGGTGTGTTTTACAAGTGAAGAAAAGGGTCCTATTTATAGTAAAAATCCAGCCTCCAACGCTTCAGCGCTAGAATTCCCAACGCTTGGGCGCTGGAAGCATTAAAAATCCACTGCCAGACCGAGGGCCAGCGCTTGAGCGCTGGCTTCCCAGCGCTGCAGCGCTGGGTACTGCCTCTTCAACTTCAAGTTTTTCTTCTTCTTCATGGTTAGTGGGATTTGAATGCCATCAAAACCCACTACTCAGCCCTTGTTTAATTCTGAAACTTCTCCTCCACTACCATCAATTCCTTCAAGCTTATTTTCCATGTGCTAATTTGAAGAGAGTTGCTTCATATTCCTCTTTTCCACTTTTAATCCTCTCTTTGTTAGCACTTCAACTTTGGCCCTTTAACTCTCTCAATCTTCATTTTTAGCCCTCCACTCTTGAACTTTCACAAATAGGTCCTTGATTTCCTGAAACTTTACAAATCGGTCCCTGGACAAAAATGATAACTAAACCAGCTTTTCCTAAAAATATAAAATAACTAGAAAAATCCCTAAAAATATAAAATAAAGATAGAAAAACACAAAAAATCTAATCTACATGCAAAATGCAAAATAAATATAAAATCTACATAAAAACAATAAAAAACCTACATGTGACTCAAGAATAATAAAATAAAAAGACTAAAAAGACCCTAAAAACATCATATAAAATCCACTCATCAGGTACCACAATGCTCCCCTCAAAATTGTAGTCCACTCGAGGAGATGTGATATCATGAAGAGAACGGTTAGCATCCCGTTCTTCAGCTTCTTGCAGCTGCCTAATGAGTCTAGCCTTGACTTCAGCATTGAGTCGAGCATCAACCTCAGCAACAAATCGATCCTCGTACTCAACCAAAGTCGTGCTTCCATCTGTGCTTGTGTTTTTGCCATGGCTCTTGCTAATCTCTGTAGTTATAGTCTGCGATGAAATGTTCTTTCAATTTCAGGATCAAATTCAAATTTACCTAACATGTAGAACACACAATTAAAAGCACCTATTCACCACGCAACAGATTCTAGTAATAGAAGCTCTAAACAATTATCAAAAGGACATTTAAAGCAGAACCTATCCCCGGCAGGGGCGCGAAAAACTTGATATCCAAATCCGCAAGTGTACGGTGGTTACCGAAGTAGTATAAGAGATTATCATCTCCACAGGGATAGGTGTTTTCAAAATCCAAAATTCAATTGCTTAGAATTTAGTACAGAAAAATAAATTGTTTGATTTTAGTTGTTGTAAGAAATCAGAACTATGATTCGCAAAGAGAAAATTATATAAGAAGCTAAGCACTTAGGTTTAGTTGAATCACTTATAATTCATGCTTTAGAATCAAGTCTATATCAGAAATTTTAACAAGAGTTCATGGTTGTTCTAGCAAAGGTTCCTTAAAAGTTAATTCCTTAAACAAGTAAAGCTTTCATTTAAATTTCCAAAGCCAATTCCTTAGTATTTAGTTAATTAAAATGAAGAATGAGTTCTGAGTTCAGGCCAACAATAACAAATCCATCCTTATACCTAAGTGACATCCCTTTGATCATCCAATTCCTATTTCCCTTATTTCCTAATAATTTCAATTGCACATGAAATAAGCAAGAACACTTGTGTACAGCAAGATAAAATAAGCACAAGGAATTGGAACAATGAAATGAAATTTATTCAGATATATAAACAAGAACTAAAGCATGGTTACAAGCTAAACAAACAACAACCCAAGAACTTAAAGAAATTAACCAAGCATGGCTATAAAAGACATAATAAAAACCTGGATTAAGAGCTCTAGAAAGGCTTCCAACAACTCTGGAAAGTTCTCTGGACAAAGTAGTTTCAAGTGTCTAAGTCTATCAAGGTGTTTACAAAAGAAACCAAGTGTCCTATTTATAGATTTCCAAATCTGCGACTCAACGCTGCAGCGTTGGGCACCCAACACTTGAGCGTTGGGATTTAAGTGGCCAGACCTGGCCAAACAGGGGCTCAACGCATGAGCCTTGGCCCCTCCAACGCTTGGGCGTTGGCTAAATGCAAAAATTGGGCTTCAGGTAGAATGCCAACGCATGAGTGTTGGGCTTCCAAAGCTCAAGCGTTGGCATGGCTGCTGCTTCAATGCCTTGGCTGTTTTAGTCTCACTATTTGGTGGAGTTTCGTGGTCATTAATGGCCTTCATGTGGCCTCTTTCTTGTCCCTTCTTAACTCTGAAACCTCCCTTCTTCCCTCATTTCTTCATTCATGATTTATTCGCCATGTGTTAAACAAGAAGAATGCTTCATCTTCGACCTTCAAAGTCAGTCCCTCAACTCCTGTTAATTGCAACTAGGTCCCCACAAGTATGCTTAATTTAACAGATTCATAAAAAGACTAAAAACCTAATAAAAACATCTAAAAAGAGACTAAAAATGGCTAAAAACACAAAATCACTACTCACCTACATGAAAATGCAAAAGTAAAGAAAATCCAAACAAAATGAAGAAAAATATATATGAGACTCAATAAAAGCAAAATAAAATGAAGTTAAAGGACCCTAAAAACATCATATGAAATCCAGTCATCAATCTTCGTGTACCTTCGGGCCAACGCATGAGCGTTGAGTTCCAAGGCTCATGCGTTCGGATTCTGTATGATCCTCGTCTGCCTTTGGGAACCAAACTGGAAAGGAAACCAAACTTGTTTAGCTTAAATGATCAAGAGGAATGAAACTCAGCTTTGTGCTTCAACGAATTGGAAGAACTCGAATATGAAGAAGGTGAACGTGTATTAATTCAACATCAAGTACTTCTAAAGAGTGTAGAGAACTGAGGTTTCTTTGATGGAAGGAAAGACTTTGAAAGAAACTGAAGATTAATGCACTGCTACAAGCTCTGTATTTATAGAGTGAGGAAACCGACTTACCGACAAAGTTTGAAGATAAAGTGGTCAACAAAAATGGCGGATCATCATTCCCATAATGACAGCTGACACTTATCCCAAGGTCAACAATAACGGCTGACAGACCAGATGATACATGAAACAACCGACTTAACTAGTCATACGATACACTCATTTTACATTAGACGATGCACACACTAATCAAACGATACACAGTTTTGTGCAGCATACGATACTCTTCTCTTCGTCATAATGTCGCTATTTTAGCCAAGACATAAATGATACATGATTCAATACACAATCGCTCATTTTAACATGGACAAAATCTAATATATCAACCAAGACTAACTCGAATTACTGAATAATTCAAGACTAAGTATTATGATTATACTCCAAAGGATTCAAATTATAATTACAAGAATTACAGGTATTTAAATCACAATTACACAGAAATGAGGGTCTTACAATACCACCCCCCTTAAAAGTGTTTCGTCTCCGAAACTACAAGTAAAGAAAATAGATCAGGATATTATTCTCTCAATTTTCCTCTAGTTCCCATGTAGCATCTCCCGTCACCTGATTCCAAATCATTTTCACAAGCGGAATCTGCTTGTTCTTCAACTGTTTGATTCTGTGATGTACGATACTCATCGGTGGAACCTCAAACATCAAATTATCCTTCAGCTGAATGTCATCCCGAGTAATGACATGAGAAATGTTAGTACAGATAGCAACCTGAGAGGGGGGGTGAATCAGAGTTGCCCCGATTTTCGTGTAATAGTACCAAATGACTTTCAGCGCAATTAGAGTTGTAACGTAAGAACATTATTGCAGCGGAATATTGTAATTGCTTGAAAGTAAAATATGAAGGATAAGAAGAACACATAGGGATTTTATCCTGGTTCACCTTCAATCCCAAAAGGCTACGTCCAGTCCTCTGATCACACAAAGATTTTCACTATACCAGAAAGCAAACCACTTTCTGAAGAACCACTCCACTGAATCACACAGTGAAGATTTACAATGATCAAGATTCCTTACAAGTTCTTACACCAAGAACCCTAAGAACTCTTGTCAAACCTCAGATGGAAAACCACCAACTGATGACGCTGAAACCTACGGCGGACTTTGAATCAAACCCGATTCAAAGAACCTTTTTCACTAACACCGAACCTACGACGGACTTTGAATCAAACCCGATTCAAAGAGCCTTTTTCACAACCATCGAACGCCACGATGGACCTTTTTACAACCACCGAAAACCACGAATGAATGAAACCAATTCAAGAGATGAAGAAGAAGAAGCCTTTACAATGGCTGATTCAATCCTTTAGACAAGACGGATTGATCTTAGATTATATGCTCCAGGCAATTACAATGAAGGCTTCTTAATAATTCTGAGTTCTCAATAGTTGAACAGCATAAGTGTTCTTTGATATTTAGAGAACAAGAACTCAGAATGATGACCCTAATGAATGTGAAAGTTGTGGCACAAGTCATACTTGTTTCTGAGTATTCATGGACTATTTATAGGCACTAGTGATTGTTCATGAACCATTGCAATGCTTCTCAAAAGACTTGGGATGCAGTGGTTCATGAAACAACACATCCAATGCAATGTTTTCCAAATGACTTGGGACATATTGGTTCGTGAAACAGCATATATTAGGCATTAGAGGTTGTCTATGAACCATTACAATGCTTCCCAAACGTTGTGAGACACATTGGTTCATTAAAATGCACCTTTGTCGTGCTGGAAATCGATTACAGCAGTTAGTGTAATCGATTGCACTAGTCGTTGCAGTTTGAATTCAATTTTCAAACTGTGTAATCGATTACACACAACCTGTAATCGATTACAGATAGTCCAAAACTCAGTTTTAACCATCTTAAACCCTAATTGAGTGTTCCTACCAAGTCTTACTTGTGAGAACATATTATACTCAATTAGTTGATCTTTAATGAGCCTTCAAATGCAATTAAACCTTAATAAAGCATAGCACACTAAGTTGACAAGACTTACTTAAAACTAGAACCTTCATGATAGATCTTGACGTTCTGAGCCGGTTCTTGTAGTCTTTCTCTTCTGAAGTCTTCTTAAAGTCTTCCTTCCTTTTCTGATGTCTTCTTGAAGTCTTTCTTCTTTTTGTTCCTTTCTTTCTTGAAGTCTTCTTGAAGTCTTCCTTTTCTTTTATGAAGTCTTTCTTCTTTTTGTGATGTGTTTGTCTTCATCAAAACCTTAGCCGAGTCCAAGGACGAGACTTGATTTACAAGAAGGACTCAGAACGTATTTACGCAATTGAGACACATGCATTACGTCGTGAATCTTGGACAAGAAATGTTGTACAACAATACGATAAGCCACCGGTCCAACCTTCTCGATGATATAATATGGTCCAATAAACTTTAGCGTCAGCTTCTTTGTCTTAATTTCTCTCCTAACTCCAGTAGTAGGTGTCACACGAAGAAAAACATGTTCTCCTGATGCAAACTCCAATTCCCTTCGTCGGTTGTCCGCGTAGCTCTTCTGTCTACTCTGGGACGTTCTCATCTTCTCCCTGATTAGCTTAACCTTCTATGCCGTCAGTTGGACTAATTCTGGCCCGACTAGCAAATGCTCAACATCCTGAAACCAACATAAATGAGTCCTACATCTCCTTCTGTACAATACTTCATACGGTGTCATCCCAATACTAGCATGAAAACTGTTGTTGTAGGTTAACTCGATCAATGGCAATAGTTCGTCCCAACTCCTTTGATTATCTAGTACACAAGCTCTCAGAAGATCTTCCAAATACTGAATCGCCCTCAAAGTCTACCCATCAGTCTGCGGGTGATAACCTAAACTCAAACTCAGCTTCGAACCAAGAGCTCCCTGCAAAGCCTTCCAAAAGTGAGAAGTAAACTTCAGATCTTTATCGGAAACTATAGTCAAAGGAACTCCATGTAGTCACAAAACCTCCGCAATGTAAACCTCTGCAAGCTGCTCCACCTTGTAAGATATCTTCATAGGTAGAAAATGCGCAGATTTCGTCAAACGATCAACAATGACCCAGATAGAATGAAATCTCCTCCGAGTAAGTGGTAAGGCAACCACGAAATCCATAGATATGCTGTCCCACTTCTATCCCAGAACCTCAAGAGATTGCATCAACCCTGCGGGCCTCTGATGCTTGACCTTCGCCTTCTGACAAGTCAGGCACGCAGCAACGTACTCAGCAACATTCCTCTTCATGCCCAGCCACCAAAAGTGTAACCTCAGATCCTGATACATCTTCGTCGCACCTGGATGAAGACTCAACCTGCTCTTGTGGCCTTCGTCAAGGATCAAACTCCTCAACTCAGCATCACTCGGAATACACACTTGCCCCTTACAACGTAAGATGCCATCAGACCCTACCTCAAAGTCTGGTGCCTTCTCCAAACCGATCATCTCTTTCTTGTCAACCAAAATTTTATCTTGCATTCGCTTGATTCTGATCTCCTTCAACAATCCACTAGACATGGTGGTCAACTTGAAGCTTAGTCTCCCGGGTGTCACTTTGACATTCAAACTAAGGTCTCAAATAACCTCAAGCAACTCTAACTCCTTAATCATCCACGAAGAAACATGGATAGTCTTGCGATTGAGAGCATCAGCCACAACATTAGCCTTTCTCGGATGATATCGCAGTGTAAAATCATAGTCCTTTAGGAACTCCATCCATCGCCTCTGCCTCATATTAAGATCCTTCTAGTCAAATAGGTACCTCAAACTCTTGTGATCACTAAAAACGGCAAATTTGTTTCCGTACAGATAATGCCTCCAAATCTTAAGAGCAAATACCACTGCTGCAAGTTCCAAGTCATGGGTCGGGTAGTGGTCCTTCAACTGTCTCGAAGCATAGGCAACAACCTTCCAATTCAGCATCAACACATAACCCAAACCGTGATAAGAAGCGTCACAATAAACCTCGTAAGGTTCATCACACTGTGGTAGTTACAAGATTGGCACGGTTGTCAAACATTGTTTCATCTGGTCTCACATTCCTCTGTCCAAGCAAACGGCTGATTCTTCCGAGTCAGCTTCGTCAAAGATCCTACGATGTTTGCAAAATCCTTGATGAATCTTCGATAATATCCAGCTAAGCTTAGAAAACTCCTAGTGCCTGTTGCAGTCTTTGGCTAATTCCACTTAGTCACTGCGTCTACCTTGCTTGGATCAACAACAATTCCTTCCTTAGAAATAGCATGGGCAAAAAACATCACTTCTTCAAGCCAGAACTCACACTTAGCTGCGTTCGCAAAGATGGTCTTTTCACGAAGAACTGATAACACTTGGCGCAAATGCTCCTTGTGCTCCTCATGACTTCTCGAATAGATTAAAACATCATCAATGAATACGACCACGAATCTGTCAAGGTAAGGATTAAAAATCCTATTCATGTAATCCACGAACACCGTTGGTGCAATCAAGACCCCAAATAGCATCACTAAATACTCATAGTGTCCATAGCGAGTACGAAACACAGTCTTCTGAATGTCCGCTTCTTTAACCCAAATTTGTGATACCCAGATCGCAAGTTGTAACACTCCAATTTCGGGTTGAGGGTCACAGGGTAATAAGTGGAATTTAACAAACCTCTCTCTAAATAACTCAATTTTCAAAAGAATTTTCGACGCTCAATCATAATTACTTAACATAATGATAATCTCATAAAATAAATAATCATCGCACCATAAAAATAATAGTAAATATCGCACCACACTTGTGCTAAAACATTTAATACGAACAGCGGAAAAACATAACATAGTCTTCAAGTCCTGAAGCCATCTCCTGACCACTTCCTCAACTGCTCCAATTAAATCTTCATTAAAACTTTGCGCTGTAAATCTGTGGCGTTAAGCGCCCAAGCAACAAACACAAACGACAAAGAAAAAATGGTTAACTCATAAAACAAATATCAAAACAAAAAGGAGCAACATGCTTAAAATATTTTAAAATAGTACAACAATAATAAAAATAGAATAAGTAGAACAATATCCAACCAAAAAACACATTCAATTAATAAACCATAAGTAGCAATATAACAACAACAAGGCATATTATCCAAATCAACATATTTCATGCTTGTTAGTTCCTCAAGTCTATATGCTCAACTATGGCCAAAACATCGCTCCAAAAGGAACCAGACAATCACATGGAAAAACCGTCCACCCCATTGTCCTCAGGCATGGCCACGTGGCAATTACCGTCTGATGAGTGGATTTTATATGATGTTTTTAGGCTATTTTTAGTCTTTTTATTTTATTATTTTTGAGTCTCATATAGGTTTTTTTATTGTTTTTATGTAGATTTTATTTTTATTTTGCATTTTGCATATAGATTAGATTTTTTGTGTTTTTCTATCTTTATTTTATATTTTTAGGGATTTTTCTAGTTATTTTATATTTTTAGGAAAAGCTGGTTAGTTATCATTTTTTGGGCCAGGGACCAATTTGTAAAGTTTCAGGAAGTCAGGGACCAAGTTGTAAAAGTTCAAGAGTGGAGGACTTAAAGTGGAGATTGAGAGAATATGAGGGCTTGAATTGAAGTGCTAACCAAGGGAGGACCAAAGTGAAAAAGAAAAATATGAAGAGTCACTCTCCAATTTAGCACATGGAAAAAATGTTTAAAGAATTGATGAAGGGTTTCAGAACTGATCAAGGCTGGTTAGTGGCTTTTTATGGCCATCAAAACCCACTACCATGAATGAAGAAGGAAGAACAAGCAAGAAGATGAAGAAGCAGCGTCCCAGCGCTCATGCGTTGGGATCCTAGCGCTCCAGCGCTGGGGTTCTGACTAGATGATGAGTCAGATTGTGTCCCAGCGCCCAAGCGTTGGAAAGCCAGCGCTCAAGCGCTGGGCCTCGGACAGAAAGTGGATTTTTAATGCATCCTAGCGCCCAGGCGTTGGGAAAGCCAGCGCGCAAGCGTTGGAGGCTGGATTTTTACTATAAATAGGGCCCTTTGCTTCACTTGTAAGACACACCTTCATAGAATACAACAAGTATTCTCTCTTTCTCCCTCTTGAGCATTGTTCCTAGGACTTGTGGGAAGCCATATTTGAGCTCCTATCCAGGGTAATTCAATGACTCAATTAGCCATGCTTGGCTAATTCTTCTTTAAGTTTCTTGGGTTGTAGTAGTTTATAAATTATGTTTTAGTATTGTTTCTACCTTTCTGAGTTTTATTTTCAGTTCTTGTTTTATTTCCTTGCTCATATTGTTATCTTGCTGTACACAAGAAGTTTTACTTATTACTTATGTCATAAGATCATTTGATGAGTAGTAAGGGAACTAGGATCTAAAAAAGGTTATAAGTATATATCTCTAAAGATCATTAGGATAGACGTAACCTTATGTTGGCCCGAATTCATGCTTCATCTTCTTTTCTGGTTAACTAAATTACAAGATCATGTATTTAGTAATTAGGAAGAAAGTTCTACATTTCTTAAGATCATTAGGATGTAGAAATTCTAGGTTATAGCATCATGGACATGGATTTGAAATTCAGAAATTAAGTAGGAACTTGCTAGCATTTTTATAGATTATGTAAATCAACCCAAGAGCTTAAATTCCTCTCATCTTATTTCTTATCATTTTATGCTATTGTTATATCTTTGTTCTAAACCAACTTCATATTTCTATCTTTTAATTTTTATGCTTAAGTACTAAATTTTATATCAATAAGGACACCTATCCCTTGGGTTCGATAATCTTTTATATTACGCGATAGTAAATTGTTCACTTGCAATTTTCTTATCAAGTTTTTGGCGCCGTTGCCGGGGATAGGTTCTTTCAAGTTCTTGTTATTATTTTGTTTAGTGCTTTTTATTAAAAAAGTATTAAAAAAAAATATTATTTGTGTTATGAACTGGTGTTGCTAATTTTGCTTGCTGAGTATTGTCAGGTGCAATGGCTGAAACATTTGAGCAAAGGGAGGCAAAATTCCGGGCTAAACTTGAGATAGAATATGAAAAAAAGAAGCAGGAAGCTTTCACTCTTGTTGACGAATTTAATTTTAATTCAAAGTGTAAGCGGAATGCGGGATTTTTGCCAACCCCTGAGCAAGAATGTAAGGCCATGGAAGAGTTACAAGTAAAGATACAAGGCATTCTGAGGAGGCAGCCCAGGGAAGAACAACAACCACTTGTTCATGAAAATGAACTTGTGGTTCAAAAAGAGGAGGTGAAAGAAACCTCCATTGTAGAATTTGTCCTTAAAGACAAATTGGAGATGGAGGAAGAAGAACCTCAAGGAACCTATGCTATAGGTTCACAATGGCAAGGAAAAGAACAAGGAAGGGAAAATTTATTTATTCCTTCCATTTTTAATTTGAATGTTGTTGCCTTGCTAGCTGAAAATTCATTGGGCACTATGTTGTACTTGTGCCAAAATATGCATGATTTGCGGGGTCTAAAGAATTTTGTAATAGACCCCGGTTGAAAAGTAATTAGTGGAAGGGTCTATCTCGGACCTTAACATTGAGCTGGTTGGGAGACAACCCAACTTAGGATAGTTTAATTTTCTGTCTTTTAATTTTCTGCACCATCTTTGTAAATAAATAAATAAAAAAATTCTATGTTTTTGCTGCAGGAGAGGCCAGCGCTCAAGCGCTGGAGGCCAACGCTCAAGCGTTAGGCCCCTGCTTATCACCTCTGATTCCAGTTGATCCCAGCGCTTAGGCGCTGGAGGGCTAGCGCTCATGCGCTAAGCCCCTGGAATCCCATCTTTTTATTTTCTATTTTCCAGCGCCATAGCGTTGGAACCCAGCGCTCAGGCGCTGGGACCTCTGATGCCCAGTTTTTATTTTAATTCCAGCGCCCAAGCGTTGGCATCCCCAACGCTCAAGCGCTGGAGCTCGGGCAGTTTGCTTTTTTTTTTTTTTTTTTTACTTTTGTTTGCTGTTTTTAGTTTTTAATAAATTTTGTGTTCACCATTTTCTGAAAGTTTTAAATTCTTTGAGTTTTCCCTTGTTTCTACAATGGTTTTAATTTTTGGGAACTCAAGAATTCTTGTTTTTAAGGTGGACACACATTTTCAACCCATGATCTTTTGTGTTGTTTTTGGGACTAACAAGTCAAGCAAGCTTTGCTTGTGAGACTTTTGTTTGTTCAATGTTACAGGATAGGTAACAAAAAGAGGGAGAGCCCTCTTGAACTTGGATGTCAAAGTGATTTTTTACATTGAGGTTCCCTTGGACCTTTGTGGAAAATTTGTTACTATACCAGCTTGTTTTTATTTTTGTCTTTCTTTTTTTAGTTTTATTTTTATTTTTAGTTTAGTTTTTCTGTTTTATTTTTGCATGAGTCTTGAGTATATTATCCATTCTGAATATTGCTATAGCTTTGTGAAATGCTTTATCTGATTGAACTGCTTTGTGAAAAATTCTATGTTTTTAAGCAGTTAGGATTGCATGCTGTAGAAAGGATTTTTGATGTCTTGATTGTTTGGTTGTTGGCTAAGTTTTTTTCTGAGTTCTAAAAGGGTACCACTTACCCTATCTTTTTCTGAGAGCTGAGGACTCTGAATTCTTGATTGTGAAATTTTTCTGCCTTGTGTTGCATGTTGATTGGAGTTTTGTATACTTTGTGAGTTGAGAAGAGATTATAGGCATTTTTGAAAACTCAGATCTTTGCTTGAAATTGTTATATCCACTAGTAGCCCCTTTTGAGCCTTAAAAGAGTCATTCTTTGGAGCCTACTTTGTGTGATAATTTTTCAGTTGTTATAGTGATGCATGTGCTGATTTGTTAGAGCTGTATTTGTGGGTTTCTCTCTAAAAAAAAAAAAAAAAGTTGAAAAAATAAGGTATGTGCCTTAAGGAAAAAAATAATAATGAAGTAGTGGGGTGAGAAAGAGTATGAGGGGAGTAAAATTCAAGTCATTCATCCCATACATTCCACTACTTTGTTCAAAAAAAAAAGAAAAGGAAAAAATTGAGAGAACCCTTGTGTTGAATTGTTGAAGCTCTTAGTCAAGGAAAAAATCACTTAACAACAAAATTTCTGAGTCAGCCAATAGAGTTGCCAAGTCTTGAAATCCACACCTTGAATTGTTCAACCCTTTGGCCAAGTTATAACCTTCAAAAATCTCTTCAAAATCACTTGGTTGCTTTACTTCAGTTTTGATTTGAATTATAGGCAGGATTATTGAGCTTTCTTGTTTTCATGGAGGATATTATTTTGTGAGCTTAATTGATGAACTCAAACATGTTATAAGCCAAGCCTAAACTTTCTTGATTCTTTGTCTATAAAACATGCATGTCTTCCTTTTCTGCTAAGCTTTCTTTGAAAGGTTTCTGTGCTTCAAGTTGTAATCAGATAAAACTTTCTCAAAACCCAGGGACGAGTTTTTCTTTAAGTTTTGTCGCTTGAGGACAAGCTGTCGTTGGGTATAGTGGTGTGATGAGTGGATTTTATATGATGTTTTTAGGCTATTTTTAGTCTTTTTATTTTATTATTTTTGAGTCTCATATAGGTTTTTTTATTGTTTTTATGTAGATTTTATTTTTATTTTGCATTTTGCATATAGATTAGATTTTTTGTGTTTTTCTATCTTTATTTTATATTTTTAGGGATTTTTCTAGTTATTTTATATTTTTAGGAAAAGCTGGTTAGTTATCATTTTTTGGGCCAGGGACCAATTTGTAAAGTTTCAGGAAGTCAGGGACCAAGTTGTAAAAGTTCAAGAGTGGAGGACTTAAAGTGGAGATTGAGAGAATATGAGGGCTTGAATTGAAGTGCTAACCAAGGGAGGACCAAAGTGAAAAAGAAAAATATGAAGAGTCACTCTCCAATTTAGCACATGGAAAAAATGTTTAAAGAATTGATGAAGGGTTTCAGAACTGATCAAGGCTGGTTAGTGGCTTTTTATGGCCATCAAAACCCACTACCATGAATGAAGAAGGAAGAACAAGCAAGAAGATGAAGAAGCAGCGTCCCAGCGCTCATGCGTTGGGATCCTAGCGCTCCAGCGCTGGGGTTCTGACTAGATGATGAGTCAGATTGTGTCCCAGCGCCCAAGCGTTGGAAAGCCAGCGCTCAAGCGCTGGGCCTCGGACAGAAAGTGGATTTTTAATGCATCCTAGCGCCCAGGCGTTGGGAAAGCCAGCGCGCAAGCGTTGGAGGCTGGATTTTTACTATAAATAGGGCCCTTTGCTTCACTTGTAAGACACACCTTCATAGAATACAACAAGTATTCTCTCTTTCTCCCTCTTGAGCATTGTTCCTAGGACTTGTGGGAAGCCATATTTGAGCTCCTATCCAGGGTAATTCAATGACTCAATTAGCCATGCTTGGCTAATTCTTCTTTAAGTTTCTTGGGTTGTAGTAGTTTATAAATTATGTTTTAGTATTGTTTCTACCTTTCTGAGTTTTATTTTCAGTTCTTGTTTTATTTCCTTGCTCATATTGTTATCTTGCTGTACACAAGAAGTTTTACTTATTACTTATGTCATAAGATCATTTGATGAGTAGTAAGGGAACTAGGATCTAAAAAAGGTTATAAGTATATATCTCTAAAGATCATTAGGATAGACGTAACCTTATGTTGGCCCGAATTCATGCTTCATCTTCTTTTCTGGTTAACTAAATTACAAGATCATGTATTTAGTAATTAGGAAGAAAGTTCTACATTTCTTAAGATCATTAGGATGTAGAAATTCTAGGTTATAGCATCATGGACATGGATTTGAAATTCAGAAATTAAGTAGGAACTTGCTAGCATTTTTATAGATTATGTAAATCAACCCAAGAGCTTAAATTCCTCTCATCTTATTTCTTATCATTTTATGCTATTGTTATATCTTTGTTCTAAACCAACTTCATATTTCTATCTTTTAATTTTTATGCTTAAGTACTAAATTTTATATCAATAAGGACACCTATCCCTTGGGTTCGATAATCTTTTATATTACGCGATAGTAAATTGTTCACTTGCAATTTTCTTATCACCGTCCATCCCACCGCCCTCTACGGTCACTTTGAAATTACTGTCCACCCCATTGTCTTCAACCTAACAGACACACATGTGATGACAACCGACAAATAACCATGAACCAACAGTTCCTCAACTAGCACAAACTTATAATCATCAAATAATTTAGTTCCTCAAATCCTCAACAACATATTATCAAATCTTTCAACACAACACTATAATTAATCAAGGAATATCATCAACAAGAAATAAATCATGCTATCTCATTCACATGCAATCACAATAAAACATGCACGACTCAAGACTCTCTAGGACGTGAGTTACACTTACCTTCTAACGTAGAATCGCATCGGCTTTGCGTCCAACATTCGCCTCCTCTCTTCATCAAACATTAAGTCCCCCCCGCAGAGCCATCATCCGCAACCCCTAGCCTTCCATCTTCACTTCCATTACCGAACCCAAAACCATTGAATAGAATCCTAAAAAAGTAACGTGATCATGTGTCACATTCTTGCTCACATGATACTAATTCAATAACACATTAAAAACACAAGGATGCTATCAATCTTGTACTATACGTAGACTTGCACAAAATGATATACTGCAATATGTCAAGTTACTTTTCTACAAACACAAATCATGGAAATATTATCTTTTTCAACAAACACAAATAAAACCTCTCCACCATGCAATTGTAAATTCCAAGAACGTACCAATTTTGAGCCACAACCACAATTCATTGATTTTCCGAATTAGAGCAACCTCACCATCTAAAATTCATGAATCATGTAAATTCAAAGTCCTAGGGTTCTCAAGAATCGATTCTCAGCAAGAAAGAACTTCTATATAATTGAATTCACAAACAAAATTTGCATTCCTAAGAACCCATTAGTGAAATTCAAAAATCCCCAATTCAAACCCTAAATTCAGAGATTTAATTGAGAAAGGGGAAAAAGACTTACCTGGAACAGAGAAGAGAGGGACAAAATTGATGTTCAATAAAGCAGTGAAGAACAGAGACGAACCAGTGAGGAGTAGGTCATGAGTGAAAGAGAAGGAAGAGTGAGTGATGAAGCAGTGTTCGAGGTCGACAGTGGCGCTCGAGTAGAGGAGGAGGATCAGCGACAGAAGAGCCTTGAACGGGGTGGAGGAGTGGCGACAGTGTCGCGGACCGGCGGTGCGGTGAACGGTGCAAGCAGTGACGGTGGAAACAAGACCATGCACTGGAGGAAGAGATGGTGATGGTGCTGGGATATGGGGAAGAGGGAAGAAGATTCAGCGACAGTAGTGGCACGATGGTCTTGGCTTGGAAGTTTGAGGTGGCGACGATTAGGCTTTGGATGGAGACAAACAGAAGTGACGACGATAGTGGTTCGATGAGGGAGAGGAAGGACGATTTGGTGATGAGGATGACGCTTCAGTGAAGGAGAGGGTCGATGGTGATGAAGTGAAGGTGTGGAGGTTCCAGAAGAGGATTATGGTTCAGGGGTTTGTAATGGAGTAAATTGAGAGGTGAGTTGAGAGGGAGAGTTGAATTTAAGAGAGAATATGTTATTTGAGTTTTCAGGAATTAGATTTCTCATTCCATCACCCAATTTCAAATCCTACCATATTTTCTAATATACCCAAAATACCCCAACATAAAAAAACCCTTATAAACCCCACACCCCGATAGTGTTTTGTTTTTCGGTATGTATATCTCAGAAGGCTTTATGTTTCTGGGATTTAGAACCCGGTAAGCAACAACAACTGACGTCCTGTTAAACTCCAGCTTATAGAACTCGGAAGCTAAATATCATTCCGGGATTTATATTCTCAAAAGATATTTTAATTTTTATTACGAGATTTCAAAACCCGGTTTGTAAAAAAAACCTTCTGTGTTTACAATTCCCGAAAATTTATTCATATTGTTTCAATATCATTCTGGGATTTAAATCCCCGGAAGATATTTTAATTTGTATTCCGGGATTTCAAAACCCGGTTTCTAAAAAAACATCCAGGTTTACGATTCCCGGAAATTTTGTGAAATTGATTCAATATCATTTCGGGATTTGAAAACTCGGAATGTTCATCACCATAGGGGTAATTAGGGAAATTACTACACAAAACTGGGGTTCCAAATTGGGTCCTGGGGTGGGAAATCAAACTCCCTTTCAGTTTTACTTCTCTTTCTCTTGACCAAAATCTTTATCCTAATTTCAGAGATAAATATTCTTTCTCTAAATTCATACGCGTTCTTAATAGGGTAAAACACACTCTAGTTTAATTTAACTAGGTTCATAATCTAAAAAACCAATTAATATATAATAAAATAAAATTTAATATATATATATATATATATATATATATATATATATATGCTAAAGTAGCACTGACTAATATTATTATTCTTTTTCTTCTCCTTTTACAATAAAAAACCATTTATAATAAAAACATATATATAATAAAACAATATCAACTAATACAAAGTTCATTCCAATAATAATAAAGTCAATGAAAAGGTCAAACAAGGATCAAACAGAAACTACTAATCAGTTCAAGGACCAAAATATAATTATTAAAATTCGAGGGTCTTACACAAATCGATCTTCGAGAAAACAGCCGCTCCCCGAAGTTGGTCCATCAAATCATCAATCCTAGGCAAAGGATAACGATTCTTCACTGTCACCTTATTCAGTTATCTATAGTCCACACAAAGTCGTGATCTACCATCCTTCTTCACGAGTAGTACAGGTGCTCCCCATGGAGAAACACTGGGTTGAATGAAACCCTTAGCCATGAGATCATCTATCTGCCTCTTCAGCTCCGCCAATTCTGCTGGTGCCATCCGGTATGGTGCAATGGAAATCAGTCCGGTTCCAGGAAGCAAGTTGATCGAAAACTCTGTATCACGAACAGGGGTATCCCTGACACATCCTTAGGAAAAACATCTTCAAAGTTACGAACGATGGGAATACTCTAGATGCCATCCGTCAACGATTCTCCAACACTTGTTGCTAACAGAACCTTCAAAGCTGCTCTTCTTAGGGAGGACTTCGAAAGAAAAGAGTCCAAGAACTCAGACATCCTCAATTCAGGAACAATTACCTCCTTATTGGCGCAATCTAGTACAAAATGGTGAAGAGAAAGCCAATCCATGCCTATGATCACGTCTAAGTGTTTAAGGGGTAAACAGATTAAGTTCGCAGTGAACTCTCTATCCCAGAACCTCGAAGAAAAATTCAGACAAACAGAGGCTGCAGTTAAACTTTTGGCAGCAGGGATAGATACCACCATGTTGAACGGCAAATCTAAAACAGGAAAACCTAGTTTTACCACACAATCAACAACAATAAAGGAGTGAGTAGCTCGCGAGTCAAATAATACAGAAAGAGGTATACCAGTAATGTTAGAATGATCCTTGATCAACTCATCAACAACATCAGTTGCCTCTCCAGTAATGTTATAGATCCTGCCATGAGTGGTAGGGCGCTTCCCTCGAGTAGCATCAGCAGCACCTTCAGCCTTCGGAACCCGACAGTCTCTAGCAGCATGTCCTGGTTTCTGACAGTTCCAGATTACAATGGAATTCGTAGCACAGGTACTAGCATAATGCCCTTTATGGTTGCACTTATAACAAAGAATGTCCTCAATTGGCTTCGGAGTTCCCCGAACGCCCAAGTTACCTCCTACAGGTCGGTCGGACTCAAAAGAACGCCTCTTGGCTTGTGATCGTTGGTAAGGATTCTTCCCTTTGTCATCTCTAGCTGGATGGGAACCGGCTGGTCCTCCACTTCCTTGTTGCTTACTTCGACAAGCGTCAATGGCCTCAATGCCTTTCGCTTTTTCCACCAACTGTTGGTATCGCTCAATCCCCAATGGTTGTACAGCTCTCTGCAGATCATAGTTCAACCCGTCGATGAATCGTTCGCACATGAATTCCTCATCGATCTGGCCTCTGAAGTAACTAAAGTGTCTGGCCAATGACTCCAACTTCGCAGCAAACTCAACAACTTATTTGTTCCCTTGCCTCAGCTCTATGAGTTCCTTCTCCCTAGCATCCCTAGCACTACGAGGATAGTACTTTGCCAGAAAAACCCTCTTGAAGGACTCCCAAGTAACTTCTTGGTGATTTGCCTCCATCATAGCTCTGGCACAGTTCCACCAGTGCTCAGCCTCTCCAGATAGTAAGTACGCGGTGTAGTTCACCCTGGTTGTAACAGGGGTCTGCAAAAAGATGAAGATCTTCTCGATCTCCTACAGCCATAAATCAGCCTCCTTTGGATCATACCCTCCAAAAAACTTGGGTGGATCCTGTCTCTTAAAGTCGTGTAGTCCTTTCATTTGAGAAAAATCCTGTTCTCTCTCTGCCTTCTGAGTCTGTGCAGTAGCAGTTGCAGCAATCCGATTTGCATCCTCCTCCGCACGAGCAGCAGTAAGATTTGCTTGATGCGTCATTAGCGTTTTCATATTAGTGATGGCAGCAACCATCTGGTTAAATGCGTTCTGATCTGTCATTTCTGTGTTTTGATTCGTCAACCTCTTACTCTTGTTAAGAAAGTTAACGATGTAAGTATAGATAGCAACCTGAGAGGGGGGGGGTGAATCAGGTTTACCCGATTTTCGCCTTGATACCTTCTTACTTTCAAGATGAATATAAATACAAACGATTGCAGTGGAAATAAGCGTTGCTTGAAAGTAAAGATGAAGGTAAGAAGAATGCACACGCAGAATTTTATCCTAGTTCACCTTCTATCCACCGAAAGCTATGTCCAGTCCCTCAAGAAAAGCCCTTGAGGATTTTTCCACTATTGATAAAAATCTCTTACAAGTCCTTACACCAAGTACATTAAGAATTTCTATCAACCACCTGTGAAAGCACACCACTTTCAACAGCCCCTGAAAGCACACCACTTTCAGTCTCTGAAGGCAAACCACCTTCAATCCCTGAAGGCTAAACTACCTTCAATCCACACCCTGAAAGTACACCACTTTCAGTAACAACAACCCTTCACCGAGACCCACGGTGAATACTCAATCTACCAGAAAGAGATGAAGAAGAGTTTACAATATGGCTGTATCAATCCTTTAACATTCAAGCGGATTGATCATGAGAATTATGCTTTGAGGCTCTTAAGCATAAGAAGGCTTTCTTGATTCTGAGTTCCTCAAAATATGAACAACTAAAGTGTTCTCTTAACAATGAAGAACATGAACTCAGAATTTAGGCTCTTTGAAAGTATAAGTATCAAAAGACTAATGAATGAATAATTTTAGCAAAGCTTTGGCCTAATAATGTATTCTCATGTGTTGTATGTTTCTGGACTCAAATGGACTTTATATAGGCAAGAGAAACGACCTTGAACCAATGCAACCCTTCCCAAAAGGTTTGAGACACAATGGTTCATGAAAAGATGCAACTTTTCGGGTATGTAATCGATTACATTACTTAGGTAATCGATTACACTAAAATCCGTTACTGTTTAAATTTCAAATTCAAATATGTAATCGATTACAAGCAAGAAGTAATCAATTACTTTCCTAGGTGTAATCGATTACCAAAAAGCTGAAATCGATTACACTCTAGTCCAATATCCAGAAACTTGAACTTTTAAGATCGGCTTGAGATATACTACATCTTTTAAATTATAAAAACATTAAACTTGATTAGCTTAGATGTTTTAAGGGTGCCTTTATGCTTGAGAAGCCTTTAGAAGCATAACTCTCCTAAACTAAGACTTTTAGGTAGATGTTGAAACATATAGCACTGTTTCCTCTAAGACTTATTTTCTTCTTTTTGCCAATGAGTTTGTCGTCACCAAAACCTCAGCCAGGGTCAGGAGCAAGACCTTCTTCACATCAGGTTCTCCCAATTTTCGCCTTAATACAACTCACTACTTTCAAGATTAAGATGATCACAATAAAAAATTGCGAATGCAGCGGAAATAAGCGTTGCTTGAAAGTAAAAGATAAAGGTTAGGAGAATAAACACATAGGTTTTATCCTGGTTCACCTTCAATCCACCGAAGGCTACGTCCAGTCCCTCAAGAAACCCCTCGAGGATTTTTCCACTATTGATAAAAACTTCTTACAAGTACTCACACCAAGAACCTTAAGAATTTCTATCAACAACCCTGAAAGCAAACCACTTTCAGATCCTAAAAGCAAACCACTTTCAGAACAACCCACCTTCACCGAACCCTACGGTGAATATTCACTCAACCAGAATGAAGATGAAGAATAATTTCTAACCGGCTAAATCAATCGTTTAATACAAGAATGGATTGTTCATATGAGTTATGCTTTTAGGCTCTTAAGCATATGAAGGCTCTTTTAATTCCGAGTTCTTCAATATTTGAACAGCATGTGTGTTCTTTTACAATGAAGAATAATGAACTCAGAATATAGGCTCTTGAAAGTTTAAGAACAAAGGTTTAATTTGATATGAAAGAGTAGTTCAGGTGTGTTTTAAGCCTATGCCATGTGTTATTCGTTTCTGGACTCAAATGGAATATTTATAGGCATAAGGGATCATCCATGAACCAACACAACCATTCCCAAACGTTTTGAGACACGATGGTTCATGAAAAATTACAACTGTCGAGCATGTAATCATTACAGTACTTAGGTAATCGATTACGCTATGTGATTGTTGCTATTTGAATTTCAAAATCAAACATGTAATCGATTACAAGCAACCTGTAATCGATTACTTGCCTTTGTGTAATTGATTACCTTTAGGGTGTAATCGATTACACTCAAGTCCTTTTTCCAGAAAATGAAACCTTAAGATCAACTTGAGTTTTCCTACCACTTTTAACTTATGAAAAGGTCAAACTCAAATACTTTTAATTGTTTTAGAGCCTTCGTACTTAAAGAGACCTTGGAAGCATAACTTACCGAACTATATAAGACTTAGTTAATGCTTGAACCCTTGAGGATGCTTGAGACATGTTGCACTGGTTCTTCTAAGTCTTCTTTTCATCTTTTTGTACATGAGTTTGTCGTCATCAAAACCTCTGCCTGGGTCAGGAGCTAGACCTTCTTCACAATCTCCCCCTTTTTGATGATGGCAAACACATGCTTTAGTCTTTGAAGATCATCATTGTTGTTTATGTCAGAACTCCCCCTGTCGGATGCAACTCCCCCTTTATGTTTCACTTGTAGCTTTCCTGTAAATGATCTTTAAAAAAGCATAGAGCCTTTCTCCCTCTTTTGACATCACCAAAAAGAAGAAAAGACCTAATATATTCTATACAGGCTAACAAGGAATATTGACATTTAAAGCGTAGGGAGTGGAGGTAAGTAAGTAATAACTTGAAAAACAAACATCACACTTAATTTAAGTATAAGAAAGAAGTAGTTCAAACAAACAATCAAAGATAAAAGTTATTATAGACCAGTACTGAAACAAAAATTATAATATCTATAAAAGTTTAACGGTCAGCAGAGGAATCATCAGAATCGATGGGCTCAAGCACGCGAATGTCATGGCCACTATCGTGGAGTATCCAAGAAAGTGTGTCAATACCGAAGTCATGAAATAGACCAAGATGAGAGAGAATAGTAGAGTTGACACATTTGAAAGTAGCAGACCGCACGTCATACAACCTTGTAATGGGTACTCCAGAGTGGATGAGGATGCGAGTATGGCAGAGGCATAAGAAAGGAATCAGCATCATCTCTGAATTTCATCATGTGATTCATGACAAGAAACGCCCAGTTGATCCTTTGGCAGTGAATAATACCATATAGAATCTGCAACTCCAACTCACTAATGTGAGCAAGAATATCTTCTAGGGGCAAGATGATCTGATGGAGGAAGTAGTGGAGCAGATGGTTGGTTGTTGTGAGGACATCCACATGATAAGGACACGAGGTTGTATGTAGAGGATGAATCTTTTGCAGTTCGGAAGGCCTGAAGTGGCAAAGGGATTGATAGAACAAATCTTGATTGTAATCAGGCCAAGGACAAGGAAAATTTGTGCCTAATTTGGCACCATGAGATGGAAGACCTAGACACCGTCCGAAGGTGGTAAGGGTAAGTTGAATGGTAGTGCCTTTGACAAAACTTATAAGCCCATCTCCTTGAATGTCCAGATTGCAATAAAATACTTTCACCAATTCTGGATAATATGGGCTGTCCATGGAAATGAACTCCTCAAGAGATTGATTTCCCAAAAGAGCGGGAAATGTGAAGCCTGCCTCAGTGAAGGAATTTAAGTCGCCATATACTGGTTTCCTGATAGTTTGATGAAGAAACCGAGTGACGAATCGAGTTCGTTGTTCTGGTGTCGTTAGAAGGCAAGATAGGTTCATGGGATGAGGAGGTCTGAATGCAGAAGACAAGAATGGGGTGAATGACATGTTGGACCTTGTGTGGAAACTTGTACAAGGTTGAATGTTCAAGATTTTTTAGGCTAAGAGGTTGAAGATGATAGGAATTTGTATTTGTAAGAGAATTCTGATGTAAATGAAACAATTTGTTTATATAAATCAAGTATGTAATTGATTACAGACGTTGTGTAATCGATTACTTGACAATTTTTGAGGATTTGAATTTCAAAAAGAATAGGAGGGAAAGGAATTTTAGTTCAAATATGTGGCTGTTTTGAATGTGCAATCGATTACAAAAGGTTATGGTAAGAACAGAAGCATTAACTTCGAATGGGTAATCGATTACAGAATATGGTAATCGATTACCAGATTTTTCTGGAAAAGCACAAGGACTAGAACACTTACGTTAATCGATTACAGAATATGGGTAATCGATTACTTAAAATCTTTGTTTAAGATCTAGACTATATTTTCCTATGTAATCGATTACTAGATAGGTGTAATCGATTACTGAAATAGAGAATCACATATAGAAGCTTATAAACCGAAAATCAAACATGTGTAAGACACATAATCATATATCAGGTTCATCTAATATGCCTAATTCTCTTCTAATTTTAAAGAATGAATCTTTGGGAAGAGGTTTAGTAAATATGTCAGTTAATTTGTTATATGTATCTACAAATGAAAGCTCTATATCTTTTCTCAGAACGTGATCTCGAAGAATGTGATGTCTAATATCAATGTGCTTCGTTCTAGAATGCATGATGGGATTTTTGGTAAGATTGATGGCACTTGTATTATCACATTTGATAGGGATGCAGCCCAGCTCTAAGCCGTAATCTTTGAGTTGTTGTTTGAGTCATATCGTTTGTGCACAACAACTTCCTGCAGCAATATACTCTGCTTCTGCAGTACTTAGAGCAACACATGCTTGCTTCTTACACGACCAAGAAACAAGTGCATTTCCCAGTAAGTGACAAGTACCACTTGTACTTTTTCTCTCAGTTTTGCATCCAGCAAAATCTGAAATAGAATATCCAATCAAATCACACACTCCCTTTGGGATACCACAAACCAACATTTGAAGTTCCTCTTAAATATTTGAAAATCCTTTTCACAGAACTCAAATGAGATTCCCTAGGAGATACTTGATATCTAGCACATAGACATACACTGAACATAATATCAGGTCTACTTGCTGTTAAATAAAGAAGAGATTCGATCATATCTCTGTATTTGGTAATTTCCACTGGTGATCCAGACTCATCTTGATCTAGATATGTATTTGACCCCATTGGTGTAGCTATGACTTTGCAATCATCCAAATCATATTTCTTTAAAAGCTCTTTGCAGAATTTGGATTGATTTATGAATATTCCATCTTTAGATTGCTTGATTTGCAATCCTAAAAAGAAGTTTAACTTTCCCATCATAGACATCTCAAATTCTTCTTGCATCATGTTAGAGAATTCCTTGCATAGAGATTCGTTAGTGGAACCAAAAATAATATCATCCACATAAATTTGAACTAATAACGTATTACCTTTGGTCTTCTTAATGAATAGCGTTGTATCAGCCTTAGCCTTTTGAAATCCTTTTTCACAAAGGAATGTACTCAATCTGTCATACCATGCTCTTGGGGCTTGCTTGAGACCGTAAAGGGCTTTCTTCAATTTGAAGACATGTGAAGGATGCTTAGGATCTTCAAATCCTTGTGGTTGCGTCACATATACCTCCTCTTGAATATATCTGTTCAAGAAAGCGCTTTTGACATCCATTTGATATAATGGGAAGTCTAAAGAGCAAGCATAAGCCAATAGAAGTCTTATGGCTTCCCATCGAGCAACTGGTGCATAGGTTTCATCAAAGTCAATTCCTTCTTCTTGATTATTACATTGTGCTACCAGTCTTGCCTTGTTTCTGAATATTATGCCATTTTCATCCAATTTATTTCTAAACACCCACTTCGTTCCAATGACATGCTTGTCAATGGGCTTCGGAACCAATTCCCATACTTGATTTCTTTCAAATTGGTTCAATTCTTCTTGCACTGGTACTATCCCATACTCATCTTCTAGAGCATCATTGACCTAAGAAGGTTCTGTTAGTGAAATAAATGCCATGTTTAAGACTGAATCATTTAAGCGTAGTCTTGTTGAAACTCCTTTTGATATGTCACCTATGATGTTGTCAATGGGATGATCTCTGTGTGTTCTCCATCCATTTGGAAACTCATAAGTGGCATCTTCAACTTGTTCTATCGGTTCTGATTCTTGCTCTATTTGCTATTGATGGTCATCCTTGATTACGTTTTCTTCCTCATCATAATCAGGAAAAATAGTTTTATCCTTATTTGAAGAGTTAGACTGGTCAAAAGAGACATGAACTGATTCTTCAACTACTAGAGTTTTCTTGTTGAAGACTCTATATGCTTTGCTTGTCAAAGAATACCCAAGGAATATACCTTCATCAGATTTTTCATCAAACTTACCAAGGTTTTCCTTACCGTTGTTCAAGACAAAGAATTTTGATCCAAAAGCATGCAAATGAGCAGTGTTGGGTTTTCTTCCTTTGTACAATTCATAAGGAGTCTTCTTCAGTATTGGCCTTATGAGTACTCTGTTGGATACATAGCATGCAGTACTTACTGCATCAGCCCAACAGTATTCAGGGAGATTGGATTCACTTAGCATGGTCATTGCTAGTTCTTTTAGTGACCTGTTCTTCCTTTCTACAACACCGTCTTGTTGTGGTGTTCTTGGTGCAGAGAAGTTATGTGAAATTCCACTTTCATCACATAATTCTTGAAATAGATGATTCTGAAACTCTCCACCATGGTCACTTCTTATAGAAGAAATTTTCAAAGCTTTTTCATTTTGAACAAGCTTTGCATATCTCTTAAATGCATTGAAGGCCTCATTCTTATGAGATAAGAATATAGTCCATGTGTACCTTGAGTAATCATCAACAATTACTAGAGCAAAATAATTACCTCCAAAACTTCTAGTCCTTGATGGTCCAAATAAATCCATGTGAAGTAGTTGGAGTGGTCTTGTAGTTGAAACTATATTCTTGAGTTTGAATGATACCTTGGTTTGCTTTCCTTTCTTACATGCATCACAAAGCTTATCCTTTTCGAATCTTTTCTTTGGAAGATCAATAACTAGATCATATTTGACTAGTTTATTTAAATGATCCATGTGGATATGAGCCAGTCTTCTATGCCAAAGCCATGAATCATTGTTGTTCTTGGCTAATAAGCATCTAACATTTGATGGAATTTCATCCAAAGATATCATGAAGACTTTATTAACCTTATATCCTGGGAACTTGATTTCTTTAGTTTTCACATCTCTCACCACACAGATATCATTTATAAAACCAACTTTCAAGCCTTTGTCACATAATTGACTATTACTCAACAGGTTATGCTTCAACCCATCAACATAAAGTACTTTACCAATGATGGTTTGAGGGGGCGTACCTATCCTTCCAATGCCAAGTATTTTCCCTTTCTCATTATTACCATATGTGACATAACCCTTTTCTCTGGGCATAAGATATGAAAACTTTGTTTTGTCTTATGTCATGTGTAATGAGCAGCCACTATCAAGATACCATAAGTCGCTTGCTGCTTTCATGCACACCTACAAAATAGAGTTTAAACTTGGGTGTTAGGTACCCAATGTGCTTTGGGTCCTTCAATGTTAGTGAATTTCTTAATCCACATGTATTCCTTATTTGGTACTCCTACATTCTTGTAATAGCACCTGTTAGGAGTATGTCCTATTTTATTGCAATAAGTGCACGAATATTTATTGTATCCTGAGGTATGCCTAGGAATAGGATTGATCTTCTTAGAGTATCTCTGATGATAACTCTTTCTATTGTTTATAGTTCTAGAAGATCTAGTATTCTCATATTTAGAAGTTCCTTCACCTTTGTTTGGTTTAAGAAAGATAGTTTTCTTAACTTCTTTTGTCTTTGACTGAGATGAGTATCATAATCCAACTTTATTACTAGAGTGTCTTTGTATACTTAGGATATCCTAGTTTTTGCTTTCCTATATTGAAGTTAAGAACTCTTTGTTGAATACTGTCTATTTTCTCTTCTAACGAACTACACTTAGTACATTCATGTGGAATGTCTAATTTAGATTTTACTACATCTAGTTCATCTTGTAAAGTTCTACACTTAAGTTCTAATAAAGAGATAATAGCATTTTTCTTACTACGAACTTTAGAAAAACTTTGACATAATTTAAACACATTTTCAATGGCAAATTCTAAATCATGAAATGAAATATTACTGCTTCTTCCTTTTCATAGTCAGATGAAGAACTCGCGTCATTTTCATCTCATGCGATATATGCTCTTCGAGAGGTTGAATATTTCTTTCCAAACTTTTCCTTCAAACCATGTTTCTTCTTTTGAAGGTTTGGGCACTCCATTTTGTTGTGTCCCAGTTTTCCACACTCAAAGCATGTAAATTTCTGATAGGAGGAAGGCTCACTATTCTTTTGGAAATTTCTATTATTATTAAACTTCATACCTTTCCTTTTGAATAGCTTTCCAAGATTCTTCACAAGAAGATTCATATTTTCATTGACGTCCTCTTCAGAATCTGTATCATATTCCTCTTTGATGCTTTCCTTTTCTTTTGGAGAGATGGACCGATACTTCTTCTCATGTTGTTCATGTTCTTCAAGACGGTTCAACTCCAATTCATGTTCTTGGAGTTTTCCAAAGAGAGTTGCTAGAGTCATATTAGACAAACTTTTCTTTTCAGAAATGGTCGTAACCTTTGGTTGCCATGCTCTTGTAAGTGATCTTAATACTTTCATGTTTAGATCACTCCTGGAAAATTCTTTACCAAGTGCAATCAAATGGTTAGTCAAATGAGTAAAACATTTTAGTATATCCAATACCTTTTCACCAGGGAGCATTCCGAACATCTCATATTCTTATGATTGGGTATTGATTTTTGATCTTTTGACTTCATCTATTCCTTCATGGGTTACCATCAATGTATCCCATATTTCTTTTGAAGTTATGCATGTTGATACTCTGAAGAATTCATCCATGCCAAGAGCAGATGTAAGAATGTTCATACCTTTAAGGTCATATTGAACTTTCTTCTTGTCTTGATGACTCCATGTGTTTTCTGGTTTTGGTTGTCTTCTATCAACCACTTCATTCATTGGTATAAATGGACCTTCTTCAATGGCTTTCCATATTTCCACATCCAATGACCTTATGAAAATCTTCATCTTGATTTTCCAGAAGTAATAATGGTCTCCATTGAAGTATGGTGGCCTGTTTATGTTGAATCCCTCACTAGTTCCATGACCAGAAGAGGATGCCATCTTTTCCCGGATCTTAGGAGAAAATTACCTAAACTTACGCTATGATACCAATTGTAAGTATAGATAGCAACCTGAGAGGGGGGGGGGGTGAATCAGGTTCTCCCAATTTTCGCCTTAATACAACTTATTACTTTCAAGATTAAGATGACCACAATCGGTAATTGCCAATGTAGCGGAAATAAGCGTTGCTTGAAAGTAAAAGATAAAGGTTGGGAGAAGGCACACGCAGGTTTTATCCTGGTTCTTCTTCAATCCACCGAAGGCTACGTCCAGTCCCTCAAGAAACCCGTTGAGGATTTTTCCACTATTGATAAAAACTTCTTACAAGTACTAACACCAAGAACCTTAAGAATTTCTATCAACAACCCTGAAAGCAAACCACTTTCAGATCCTGAAAGAAAACCACTGTCAGCACAACCAACCTTCACTAAACCCTACAGTGAATATTCACTCAACCAGAATGAAGATGAAAAAGAATTTCTAACCGGCTGAATCAATCCTTTAATACAAGAATGGATTGATCATATGAGTTATGCTTTTAGGCTCTTAAGCATATGAAGGCTCTTTTAATTTTGAGTTCTTCAATATTTGAACAGCATGTGTGTTCTTTTACAATGAAGAATAATGAACTCAGAATATAGGCTCTTGAAAGTTTAAGAACAAAGGGGGGGGGGGTGAATCAGAGTTGCCCCGATTTTCGCGTAATAGTACCAAACGACTTTCAGCGCAATTAGAGTTGTAACGTAAGAACGTTGTTGCAGCGGAATATTGTAATTGCTTGAAAGTAAAAGATGAAGGATGAAGGAAATGACACAGAGAGTTTTATCCTGGTTCACCTTCAATCCACCGAAGGCTACGTCCAGTCCCTCAAAGAAACCCCTTGAGGATTTTTCCACTATTGATAAAAATTACTTACAAGTTCCTAACCTAAGGACCCCAAGAATTTCTACCAATATCTTGTGAAAGCGAACCACTTTCAACAGCCCCTGAAAGCAAACCGCTTTCAGTTCCTGAAGGCAAACCACCCTCAGACCTTGAAGACAAACTTGTCTTCAATCGAACAACCCTTCACCGAATACCACGGTGAAGTTAGGATCCCTTCAGAAAGATTACCACTTTCTGAAGAACCACTCCACTGAATTCCACAGTGAAGATTTCCCATGATCGAGTACTCTTAACGAATGCTTGCACCAAGGACCCTAAGATATCTTATCAATCTTCCTGAAGCAACCCACTTCTGATTGATCAAGTCTTCTTAACGAATGCTTGTGCCAAGAACCCTAAGAGAACCCATCATGCCTCAGAAAGCAAACCACTTTCTGATGACACCGCATTACCACGGTGGACTTTGAATCAAACTTGATTCAAAGGGCCTTTTTACAACCACCAAGAACTATGGTGAAAGAATCAACATGATTCAAATAGAAGAAGAAGAAGATGCCTTTTCTATGGCTAATTCAATCCCTTAGACAAGATGGATTGATCTTAGTTTGTATGCTCCAGGCCATTGCAATGAAGGCTCTTCCATTCTGAGTTTCTCAAATGTTGAACATCATGAGTGTTCTTATGAAAACGAGAGAACCGGAACTCAGAATGATGACTTTAATGAATATGAAAGTTATGGACCAAGTCATTTATGTTTCTGAGTGTCTAAGGACTTTATATAGGCACTAGAGGTCGTCCATGAACCAACACAACCTTTCCCAACTGGTTTGAGACACAATGGTTCATGAAATAACACATCTGTCGACCTGGTAATCGATTACAGCATTCTGGTAATCGATTACGCTATAACCGTTATGTTCTAACGGCTATTTCCTGACAGGTAATCGATTACTGAAAACTGGTAATCGATTACGCTATGCCTGGTAATCGATTACTGGAAACTGGTAATCGATTACGCTATGCCTGACTGACAGGTAATAGATTACTGACTGCCAGGTAATCTATTACTGCAAGTCTGAAACTCAGTTTTAACCATCTTAAACCCTAATTGAGTGTTCCTACCAAGTTTAACTTGTGAGAACATATCGTACTCAATTAGTTGATCTTTCATGAGCCTTCAAATGCAATTAAACCTTAATAAAGCATAGCACACTAAGTTGACAAGACTTACTTAAAACTAGAACCTTCATGTTTGATCTTGACGTTCTGAGCCAGTTCCTGAAGTCTTTCTTCTCTGAAGTCTTCTTTAAGTCTTCTTAAAGTCTTCCTTCCTTTTCTGAAGTCTTTGTGAAGTCTTTCTTCTTTTCATTCCTTTCTTTCTTGAAGTCTTCCTTTTCTTTTCTAAAGTCTTTCTTCGTTTTGTGATGTGTTTGTCTTCATCAAAACCTCAGTCGAGTCCAAGGACGAGACCTGATTTACAATCTCCCCCTTTTTGATGATGACAAACATCATGCTTGAACATTGAATGATCATTAGACTTTCTTTCTTGTCTTGTATATCTCCCCCTTTGTTTTGCACTTTTATCTCCCCCTTTGTGTTGCAAGTGAAGCATAGTATCCTGAAAATGATCAAGCATACACAAGACTTTTCTCCCCCTTTTGACATCATCAAAAAGAAGAAAAAGCCATACAAAGTATTCCAGGATAATAGAAATAAAGGGAAGCATAATGGCAAATATTTTGATGTCAAAACGATAATGTGTATCAACACTTTTCTCCCCCTTTTTGTTCCACTTGTAGCTTTTCTTATAAGGAAGTCTTTACAAAGCACATGTGACCCTTTCTCCCCCTTTTGACTTCATCAAAAAGAAGATGAGTCCAAGCATACATTGCAAACAAGTAGTATAGACATTTGAATCATAGGGAGTGGGGGTGTGCAAGACAGTACTTTTGAAACTTATGCATCACACGCAATTAAAGCATAACCATAGAAATTTTAAACATACAAGCAAAATTCAAACCATCTAAAAGTTATGTCTAAACTATTACAACCCAAAATATATGAAAACATAAGCCAAACTCTGAAAGTTAACTATTTTCCATTTTTAGCCCTGATAGAATTAATTATAGACTTCCAGTAATCGTTTACTGAAGCTTTCTGAAATAATCCTGGGCCAAAATATCCCTGTAACCGATTACTTACTTTATGTAATCGATTATCATGTCTGAAAACTTGAAATTCTAGACTTGATAGGGACTGCATGAAAAATATATCTAACATGATGTAAATGCAGATGCCTAAGAATGCATTATTCTTGTACTTAATATCATTTGAAAAATATAAAGTTTTTTTAGAATTTCTCTTACCAATACCATAATCTAAATTTGTGTTTTGAAAGACCATCCTTTGTATTTGACATTTCAGATCACAAGGTCTTCAAACACATTTTCACAATAGGCTTAATGGTATTTTTAGAGGTACTCAAAAGTCTTTGGATCCTTTTGGATTAGTTCCTTTTACATCCCATATGAATCTTTCATTTGGGAATTCCGTCGTTTCTTTGATAATTAGGAGAATAATAGGAACACTTAAATTTCATGTTAGACACTATTTCCTTAAGATGATAGAAAGATTTGATACATTCCTTTCTAAGTAGAACACCATCATGTATTCTTCTTGAGTGACCAAAGTTATATGAACTTCTTGGTCTAAAAGTGATTTTCCTAACATCATTAGGATGACTATGATTAGATAAATCTAAATCACTTTTATGAAAGGCGTGTCTTTGATTATATAACAACTTATCCATATCATCTTATTCCTTTGTTTACCACTTGTTTTAATGCATCAATCCTTGACTCAAAAGTTATGCATGTATCTAAAGATGAAACATTACTTTGAATATCTATTCTAGATTTTACTTGATCTAATTCATCTTGCATGCTTTTAGTTTTACTTTGTAGAGATGAGATGATCCTACTATGATATGCATATACTTCATAAACACTCAAGAAACTCTCATGCAATCTATAGAAAGTACTTTGTAAATTATCATATGAAGTTGCATTACTAACCTCTTTATTACCATCATTAGAATGATGTGTTACCATCAAAGCAAGACATACTCCTCCATTTTCTGAATTGGATGGTGAACTTGCTTTATTGTCTTCCAAGTTTGTCTTCTTTGTTTTGGAGGACAAGTTTCAGAGAGTGTAGACAAGGGCTCTATATTTGGTAATCTCTACTGGAGTAAATGATTCATCTTGATCTAGATAAGTGCTTGATCCGTATTGATGTGGGTATTACTTTGTAATCATCCAAGTCATATTTCTTTAGAGGTTCTTTATAGAACTTGGATTGATTGATGAATATCTCATTTTCAGATTGCTTGATTTGCAATCCATGTCCATAGTGCTTGCTTTAGATCATATAAATCTTTCTTTAGGATGAGGACTTGTGAAGAAAACTTTGGATATTCAAAGCCAGGAGGTTGCTTCACATAGACTTCTTCTTGAATATATTCATTCAAGAGACCGCTCTTAACATCCATTTGATATATTTGGAAGTTAATCGAGTAAGCATACTCTAATAGAAGTCTAATTGCGTCTAATCAAGCAATTGGTACATATGTCTAATCAAAATCTATACCTTCTTTCTGACTATAACCTTGTACTACTAATCTATCCTAATATCTAACTATGATTCCATGTTCATCTAATTTGTTCCTAAACATCTATTTGGCTCTAATGATATACTTATCAATAGGTTAGGGAACCGATATACATACTTGGTTTCTCTTAAACTGGTTCAACTATTCTTGCATGGCTAGAATCCCGTTCTCATCTTCTAAAGCATTATGTATTTTAGATGGCTCTATTTAATACTATTTGAGAAGGCGTACCTATTTTTCCTATGCCAAGTAATTACCCCTTTTTCATTATTCTCATATGAGACATATCCTTTTTCTCTAGGTATGAGATATAAAAATTTTGTTTTGTCTCCAATCATGTGTGATGTGCAGCTATTATCAAGATATCATAAACTCTTTGCTGCTTTCATACACACTTACAAAACAAATTCTCATAAAGGAGTATTAAGTACCTAAGTTGCTTTGGGTTCTAGGTTATTGATTGTCTTCTCCACCCACATACATTGCCCACTTGATATTCCTATATTCCTATAATAACATCTACTAGAGGTATATTCTATTCTTTTGCAATAACTACAAGTATATAATCTATAACCTTCATTATATATTATATCTAAGCATATCATAATGTCTCCTAGGATGTCTTGGAACATTTTGAGAATGATTCCTATTGAAATTTTATGCTTTGATTATATAGCATGAGTATGTAATCGATTTACAGCAGTTGGGTAATCGATTACTGGCAGTTTTAAATTTGAAAATTTTCAAATTTTGAATATGTAATCGATTACAGCAGTTATGATAATCGATTACTTAGGAGATTCTAACAGGCACGAGGACTGAGAACAGGGGTAATCGATTACAGGATCTATGGTAATCGATTACAAGGACATTTTTATAGGATCTAAACTATCAAGTCCTATGTAACAATTTTCTAGATGAACATTTAAGCACATAATCAATTTAAATGCAATCATGTAAGTTCACACAAAGATCATGCAATCATCACATTATTTAAAATATCATTTTTATCTAATGCCTAATTTTCTTCTAATCTTAAAGAATGAATCTTTAGGATTGTTTTGGGACATTTTATGGGTAGTTCCTATAGTTCATATTTCTAGAAGAACTAGCATGCATGTGTTTACTACCAAGAGATTTGACTTCATTTGTTGTAGATTTTCTACTTTTACTTATAAAGAACTATATTTAGTACATGCATGTGTAACATCTAATTTATATTTAACATCATCTAATTCCTTTTGAATCATTTGACATTTTTCTTCTAAAGATGAAATAATAGCATTTCGTTTAACACTAACATTAGAAGTACTATGACACATCTTAAAGAAGACTTTCTATAACATATTCTAAATCATTAGAAAAAGAAGTGCTGGTACTAACCTGGATTTTTTCCTTGTCAGAATTCTGAGATGCCATTAATGCAGGGTGTCCTTTTTCCTTCTCTGATTCTGAGTCTGAGCCTACGTCATTGTCATCCCAAGAGATGTATGCTCTTCTGGAGTTTGAATTCTTCTTTTCAAAATTCTCCTTTAGTCCATGCTTCTTCTTTTGAATGTTTGGACAATCATATTTGATGTGACCAGATTTACCACACTCATAGCATGTGATCTTTGGTATAGAGGAGGAGGGTTCATTTCCCGTTTGAAAACTTCTAGATTTCATACCTTTTCTTTGTAAGAATCTTTGAAAGTTCTTGACTATTAAGGCCATGTTCTCATCATCTTCTGACTCTGCATCATATTCATCATTGATGCTTTCTTTGGCTTTTAGAGCAACAGACCGATGTCTCTTTTTGTTGTTCTCATATTGCTCAAGTCTGTTTAACTTCAAATCATGTTCTTGAAGTTTTTCCAAAAGGAGTAGCCAGAGTCATGTTGGAGAGACTTTTCTTCTTTGAGAGAGCAGTGTCCTTTTGGTTGCCATGTTCTTGTAAGGGATCTTAACATTTTCATGTTTATGGCATAATAAGAGAATTCCTTACCAAGAACAACCAAGTGATTCAATAAACGTGTGAACCGCTTTTGCATATCAAGTATGCTTTCTCCAGGCAATATTCTGAATCATCTCATATTCTTGTGATAAAATATATTGATTTTTGAATCTTTTGACTTCATCAGTCCCTTCGTGTACAACCATTAAAGTATCCCATATTCCTTTCGAAGATTTGCAAGTAGATACTCTAAGGAATTTCTTCATACCAAGGACTGAAGTCTAGATGTTCATACCTTTTTAAATCATGATGAACTTTCTTCTTTTCTTTGTCACTCCATGTGTTTTCTGGTTTTGATTGTGAACTTCCTTCAACTTCTACTACAGGCCCAAGGAGATCTTCTTCAATGACTTTCCAGAATCCCGAGTCTAATGGCTTTATGAAGATCATTATCTCGATATTCCAGAAATCGTAGATTTCTCCATTGTAGAATGATGGCTTGTTGATGTTGAATCCTTCATTGGTACTTGTTGTAGATGAGGATGCTATCTTCTCCCGGATCTTAGGAATAACTTACCTAAACTTCCGCTCTGATACCAATTGTTAGTACAGATAGCAACCTGAGAGGGGGGGTGAATCAGAGTTGCCCCGATTTTCGCGTAATAGTACCAAACGACTTTCAGCGCAATTAGAGTTGTAACGTAAGAACGTTGTTGCAGCGGAATATTGTAATTGCTTGAAAGTAAAAGATGAAGGATGAAGGAAATGACACAGAGAGTTTTATCCTGGTTCACCTTCAATCCACCGAAGGCTACGTCCAGTCCCTCAAAGAAACCCCTTGAGGATTTTTCCACTATTGATAAAAATTACTTACAAGTTCCTAACCTAAGGACCCCAAGAATTTCTACCAATATCTTGTGAAAGCGAACCACTTTCAACAGCCCCTGAAAGCAAACCGCTTTCAGTTCCTGAAGGCAAACCACCCTCAGACCTTGAAGACAAACTTGTCTTCAATCGAACAACCCTTCACCGAATACCACGGTGAAGTTAGGATCCCTTCAGAAAGATTACCACTTTCTGAAGAACCACTCCACTGAATTCCACAGTGAAGATTTCCCATGATCGAGTACTCTTAACGAATGCTTGCACCAAGGACCCTAAGATATCTTATCAATCTTCCTGAAGCAACCCACTTCTGATTGATCAAGTCTTCTTAACGAATGCTTGTGCCAAGAACCCTAAGAGTACCCATCATGCCTCAGAAAGCAAACCACTTTCTGATGACACCGCATTACCACGGTGGACTTTGAATCAAACTTGATTCAAAGGGCCTTTTTACAACCACCAAGAACTATGGTGAAAGAATCAACATGATTCAAATAGAAGAAGAAGAAGATGCCTTTTCTATGGCTAATTCAATCCCTTAGACAAGATGGATTGATCTTAGTTTGTATGCTCCAGGCCATTGCAATGAAGGCTCTTCCATTCTGAGTTTCTCAAATGTTGAACATCATGAGTGTTCTTATGAAAACGAGAGAACCGAAACTCAGAATGATGACTTTAATGAATATGAAAGTTATGGACCAAGTCATTTATGTTTCTTAGTGGCTAAGGACTTTATATAGGCACTAGAGGTCGTCCATGAACCAACACAACCTTTCCCAACTGGTTTGAGACACAATGGTTCATGAAATAACACATCTGTCGACCTGGTAATCGATTACAGCATTCTGGTAATCGATTACGCTATAACCGTTATGTTCTAACGGCTATTTCCTGACAGGTAATCGATTACTGAAAACTGGTAATCGATTACGCTATGCCTGGTAATCGATTACTGGAAACTGGTAATCGATTACGCTATGCCTGACTGACAGGTAATAGATTACTGACTGCCAGGTAATCTATTACTGCAAGTCTGAAACTCAGTTTTAACCATCTTAAACCCTAATTGAGTGTTCCTACCAAGTTTAACTTGTGAGAACATATCGTACTCAATTAGTTGATCTTTCATGAGCCTTCAAATGCAATTAAACCTTAATAAAGCATAGCACACTAAGTTGACAAGACTTACTTAAAACTAGAACCTTCATGTTTGATCTTGACGTTCTGAGCCAGTTCCTGAAGTCTTTCTTCTCTGAAGTCTTCTTTAAGTCTTCTTAAAGTCTTCCTTCCTTTTCTGAAGTCTTTGTGAAGTCTTTCTTCTTTTCGTTCCTTTCTTTCTTGAAGTCTTCCTTTTCTTTTCTAAAGTCTTTCTTCTTTTTGTGATGTGTTTGTCTTCATCAAAACCTCAGTCGAGTCCAAGGACGAGACCTGATTTACAAGAGTATTTCAAGTGTGTTTTAAGCCTATGTCATGTGTTATTCGTTTCTCGACTCAAATGGACTATTTATAGGCATAAGGGATCATCCATGAACCAACACAACCATTCCCAAACGTTTTGAGACACAATGGTTCATGTAAAATTACAACTGTCGAGCATGTAATCGATTACAGTACTTAGGTAATCGATTACGCTATGTGACCGTTGCTGTTTGAATTTCAAATTCAAACATGTAATCAATTACAAGAAACTTGTAATCGATTACTTGCCTTTGTGTAATCGATTACCTTAAGGGTGTAATCGATTACACTCAAGTCCTTTTTCCAGAAAATGAAACCTTAAGATAAACTTGAGTTTTCCAACTTATGAAAAGGTTAAACTCAAATACTTTTAATTGTTTTAGAGCCTTTGTACTTAAAGAGACCTTGGAAGCATAACTTACCGAACTATATATGACTTAGTTAATGCTTCAACCCTTGAGGATGCTTGAGACATGTTGCACTGGTTCTTCTAAGTCTTCTTTCCTTCTTTTTGTCCATGAGTTTGTCATCATCAAAACCTCAGCCAGGGTCAGGAGCTTCCAGCAACAGAAATAACAAGGAAAGTTAGTTAAATACATGTAATTAGATTATCCGTTCATAGGACAATTTTAGACAAATAATATCAATAAACAGTTATTCACAAAATCCTTCTTTCAATTGACACCCAATCAATCGATTTCAGGACGTAATTGCTACCCAATAGCGTTGGCTATCTTAACCATCGCTCTAATACCACAAAATGTAACGCCCCAATTTTCTGTCGAGGGTCACATTGTAAAACACAAAAAATAAAACTTCAAAAATAATCTCTTCAGAACATCTCAAGTTTCCAAGACAAACGTCTCTCATCTATTTATAATAGTGTAGCCTATAATCAATAATATTTATACGACAAAGGAAACAAGATGTAATGAAAATAGTATTCTTCCCCACATGTGTTATTTGTTTAAAACAGCGGAATCAAAACAAATTATTGTCTTCAACCTTTCTAGAAACTTTTCAATTCTTCTTTCTTCTCAATCTTCACATATCTCATCTCTGCTGTTCGTCTGGCATTAAGCGCCCAAACAATAAAACAACAAGCAAAAAGGGTTAACTCCAATTTCAAGCAACAATCAATGGCACAATGATGTAACAGAATAATCAGCAATAATAGAGTATAAATTAAAACAACAGTAGCAGTAGAATATTCACAATTCTCATCTTACAATGTCACATAATCAGGTTTGTTAGTCCTCGATAGCTATATGCATAATCTATGGCCAATAGTTCTCCTTAAACCGGGCCAGGACAATCACGTGGGACAAAGATCCACCACATTACCCTTGGTTGATCCCACGGGACAAAGTGTTGTCACATCAACCTAATCATATAAATAATGTATAATATGTTATGACAAAATGATCATCTTCCTCATGAACTATCAGTTCACATTTTTCCAGAATCCTCATGAACCAACGGTTCACACAATTTACAGTCATAATGTCAACATACGCATAATATAGTCAGTTCTTCTCGGAAAACATTTCCCTCATCTTTTATCCAAACAATTCAATTTCGAAAAACAAGTAAGCGTATTCAACATGACACAATATGATCAACAATATCCAAATTGAGTTCAAAGGAAACCGCAATCAGCATCCTCAAACAGAGTCACAAAACATCACAACGACACAACAAACTAAGATTGAGTTACCCTTACCTTCGAGTGGGTTGCATACACTCGATCTTCAACCTAGAAATAGCATATGAACTTATTTAATCAATTATTCCAAGGGTGGGACACAATCTTAAAGAAAACTTGAACTCAAAATGGTCACAATCCAAAATTTTCATAAAATAGGGTAGAACAGAGTACCTTCCGTGCATGTGCGTCGGTTTAGCCAGGCACATGCATGGCTAACCCAGAATGAGGCAATGGCCTGGCGCCTGTGCGTTGGAACCCAACGCTCATGCATTGGCTCATTGTCTTAGGAACAAAATTCTGGAAAAATCCCAACACTCATGCATTGGAATCCAACGCTCATGCGTTGGCTCAATAGTAGACGATAGGAAATTAGCAAAATCCTAGTGCGAGGGCGTTAGAAGGCCAACACCCAGGCGCAAGATTTCGGTCAGAGGGCTCAGAAACAACTTTTTTCACGTAAAAATCATTTTAAACTCTATTCTTCAAAACCCAAACTTTCTCATGCCAAAAATCATTGTAAAATTGACCAAAGATGGTTTCTCTTAAGAATTCAAAGGACTTTCCAAAACACAATGATTATACAAAGCTCTAACATAAGAACTGGAAAGGAAACCAAACTTGTTTGGCTTAAATGATCAAGAGGAATGGAACTTAGCTTTGTCCTTCAACGAATAGGAAGAACTCAAACACAAAGAAGGTGAGCGTGTATTAATTCAGAACTAAGTACTTCTAAAGAGTGTAGAGAACTGAGGTTTCTTTTAAGGAAGGAAAGATTTTGAATGAAACTGAAGATTAATGTACTGCTACAAGCTTTGTATTTATAGAGTGAGAAAAGCGACTTACCGACAGGTTCTGAAGATAAAGTGGTCAACCAAAACGGTGGGTCATCATTCCCATAATTACAGTTGACACTTATCCCAAGGTCAACAATAACGGTTGACAGACCAGACGATACATGAAACAACCGACTTAACTAGTCAGACGATACACTCATTTTACATTAGACGATGCACACACACTAGTCAGACGATACACACCTTTTTGCAGCAGATGATACTCTTCTCTTCATCATAATGTCGCTATTTCAGCCAAGACTTAAACGATACATGATTCAATACACAATCGCTCATTTTAACTTGGACAAAGTCCAATATGTTGTTAGAACATATAGCAACCTGAGAGGGGGGGGGGGGGGTGAATCAGTGTTGCCCCAATTTTCGCCTTATTGAAATTGTTACTTTCAAGTTTATGATGATCACGAAATGATCGTTGTGATTGCAGCGGATATGAACGATACTTGAAAGTAAATGTGAAGGATGAAGAGAATCACACACAAGATTTTATCCTGGTTCACCTTCAATCCACCGAAAGCTACGTCCAGTCCTTCAAGAAAACCCCTTGAGGATTTTTCCACTATTGATAAGAATTTCTTTCAAGTTCCTAACCCAAGGACCCCAAGAATTTCTACCAATAACCTGTGAAAGCAAACCACTTTCAACAGCCCCTGAAAGCAAACCCCTTTCAGTTCCTGAAGGCAAACCACCCTCAGACCTTGAAGACAAACTTGTCTTCAATCGAAACCCTGAAAGTAAACCACTTTCAGTGACAACAATCCTTCACCGAATACCACGGTGAAAAACTCAATCTTACAGAAAGAGATGAAGAAGATATTACAATTGGCTGTTTCAATCCTTTAACACACAATTGGATTGAACATGAGAAGTTATGCTTTAAGGCTTTTAAGCATAATATAATTCTGAGTTCTTCAAGATATGAACAACTAAAGTGTTCTTGTAAACATGAAGATCATGAACTCTGAATTTAGGCTCCAAAAGATTTAAGTTCTAAAAGATGAACTAATTTTGACAAAGCTTTGGCCTAATGTGTTTTTCTCATGTGTAATGTGTATATTTCGTGTGTGTTGTGTGTTTTCTAGACTCAAATGGTCTTTATATAGGCAAGGGAAACGTCCTTGAACCATCAAAACCCTTTTCAAAAGGTTTGGGACACAATGGTTCATGAAAAGATGCACTTTTTCGTTCTGGTAATCGATTACCATACTTAGTGTAATCGATTACACAAGTGACCGTTTCAGTTTGAATTTGAATTTCAAACATGTAATCGATTACAGGACTTGAGTAATCGATTACTTGCCTAGGTGTAATCGATTACCATAATGGTGTAATCGCTTACACAGAAGCCCATTTTCCAGAAACTTGATCTTTGAAACTTGCTTAAGGTTTTCTACTTCTTTTAAGTTATGAAAACTCTTAGCTTGATTAGATTAGGTGTTTTAAGAGCCTTTATGCTTTAATAAACCTTTGGAAGCATAACTCACCTAATACTAAGACTTCTAGACTATTGATGGACTTGAGTGCTTGATTCTTTGAAGTCTTCTTTTCTTCTTTTTGTTGATGAGTTTATCGTCATCAAAACCACAGCCAGGGTCAGGAGCAAGACCTTCTTCACATATATCAACCAAGACTAACTCGAATTACTGAGTAATTCAAGACTGAGTATAATCATTATACTCCAAAGGATCCAAACTACAACTACAAGAATTACAGGGATTTAAATCACAATTACACAAAAATGAGGGTCGTGAATCTTGGACAAGAAAGGTGGTAAAGCAATACGATAAGCCACCGGTCCAACCTTCTTGATGATCTAATATGGTCCAATAAACTTTGGCGTCATCTTCTTTGACTTAATTACTCTCGCAATTCCAGTAGTAGGTGTCACATGAAGAAACACATGTTCTCCAGTGCAAACTCCACCCCCCGTCGTCAGTTGTCCGCGTAGCTTTTCTATCTACTCTGGGACGTTCCCATCTTCTCCCCGATCTGCTTAACCTTCTCTTTCATCATTCGGACTAATTCTTTCCCGACTAACAAATTCTTACTATCCTGAAACCAACATAAAGGAGTGCTGCATCTCCTTCCGTACAATGCTTCATACGGTGTCATCCCTATACTAGCATGAAAACTAATGTTGTAGGTGAACTCTATCAATGGCGATATTTCATTCGAAATCCCTTGATTATCTAGTACACAAGCTCTCAAAAGATATTCCAAAGACTGAATCATCCTCTCAGATTGCCCATCAGTCTACGGGTGATAAGCTGAACTCAAACTCATCTTCGAACCAAGAGCTCCCTGTAGAGCTTTCCAAAAGTGAGCACTAAACTTCGGATATCTATCGGAAACTATAGTGGAAGGAACTCCATGTAGTCACATAACCTTCGCAATGTAAACCTCCGCAAGCTGCTCCACCTTGTAAGTGGTCTTCACGGGTAGAAAATGCGCAGATTTCGTCAAACGATCAACAATGACCTAGATAGAACCAAATCTCCTCCGAGTAAGTGGTAAGGAAACCATGAAATCCATGGATATGCTATCCCACTTCCACCCCAGCACCTCAAGAGATTGCATCAACCCTGCGGGCCTCTGATGCTCGATCTTTGCCTTCTAACAAGTCAGGCACGCAGCAACGTACTCAGCAACATTCCTCTTCATGCCCGGCCACCAAAAGTGTAATCTCAGTTCCAGATACATCTTCATCACACCTAGTTGAAGACTCGACCTGCTCTTGTGGCCTTCGTCAAGGATCAACCTCCTCAACTCAGCATCACTCGGAATACACACACGCCCCTTACAATGTAAGATGCTATCAGACCCCACCTCAAAGTTTGGTGCCTTCTCCAAGCCGATAATCTCTCTCTTGTCGACCAACATTTTATCTTGACTCTGAACTCCTCTGACAATCCTGTTAGATTCAAACGATTTCATAATTTATGTATTTTGATGAATAACAATATCACTCTAGGATTAATATCACTGGATAAAGATGTTCTAATTCTTTGAATACATCATACTCAGGAACATCTATCTACCTGAAGAACAACTACATACATTCTTACAAGGAATTATCAAAATGCAGAAGTTCAAAGAAAAGCAAATAAGTGGAAAACTTCCGGCAACTCACTGAAGAACTAATCTGCCTGCAGTGACAGTCATCCATTTAAAAGCACTTGAGAAGCTGTGCTCGTTCAACACTAAAATACACTTGACAAGTAGAAGACCGTCCGATGTGTGAATACGCCTTGACAAATTGGAGTACACTTGCCAAAGTAGTGTAAGTCTGGTCACAAACCTGAAGGAGCACATCCGGCTTTGGAGAACGTTTGCCTTTTCTGAAAAGTGTTTGTTTGGCAACTCATTCAGAAGAGTACGTCTGCTCAAGGAGTACGTCTGGCCAATCATTAAGAGTTATTCTGCAAGTTGAGCACGTTTGCCTTATGGAATACGTATGGCTTCTCAGCAATGTGTTAGTCTGGCAATACAACTAATGGAATACGTTTAGGAACATAGAAGAGTTCGTTTGCCAAGACATATTGAAGAGTTCGTTTGACAAAGATTCTAAAGAGTTCGTTTGTCATAACTGCTCTATGCAACAAAGGCTATCTACCTCATTAGTGCATTAAATGAAGCACTGATGATTGCAGAATGAAAATAGGGACATAATTAATACTTTATTTCTTAGTTCTGAAAACCGCTCTGCTGTTCCGTTAATCAAGCAACCTTTTCAGAGTCAACAGCAGGTCTTTCTGAACATAGTATCTCCTCAACGATCGAAATTAAATCTTCTGTTCAGAACATTTAATGCTCTCTTAGCTGGCCTTCACTAGCAATTAATGACCAAACAAAGCTCAAGGCTGAAAGCATTAAATTGCCAGACGACGTCAACAAAAGCAATTAATGCTGCAATAAATGCACGGCAGAATGCATTTAATGTTGTTTCAGAATTGCAGAAGTATCTGTTACTCACAAGGAAGCAGAACCTCCAACGGAACTATTTTTCAAATCTTCGTCAAGCTTAGAGGGGACATCCTACGGAAGATATAAATAGAGGAGTTCGCATTCCGATTGACTTGGCGACTTGAATACTAAATTATCTCTTATTCTCTCCAAGTTGTCCGCAGAACCAAGCTTTAATTGCCATAACTCAAAAGCTTAAATCCATCCCAAATTGAGTTAAGTCGTCCGCTTGTGTGAAGATCTCATAGAGTTTTACTCTTATCCCATTCACACACAAACCAAACAGAGAACCTAAAGACATATTCTCTTTGCAAAATGTTCTTCATTTCTCCACCCAACTCTTTTTGAAGAGATCATTGTAGAACACCAAAGTAACCTTGAAAAGGAACAAGGAGTAGTCCTGCAAAATACTAGTCAGGAGAAGTCCTATAGAATACTTGTGAGGAGAAGTCTTGTATAATACTTGCAAGGAGAAGTCCTTCTAATACTAGGAGAAGTCCTGTAGAATACTTGTACTATATTGATCGAATAGTGAAAATCTTGGTGAAGCCAAGGACTAGATGTAGCCCTATCGATTAAGGGGTGAACCAGGATAAATACTCTACGTGCTTTACTTTTCAGTTTAAACTAAATTCCGCTCCATACGCTCTTATTCTAATTTGAATCCACTAAGCTGTTTATAACTTAAAAGAAGTTTAAAAGCTACACACACAATTCAAACCCCCCTTTCTTGTGTGTTTTATCACTATCAATTGGTATCTGAGCCTAACCGCTCAGAGAAGTACTAACATCTTAACAGGTGTAGAGTGAAAAGATCCATAGACAACACTGCATGTCCCTCATTTAAAAGAAACCATGATCCCAAGGATACAGAAGTAAATGCAATTCCAGAGAACAAATCGACAGATGGTCCGCGAAGGAACTTCTGCTGTGCAGAATACTAAAGCTTCAAACAATTCTGAATGGCTTGAGAAAACTTGGACAAATCTTGTCAAGAAATGAGTGAAGGATCTCAGGGGGAAGCTCATAAGACATAAACAGGATCTTGTAGAAGATACTGCACTTACTCGAGGAAAGCCAGTTAGTGAAAACTATGGTTTTCAAACCCTACTCATCCCAGGCTCTAAAAATGCTGAATCGTTTGATGATGCTGGTGAATCGTCTAACAACACTTATGATGAACAAGCTCTCTTCAATAGAATACTTAAGAAATCGGTGTTGAAAGAAAAACGGATCAAAGGGAATTCACGTTAAACCCAGAGAGATACAAAGAGAAAAGATCTAGAAAAGAGAGCCATCTTAATTCAGGGCAAGGACTTTGCGGAACAATCAAAACAGGAGGATGAAGATGAAATAATATATCATGCATTTATGGCGTCCATTGACCCGTCTAACAATGAAGCAAACAAAGAAGCTAAAACCATGATAATCAATGAGAATCTGTCTGACCACGAGACAAACGACAAAGATGAGGTAACATCTAAAATTTCAAATGATGATTATAATGAATTCTTTTTAGTACTCCCATACCTTAGCTGTCAAGTCTAGGAACTTAAAGGAAAGGTATGATAAATTAGAAAAAGAATTGCATGCATCTAACAGTACATCACTTATGCTAACCAAGGAAAATAAGAACTTGCTGAAACATGTCTCATTCAAGGAAAGTAAGTGTTTAGAACAAAGTGTCAACAACCTAATTAAAAGATCTATCTACATTCACTCTAGGCCATGACAACTGAGTAAACCTAAGTGATAACAATATAAACCTATAGTACATAAGGTTTAGGCTATAAAGAAGATAATTGATGTACCTCTATAATTAGAAATGTATCATTTGGAATGTACTACACTTATAAATATATATGTATATATATATATATCTCAAGTTAATTCTGTATCATTTAAACTAAGTAAGCTCAAGATTCAGGTTGACAATGGGAAAGAGAAACAAACTAATGAATAGGAGAAATGGATCACTCAAACTATGTAACTAACCAGCTGGACCCAGGAGAACTTGGGTACCAAAGTCTACAGTAATTTATGCTGCAAATCTTCTCAACAAAGATAAACGGAAGTCAACCATGACTTGTAATAAGTAGAAGTCCACATTGATGAATAAGAAGGAAGTAAATATTCCCAAAGTCTTTTGTAGATCAAGAGGCAGACCTTCATAGAAATAATGATCAACAGAAGCTGATCAATTGTTGAGCCCAAGTAAACTAGCTTCCTGCCTACCGTGTGACATTCGATGGCTGCTCGCTCTAAAAGAATTCAGCTGTGTCCTCACTAACAGCTATTGCTTGCGGCATAGTGATAAGCACTTAAGGTCCAATAGCTAACTCCAGAGACCACCTTCACTAAAGCTGAAACAAGAAGTTGCAGATTTCTCAAACGAACACATCTCGTTCTCATCTCGATGAGTAGTCATAAGCGTCAGACTATCAGAAGCCAGACAGATACCTTTTTCAATCCTATTTTGTTGACAAACTGTTCAAAAAATATTGTCAGATTCAAATCTATTCCGTCTGACTCAGCTGAACTGTCCTCGTTCGGTGATCCTATCGTCAAACCACAGCTCCATATGGCTTGTATCAGAATCAAACAATATGGCATTACTTTCTAAGCTCATTTCTCATCAGTAATGAGTTCACAAGAAGTATCAACAAACAATTACCGTTGAAATGTAGTTTAAGCAAGGAGCTGTCGTAGCTATTCTCGAACTCTACCTACAACCACTAAATAACAGTTTAAGGGAGGAGCTGCGGCAAATGTGCTCGGACTCTACCTATGACCGCTAAAACGCAGTTTAAAGGAGGAGTTGCCCTGGATGTACTCGGACTCTAACTATGACCGCTGAAAAGCAGTTTAAGGGAGGAGCTGTCGTAGCTATGCTCAGACTGTACCTATGACCGTTGAAAAGCATTTTAAGGGAGGAGTTGTCGTAGATGTGCTCGGACTCTAACTATGACCGCTGGAAAGAAATTTAAGGGAGGAGTTGTCCTAGCTATGCTTGGACTGTACCTATGACCACTGAAAAGAATTTTAAGGGTGGAGTTTTCATAGATGTGCTTGGACTCTACCTATACCCGCTTGTCACAACCGGGGTCGCGGCGGGGACAGCGCTAAAAATAAATAGTAAACAGCCAGAGTCTCCACTAACGTTTTTAAGAGGAAAACGCTAGAAAACCTAAAAAGAAAATAAAACAGCCTATGATACCTAAAATTCTAGGTTCGAGAGTCGGTTACGCGTGGGGAAGGTGTTAGCACCCCACAACGCCCGTCAAAACGGTACCAAAGATTGATTGTGCAAAAAATTATTAAAAGACTCATTATTTACAAAGAAGATTTATTTATTATTTTTTGAGATTTACTATTTACAAAGAAAAAGAAAATGAGATTATTTACAAAACAAAAATATTTATTTTATTTTATTTAGCCTGATAGGTGAGAACCTAGTCCTACGTACTTCCCTCAAATGGAAGATCAAGGCCACGTAGTTCTGAAAGTTTAAATTGATTTTTTTAATGGTTTTTAATTTTAAAAATATTTTTTGAGTTTTTTTGGAGTTTTTTATTGGGTTGCCTTGTTAGAGAAAAATATCTAAATGAATTAATCTATTTTGATAAATAACAATTTCGTCAAGAGTCACTAACTTTCTTTGAAGAATTTTATATTCAGGGACTCTTATGAACAGAAGCCATGCTGCAACCATTATCAAAAAGCAAAGGAAAAGTCCGTCCGGCTATAAGAATTGAATCTGCCTTCAGAGTAAAGTTCGTCCACCTGGAAAGTTTGTCTGGTTTCATTCCTCGTCAAACACATGGGATGACTAAGGAGCAATGATTGAAGACTGATACAAAAAGAATCTGCTTAGAACAGATCGTTTGCTCAAACCGAAGATGAGCTGTCATGCACCTCTTGGTTGATCAGAGCATTAATGTCGAAAGAGACAGAATTAAGCGCCATCTACCTTGAAGATTCAAATTCTCTAACATTCCTTAATTCAAGCTGCTTTTGCTGAATTAACGGTGAAATCCTTTGATCATCGTATCTCCACAACGGCCGAATCCAAATCCTCTGGTCAGAGCATTAATTGCCTTATGAGCTGTAATACACTTGCATTAATTGCTGCCTCTGAGAACTAGAAGAAAAAGCATTGCCAGACGATCTCACTCTCTATCAGTTGAAGAAATGTTCTTCACTTTGGCAGACCTCCTCAAGCAACAGATGCAGAAGTATCCGTTACTCACAATCAAGCAAATATTCAACGGAACTATTTTTGAAGATCTTCATCAGCTCATCCAGTTCTCATCCTATTGAAGATATAAATAGTGGCCTCTGCATCATTTTCAACTTGGCGACTTACAAACTATCAAAGCATTCAAATCCTTCAAGTCAGTTTATAATTTGAACAAGCTTTAGCCAAGAACACTCAGCAACTCTAGATTTTCTATTCTTCTGAGTTTAGTCGCCAACTCGTGTGAAACCTTCATAGAGTGAAAACTCTTATCCTTCTCACACAACCTCTTCAGAGAATCAATTTAAATAACATCTCTGAACCTAGAACCTCATAGTTTCTACCCACTCTTTGGGAAGAGATATTTGTAGAAAACAAACCTTCTTGAAAAAGAAATGTGAGAAGTCCTGTCAAATACTTGAGAGATAAAGGAGAAAACCTGAGAAAACTTGTAAAGGAGTAGTCCTCAGAATACTAGGAAAAGTCCCTGAGAACACTTGTACTATTCGGTTGAAATAGTGGAAAATCTTGGTATAGCCAAGGACTGGACGTAGCCCTATCGGTTTTGGGGGTGAACTAGGATAAATATCTTGTGTGCTTTACTCTTTAAGTTTTAAGCCTATTTCCGCTGCACTTATCTTTAAAACGTTTTCTAACTTGTAACGAAGTATTTTGCGAAAAAATTTACAAAAGTCACACACACAATTCAAACCCCCCTTTCTTGTGTGATTTTATTACTATCAATTGGTATCAGAGCTTAACCGCTCTGAGAATTACTAAGATCTTAACAGGTGTAGAGTGAAAAGATCCATGGACGGGATTGCCTACCCAACTGGAACTGCAACCAACAAGCCACCATTCTTCGATGGCTCAAACTTGTGAAGAAGGTCTTGCTCCTGACCCTGGCTGTGGTTTTGATGACAACAAACTCATCAACAAAAAGAAGAAAAGAAGACTTCAAAGAATCAAGCACTCAAGTCCATCAATAGTCTAGAAGTCTTAGAATTAGGTGAGTTATGCTTCCAAAGGTTTATTAAAGCATAAAGGCTCCTAAAACACCTAATCTAATCAAGCTAAGAGTTTTCATAACTTAAAAGAAGTAGAAAACCTTAAGCAAGTCTCAAAGAACAAGTTTCTGGAAAATGGGCTTCTGTGTAATCGATTACACCATTATGGTAATCGATTACACCAAGGCAAGTAATCGATTACTCCAGTCTTGCAATCGATTACATGTTTGAAATTCAAATTCAAACTGAAACGGTTACTTGTGTAATCGATTACACTAAGTATGGTAATCGATTACCAGAACGAAAAAGTGCATCTTTTCATGAACCATTGTGTCCCAAACCTTTTGAAAAAGGTTGTGATGGTTCAAGGACGTTTCCCTTGCCTATATAAAGACCATTTGAGTCCAGAAAACATAACACACACAACACACACGAAATATACACATTCCACATGAGAAAAACACATTAGGCCAAAGCTCTTTCAAAATTAGTTCATCTTTTAGAAATTAAATCTTTTGGAGCCTAAATTCTGAGTTCATGATCTTCATGTTCACAAGAACACATTAGTTGTTCATATCTTGAAGAACTCAGAATTGTATTATGCTTAAAAGCCTTAAAGCATAATTTCTCATGTTCAATCCAATTGTGTGTTAAAGGATTGAAACAGCCGATTGTAATATCTTCTTCATCTCTTTCTGTAAGATTGAGTTTTTCACCGTGGTATTCGGTGAAGGGTTGTTGTCACTGAAAGTGGTTTACTTTCAGGGTTTTCATTGAAGGTGGTTTAGCCTTCAAGGTCTGAGGGTGGTTTGCCTTCAGGAACTGAAAGCGGTTTGCTTTCAGGGGCTGCTGAAAGCGGTTTGCTTTCACAGGTTATTGGTAGAAGTTCTTGGGGTCCTTGGGTTAGGAACTTGTAAGAAATTCTTATCAATAGTGGAAAAATCCTCAAGGGGTTTTCTTGAGGGACTGGACGTAGTCTTCGGTCGATTGAAGGCGAACCAGGATAAATCTTGTGTGTGATTCTCTTTATCCTTCACATTTACTTTCAAGTATTGTTCATATCCGCTGCAATCACAACGATCAATTCGTGATCATCATAAACCTAAAAGTAACGATTTCAATAAGGCTAAAATTGGGGCAACTCTGATTCACCCCCCCTCTCAGGTTGCTATCTGTTCTAACAAAACTATCCCTACTGGAAGAAGCATATGAAGCTATTCATTAAATCAACTGATTGGAAATTATGGGACGTGATATCTAAGGGAAACTACTTTCCTAAAGACAGTGAAAACAAGGCCATTCCAGCTGACAAATGGACAGATGAACAAAAGACTGAAAATCAGAGGAATGCCAAGGCGAGGCTATTTCTTATATGTGCTATCAGCAAAAGTGAGCATGACAAAGTTGACAGCCTAAGCACCGCAAAGGAGGTATGGGACACACTGGCTATTGCTCATGAAGGAACAACTGCTGTTCAAACCACCAAGATGAGTATGCTCGCCTCTCAATACGAAAACTTCATGATGGACGATAATGAGTCCATTGACTCCATGTTTTCACGACTTCAAACCATCCACAATGGTATGAAGAATATGGGCAAAACTTTCACTAATAAGGAGCAAGTGGTCAAGATCCTCAGGAGTCTCCCCACCAACTGGAGAAATTTTGTTACTTCCCAAAGATCTGGAAAGAATATGGATACATATCAAGTAGAAGACTTGCTGGGAGAAATGAAGATCCACGAGCAGGATCTTGCTAATGATGCTGCGATCATAAAAAGAAAAGCAGCTGCTGCAAAAGCTGTAGCTTTTAAAGCCAACAAATCAAAGGCTTTGAAAGCTAATGAATCCTCAGATGAGGAAACCGCTCAATCTGATCGATCTGATGATGAACAGGCTCTGTTCAACAGACGATTCAGAAAAATGGTGGGAAACAGGAAGCATTTCAAAGGAAGACCATCTTCCTCATCAAGAGAAGAAGAAAGGATCCCAAGCAAGGGAGGGATCGTCTGCTATGAGTGCAAGAAACCTGGACACGTCAAAGCCGATTGCCCTCGTCTAGGGAACAAGCCTTCGCAGAAGACTTTCTATAAAAAGAAGGCCTTTTCCAGCCAAAACGATGAATCAGAAGATGACTCTGATCAAGAAGAAGAAACCAAGGGAGCTAATGAAGAAGCTTCATACTGTGCGTTTATGGGATCCATAGACACTTCAGATATTGAAGCAGACAGACAAGCAGAGGCATTAATGATCTCTGTCGACCAATCCAATGACGAAGAAGATGATCAAGATGAGGTAAGTCCCGAAATCTCATCTGATGACTACAATGAAATACTAGAATATGCTCATGCATTAGCCGTTAAGTATAGTTCTCTCAAAAAGAAGCATGATAAAACCTTGAAAGAATTGCATGCATCTAAGGAAGTTTCCATCATGCTAACAAAGAAAAATCAAGTGCTTTTGGAACAAGATGCAAACAAAGAAATTAGACTCTTAAAGCAAAGAGTTAGTTACTTAATTAAAGACTTATCCATGTTTACCCAAGGTCATGATAATCTAATCAAATTAAGTGGAAATAACAGATTAGCTTATGATCGAAGAGGGTTAGGTTATGAAGAAGAAGAAGATTGGGATATAGTTGCCATTAAACATAATGCTTCAACTGTCCCATATAGATATCAACCTGAAAAGAAAAATGTTTCATCGCCATCTATTAAAATTCAACCCGAAACTTTCATTGTCAAGGGTAAGGAGAAACAAACTCCTCAAAAAATAGTACATGGGAGGAAAAGTCCACCCAAGGTGATTACTAACAAAAGAGGACCCAAGAAAGTTTGGGTACCTAAATCTATGATTATTCTTCTTGCAGATGTGCTTAACAGTTCGAAACCAAAGAGAACAATGGTACCTGGACAGTGGATGCTCACGACACATGACGGGAAAAAGGTCTTTATTCCCAAAAATCCATGAGAAGAAGATAGTAGGGACAGTGACCTTTGGAGGTAATCAAAAAGGCTTCATTTTCGGAGAAGGTAATGTTGGTAAGAACCCCCTTCCAGTAATTCGGAAGGTTCTACTAGTTGAAGGATTGAAACATAACCTACTTAGCATAAGTCAATTGTGTGATAGTGGGCTCACTGTTTCCTTCACCAAATTGAAGTGTAGTGTCATTAATGAGGATGACAAGATTATCTTTGAAGCTCAGAGACAAGGAGATCTATATAAGACCTCCCTGGAAAACCTTGCAAGTCAAAAGGTAACATGTCTAGTATCAGCAGAGGATGATATATGGATCTGGCACAGGAAGCTAGGGCATGCATCCTTAAAGACCATTGCTAAAATAATCAAACATGATTTAGTAAGTGGTCTGCCAAATCTGTCTTTCAAATCTGATGATACATGCTCAGCATGTCTCCAAGGAAAGCAAGTAAAAAGTTTTTTCCATGCGAAGAACGTTTTTAGTACAAAGAGACCTCTGGAGATGTTGCACATGGACTTGTTTGGACCCACTAGAACGGCTAGTTGTTCTGGAAAAAGATTTTGTCTTGTCATCGTTGATGACTACACCAGATTCACCTGGGTACAATTCCTTGGAACAAAAGATGAAGCTTTCAGGTCCTTTCTAATCATTGCAAAGAGAATTCAAAATGAAAAGGGATATTGCATCACCAACATCTGAAGTGACAGAGGAGGAGAATTCATAACTGAAGAATTCAATCATTACTGCGAAGAGAATGGTATATTTCATCAAGTATCCGCTCCGAGAACCCCTCAGCAAAATGGAGTAGCGGAAAGGAAAAACAGGTCACTTCAAGAAATGGCAAGGACTATGCTTAATGAAACATCTCTGCCCAAGTACTTCTGGGCTGAAGCCATCCATACAACATGTTACATTCAAAATAGAATATTCATGCGTCCCATTCTGAAGAAAACTGCTTATGAGCTATGGAAGGGAAGGAAGCCAAACATCTCATATTTTCATCCATTCGGAAGCTCATGTTTTCTACTCAACACAAAGGATGATCTCAGAAAATTTGATGCAAAATCAGATAAAGGAATATTCTTGGGATATTCACCTAATTCTAAGGCTTTTCGAGTATACAACTCCAGAACCATGGCAGTTGAAGAATCTATCAATGTTAAGTTTGAAGATAAGCACGTAGGTGTAAATCCGATAACTTCAGAAGATGGTGAACTGGAAATATATGAAGCTCCTTCATCAAATCCGGCTCACCCATCATCGTCCAGCAAAGAGACAGACTCAACTATTCCTTCCTCAACTCAACTAGACGAAGTTGATGAAACTACGTCTGACGATATCTCCTCAAGTCAAGTTATGACCTCCAGTGGTATATCCCTACCTCGAGACTGGAGATATGTCCACGAAAAGGTAAGAACCCGATCTACTTTTAATGATTATGCTAACTGTGCGTTTCTTTCTGAGATAGAACCAAAGAACATAGGAGAAGCACTTCAGGATGAAGGATGGATCCTAGCCATGCAAGAAGAACTAAATCAGTTTGAAAGAAGTAAAGTCTGGGATTTGGTGCCTAAGCCAGAAAACAAATCCATCATAGGTACTCGATGGGTTTTCAGAAATAAAATGGATGAAAGTGGAAAGGTCACAAGAAACAAGGCTCGTCTGGTGGCCCAAGGGTATAATCAACAAGAAGGAATCGATTATACAGAGACGTTTGCACCAGTAGCAAGAATTGAAGCCATACGTATTCTTCTTGCATTTTCATGTCAGCATTCTATAAGACTATTTCAAATGGATGTAAAAAGTGCATTCCTAAATGGATTCATTGAGGAAGAAGTCTACGTAAAGCAACCTCCAGGATTTGAAGATCAGGATCTACCAGACCATGTCTTCAAGCTGAGAAAAGCACTATATGGGTTAAAGCAAGCACCACGTGCGTGGTACGATCGCTTGAGCTCATTTCTGATGAAAAATGGATTCTCTCGAGGAAGCATCGACAACACTCTCTTTAGAAGAAAGAGGTCCAAGGACTTCATTCTGGTACAGCTGTATGTCGATGATATAATATTTGGGTCTACAAATGAAGCTCTCTGCCAAGAATTCTCAAAGCTAATGCAAAGTGAATTTGAGATGAGTATGATGGGAGAATTAAAGTCCTTCTTAGGACTACAAATCAGACAGGAAGGAACTCGAATGTACATTCATCAGACCAAGTACATCAATGACCTACTAAAGAAGTACTGCATGGAGAAAGCAAAAGCCATGGGAACTCCAATGCATCCTGGTACCATACTAGATAAAGGGGATGAATCAACTCCGGTTGACTCAACCAAATACAGAGGAATGATAGGTTCACTATTGTATCTCACTTCGAGTAGACCAGACATCATGTACAGCGTCTGCGTATGTGCAAGATTCCAGGTAAGTCCCCAAGAATCTCATCTTAGTGCTGTAAAACGCATCTTTTGCTATCTTATTGGCACAACTAATCTTGGTCTAGTCTATGAGAAAGGTGATGATTTCAGGCTAAGAGGATTCTGTGATGCTGACTATGCCGGATATAGAATAGAAAGAAAAAGCACAAGTGGAGGATGTCACTTTTTAGGGCATTGTCTAATTTCTTGGGCAAGCAAAAGACAGAGCACAATTTCTCTTTCAACGGCTGAAGCAGAATACGTCGCTGCAGGTTCTTGCTGCACCCAACTTCTTTGGGTGAAGCACCAATTAGAAGATTATAATATTTTTGAGCATAACATCCCATTATTATGTGATAACACAAGTGCCATTAATATAACAAAGAACCATGTGTTGCATTCACGAACCAAACATATTGAAATCAAACATCATTTTATTCGTGATCATGTAGCAAAAGGAAATATTGACATCTCATACATACCCTCTAATGATCAACTGGCAGACATTTTTACTAAACCACTAATTGAAAATAAGTTTGCATGCCTTAGAGAAACAATTGGAATGTTTCCTGCACTATAAATATCTCTATATCATGTTCGTCTGGCTAGTTTGATTTAAATTTAATATCCACTACGAAATATGCATTTAATGCTGAAACAGTTGTGTCTTTTCATATGTCTTACTTGCTCAGCACGCATACATGAAGTTTGGCATTTCTTATCTCTCATCATTTAATACGCATTAATGAACTGCTTTATTCATCATGAGAATGATAAGATCGAGAAATTATTTGACGTCCCCAGCTTCGATAATCCTATCCAACTTGATGACGAATCTGAACCTGATCCTACCACTGGCCTTTCTTGCTTAGCTCTTGATTTCAGTCGTCTCAACTTAACTGATGTTGAAGTTGATCTTCGTCTGCATCTTGGTCAAAGTCAACCAGCTCATTCAATCGTGTCACGGGTAGATGCTCACATTAATGTTTCTATTAATGTATCTTATCCGTCCCCACCGACTCCTCTCTATAAAGTTATGGATCTGGATCTCAAGCTTGCACCTCCGGGTTTCTTCACTACTGATTCAGGCATGTCTCTCCATCAGATCTACTCCATGCCCAGTAACCCTCCTAGATCCAATTCAACTTTGGGCAAGCGCAAGCGCTCACAGGTTGCACCCAATGCTCACCTACTATCAGATCTCTGTCTTCAGGCATTCGGTTTTCCATTTTGCTTTAAGGCTGGATTGTGGCTTCCCCATGGATGTCTTGCTTCTCCCTTTACCCAATCCATGCCCTCATGTCAACAATTCTTCCATTTTGACTGGGAACTCCAGGTTCGCAGGGATGTCCACATTGCTTCAATCCCTCTTCATCTGGCTGGTTGTGTCGAATCCCTGGTTCTAAAGTTTAGAGCATGGACCCTGATCCTCCTTCCTATGATATCACCCATTTTGAAGACTCTGCGTCACACTTGGCCGTATTCGCCTCCTGCGCCGCTCATCCCAACTGTGGCATACTTCACTGCCATCATGCCATCTCGCCCTTCATCTCCGTCAGTCGCTCACTGCTCACACTCAGACTCTGATGATGATCGCTCTATGGTCCACCTCCTCTCTCAGGAAGTTAAAGCGTTCACTGCTCGTTTATCTCTTGAACGGGCCCGTCGCGATCAAACTGTGAATGATCGCCTTGAATCCATGGATGCAAGGCTCTCTGCAAAGATAGATGCTAGTTTCGCTCAGCTGCATGCCTCTATGGCCTTACTTTTAGGACTTTCTAAGCCATCCTTTTAATATACATTTCTGCTATTATATTATCTTATTTCCTCTTTTTATCTCGCTATGTTATCTGTGTTTTTGATAATGTCAAAGGGGGAGAAATTATATAACAAATGACTAAGTAAAAGATAGGCACATGCTTAGGGGGAGCTAATAAATGTTAATGAAATAAATGACTAAGTAGAAGAAAGGCACTGACTAAGTAGAAGAAAGGCACATACATAGGGGGAGAATTACTCGCATTCGTTTTTAGAAATTGTCATTATCAAAAAGGGGGAGATTGTTAGAGAAAAATATCTAAATGAATTAATCTATTTTGATAAATAACAATTTCGTCAAGAGTCACTAACTTTCTTTGAAGAATTTTATATTCAGGGACTCTTATGAACAGAAGCCATGCTGCAACCATTATCAAAAAGCAAAGGAAAAGTCCGTCCGGCTATAAGAATTGAATCTGCCTTCAGAGTAAAGTTCGTCCGCCTGGAAAGTTTGTCCGGTTCATTCCTCGTCAAACACATGGGATGACTAAGGAGCAATGATTGAAGACTGGTACAAAAAGAATCTGCTTAGAAGAGGTCGTTTGCTCAAACCAAAGATGAGCTGTCATGCACCTCTTGGTTGATCAGAGCATTAATGTCGAAAGAGACAGAATTAAGCGCCATATACCTTGAAGATTCAAATTCTCTGACATTCCTTAATTCAAGCTGCTTTTGCTGAATTAACGGTGAAATCCTCTGATCATCGTATCTCCTCAACGACCAAATCCAAATCCTCTGGTCAGAGCATTAATTGCCTTATTAGCTGTAATACACTTGCATTAATTGCTGCCTCTGAGAACCAGAAGAAAAAGCATTGCCAGGCGATCTCACTCTCTATCAGTTGAAGAAATGTTCTTCACTTTGGCAGACCTCCTCAAGCAACAGATGCAGAAGTATCCGTTACTCACAATCAAACAAATTTTCAACGAAACTATTTTTGAAGATCTTCATCAGCTCATCCAATTCTCATCCTACTGAAGATATAAATAGTGGCCTCTGCATCATTTTCAACTTGGCGACTTACACACTATCAAAGCATTCAAATCCTTCAAGTCAGTTTATAATTTGAACAAGCTTTAGCCAAGAACACTCAACAACTCTAGATTTTCTATTCTTCTGAGTTTAGTCGCCAACTCGTGTGAAACCTTCATAGAGTGAAAACTCTTATCCTTCTCACACAACCTCTTCAGAGAATCAATTTAAATACCATCTCTGAACCTAGAACCTCATAGTTTCTACCCACTCTTTGTGAAGAGATATTTGTAGAAAACAAACCTTCTTGAAAAAGAACTGGGAGAAGTCCTATCAAATACTTGAGAGATAAAGGAGAAGTCCTGAGAAAACTTGTAAAGGAGTAGTCCTCAGAATACTGGGAGAAGTCCCTGAGAACACTTGTACTATTCGGTTGAAATAGTGGAAAATCTTGGTATAGCCAAGGAATGGACGTAGCCCTATCGGTTTTGGGGGTGAACCAGGATAAATATCTTGTGTGCTTTACTCTTTAAGTTTTAAGCCTATTTCCGCTGCACTTATCTTTAAAACGTTTTCTAACTTGTAATGAAGTATTTTGCGAAAAACTTTACAAAAGTCACACACACAATTCAAACCCCCCTTTCTTGGGTGATTTGATTACTATCATGCCTGACGAGAGTGTTCCCGTTCCTACGTACCTCTATTGAAGGGCTCAAGGCTAACGTAGTTCTAAAGGTGATTAAAATAATTTAAAGAAAAAGTGGTGCCTGGCGGGGTTGCTGCCCGGTCCTACGTATCTCCGAGGAGAAAACAAGGCTACGTAGTTCTTAATTTTAATTAATTTTTATTTATGAAATGGAATGCCGAAACAGAAACAGAAACAGAAACAGAGATACAAAAATACAGAAACCGGAAAGAAACAAAAAAGAAAACAGAAAAGAAACAGAAACGGCGTGTTGCAATATGGTGGAGGTGGTGATGAAGAAGAGTGGAGCAACAGCGGCAGCTGGGAAGAGGAGCGCACGGCGACGCTGGACGCTCGGAGGAGGAAGGGAGCGGCGGTGCGGCTTGGAGGAGGTGGCGCGAGGTGTGATGACGAGATGAAGAAGCAGCGACGCTATGAGGAGTGGTGGAGCAGAGAGGTGGCGGTGGGTGAGAAGTAATAGTAATAGAACCACACAAGAAAGGGGGTTTGAATTGTGTGTGTGATTTTTATAAATCTTTTCGCAAGATAGTTATTATAAGTTCAAAAGCGTTTGTCAAAAATGTGCAGTTGAAATAGACTTAAAGCTTGAACAATAAAGCACACACGATATTTATCCTGGTTCACCCCCTTAATCAACAGGGCTACGTCCAGTCCTTGGCTTCACCAAGATTTTCACTATTTAAACAGGGACTTCTCCCAGTATTCTGAGGACTACTCCTTTACAAGTATTCTAGGACTTCTCATTTATCTCTCGAGTGTTAGACATGACTCCTCCCAGTTCTTTTTCAAGAAGACTTAGTTTCTACAAGAATCTCTTCAGTAAGAGTGGGTAGAAAATATGAAGAACAGAATTCAGAGATGATAGACAAGTTGGTTCTCTGAAGGGCTTGTGTGAGAATAAATAAGAGTTTTTACTCTGCAAAGGGTTTCACACTAGTTGGCGACAGAACTCAGAGAATAGGTAAGTTAAGGTTACTGAGTATCTTGGCTTAAAGCTTATTTGATCGTAGATAGACTTGGAAAGTTTGAATGCTTTGATTATGTAAGAGTCGCCAAGTTGAAGCTGATGCTAAGTCCACTATTTATATCTTCAGTAGGATAATGACTGGAGGCTTTGCTGAAGATCTTCAAAATAGTTCCGTTTGAATTTCAGCTTGAATGTGAGTAACGGATACTTCTGCATCTGCTGTTGCAATCTGCCAAATAATGAATGTTTCTTCAACAATGAAAGACGGTATCCTCTGGTGATGCCTTTTGCCTCGACCCGTAGAGTCTTCAATTAATGCTCATGCATTACAGCTAATTGAGTCATTAATGCTCTGACCAAAATATTTGAATTTGACCGTTAAGGAGATACGATGTTCAGAAAGTATCGCCGCTAATTCAGAAAAAGCAGCTTGAATTTAAGGAATTTCAGGGGATTTGAATCTTCAAGGAATGAGGTGCTTAATTCTGTCTCTTTCGCCATTAATGCTCTGAAAAACCAAGAGGTGCACGACAGCTCATCTTTGGGTTGAACAAACGATCACCTTCGGGATATTTCGTTTTGCACGAGTCTTCAATCATTGCTTTAGTCAACTCAAGCATTCTTCATCAATTCAGTAGCTGATCAACCATACGTTCATCACAGGCGGACGAACTCTTCTCTAGAGGCAGATTGATTCACATAGGCGGACGGATTTCTCCACTTGCTTTTTGATAATGCTTTGTCGAAATCCTCGCAGCATGTCTCCAATTAATAAGTGTTCCTGAATATGAAAACTTTGAAGAAGTCAGTAACACTTATCGAAATTGTTATTTATCAAAATAAATTAACTCATTAAATTGTTTGATTCTAACAATCTCCCCCTTTTTGATAATGACAATTTCTTTTTAAAAAAATGAGTGTAATATATTTTTCTGATTTCCTCCCCCTCAGTTCAAGATTCATTTTTGAGATTGCTCCCCCTAAATTTATGCTCTCTTCTTTTTCATTTTTAGTTACACCTTCTCCCCCTTTGGCATTATCAAAAACATAGATAAAGTAATGCATAGGAGTAAAGCAGAAACTAAAGTAGTCATTTAGAGCGTAGAAAGTTAAAGAAGACATAGAACAATAAAAGTAAGAGTCAAGAGAATGGCATTGAATGCCCAAGAAGTAAGGCTATAGCATCTTGCAGACGATCAAATAGAGCATCCATTATGACAGTGAGGTGGTTCTGCATGGTGTTGAGCCGAGCATGCACATCTTGATGAAGAACACACCGTTCTTGGGAAGAGCGAGTATGAAAAGATTCAATGCGTTGATCAAGCATGAAGACCGTGGTACGAATGTCATCAGAATCGGAACTGGGGATGACATTAACCGGTGGCGAGGTAGGAAGCGGTGGCAGAATTGGAGTGAAGAATGCCACAGTAGGAATGAGTGGAGATGGAGTAAAGTAGTGCCAACCAAAACCAGGAGCCTTCAGGACTGACGGCAACATAGGAAGAAGTACCAATGTCCAAGTCTTAAACTTTAGGACCAGGGGGTCAACTCGACCAGCCAAGTGCAGAGGGATGGAAGCGACGTGAGTATCTCCGGAAACAACCAGCTGCCAATCGAAATGGAAGAACATGCGACATGATGGCAAGGATGGAGTGATCTGGTAGTCATGACATCCATGGGGAAGCCATAAACCTACCTTGAAGCAGAAGGGGAAACCAAGAGCTTGTAGACACACATCTGAAAGCAGATGGGAATTGGGTGCAGTTGTAGAGCGCTTGCGTTTGCCCAAAGTAGATCTGGAACGCCGAGGAAAGCAGGGCATGAAGAAGACCTGATTTAGAGACATGCAGGCAGTAGAGGAAGATGGAGCAAAGATGAATGGAGCCGGAGATGCAAGCATGAGATCCAGATCTAGATCTATACGGAAGGGGACAGGTGGTGACAGATGAGATGCATTGATATTGGTATTAATGTGAGCATCTACCCTTCGTGACAGCGGAGTAACACGTTGACTTTGACCAAGCTGCAGACGAAGATCAAGATCAACATTATGCAATTGGAGGCGAGTGAAGGTATGATCTAAGGATGAGATGCCAATGTTGGGAACAAGATCATCTTCAGAGTCGTTGTCAAGTTCAATAGGATTATCAATATTGGGAACGTCAAACAAGGAATCCAGAAATTTCTTAGCTTCACTTTGTAGTAGATTCCGGAAGTTTATGATTTTTGACTGAAGAGGGAGTTCCCATCCTCGAGCATCGGCAAGGGACAGTTGTCGGAGAGCTTGACTCGAACCCAGTGTCTGTTTGCAATATTTCCCAAAACAGCAATGGTGGGTGCATCATCAACAGGGCCCAAAGAGGAAGATATGTGCAGCACTGATTAGGAGCTAAGGTGACCAGAATTATCTGGAACGCAGTAGCAGCTAGCAATCCCATGTCTCAGAGTGGTTAAGCTCTGATACCAATTGATAGTAATAGAACCACACAAGAAAGGGGGGTTTGAATTGTGTGTGTGATTTTTATAAATCTTTTCGCAAGATAATTATTATAAGTTCAAAAGCGTTTGTCAAAAATGTGCAGCAGAAATAGACTTAAAGCTTGAACAATAAAGCACACACGATATTTATCCTGGTTCACCCCCTTAATCGACAGGGCTACGTCCAGTCCTTGGCTTCACCAAGATTTTCACTATTTAAACAAAATAGTACAAGTGTTCTCAGGGACTTCTCCCAGTATTCTGAGGACTACTCCTTTACAAGTATTCTAGGACTTCTCCTTTATCTCTCGAGTGTTAGACATGACTCCTCCCAGTTCTTTTTCAAGAAGACTTAGTTTCTACAAGAATCTCTTCAGTAAGAGTGGGTAGAAAATATGAAGAACATAATTCAGAGATGATAGACAAGTTGGTTCTCTGAAGGGCTTGTGTGAGAATAAATAAGAGATTTTACTCTGCCAAGGGTTTCACACTAGTTGGCGACAGAACTCAGAGAATAGGTAGGTTAAGGTTACTGAGTATCTTGGCTTAATGCTTGTTTGATCGTAGATAGACTTGGAAAGTTTGAATGCTTTGATTATGTAAGAGTCGCCAAGTTGAAGCTGATGCTAAGTCCACTATTTATATCTTCAGTAGGATAATGACTTTAGGCTTTGCTGAAGATCTTCAAAATAGTTCCGTTTGAATTTCAGCTTGAATGTGAGTAACGGATACTTCTGCATCTGCTGTTGCAATCTGCCAAATAATGAATGTTTCTTCAACAATGAAAGACGGTATCCTCTGGTGATGCCTTTTGCCTCGACCCATAGAGTCTGCAATTAATGCTCATGCATTACAGCTAATTGAGTCATTAATGCTCTGACCAGAATATTTGAATTTGACCGTTGAGGAGATACGATGATCAGAAAGTATCGCCGCTAATTCAGCAAAAGCAGCTTGAATTTAAGGAATGTTAGAGGATTTGAATCTTCAAGGAATGAGGCGCTTAATTCTGTCTCTTTCGCCATTAATGCTCTGAAAAACCAAGAGGTGCACGACAGCTCATCTTTGGGTTGAACAAACGATCATCTTCGGGATATTTCGTTTTGCACGAGTCTTCAATCATTGCTTTAGTCAACTCAAGCATTCTTCATAAATTCAGTAGCTGATCAACCATACGTTCATCACAGGCGGACGAACTCTTCTCTAGAGGCAGACTGATTCACATAGGCGGACGGATTTCTCCACTTGCTTTTTGATAATGCTTTGTCGAAATCCTCGCAGCATGTCTCCAATTAACAAGTGTTCCTGAATATGAAAACTTTGAAGAAGTCAGTAACACTTATCGAAATTGTTATTTATCAAAATAAATTAACTCATTAAATTGTTTGATTCTAAAAAGAAGCAAGAGTGGTTTGGTGGCTGGGTTCGTTTTTTGGTCGAGAGAGGGAAGAAGGAGAAGGTTTGATGACGATGAAGGTGGTGGCGAGAGGTTTGGTCGAGGGGTGCAAGATGATGATGGGGCGGTGGCTAAAGGAAAGGTGGTGGCTAGGTTGCGGCAGCTAGGGGGAGATGAGAGAGGTGGCGGCCCAGTGAGGGAGAGAGAGAGTGTGTGTATTTTTAGGGCTTTGAGAGAGAAGGGTGAGGGTGTGTGATGACTAGGGTTTAGAGAGAGCGAGAGGAGTGTATTTTGTTTTAGGGTTTTTTGAGAGATGAGTGTGGAGGTTACCAGAAAAAAAAAAGATGAGTGTTAGGGTTTGTGTGATGGGTTGGTTTAAATAGGGTAGAACTAGGGATTGAGTGAGGGAGAATTATAGAAATACCCTTCGGGTTCTTTTGATTTTTTTGTTTTGTTTTGGGCCAGTTTGGCCCATTTTTTTTTTGAGAAACTAAAGTAATTAAAAACAAACTCAATTAATCTAAACGCCCTATTTTTTATATTTTCACTAACTAATTAGCTAACTATTTTTATTTTTATTTTTAATAAAATGAAACACAATAAAAGAAAGAAATAAAAGACCCGGACAAAATTGGGTGCTAACAGCAGCTCCCATTTGCTTGACTTTTGGTGAGAAAGTTAAAGCAAATTCAAAAGCAGCCAATTTTGGCCACACAAACAAACAGAAGAAGAATAACAAAGATGCCATATCCGGAGCCCATCAATGGGTGGATAAAAAATCATGAAATAACTGAAAAAGTGCAGGGGTTGGATACCCTGAAAAAGTGCAGCTGAAAGAGTGCAGGGGTTGGTTACCCTGAAATGGTGCAGGGGTTGGTTACCCTGAAAGAGTGCAGGGGTTGGTTACCCTGAAATGGTGCAGGGGTTGGTTACCCTGAAAGAGTGCAGGGGTTGGTTACCCTAAAAGAGCCTAGGGGTTAGTTACCCTAAAAGTGTGTAGGGGTTGGTTACCCTAAAAGAGCCTAGGGGCTGGTTACCCTAAAAGTGTGTAGGGGTTGGTTACCCTAAAAGAGAAAACTTGGCGTCACAATACCAAGCGGGCATCACAATACCCTAGCAGAGAAAGAACTAGGCGTCACAATACCTAGCGGGTGTCACAATACCCTGAAAAAGAAAATATGAGAACATATAGCTGTGGGCCATGCCCTAAAAAAGAGAACTAGGCGGAAATACCTAGCAATGCAATATATTTTTTTTTGAATTTTTTAATGATCATGTGAAAAAAGAGAGTTAGAAGATTTTCAAACAAACAGATTTGTGATATTCAAAAGATTTTATCTTCACCATTGCAGCACAACACTAGTCAAAGCTAGTGGATGAAGGGATGAGTTTTGGATGGAAGAAATGGAATAATATTTGGGGAGGGTAATGGAGACCAGGCTTGTAACAAGCCCCCAAGTCTGGCATCAATGTAGGGAACAAATGCTTATCATTTTTATTGTGCTGAGAGGAGAGAAAAGGCGGCAAGTCCTAAGTGCGACAAGCATCAATTTGAAGATCTGTCATGGAGGAGGGGCGAACCCGGAGTCTAATTTGCTTCAGGCCCATCTTCAATCAAGGAAGAATATAAGTCTCATCACTCCAATTTTCTCTTTTTTTTTGGACATTTTTTTTTGAATTTGATTTTTTTTAAGGAGCAAAAAAACACAAGTGTAAACTTATTGTCCCAAAATCAAAGTTTAAGAAAATGTGAGCAATCAATATTTGATCAGAATGGACTTTATTGGCTTGTAATGTGGCTAGGGGGTAATGGGTGATGAAAGAAAGGGTATAAAGGCTCAAAGAAAGTGTTTAAGGGTTAATTAGGACAAATGATCTCTATGCAATGTGATGGATGAAAGACATTTATTCAAACAATATTCTTTTTTCATTCTCTGCATTTTTTCATTTTTCATTTTTTTTGCTTTTTTTTCTTCTATTTTTTTGTATTTTTTTATAGCAGAAGAATGATTTAACTGTCTCCAAACATCATAAAAAGCCTCAGGTGTTCAGAAACACTTAAACTGGGCTGCCCCCCGATGTGGGGGTAACAAGTGAAACAGATGGGTTATCAGCTCTGTTAATACAGATAGCAACCTGAGACGGGGGGGGGTGAATCAGAGTTGCCCCGATTTTCGCCTTATCGAAATTGTTACTTCCAAGATAATGATGATCACAAGACGATAGTTGTGATTGCAGCGGAATTAAGGATTGCTTGAAAGTAAAAGATGAAGGATAAGAAGAACACACAGGGATTTTATCCTGGTTCACCTTCAATCCCAGAAGGCTACGTCCAGTCCTCTGATCACACAGAGATTTTCCACTATACCAGAAAGCAAACCACTTTCTGAAGAACCACTTCACTGAATCACCCAGTGAAGATTTACAATGATCAAGATTCCTTACAAGTTCTTATACCAAGAACCCTAAGAACTCTTGTCAAACCACCAACTGATGACGCCGAAACCTACGGCGGACTTTGAATCAAACCCGATTCAAAGAACCTTTTTCACTATCACCGAACCTACGGCGGACTTTGAATCAAACCCGATTCAAAGAGCCTTTTTCACAACCATCGAATACCACGATGGACATTTTTACAACCACCGACAACCACGGTGAATGAATCAACACGATTCAAATAGAAGAAGAAGAAGATGCCTTTTCTATGGATGATTCAATCCTTTAGACAAGAAGGATTGATCTTAGTCTGTATGCTCCAGGAAATTACAATGAAGGCTCTTCCTTTCTGAGTTTCTCAAAAGATGAACAACATGTGTTCTTATGAAAATGAGATAACAGAAACTCAGAATGATGACTTTAATGAATATGAAAGTTATGGACCAAGTCAATGATGTTTCTGAGTGTCTAAGGACTTTATATAGGCACTAGAGGTTGTCCATGAACCAACACAACCTTTCCCAACCGGTTTGAGACACAATGGTTCATGAAAAAACACATCTGTCGACCTGGTAATCGATTACAGCAGTTAGTGTAATCGATTACACTAGTCGTTACAGTTTGAATTCAAAATTCAAACTGTGTAATCAATTACACTAAGATGGTAATCAATTACTGCCTTCCTGTAATCGATTACACACAACCTGTAATCGATTACAGATAGTCCGAAACTCAGTTTTAACCATCTTAACCCCTAATTGAGTGTTCCTACCAAGTTTTACTTGTGAGAACATATGATACTCAATTAGTTGACCTTTCATGAGCCTACAAGTGCAATTTAAACCTTAATAAAGCATAACACACTAAGTTGACAAGACTTACATAAAACTAGAACCTTGATGATTGATCTTGACGTTCTGAGCCGGTTCTTGAAGTCTTTCTCTTCTGAAGTCTTCCTTCCTTTTCTGAAGTCTTCTTGAAGTATTTCTTCTTTTTGTTCCTTTCTTTCTTGAAGTCTTCCTTTTCTTTTCTGAAGTCTTTCTTCTTTTTATGATGTGTTTGTCTTCATCAAAACCTCAGTCGAGTCCAAGGACGAGACCTGATTTACAAGCTCCAGTGAAATGAGTCATGTAGATGGATAAGTATTGCACCAGCCCCCAGTGTAGGGGTGATCATTGTCCAGGTTAAATGAAGAAAAAAAAACTTTATTTTAAAGCTCAAAGTGGGTAGCAAGGGATAATATTTTTTTGATCTTTGTGGATAGAGAAAAATGGCCAAACTTCATTTCAAAAATTGATTGCTCCTTTTCAAAAGATTTAACTTTAGGACAAAGGTTTTAGACTTTGCAAATTTGCTCCATTCATTTTTTATTTTATTTTTTTACTTTTTTTCCTTTTTTCTTTTTTCTTCTTTTTTTATTTTTTAGGATGATGAGACACAAGATGATGGACCAATATTTTTGATAGATGCAAGCATGATCTCAAATTTTTGTAACGCTCTCTTCAACATCGGTCCATGACTTCCAAAATTGGGGGTTTGACAAATGGGTGTTTAAAGATGGTTAATGAAGGAGGGGATAAGTGAATGGATGGGTTAAGTGTGGATTAGAAAGAATTTTGAGGTTCACAAAAGTGAAGGTTAATTGTAGAAATGGAAGAGATGAGGAATTATGGGATGTGAATGAAGGAATTATGGCGAATGAAAATGAACCTCAAATTGAACGTTATGATGCAAAGGTGAAAATTAAAATAGAAAATAAAACCAAAGGAAGAAAACATTTTTTTAGATTTTTTTTTTAAAAACAAAAAAGAGATAGAAATTGAAAATAAGAAAGAAAAAGAAGAATGATTAGTGGAGGGAAATGCACAAAATGTTTTTTTTTTGTAGATTTTTTGATAAGGATGAATAAGAAATAAAAAGAATTTATTTATAGAGGCAAGAAAAATGGGGAACTCCGAAAGAGAAGGAGCCCCCGAATAAAGACTTATTTTGTATTTTCTTAACCATAAAGGTCAAATTATTCTAGAGATGGAGAAACCTAATACAAGCGACAAACTAGGGTTAGCAACTAGTGTAGTAATTGGGAATGAATCTATATCTCACATTGGTAAATGTTCCCAGATTACCCTCGTCACACAGACAATGACCCGATGATCGAACTATTTGACGCGTAGACACTAGGCCTCTCACGACAAATAGCTAAATGACCGGTAATAATCTGAGTGGTGACTCAATAATTGACGCGTAGAAACTAGGTCTCTCACGACATCCATCAAGATACCTCTACGCTCCCTAGTTTGCGGGCCCGGGTCTAGAGCCCAAAAAGTGTGTGAGATAGGTGGAATATATATAATAGAATCAAAAGAAAGCATATATACAAGATAAAAATAAGGATATATACAAAAAGACAAGAAATAAATAATAAGATAAAAGTTAAAACAAACAAAGAAAAATAAGAAAATGCACAACCAATCATATAGGCCTGACTCTCAAAAGTCCCCAGCAGAGTTGCCATCTGTCACAACCGAGATCGCGGCGGGGACGACGCTAAAAACAAATAGTAAACAGCCAAAGTCGCCACTAACGTTTTTAAGAGGAAAACGCTAGAAAACCTAAAAAGAAAATAAAACATCCTACGAAACCTAAAATTCTAGGTTCGGGAGTCGGTTACGCGTGGGGAAGGTGTTAGTACCCCACAACGCCCGTCAAAGATGGTACCAAATATTAATTGTGCAAAAAATTATTAAAAGACTCATTATTTACAAAGAAGATTTATTTATTATTTTTTGAGATTTACTATTTACAAAGAAAAATAAAATGAGATTATTTACAAAACAAAAATATTTATTTTATTTTATTTAGCCTTATAGGTGTGAACCTAGTCCTACGTACTTCCCTCAAATGGAAGATCAATGCCACGTAGTTCTGAAAGTTTAAATTGATTTTTTTAATGAAACAGAATGCCGAAACAGAAACAGAAACAGAATGCCGAAACAGAAGCAAGAGTGGTTTGGTGGCTGGGTTCGTTTTTTGGTCGAGAGAGGGAAGAAGGAGAAGGTTTGAGGACGATGAAGGTGGTGGCGAGAGGTTTGGTCGAGGGGTGTAAGAATATGATGGGGCGATGGCTAAAGGAAAGGTGGTGGCTAGGTTGCGGCGGCCAGGGGGAGAGGAGCAAGGTGGCGGCCCAGTGAGGGAGAGAGAGAGTGTGTATTTTTAGGGCTTTGAGAGAGAAGGGTGAGGGTGTGTGACGGCTAGGGTTTAGAGAGAGTGAGAGGAGTGTGTTTTTTTTTAGGGTTTGTTGAGAGATGAGTGTGGAGGCTACCAGAAAAAAAAGGGATGAGTTTTAGGGTTTGTGTGAGGGGTTGGTTTAAATAGGGTAGAACTAGGGTTTGAGTGCGGGGGAAATTATAGAAATACCCCTGGGGTTCTTTTGATTTTTTGTTTTGCTTTGGGCCAATTTGGCCCTTTTCTTTTTTGAGGAACTAAAGTGATTAGAAACAAACTCAATTAATCTAAACGCCCTATTTTTTATATTTTCACTAACTAATTAGCTAACTATTTTTAATTTTATTTTTAATAAAATGAAACACAATAAAAGAAAAAAATAAAAGACCCGGACAAAATTGGGCGCTTACACCGCTGAAAAGCAGTTTAAGGGAGGAGTTGTCGTAGATGTTCTCAGACTCTACCTATGTTCGCTGAAAAGCAGTTTAATATAGTAGCTGTTGTAGATGTGCTCGTACTCTGCCTATACCCGCTGAAAAGCAGTTTAAGGGAGGAGTTGTCGTAGATGTGCTCGGACTCTACCTATGACTGCTGAAAATCAGTTTAATATAGTAGCTGTTGTAGATGTGCTCCGACTTTGCCTATGACCGCTGAATTGCTGTTTAAGGGAGGAGCTGTAGTCGATGTGCTCGAACTCTTCCTATGACCTCCAAAAAGCAGTTTAAGGGCTTACAGATCCATCAAGAGAATGTCGAGGCTTACGCTCAACCAACAAAACATATCAAAGATCTCTTGAAGAAAAATAGCATGAAAAAGCTTAGGAGATGAACACTAAAATGCATTTTGTAAGAAAACCTAATTAAAAGTGATGAACCTGCTCCCATAGATTGAACCAAGTACAGCAGGAAGGTAAGATCACTACTCTATGTCACTTCAAGCAGACCAGACGTAATGTGCTAGATTAGTGCATGTGAAAAGTTCCAGGTAAGTTCTCAGAAACCTTACCTCAATGCTGTAAAAATGAATATCTAAATATTCTTGCTGTCACTACTAATCTTGGACAAAGTGTACGAGAAAGATGAAAGATTTCAGGTTAAGAAGATTGTATAATGATGACTATGCTGGAAATCGCATAGAAAGAAAAAGCACAAACGGTGGTTGCCACCTTCCAAAGACAATGTCTGATCTCATGGGCTAACAAAATTACAAGCACGTTCTCATTGTCTATTGCTAAAGCCTAACATATTGCTGCAGGATATTGTTGCACTCAGCTCTTATGAGTAAAACATCAAGTTATACATGATCTTGTTGCCAAAGAAAACTGTGTGGAGCCAGACAAACACAAATGCGTGCAACATCTGCCTTAGACAAAGTCTGACATAAGTAAGAAGGGGTCAAACGATCACAGCTTGGTCCTCGTCTGGTGGTGACTCCGTCTCACGATGATTGTACTATTTAAACTGACTTCGTCCCGGAGTAACTGAAAAGTCATGGATTGATGCCCACGTCGCTCACGTTCTAGTAACTGGTAAACAGCTGTATCGTTTCAATTACTTGCTTTTCGAACACGCATTAAATTCTCAACTGCAATGACTGCACATTTATAATCCTACACTTAATGCGCATGCTATACCTCTCTGTCGTCACATCAACTTAAATGTCAATCATTTCGTTACAAATATCAAGAACATATTTCGGTATTCCATACATTATTAACAAAAGGTTTTCAGAAAATAGGCCATTACGCTTACAACTCATTTGCCTTCTCTCTGAACCTCTTGTTTTCGTCTACTCCTATTCTTGCACCCTCTAACAACTTTTTTCATAAATCTCTTCAATGGCTCCCAAGAAGCAAGTTCCTGCTAAGCCTAAGTTGACTCCTGCTCAACAAGCTATAATCACTCAGAGGGAGAAAAACTTCGCAGCCAACCTGCTTGAAAAAGAAGAAAAAGTTGGAAAGAAAAAGATTTCCAACCTGGGGGACAGGGATCTCATTACACCCAGATATCTTGACCTCACCCTCTACTGTAATGTCATAATGGCTGGCCTAGACCTTGTGTTGTTCCAAGACTGGTCTAAACTTATGAAAATATCAGAAACACCCGTACTTGAACCTCTGGTTAAGGAATTCTTCAATTGTGCTGTAAAGCATGGGCGAATCTGCATCAAGACCAGGTGTGTGAGAGTCATAACTGATATATGTCCTGGGGATATTGCTGTTACCCTAGACGTCAAAGTAGATGAAGGAGTTATCTACTCACTAAAGTGGGAAACGTCTGCTGTCAACCCCAACTACATTTGGAAGTAAGATCCAAAGATAAAGGGAACCACTGTCAACAATTTGATTGACGAATGCAAATTCCCCCATGCAGTACTAAGCAAAATTGTGATTCCAAAAGAAGGGGCTCGTGCTCTAGTTAACAAACTCTCACACTGGGCTCTCTATCAGATGGTGAACTATCAGAAAATCAATATTTCATATCTCATCTTCCATCACATGCTGAACACTCCGGAAAGTTCTACGACTAATCTTCCATACGGCGCACTTATTGCAGCTATGATGGGAAAGAAGAAACTTGTAGATACGGAGAAATAGGAAAATGAATTCATAGTATATGACTACATCTATGCTACCCCTATCAAGTTTGGGGATGTTAGAAAAATGAGGTTGGACATTGACATCTCTAATGTTCCCAAAAATCTGCTAACTAAATTGGAAAGGAAGCAAAGAGGCAATGAATTTCCTTTGTCACCCAAGAGGCAAGCCAAACACTACCAGCGACCAGAACATTAAGAGCCAAGAGGGATGCATCTGCAATGGTGCCTCCATCTGGTAAACGCTACCAGATATCCCCATCTGGCAAGATTATTGAAATAGATTCTTCGTCCGTTGAACCTACTGAAGCAACAATGTCCGCTCCTAAACCCAAACGAAGACATTTGATAAAGGCACACCAAACAACAACTAATTCCACTGCCTCTGAACAGACTAAGTCTTCATCTGATGACCCTGAAGATGCTATGCTTATAGAAAATCTAGTGTGAAATGTCAAGAAGACATTCCTGGAGTTCATCTTGAAAGAAGCTCAACCATCAGCTGCTCATGTACAATATATACCACACTTTCCTCATTTATTTCACAATTAAGGGGAGGAAATTATTGATGTGCAAGATGATGGTAACTGTGGTTATTGATGCATAGCTGAGTGGATAGGCAAACACGAAAGTGCTTGGCCAGAAACGTATTCTATTCTAATATTCATTATGAGGTTGTAGCGGCATTGAGGCTAGCTCCTGGAGAACCAGCTCTTTCTAAAAAATGGTTCACAGTCCCTGATATGGGCTTTCTCGCCGCTACAACTTTCAACATCATTCTTGTGACCCTGAGTGAAAGGGAATCATGCACCTACCTTCCTCTCCTTGGCCCAGCTTTTGTTCCTCCAATCATTGCAGTAATGTGTAGTATTAATGAAAGTCATTGGGTAAGGGTAAAGCTAAGAAACAATTCACCTCTACCTTATGCAACACCTCAATGGAGACCTCACTTTTCAAAGGATGTAGAAAGATGGGCTAAATGTATTTTTTTCCTAGGTCAGATGCTATAAGCAAATAGTTGATCCAACTATTGATCCTACTATCAAGTCGTCCATGAACTCACAACAACCATCTCACGCTGATGCTGATAAGGGTAAGGAGAAAAGCCCTGAAATGATTTGACCACCCCAACTTTCTAAATCCCTAGCAAAAAGGGCAAATCAAAGGACTAAAAGTGTTGCACTCACCAAACCATCATCAATAATGATTTCTTATGAAGTTCATCCGATGGACGTTGAACATGGTTGTCCAATGTCAGTTGACACTACAATACCGGTGACTGATCATAGCACCTGTTCGGCTATGGAAAAATGTCTTTGTCCGATCGCGACTAAAGAACTCAGTCCAGCTGTGGTCAAGACGATGTTAAACATTGCCAACGTGGCCAGTCCGAGGTTTACTAGCATATATTATAAGTTATTCATTTCAACCCAAGTGCTTAATTTCCACCATCATCTTATCTTTATATTTATGCTAATCCAAGTTCTTGTTCTAAGCAAACCAAAGTTAAAATCAACTTTAATTTTTAGCACAAGTTCTAAACAAATTGAAAATTGGACACCTATCCCTGTGGGTTCGATATCTTTTACATTACTTCGATAATCAACCGTACACTTTCGGATTTGGTCATCATTGCTTTTATGTTTATGCCTTCATACTTAAGGAGACCTTAGAATTATAACTTGCCTAACTACGTAGGACTTAGTTAAAACTTGAACCCTTGAGATTGCATGAGACATGTTACACTCGTTCTTCTAAGTCTTCTTTTCTTCTTTTTGTTCATGAGTTTGTCGTCATCAAAACCTCAGCCAGGGTCAGGAGCAAGACCTTCTTCACAGATCTTAAACAGCACAGGACTTTTCTCCCCCTTTTGACGTCATCAAAAAGAAGAAAAGGTCGTATATATTCCATACATGCTAACATAAGTAGTATAACAATTTCGAATCATAGGGAGCGGGGTGAAAATCCAAACAATAATTATAAAATAGTTCAAACATCAAGCAAACAAACACACAAGTTAAGTAATGTTAAATTAAACTTATTACAGACCAACAGGAAATTGTCATAGTAGTTAAAGTCATAACAATCTAAAAATCAGCTGAATCTTCGCAACGAGGCATATATGGACTCTAATCGACCTTCCAAAAGGACAAAGCGAGATCGAACACTTTCATCAAAATGATTCAGACGTTGAGTGATCCGTATTTCCATTACATGTAAGCGCTCTAGGATGAGTCTAGTGTCTGTAGAGCAAATAGGAGGAATGGCAGAGAATGTGGAAGCAGATAGACAAGTTGATACGAAATTGGTCTGGATGTCAATTCGGTAACAGTAGTTTTCATGAGGATCGTCGATTGTTCCCAGTTTGGGAGGATTTATAGGAGAAACAACGTTGGAGTGACGAGAACTAGATGCCATGATGTAAAGTTGGAAGTAAGGAATTTTAAGGTATTGGTCAAAGATTGAGGCTCTGGAAACCGAGGAGAATTATACTGCTGCGTCTAATAGGAGAGGAAGAATATGAAAGCTTTTTGGTAACCGATGCAGATATTTATATGTGTAGAACATGAATCGATTACAGTAAGTTAAGTAATCGATTATAGTAATTTAATTTTGAATTTGAAATTAGAATTTTAGAATAGGTAATCGATTACTGGCTATGGTAATCGATTACTCAAATTCTCTGGAAATTTCCCTGGGCCAAAAATTTCACGGTAATTGATTACACTTAATGAGTAATCGATTACTCAAATTCTCTATGAACTTCTATGGGCCAAAATTATATTGGTAATCGATTACTCAAATTCTTTGGAAAAATTCGTAGGCCAATAAATTTATGGTAATCGATTACAGGATATGAGTAATCGATTACTCAAATTCTCTGGAAAATTTCCTAGGCCAAAATTTTCCATGTAACCGATTACTCTATATTTAGTGATTTCCACAGGAATGCCAGATTCATCTTGATCTAGATATGTGTTAGACCCCATTGGTGTCGTTATGACCTTGTAATCATCCAAATCATATTTATTTAAAAGCTCTTTGCAGAATTTGGATTAATTGATGAATATTCCGTCCTTAGATTGCTTTATTTGCAATCCAAAGAAGAAATTTAGTTTGCCCATCATGGACATCTCAAATTCTTCTTGCATCATGCTTGAGAGTTCCTTGCGCAGCGTTTCATTAGTGGATCCAAATATAATATCATCAACATAAGTTTGAACTAATAAAGTATTACATTTAGTTTTCTTGATGAATAAGGTTGTATCCGCTTTACCTTTTTGAAACCCTTTTTCACATAGAAATGTGCTTAATCTATAATACCACGCTCGTGAAGGGAAGGTAATTTGTAATCTTCAAATCTTGGTGGTTGCTTCACATATACTTCTTCTTGAATATATCCGTTCAAGAAAGTGCTCTATACGTTCATTTGAAATAGTTGAAAGCTCAGTGAGCAAGCATACGCTAATAGAAGTCTAATATCTTCTAAGAGGGAAACCGGTGCATAGGTTTCATCAAAGTCTATGCCTTCTTCTTGGTTTTACCCTTGGGCTACCAGTCTGGCTTTATTTCTTACTATGATTCCATTTCATCCAATTTGTTCCTGAACACCCATTTTGTTATGATGATATGCTTATCATTAGGCTTAGGAACTGACTTCCATACTCGATTCCTTTCAAATTGATTCAACTCTTCCTGCATGGCTAATATCCAATATTCATCTTCTAAAGCATCATTTACTTTAGAAGGTTCTATTGGAGATACAAAGGCCATATTCAAAACTAAGTCATTGAGACTTAGTCATGTTGATACTCCCCTTGAAATGTCACCTACGATGTTGTTAATAGGATGATCTCTATGTGTTCTCCACTCCTTAGGTAGATCATAAGTGGTTTCTTTATCTTGCGCTACTGGTTCTGAGCTTTGTTCCTTTTGCTCTTGATGATCATCCTTGATTTTGTTTTCCTCCTTATCATTGTCAGGAAAAACAATTTTGTCCTCATTTGAGGGGTTAGATTCATCAAAAGAAACATGAATCGATTCTTCTATAACTATGGTTCTTTTATTGAAGATTCTAAAAGCTTTGCTTGTTAAAGAATAACCAAGGAAAATGCCTTCATCAGATTTCTCATCTAACTTACCAAGATTTTCCTTTCCATTATTCAAGATAAAGCATTTAGTTCCAAAAGCGTGTATATGAGCAATGTTAGGTTTTCTACCTTTATAGAGTTCATAGGGTGTTTTCTTCAAGATAGGTCTTATAAGTACTTTGTTGGACACATAGAATGCAGTGCTTACAGCATCATCCCAAAAGTACTTAGGAAGATTTGACTCACTCAACATGGTCCTTGCAAGTTCTTCCAGAGACCTATTCTTTCTTTCTACAAAACCATTCTGTTGTGGTGTTCCAGGAGCAGAGAAGTTATGTGAAATTCCATTATCATCACATAGTTCTTGGAATAGATGATTTTGAAATTCTCTACCACGACCACTCCTTATCGAAGAGATTTTAAAAGACTTTTCATTTGGAGCAAGCTTTGCATATCTTTTAAAGGCATTCAAGGCTTCATTCTTATGTGCTAAGAATATAGTCCATGTATACCTTGAAAAATCATCAACAATAACAAGAGCATAATAGTTTCCTCCAAAACTTTTGGTCCTTGATGGTCCAAATAAATCCATGTCAAGTAATTGGAGTGGTCTTTAGTTGAGACTATATTCTTTGGTTTGAATGAGACCTTAGTTTGTTTACCTTTTTGACATGCATCACATAACTTATCCTTTCGAATTTAATCTTTGGTAAACCTATGATAAGATCATGTTTGATCAACTTGTTCAAGTGATCCATGTGGATGTGTGCTAGTCTTCTATGCCATAGCCACGAATCATTGTTGTTCTTGGCTATTAAACATTTCACATTGGATGAAATTTCATCTAATGATATCATGAAGACCTTGTTGACTTTATACTCGGAAAATTTATTTTCACGAGTTGCCACATCTTTTACCACACATATGTCATTTATGAAGCCAACTTTTAATCCTTTGTCACATAGTTGACTTATACTTAGCAAATTATGCTTCAAACCATCAAGATAAAGAACTTTATCAATATTGGTTTGAGGAGGTGTACCTATTCTTCCAATGCCAAGTTTTTTTCCTTTCTCATTGTTTCCATATGTGACAAATCCTTTTTGTCTAGGCATGAGATATGAAAATTTTGTTTTGTCTCCTGTCATGTGTGATAGAGCAGTCACTATCAAGATACCATAAGTCACTTCCTGGTTTCATACACACCTACAAAACAGATTTAAAATGGGATGTTAGGTACCCAATGTGCTTTGGGTCCTTTGTTGTTAGTTACCTTCTCAACCCATATGTATTTTTGACTAGGTACTCCAACATTTATGTAATAACACTTGTTTCGGGTGTGTCCTACTTTATTACAATAATTACATGCATATTTTTTATGGTCTAAGGTATACCTAGGTATATAATTATTCTTCCTAGAATGTATTTGATTGTAATTATTCCTATTGTTCATATTTTTAGAAGTACTTGCATGCAAATGTTTATCAGAAGTTCTTACTTCATTGTTTGCTTTAACAAAAATAGTTTTCTTAACTTCTTTTTTTTTCTTCTTTTGGGGTGTAAATATTAGTCCAACTTTGTTATTTGAGTGTCTTTGAACACTTAGGATATCATTTAGTTTTTGTTTTCCTATATTAAAGTTATGAACCTTTTCTTGTAGATTATCTATCTTCTCTTCTAGAAAATTACACTTAGTGCATTCATGTAGTGTATCTAACCTAGTTTTGACTACATCTAGTTCATTTTGTAAAGTCTTTCACTTATCTTCTAACGATGAGATAATAGTATTTTGATTGCTACTTACTTTAGAAAAGCTATGACATAATTTGAACACATTTTCTATTGCAAATTCTAAATCATCGAATGAAATTCTATTGTTACTAACCTCGATGTCTTCGTCATCTAAAGTGTGTGAGGCCCTCAATGCAACATGTGCTTCTTCTTTTTTAGAATCCGATGAAGAGCTTACATCATTATCATCCCATGCAATATAGGCTTTTCTTGAATTTGAATCCTTCTTTTCAAATTTTTCCTTCAACCCATGTATCTTCTTTTGAAGATTTGGACATTCTGATTTGATATGTCCAAGTTTTTCACACTCAAAGCATGTGAACCTTTGAAAATAACAGGGCACACTATTCTTTTGGAAATTTCTATTATTGTTAAATTTCATACCTTTTCTTTTGAAAAGCTTTCCAAGATTTTTCACCAACAAATTCATATTTTCATTGATGTCTTCTTCAAAATCTGCATCATATTCATCTTTGATGCTTTCCTTTGCTTTTAGGGAAATGGATCGCTGCCTTTTCTCATGTTGTTCATGTTGCTCTAGGCGATTCAACTCCAATTCATGTTCTTGATGTTTTCCAAATAAGGTCGCCAGAGTCATGTTTAATAGGCTCTTCTTTTCTGAAATAGCCGTCACCTTTGGTTGCCATGCTCTTGTGAGAGATCTTATCACTTTCATGTTTAAGTCACTATTAGAGAAATCTTTACCAAGAGCAATCAGATGGTTAGTAAAATGTGTAAAATGCTTTTTCATATCAAGTACCCTTTCACCTGGCAACATTCTGAACATTTCATATTCCTGTGACAATGTATTGATTTTTTATCTCTTTACTTCACCAGTCCCTTCGTGAGCAACCATTAGAGTATCCCATATCTCTTTAATTCATCCATGCGTAGGGTTGATGTAAGAATGTCCTTGCCTTTCAAGTCATATTGAACTTTATTTTTCTCTTCTCCATTCCATGTATTTTCTGGTTTTGGTTGTGTGCTACCACACACATCTACTACTTGTATAAAAGGACCTTCTTCATTGACTTTCCAGATTTCCACATTTAATGACCTTATGAAGATTTTCATCTTGATTTTCCAAAAGTCATAGTGGTCTCCATTGAAGTATGGTGGTCTAGTTATGTTGAATCCCTCACTAGTACTAGTTGTAGAGGAGGATGCCATTTACTTGGATATTAGGAGAAATTTACCTAAACATACGCTCTGATGCCAATTGTAAGTACAAAGAGAAACCTAAGAGGGGGGGGGGTAAATTAGGTTCACTCAATTTTCGCCTTATCAAAACGAGATTACTTTCAGTACGATCAGAATCACAATTGTTAATTGTAAATGCAGCGGAATAAAGACTTGTTGAAAGTAAAAAGATAAAGGTTGAGATAATCACACACGAATTTTATCCTGGTTCACTTTCAACCATCGAAGGCTACGTCCAATCCCTCAATCACACTTTAGGATTTATCCATTATTGATAAAGAGTTCTTACAAGCACTCACACAAAGAACCTTAAGAATTCTAATAAACAACTAGAAAGCACACTGCTTTCGAAGTACCACCATTCACCGAACACTACGGTGAATTTTTACTCAAACTTGAATGAAGATGAAGAAGAGTTTTACACACCTGAGTCAATCCTTCAACATAAGAATGGATTGAATATGCAAGTTATGCTTCAGGCACTAACATATGAAGGCTCTTTTCAATTCTGAGTTCTCAAAAGTTTAACACCATATGTGTTCTTTGAAAATGAGAGATTAAAGACTCAAAGTGATTGCTCTAATGAATATGAAAGTTATGTCTCAAGTTCTGAGCATCAATGGACTTCATATGGGCACTAGAGGTCGTCCATGAACCATTTCAAAGCTTCCCAATCGATTTGGCATGCATTGGTTCATGAAACAACACATCTGGTCGTGTAGGTAATCGATTACATTAGTAGGGTAATTGATTATGCTACTAGCTGATACCCAAATCGCAAGTGCACGATTGACTATCGCGTAGTAAAAAGATCGAACCCAAGGGATAGGTGTCTTCTTATTAAATCACTTAGTGCTTAAACAGAAAAATAAAATGATATATTGTTGATGGTTTGATTAAGGTGAGACAAGATATAGCAATAAGATAATAAAAGATAAAGATGATGAAGCTTAAGCTCTTGGGTCGATTTACATAGTCTATAAAATATGCTAGCAAGTTCCTACTAAATTTCTGAATTTTAAATCCAAGTTCATGATGCTATAGCCTAGAATTTCTACAAGTTAATGGTCTTAAGAAATGTAGAACTTTCTTCCTAATTACTAAATCCAAGATCTTGTAATTTAGTTAACCAAAAAAGAAGATGAAGAATGAATTCGGGCCAACATAAAGCTACGTCTATCCTAATGATCTTTAGAGATATATACTTATAGCCTTTTTTGTTTCCTAGTTCCCTTACTACTTACCAAATTGTCTTATGACATAAGTAATAAGCAAAACTTCTTGTGTACAGAAAGATAACATTAAGAGCAAGGAAATAAAACATGAAAGGAAATATTATTCAGAAATGTAGAAAAAGACTAGAACATAAACTATAAACTACTACAACCCAAGAAACTTAATAAGAATTAGCCAAACATGGCTAAAAGAGACATTGAATTACCCTGGAAAGGAGCTCAAGTATGGCTTCCCACAATTCCTAGGAACAATGATCTTAAGGAGGAAAGAAGAATACTTTTCGTATTCTGAAATTGTGTGCTTTACAAGTGAAGAAAAGGCCCCTATTTATAGTAAAAATTCACCCTCCAGCGCTTGAACGCTGGCATTCCCAACTCTTGGGCGTTGGGATGCATTAAAATTCCACTTTCTGGCCGAGGCCCAGCACTGGAGCGCTGGCCTTTCAGCGCTTGAGCGCTGGGTGAGAATCTGACTCATCTCCTAGTCAGAGTCCCAACGCATGAGCGTTGGGTCGCTGCTGCTTCGTCTTCAAGCTTTTCTTTCTTTCATGGTAGTGGGTTTTGAATGCCTTCAAAGGCCACTACTCAGCCCTTATTCAATTCTGAAACTTCTCCTCCACTACCATCAATTCTTCAAGCTTATTTTCCATGTGCTAATTTGAAGAGAGTTGCTTCGTATTCTTCTTTTTCTCTTTTAGCCCTCTCTTTACTAGCACTTCAATTCTGGCCCTTTAACTTTTTCAATCTTCACTTTAAATCCTCCACTCTTGATCTTTCACACTTTGGTCCCTGATTTCCTGAAACTTTACAAATCGGTCCCTGGACAAAAATGATAACTATACCAGCTTTTCCTAAAGATATAAAATAGCTATAAAAATTCCTAAAAATATAAAATAAAGTTAGAAAAACAAATAAAATCTAATCTACATGCAAAATGCAAAATAAATATAAAATCTACATAAAAATAATAAAAATCCTATATGTGACTCAAAAATAATAAAATAAAAAGACTAAAAACAACCTAAAAATATCATATAAAATCTTGTCATCACACCACTATACCCAACGACAGCTTGTCCTCAAGCGACAAAACTTAAAGAGAAACTCGTCCCTGAGTTTAGAGAAAGTTTTATCCAAAGAAGATGATAATTTTCAAGAAAGCTTAGCGGATTTGGAAGACATGCATGTTTACAGATATTTAATCAAGAAAGTTAGGCTTGGCTTTTAACATGTTGAGTTCATCAATTAAGCTCACAAAATGATATTCTCCATGAAAACAAGAAAGCTCAATGATCCTGCCTATCATTCAAATCAAAACTGAAATAGTGCAACTGAGTAATTTCAAAGAGATTTCTGAAGGTTGTAACTTAGCCAAAGGATTGAACAATTCAAGGTGTGGATTTCAAGAAATTGGCAACTCTAGTGGCTAACTCAAAAACTGTTGTTAAGTGATTTTTCAACTAAGAGCTTAAACAATTCAACACAAGGGTCCTCTCAATTTTTCTCTTTTTTTTTTTTTTTTGAACAAAGTAGTGGAATGTATGGGATGCATGACTTGAATTTTACTCCTCTCATACTCTTTCTCATCCCACTACTTCATTATTTTTTCTTAAGGCACATGCCTTATTTATTTTTCTTTTTCTTCTTTTTTTTTTAGAGAGAAACCTAAACATACATAGCTCTAGCAATTTCAGCTTATGAATCACACTAACAACTTAAAATATCACACAAAGTAGGCTCAAAAGAATGACTCTTTTAAGGCTCAAAAAGGGGCTACTAGTGGATTTTTTCTTTTCAACCAAAACTCTGAGTTTTCAAAAATGCCTATAATCTCTTCTCAACTTACAAAGCATACAAAATCCCAATCAACATGCAACACAAGGCAGAAAAATTTTACAATCATGCATTCAGAGTCCTCAGCTCGCAGAAAAACATAGGGTAAGTGGTACCCTTTTTAGAACTCAGAAAAAATTTGCCAACAACCAAAACAATCAAGATGTCCAAATCATTTCTAACAGCATGCAATCCTAACCGCTTCAAAACATAGAACCTTTTTCTCAAAAAGCTGCTCAATCAGATAAAGCATTCACAGCAATAGCAGCATTCAGACTGGATAAAATACTCAAGACTCATGCAAAAATAAAACAGAAAAACTAAACTCAAAATAAAGCTAAAGACTATAAAAGAAAAACTAAAAAGCTGGCACAATATACAATTTTTTCCACAAACAGCCCAAGGGAACGTCAAAGTAAAAATCAATTTTGAACACTTAAGTTCAAGATGGCACTTTCCCCTTCTGGTGCCTTTCCTGCAAAATTTGAACAAACATAAGTCTCACAAGCAGAAACTTGCTTGACTTGTTAGTTCCCAAAACAGCATACTTAAGAACATAGGTTGAAAAATTGTGTCCACCTAAAAACAAGAATTCTTGAGTTCCCAAAAATCAAAACCATTATAGAAGCAAGGGAAAACTCAAAGAATCAAAAACTTTTCAAGAATTGGTGGGCACAAAATTATTTAAAAACAAAGAAAACAGAAAATAAAATAAAAAGCAGAAAATTAAATGACAGAAATTAAACTAGTCCTATGTTGGGTTGTCTCCCAACCAGCTCATTGTTAAGGTCTGAGATAGACCCTTCAATAATCACTTTTTCAACCGGTGTCTATTACAAAATTCATTAGACCCCGCAAATCATGTAAATTTTGGCACATAAACATCATGGTGCCCAATGAATTTTCAGCTAACAAGGCAACAATATTCAAATTAAAAATGGAAGGAATAAATAAATTTTCCCTTCCTTGTTCTTTTCCTTGCTGTTCTGAACCTATAGCATAGGTTCCTTGAGGTTCTTCTTCCTCCAATTCCAATTTGTCTTCAAAGACAAATTTTACAATGGGAACTTTTCTTACCTCTTCTTGTTGAACAACGAGTTCACTTTCAAGAACTGGTTGTTGTTCATCGCTAGGCTGCCTCCTCAGAATGCTTTGTATTTTCACTTGCAACTCTTCCATGGCCTTACATTCTAGCTCAGGAATTGGCAAAAATCCCGCATTTCGCTTACACTCTGAATTAAAATAGAATTCGTCAACTAGAGTGAAAGCTTCCTGCTTCTTTTTCTCATATTCTATTTCAAGTTTAGCCCGAATTTTTGCCTCCCTTTGTTCGAATGTTTCAGCCATTGCTATACCTGAAAATACACAGCAAACAAAATTAACAGCACCAGTTCATCACACGGATAATATTTTTTTTTTATAAAAAAAACAAGAAGCACTAAACAAAATAATAAAAAGAACTTGAACATAACCTATCCCCGGCAACGGCGCCAAAAACTTGATAGCGAAATCGCAAGTGCACGATTGACTATCGCGTAGTAAAAAGATCGAACCCAAGGGATAGGTGTCTTCTTATTAAATCACTTAGTGCTTACACAGAAAAATAAAATGATATATTGTTGATGGTTTGATTAAGGTGAGACAAGATATAGCAATAAGAAAATAAAGGATAAAGATGATGAAGCTTAAGCTCTTGGGTCGATTTACATAGTCTATAAAATATGCTAGCAAGTTCCTACTAAATTTCTGAATTTTAAATCCAAGTTCATGATGCTATAGCCTAGAATTTCTACAAGTAAATGGTCTTAAGAAATGTAGAACTTTCTTCCTAATTACTAAATCCAAGATCTTGTAATTTAGTTAACCAGAAAAGAAGAAGAAGAATGAATTCGGGCCAACATAAAGATACGTCTATCCTAATGATCTTTAGAGATATATACTTATAGCCTTTTTTATTTCCTTGTTCCCTTACTACTTACCAAATGGTCTCATAACATAAGTAATAAGCAAAACTTCTTGTGTACAGCAAGATAACATTAAGAGCAAGGAAATAAAACATGAAAGGAAATATTATTCAGAAATGTAGAAAAAGACTAGAACATAAACTATAAACTACTACAACCCAAGAAACTTAATAAGAATTAGCCAAACATGGCTAAAAGAGTCATTGAATTACCCTGGATAGGAGCTCAAGTATGGCTTCCCACAATTCCTGGGAACAATGATCTTAAGGAGGAAAGAAGAGTACTTGTCGTATTCTAAAATGGTGTGCTTTACAAGTGAAGAAAAGGCCCCTATTTATAGTAAAAATTCACCCTCCAGCGCTTGAGCGCTAGCATTCCCAACGCTTGGGCGTTGGGATGCATTGACATTTCACTTTCTGTCCGAGGCCCAGCGCTTGAGCGCTGGCCTTCCAAAGCTTGAGCGCTGGGTGAGAATCTGACTCATCTCCTAGTCAGAGTCCCATAGCATGAGCGTTGGGAGCCCAACGCTGGAGCATTGGGTCGTTGCTGCTTCATCTTCAAGCTTTTCTTTCTCTCATGGTAGTGGGTTTTGAATGCCTTCAAAGGCCACTACTCAGCCCTTATTCAATTTTGAAACTTCTCCTCCACTACCATCAATTCTTCAAGCTTATTTTCCATATGCTAATTTGAAGAGAGTTGCTTTATATTCTTCTTTTTCTCTTTTAGCCCACTCTTTACTAGCACTTCAATTCTGGCCCTTTAACTCTTTCAATCCTCAATTTAAATCCTCCACTCTTGAACTTTCACACTTTGGTCCCTGATTTCCTGAAACTTTACAAATCGGCCCCTGGACAAAAATGATAACTATACCAGCTTTTCCTAAAAATATAAAATAGCTATAAAAATTCCTAAAAATATAAAATAAAGTTAGAAAAACAAATAAAATCTAATCTACATGCAAAATGCAAAATAAATATAATTTCTACATAAAAATAATAAAAATCCTATATGTGACTCAAAAATAATAAAATAAAAAGACTAAAAACAACCTAAAAATATCATATAAAATCCTGTCATCACTAGCCATTGGAGTAACGTTCCTATTTCCAAAATGTGTAATCGATTACTTAAATCTGGTAATCGATTACTCAAGTGTGTTAATCGATTACTTGGGGCCGTGTAATCGATTACACTAAGTCCATTTCTTAGTTTATAAAACTTTAAGTCCTAATTGAGTGTTTCTATTGTGAAGAAGGTCTTGCTCCTGACCCTGGCTGAGGTTTTGATGACGACAAACTCATCGGCAAAAAGAAGAAAAGAAGACTTAGAGGAAACATCGCTATGAAATTCATCAATTACCTAGAAGTCTTAGTTTAGGTGAGTTATGCTTACAAAGGTCTCTTAAAGCATAAAGGCTCTTTAAAACACCTAAACTAATCAAGCTTAATGTTTTCATAACTTAAAAGAAGTAGAAAAACTTAAGCCGATCTCAAAAGATTAAGTTTCTGGAAGTTGGACTTCAGTGTAATCGATTGCAGCTTTCTGGTAATCGATTACACATAGGCAAGTAATCGATTACCACTTGCTTGTAATCGATTACATGTTTGAATTTGAAATTCAAACTGTAACGGGCATTAGTGTAATCGATTATACTAAGTGATGTAATTGATTACACACACGAAAAGTTGCATCTTTTCATGAACCATTGTGTCTCAAACCTTTTGGGAAAGGTTGCATTGGTTCAAGGACGTTTCCCTTGCCTATATAAAGTCCATTTGAGTCCAGAACACAAAAACACATGAGAATACAACATTAGGCCAAAGCTTTGCCAAAATTAGTTCATTAAGTCTTTTAGAACTTAAACTTTCAAGAGCCTAAATTCTGAGTTCATGATCTTCATGTTTATAAGAACACTCTAGTTGTTCATATCTTGAGGAACTCAGAATTGTGTTATGCTTAAAAGCCTTAAAGCATAAATTCTCATGATCAATCCTCTTGTATGTTAAAGGATTGATACAGCCAATTGTAAACTCTTCTTCATCTCTTTCTGATAGATTGAGTATTCACCGTGGATCTCAGTGAAGGGTTGTTGGTACTGAAAGTGGTATACTTTCAGGGTATTGATTGAAGGTGGTTTAGCCTTCAAGGTCTGAAGGTGGCTTGCCTTCAGGAACTGAAAGTGGTATACTTTCAGGGGCTGTTGAAAGTGGTATACTTTCACAAGAAATTGATAGAAATTCTTAGGGTCCTTGGTGTAAGAACTTGTAAGAGATTTTTATCAATAGTGGAAAAATCCTCAAGGGATTTTCTTGAGGCACTGGACGTAGCCTTCGGTGGATAGAAGGTGAACCAGGATAAAATTCTGTGTGTGCGAATTCTTCTATCCTTCATCTTTACTTTCAAGCAACGCTTAATTCTGCTGCAATCGTTTTCGTCTACATTTATCTTGAAAGTAAGAAGTTATCAAGGCGAAAATCGGGTAAACCTGATTCACCCCCCCCCTCTCAGGTTGCTATCTATACTTACAATTGGTATCAGAGCGGAAGTTTAGGTAAGTTACTCCTAAGATCCGGGAAAAGATGGCATCCTCTTCCAATCATGGAACCAGTGAAGGATTCAACATAAACAGGCCAGCATTCTTCAATGGAGAACACTATGACTTTTGGAAAATCAAGATGAAAATTTTTATAAAGTCATTAGACGCAGGAATTTGGAAAGCCATTGAAGAAGGTCCCTTTGTGCCTGTAGAAGAAGTTGAAGGAAGTTCACAACCAAAATCAGAAAGTACTTGGAGTGAAGAAGAAAAGAAGAAGGTTCAATATGATCTCAAAGGAATGAATATCCTTACATCTGCTCTTGGCATGGATGAGTTTTTCAGAGTATCAACGTGCACTTCATCAAAAGAAATATGGGATACGTTGATGGTGACTCATGAAGGAACAGATGAAGTCAAGAGATCAAAGATCAATACTCTATCTCAAGAATATGAAATGTTCAGAATGCTTCCAGGAGAAAAGGTATTAGACATGCAAAAACGATTCACTCATTTGACTAACCATTTGATTGCTCTTGGTAAACAGTTTTCAAACAGTGACTTGAACATGAAAGTTCTAAGATCACTTATAAGAGTATGGCAACCAAAAGTTACAGCCATCTCAGAGAAGAAGAGTTTATCAAATATGACTCTTGCAACTCTCTTTGGAAAACTCCAAGAACATGAGTTAGAATTGAATCATTTGGAGGAGCATGAACAACATGAGAAAAAGTATCGATCCATTTCCATAAAGGCAAAAGAAAGCATCAAAGATGATTATGATGCAGATTCTGAAGAAGAAGATAACGGGAACTTGAATCTTTTAGTAAAGAACTTTGAAAAGTTTCTTAAAAGAAAAGGTATGAAATTTAACAATAATAGATCTTTCCAAAGGAACAATGAGTCTTCTTCCTCTTAAAAGATCACATGCTTCGAATGTGGCAAGCCTGGACACATCAAGTTAGAATGTCCAAATCTTCAAAAGAAGAAACATGGTCTAAAGGACAAATTCGAGAAGAAGGATCAATCCACACGAAGAGAATACTTGGCTTGGGATGATAATGAAGTAAGTTCATCATCAGATTCTGACAAAGAAGAAGCACAAGTTGCATTGATGGCTTCACATGATTCAGATGTTGAAGATATCCAGGTTAGTGATAATTCTATTTCTTTTCATGATTTAAAATATACCATGGAAAATATGTTTAAATTATGTCAAGAAGTTTCTAAGGTTAGCACTAAGCAAAATGATCTAATATCATCCTTACAAAGTAAGTGTAGGATTTTACAAGATGAACTAGACGTAGTAAAATCTAAGTTAGATATTACACATAAATGCACTAAGTTTAGTTCTCTAGAAGAAAAGATAGACAATCTTCAACGTTGATGAAGTGCACGTTGATACTCTGAAAAATTCATCCATGCCAAGAGCAGATGTAAGGATGTTCATTCCTTTGAGATCATGTTGAACCTTTTTCTTTTCTTCTTCACTCCAAGTACTTTCTGATTTTGGTTGTGAAGTTCCTTCTTCATCTGTTGTTACAGGCACAAAGGGACCTTCTTCAATGGCTTTCCATATTCCTGCGTCTAATGACTTTATAAATATCTTCATCTTGATTTTCCTGAAGTCATAATGTTCTCCATTGAAGAATGGTGGCCTGTTTATGTTGAATCCTTCATTTGTTCCATGATTGGAAGAGGATGCCATCTTTTCCCGGATCTTAGGAATAACTTACCTAAACTTCCGCTCTGATACCAATTGTTAGTACAGACAGCAACCTGAGAGGGGGGGGGGGGGTGAATCAGTGTTGCCCCAATTTTCGCCTTATTGAAATGTTACTTTCAAGTTTATGATGATCACGAAATGATCGTTATGATTGCAGCGGATATGAACGATACTTGAAAGTAAATGTGAATGATAAAGAGAATCACACACAAGATTTTATCCTGGTTCACCTTCAATCCACCGAAGGCTACGTCCAGTCCCTCAAGAAAACCCCTTGAGGATTTTTCCACTATTGATAAAAATCTCTTACAAGTTCCTAACCCAAGGACCCCAAGAATTTCTACCAATATCCTGTGAAAGCAAACCGCTTTCAACAGCCCCTGAAAGCAAACCGCTTTCAGTTTCTGAACGCAAACCACCTTCAGACCTTGAAGACAAACTTGTCTTCAATCGAAACCCTGAAAGTAAACCACTTCCAGTGACAACAACCCTTCACCGAATACCACAGTGAAAAACTCAATCTTACAGAAAGAGATGAAGAAGATATTACAATTGGATGTATCAATCCTTTAACACACAATTGGATTGATCATGAGAAATTATGCTTTAAGGCTTTTAAGCATAATACAATTCTGAGTTCTTCAAGATATGAACAACTGAAGTGTTCTTATTAACATGAAGATCATGAACTCAGAATTTAAGCTCCAAAAGATTTAAGTTCCAAAAGATGAACTAATTTTGACAAAGCTTTGGCCTAATGTGATTTTCTCATGTGTAATGTGTTGTCTCTTGTGTATGTTGTGTATGGTATGTGTGTGTTGTGTTTTCTGGACTCAAATGGTCTTTATATAGGCAAGGGAAACGTCCTTGAACCATCACAACCCTTTTCAAAAGGTTTGGGATACAATGGTTCATGAAAAGATGCACTTTTTCGTTCTGGTAATCGATTACCATACTTAGTGTAATCGATTACACAAGTGACCGTTTCAGTTTGAATTTGAATTTCAAACATGTAATCGATTACAAGACATGAGTAATCGATTACTTGCCTAGGTGTAATCGATTACCATAATGGTGTAATCGATTACACAGAAGCCCATTTTCCAGAAACTTGATTTTTGAGACTGGCTTAAGGTTTTCTACTTCTTTTAAGTTATGAAAACACTTAGCTTGATTAGATTAGGTGTTTTAAGAGCCTTTATGCTTTAATAAACCGTTGGAAGCATAACTCACCTAATACTAAGACTTCTAGACTATTGATGGACTTGTAGTGCTTGATTCTTTGAAGTCTTATTTTCTTCTTTTTGTTGATGAGTTTGTCGTCATCAAAACCACAGCCAGGGTCAGGAGCAAGACCTTCTTCACAATCTCCCCCTTTTTGATGATGGCAAACACATTCTTGATACTTGAAGATCATATATGCATTCTTGATGCTTAACTCCCCCTATTTGATGGAATCTAGTATTTCTGATATTTCTCCCCCTTTCTAATGTACTTGTTGAATTTCTGCATAGGATCTTTAAGAGCAAAGAACCTTTCTCCCCCTTTTGACTTCATCAAAAAGAAGAAAAGGCCAAAAAAATGTACAGGCATACAGATATCCACACAAGTATATTGCAACATAAAGCATGGGGGTAGGGGTAAATATGTAAAATATGAATAACCAGCACTTATATATATATATAAAAGAGCAAATACATAAGTTACACATAGTAAAACATAGCAAACATATGTAGTAGAAGGATTACAACAAGTGATAGAGCCTTTTTGCGAAAATAGGGAAATCCTAATAGTAAGTAGATAACTATATGGAGACACAAGACTTCTGAACTTAGGCTTGACTAGAATCCTCAGAGTTCTCAGAAGGGTCAAGGTCCTGAAGGCTCTCAATCTCCTCAGCATGAAGGAGTGCACGGCCTCTATGCGATTTTCCACAAGTATAAAGCGAGACCGAATGGTATCCTCCAGTTGGCCCAACTTTTAAGAGAGACGAAGAGACAGGATGTCCATTCGTTCGAGGATAACCTTGGTTTCTTGTGAGAAATTGGAAGGAATGGTATAAAATGGAGATAGTCTAGCCGATGCAGCATTTTTTTGAACATCTATGCGATATCGAGACAGCACCAAAGGATCAGTGGAGGAATCCCTTCGAGGAGCATTGATTGGAGAGGAGACATTGGAAGGACGTGGAAGAGACCCCATGGCGAAACAAGACTTAGAAAGAGATGGATTGTATAGGTAGGAAGGTAGGCAAAAGGCAATAGACAAATGCTGATTTTATAACAAAGATCGTGTATGTAATCGATTACGGTAGTTAAAGTAATCGATTACAGCAGACCAGGGGCAGGGGAGGTTAGGACCTAAGAGAGCACTGGATGAAGGAAGTCCAAGGCAACGACCAAAAGATGAAAGTGAATGTCGAATAAGAATCCCGTTGACAGAACTTTGAAATCCATCTTGCAGAGGTTCTAAGTTCTAATAAAAGACTTTTACTAGTTCGGGGTAGTAGGGATTGCTTATAGAGATAAACTCCTCCAGGTTTTGATAACGGAGATAGGCGGGAAATGTGTGTCCATTTTCAACGAAAGAGTCCAGATCACCAAACAAAGGCTTTCGAATGAGTTGATTTATGAAACGTGAAACAAATCTAGTTCTTTGGTGAGTGGATGTGAGTAGTCTTGTAAGGTTCATGGGCCGAGAAGAACGAGAATGAAAAGGATCCATAGTAGTTTGAGGATGAGATTAGTGAGGAGGATTAGCAGCACCTTAAAAGGAGTTTGAGATCAAAAGGTAGAATGATAGGAACAGATTTGGATCAACTAAAGCTGTTGTTTAAATAGATCTGAGGATGTAATCGATTACAGCAGTTTAAGTAATCGATTACGGAGCAGTTATGCCAAGTTTGAATTTCAAAAGATGGAGGGAAATTGAAATTCTGGCAATTTTTCGAGTACGTAATCGATTACTGCAGTTAGGGTAATCGATTACAGCAGTTGCAACTCTGAAAAAATTTCAAATTTTGAACATGTAATCGATTATAGCAGTTAGGATAATCGATTACTCAGATAGTTCTAACAAGCACGAGGACTTAGAACGTGGATAATCGATTACAGGTCCTACGGTAATCGATTACTAGGACAATTGTATAAGTTCTAGGCTCTAGAACCTTAAGTAACACTTTTTCATATAAACACTTAAGCACATAATGCATATTAACATATAATCATCATAAAGTTTATGCAAATAACATGTTACCTTAAATGTCATGCTCATCTAATATGCCTAATTCTCTTCTTATCTTGAAAAATGATTCCTTAGGAAGAGGCTTAGTAAAGATGTCTGCTAACTGATTATGGGTGTCCACAAATGAAATCTCAATATCTTTCCTCATAACATGATCTCGAAGAAAATGATGTCGTATATCAATATGCTTAGTTCGAGAATGCATGATAGGGTTTTTAGTGAGGTTAATGGCACTTGTGTTGTCACATTTGATTGGAATACAGCCCAGCTCTAAGCCATAATCTTTAAGTTGTTGTTTGAGCCATAGAGTTTGTGCACAACAACTTCCTGCATCAATGTATTCTGCTTCTGCAGTACTTAGAGCAACACATGCTTGTTTCTTACAAGACCAAGAAACAAGGGCATTTCCTAACAAGTGACAAGTACCACTTGTACTTTTTCTTTCACTTTTACAACCAGCATAATCAGAATCAGAATACCCAATCAAATCACAAACACTTCCTTTGGGATACCACAATCCAACATTTGTAGTTCCTTTCAAATATTTGAAAATCCGTTTAACAGAACTCAAATGTGATTCCCTAGGAGATGCTTGATATCTAGCACATAGACACACACTAAACATAATACCAGGTCAACTTGCAGATAAGTATAGAAGAGATTCGATCATACCTCTATATTTGGTAATATCAACTTGATTACCGGATTCATCTTGATCTAAATATGTATTAGACCCCATTGGTGTGGCTATGGCTTTACAATTATCCAAGTCATATTTCTTTAACAATTCCTTGCAAAACTTTGATTGATTGATGAATATTCCATCATTTGATTGCTTGATTTGCAAACCAAGAAAGAAATTTAATTGTCCCATCATGGACATCTCAAATTCTTCTTGCATCATGTTAGAGAAATCCTTACAAAGAGATTCGTTAGTTTCCCCAAAGATAATATCATCAACATAAATTTGAACTAATAGGGTATTACCTTTGGTTCTTTTGATGAACAAGGTTGTATCAGCCTTACCCTTTTGAAATCCTTTATCACAAAGGAAAGTACTTAATCTATCATACCATGCACGAGGGGCTTGTTTAAGACCATAGAGTGCCTTCTTTAATCTGAAGACATGTGAAGGAAACTTTGGATCTTCAAATCCTGGAGGTTGCTTCACATAGACTTCTTCTTGAATATATCCGTTTAGGAAAGCACTTTTGACGTCCATTTGATATAATGGGAAATTTAAAGAACAAGCATACGCATATAAAAGTCTTATGGCTTCCAACCTTGCTACTGGTGCATAAGTTTCATCAAAATCTATACCTTCTTCTTGATTATATCCTTGAGCAACTAATCTTGCTTTGTTCCTAACTATGATACCATTTTCATCTAACTTATTCCTAAATACCCACTTTGTTCCAATAACATGTTTATTACTAGGCTTAGGGACAAGTTCCCAAACTTGATTCCTTTCAAATTGGTTTAGTTCTTCTTGCATTGCTATAATCCAATATTCATCTTCTAGAGCATCATTTACTTTTGATGGTTCTATCTGAGAGACGAAGGCCATATTCAAAACTGAATCATTTAAGCGTAGCCTTGTAGAAACGCCTCTAGAAATATCACTAATAATATTATCAACTGGGTGATCCCTATGGGTTCTCCATTCCTTTGGAAGTTGATAAGTATTACTTTCAATGTGCTCTTCTTGTATTGGATTCTGATCTCCATCCTTTTGAGAATCTTCACTAATAATGATATCATCTTCTTCATTATCTGGAAGATTGACTTTATCTTCTATTGAAGATTTAGATTCATCAAAAGAAACATGTATGGATTCTTCCACGGATAGAGTTTTCTTGTTAAAGACTCTATATGCTTTGCTTGTTAAATAATAACCAAGGAATATACCTTCATCAGATTTTTCATCAAACTTTCCAAGGTTTTCCCTTCCATTATTCAAGACAAAGCATTTTGATCCAAAAGCATGTAGATGAGAGATGTTTGGTTTCCTTCCTTTGTAGAGTTCATAGGGAGTTTTCTTAAGAATAGGTCTAATAAGAACTCTATTGGAAACATAGCAAGCAGTACTTACAGCATCAACCCAGAAATATTTAGGGAGACTTGATTCACATAGCATGGTTCTTGCTAATTCTTCAAGTAATCTATTCTTCCTTTCTACAACACCATTTTGTTGTGGTGTTCTCGGAGTAGAGAAATTATGTGATATTCCATTTTCATCACATAGTTCTTGGAATTGTTGATTCTGAAATTCTCCACCATGATCACTTCTAATAGAAGAGATCTTTAAAGACTTCTCATTTTGAACAAGCCTTGCATATCTTTTGAATGCATTGAAGGCTTCATTCTTATGAGGAAGAAATAAAGTCCATGTAAATCTAGAGAAATCATCAACAATAACAAGTGCATAGAAATTACCTCCGAGGCTTTTAGTTCTAGATGGTCCGAACAAATCCATATGTAACAATTGAAGGGGTCTTGAGGTCGAAACCATGTTCTTTGGTTTGAAGGATGTTCTGGTTTGCTTCCCCTTTTGACATGCATCACAAAGCTTGTCTTTCTCGAATTTTATCTTTGGAAGCCCAACAACTAGATCATGCTTGACTAGTTTGTTTAAATGATCTATGTGAATATGAGCAAGTCTTCTATGCCATAGCCATGAATCACTATTATTCTTGGCCAAAAGGCATCTCACATTTTGTGGAATTTCTTCCAAGGAGATCATGAAGACTTTATTTACTTTATACCCAGAAAACTTAATTTCTTTGGTTTTCACATCTTTCACAACACATATATCATTAATAAAACCAACTTTCAAACCTTTATCACATAGTTGACTAATACTCAGAAGATTATGCATCAAACCATCAACGTAAAGAACTTTATCGATGACTGTTTGAGGGGGTGTGCCTATTCTTCCAATACCGAGTATCTTTCCCTTTTGATTGTTACCATATGTGACAAAACCTTTTTCCCTAGGTATAAGAAATGAAAACTTGGTTTTGTCTCCTGTCATGTGTGATGAGCAGCCAGTATCAAGATACCATAAATCCTTTGCTGCTTTCATACACACCTACATGACAAAGTTCAGACATGGGTATTAGGAACCCAACAAGTTTTGGGTCCTTCTAAGTTAACATTCTTTCTAACCCAAATGTATTCCCTATTTGGCACTCCTACATGTTTGTAGTAACATCTACTAGGGGTATGTCCTACTTTGTTACAATATGTACATGAGTAATGATTGTAACTAGAGGTTTGTCTAGGAGAGGAATGGATTTTCTTAGGATGTCTATTTTGAGTATTTTTCCTACTGTATGTACTTCTAACAAGATTAATCTTTTTGTTACTAGAAGATTCTACTATATGGTTTGGTTTTACAAACACAGTTTTCTTGTCTTCCTTAGTCTTTGGGTGAGAAGTATATCCTAGACCTGATTTGTTATTTGAATATCTTTGAACACTTAGGATATCATCTAATTTCTGTTTTCCTTTATTGAAGTTATTTACTCTTTGTTGAAGATTGTCTATCTTTTCTTCTAAAGAACTACACTTAGTACATTTTTGTGTAATATCTAGTTTAGATTTCACTATGTCTAACTCCTCTTGTAAAGTTCTACACTTACTTTTTAAGGATGAAATCAAATCATTTTGCTTGGTACTAATCTTGGAAAATTCTTGACATAATTTAAACATATTCTCCATAGCAAACTTTAAACCATGAGAAGACATAGAATTATCACTAACCTGGGAATCTTCAACATCTGAGTCATGTGAAGCCATCAAGGCAACTTGTGCTTCTTCTTTGTCAGAATCTGATGATGAACTTAGTTCATTATCATCCCAAGCCAAATATGCTCTTCGAGTAGGTTGATCCTTTTTCTCGAATTTCTCTCTTAGACCATGTTTCTTCTTCTGAAGATTTGGACAATCTGACTTGAAATGTCCCGGTTTGCCACACTCGAAACATGTAATCTTTTGAGATGAAGAGGACTCATTGTTCCTTTGGAAGGCTTTATTGTTGTTAAATTTAACATTTTTCTTTTTAAGAAACTTTCCAATGTTCTTTACTAGAAGATTCAAATTTCCATTGTCTTCTTCTTCAGAGTCTGCATCATAATCTTCTTTGATGCTTTCTTTTGCCTTTAGGGAGATTGATCGATACTTCTTCTCATGTTGTTCATGCTCTTCTAAACGATTCAATTCCAACTCATGTTCTTGGAGTTTTCCAAAGAGAGTTGCAAGAGTCATATTTGAAAAACTCTTCTTCTCATAGATGGCTGTAACTTTTGGTTGCCATACTCTTGTAAGTGATCTTAGAACTTTCATGTTCAAGTCACTGTTTGAAAATTGTTTTCCAAGAGCAATCAAATGATTAATCAAATGAGTAAATCGTTTTTGCATATCTAATACCTTTTCTCCTGGAAGCATTCTGAACATTTCATACTCCTGAGATAAAGTATTGATCTTTGATCTCTTGACTTCATCTGTTCCTTCGTGAGCCACCATCAACGTATCCCATATTTCTTTTGATGAAGTGCACGTTGATACTCTGAAAAATTCATCCATGCCAAGAGCAGATGTAAGGATGTTCATTCCTCTGAGATCATGTTGAACCTTTTTATTTTCTTCTTCACTCTAAGTACTTTCTGATTTTGGTTGTGAAGTTCCTTCTTCATCTGTTGTTACAGGCACAAAGGGACCTTCTTCAATGGCTTTCCATATTCCTGCGTCCAATGACTTTATAAATATCTTCATCTTGATTTTCCAGAAGTCATAATGTTCTCCATTGAAGAATGGTGGCCTGTTTATGTTGAATCCTTCATTTGTTCCATGATTGGAAGAGGATGCCATCTTTTCCCGGATCTTAGGAATAACTTACCTAAACTTCCGCTCTGATACCAATTGTTAGTACAGATAGCAACCTGAGAGGCGGGGGTGAATCAGTGTTGCCCCAATTTTCGCCTTATTGAAATGTTACTTTCAAGTTTATGATGATCACGAAATGATCGTTATGATTGCAGCGGATATGAAGGATACTTGAAAGTAAATGTGAAGGATAAAGAGAATCACACACAAGATTTTATCCTGGTTCACCTTCAATCCACCGAAGGCTACGTCCAGTCCCTCAAGAAAACCCCTTGAGGATTTTTCCACTATTGATAAAAATCTCTTACAAGTTCCTAACCCAAGGACCCCAAGAATATCTACCAATATCCTGTGAAAGCAAACCGCTTTCAACAGCCCCTGAAAGCAAACCGCTTTCAGTTCCTGAAGGCAAACCACCTTCAGACCTTGAAGACAAACTTGTCTTCAATCGAAACCCTGAAAGTAAACCACTTCCAGTGACAACAACCCTTCACCGAATACCACGGTGAAAAACTCAATCTTACAGAAAGAGATGAAGAAGATATTACAATTGGCTGTATCAATCCTTTAACACACAATTGGATTGATCATGAGAAATTATGCTTTAAGGCTTTTAAGCATAATACAATTCTGAGTTCTTCAAGATATGAACAACTAAAGTGTTCTTATTAACATGAAGATCATGAACTCAGAATTTAGGCTCCAAAAGATTTAAGTTCCAAAAGATGAACTAATTTTGACAAAGCTTTGGCCTAATGTGATTTTCTCATGTGTAATGTGTTGTCTCTTGTGTATGTTGTGTATGTTATGTGTGTGTTGTGTTTTCTGGACTCAAATGGTCTTTATATAGGCAAGGGAAACGTCCTTGAACCATCACAACCCTTTTCAAAAGGTTTGGGATACAATGGTTCATGAAAAGATGCACTTTTTTGTTCTGGTAATCGATTAACATACTTAGTGTAATCCATTACACAAGTAACCGTTTCAGTTTGAATTTGAATTTCAAACATGTAATCGATTACAAGACATGAGTAATCGATTACTTGCCTAGGTGTAATCGATTACCATAATGGTGTAATCGATTACACAGAAGCCCATTTTCCAGAAACTTGATTTTTGAGACTGGCTTAAGGTTTTCTACTTCTTTTAAGTTATGAAAACACTTAGCTTGATTAGATTAGGTTTTTAAGAGCCTTTATGCTTTAATAAACCTTTGGAAGCATAAATCACCTAATACTAAGACTTCTAGACTATTGATGGACTTGTAGTGCTTGATTCTTTGAAGTCTTCTTTTCTTCTTTTTGTTGATGAGTTTGTCGTCATCAAAACCACAGCAAGGGTCAGGAGCAAGACCTTCTTCACAGCTCATCCCTCTCCTCTCTTGCCTCTCAACCCATTCGGATCTTCCAATTTGGCCTAAACCCAAAACCCCTTTCTCGAACCCTAGCCTCTCACATTTCCGAAAATGGCTTCCTCTTCCTCTCGCAGACACCGATCGAAGAATGTCTCCATGAATGCCCTTGACCTATCTCGTCTCCTTTTCACCGAGGAACAGAAGGAACGATTCTTGGCCTACTACCTTGAAAGGCCGATTCTCCCTCCCAAGTATGGCGACTTGAACTCCTTCATCAATGCTGGACTTCTCTTCCCATCTCTCCTCCACTTTCAAGGCCTTGATGAATTTGTTGGCTTCTCGGGTACGTACTATCCCGAACTTGTTAAAGTCTTTTATTGCAATTTGGTCAAGCGGGGTGGGAAAATCTATTCATCTGTCAAAGGGGTTGACATTTCTTTGACTCAAGAGCAATTGGGAACTTTACTTTCGATTCCCTATGTTGGAGCCCGACTAGGCCCGGAGATTATGTGTCCCTGGGCTGATTATGATAAGAAGTCATTTTATTTATCTCTCTGTCGGTTTTATGAGGAAGAGATACAGATGAAGAAGCAACGAACGGAGGCCAACCGTTCTAGGGATATCCTTGATGTTGGATATCTCAGTGTAGCGGACCGTTTACTTCATTATTTGCTGAGTTATGTTCTTCTACCCCAGTCCTCTAACCATGCTCAGATAAGTGATTTGGAGTTACAAATTATATATGGTCTGAAGCATAATGAAGCAATTAATTGGGCTTACTTGGTCATGATCCACATGCTGCTTCACAAGGACAGAACTGGTCCTCTTCCTTATGCTCCTGTGATTACTCTTATTCTAAAGAACTTTGGGGTTTCTACCAATGGTGAGTATGCACAGGTCATGGATGCTAAATCTCAGAGGGTTGACATGGAAATTCTGAACAAGATGGGGATTTTCAGGGATATTGATGGTACTTTCAGGCACAAATCAGATTTGGGTCCTGACACTACCCAGGCTCCTGTCCCTGCTACTTTCTGTCCACCATCCTCTGAGAGTGGTCCTTCATCTTCTGCTGATGTCGATGCCTCTACCCAACTTATCCTCTCTCATCTGGCAGATATGAGGACGCATTTTGATCAGCGGTTTGATCACATGGAAGGTCGGGTCGAGTCCATGTATACCACTCTCCGTGCTGATATGGATTGTCTCAATCTTCGTGTCGACCGCATGGCTTCCTCTCCTCATGACTCCCCTGACTCTTCTGATGAATTTGATGACTTTTAGATCTTTTTTTGTTGTTTTTTAAACATCTTAATCTATTTTGGTTTGTAATAACGTAGTTTTCAACTCCTAACTGCTCTGTTGGATGCTTTTATTTGCTATGTTTAGATGGTTGTTGTTTACCACTATTTTTACAACTTTACCCCCATCCCCTGTGCATTATTTCAAAACATATACTTGTATGGATATATGCCTGTTTTTGGCCTTTTCTTCTTTTTGATGAAGTCAAAAGGGGGAGAAAGGTTCTGTGGTTCTGTGGTTCTTAAAGACAATATGTATGAATTCAACAAGTGAATTAGAAAGGGGGAGATATTCTGGATTACTTCAAACAGGGGGAGTTTTCAACAAAGAAGCATATATGATCTTCAAGTTTCAAAGTATGCGTTTGCCATCATCAAAAAGGGGGAGATTGTGAAGAAGGTCTTGCTCCTGACCCTGGCTGAGGTTTTGATGACGACAAACTCATCGGCAAAAAGAAGAAAAGAAGACTTAGAGGAAACAACGCTATGAAGTTCATCAATTACCTAGAAGTCTTAGTTTAGGTGCGTTATGCTTACAAAGGTCTCTTAAAGCATAAATGCTCTTTAAAACACCTAAAATAATCAAGCTTAATGTTTTCATAACTTAAAAGAAGTAGAAAAACTTAAGCCGATCTCAAAAGATCATGTTTCTGGAAGTTGGACTTCAGTGTAACCGATTGCAGCTTTCTGGTAATCGATTACACATAGGCAAGTAATCGATTACCATAGGAGCACCTGACCCAGATTTTCGATAGTAGAACACTTAAACCTGATTCTGGCACAACTACAAGAACCCTAGTAAGCGTGTAGATATAGATGGTGGAAGGTTTGAGGAGTATTATTCTATGTATCTTGGTTTAGTGAATGAATTGAATAACATGATGGATCTGTATTTGAATCACCTATGTCATATAAGAGTAGCATGAGCTATTTGTTAGGATATTTGTGATTCAAGGAGTAATTTGTATCACATGTATTAAAAAGAACTTTTTCTCCACTTAGTTCCATATCGGAAAGGTAAATATGCTTGACAGGAGGTAGGGTATTGGTCATCAGTTTAGGAGAAAGATGTTGTAAAAATGATGAGGAGAACCCTAAAGTGGTCGAATCAGAAGAGGAGTGTGTTGAGGAGTATACGTTTTTTCTTGATGTCATTAACAAGTTGGTGTAGGATGCATGTGAGGAGATACCTAAACTAACATTTTCATCTAAAAGGTGAGCAAGAGAGACAACCCGTAACAACGATAGTTGATTATAAGCAATGACGTTACGTATTAGAAAGCACATTAATGCAGCGATTCAATACGTGACATCATATAATCTATCTATGAGGTTGGCTAGGATCATGAATTGACCATAATAATTAGAAACATCGCTAGACTGGTTTAGCTAAACAATTGACACTACATGAGAAGCGCTGAATAGCGTCGGCCAAAAAATGATACTAACATGGGAAAAAATGACTTTACACTCGTTTTAGCGTCAATGTTGAGGAGGGTCGGGTAGATAGACGATGTAAAGTCTTTGAATCGGTCAAGTCGACGGAAAGCTACTGGAGATGATAGTCGACGCAAAATCATGGATATTAGAGTTGGTTGTACAGGTCAACACTACTTTGAAACGGTTTATACGACTGATTTTAATGCAAAAAATATGATTACTTTCATCACTTGGTGACAATTTATGAGGCTCTAAATTGGTTACTCTCGATCAGGCCTAACATTATCCCTAACTTGAAGTTACTATGTTAGTATCTCCACATTAGAGGAAGTGTGTGGCATGCTTGAGAGCACCAATTTAAGGTACTGAAATTTTTTAACAAGTGATATAAGTCATCACAAAATTTGTATTGACAAAACATAATAAAATATCTTATCAATATAATTAATGAGCCAACATAAGATTTTGATGTCAATCAAATTAACTAAAGTTCAAATTACATCTCAAAAAATTGTAACTTGACACAAGAAAAAATAATACATAATGACAAAAGTAATTGACGACTGTGTTTCTTGTCTCATTTCTCACACATTTCTTACATAATTTGTAATGTCATTAGACATCATCTCTTCTAACCTACAATTGAAATAACATAAATTTAAAATTACATTCACATTAATTACCTGAATGATGCGTCTAATCCGACTACATGATTGTTTCGAAAACTGAATGTATCTTCGCCTAGTTCAACTTGGTTAACAACAACCTGATGAATTAGCTGTTCAAGCCCTTCAGCATGAGAAACACAGCCCGAACAAGTAATATGTATCTGAACAGTGTCATTGGCCCTTCTCGGTTAACATAATATATCAAAACACAAGACCAATACGTACCAAATTAGAGTTTATAACTTTTTTCAATAACTTTTTTAATAGATACACTCATTATACTACTACAGAATTGCCATGTTACCACTGTTCTGGGAAGCATGTTACCGCGGTTAAACCGTGGTATCAGGCATTGAAGTAATAGATAAATTACCACGGTTCAAGGCGGAACTGTGGTATCACCATACCTCTTAAATGCTCGGTTCCACACTGAACCGTGGTAATAATAGGAATCTGTTACCACGGTTGTAGGAGGAACCGTGGTAATTTGTCACTCTGTTACTTCGGTTCCTTTATCAACCATGGTAATAAGTTTTTTTTTTTACCTCTGTTACCTCGGTTTTTGTACGAACCGTGGTAATATGTTTACTTTTTTTTTAGTGCTACGTACAATCAGAGACATGCAATTCAAACAGTAAACAAATTATAACCATGACCTACAATGCAATGGAAACAACCCTGACAACATAATCTACAAAAGCAATATATATATATATATATATATATATAATACGTACAACAAATCAAATATGTACAAATTATAATATGTACGACCCCCTATACACATTTTAATCCCTAGGAATTAATTACAAAATTGTCGAACACATAACCAGCCAACTCTTTTTTAATTACATTGAGTTGGTTCTGATCGTAGGAGTCGAACTGACAATCAGGGAAGTACTGCAAAATGATAATAAGAATAAATATTTAGAGTTAGATTACAAATTAAAAATACAAAGAGATAAGAATTTTGTTATATAAACAACAAATAAATGTAAAGTATCATACCGCATCAGGATTTGTGGATTGATTGTGCGCGATGATGTCACGTAGAAAGTTGAGGACATAGTACCCACAATGGATGTTGTTTGTTTGCCGAGGGCACTACAAAAACAAACAAAAAATATAAGTGATCTGGTGCGTATGTAATTGGTTTGGGTTATATATGTAAATATGGATATACCTTTATAATAGTCCGCTTCGCTTGTTTCCATTTGATCTTGTTATCACCGCAAGTAGCACGGTATATCTTCATTGCGCTAACAAAATGAAAAAATTAATAGCCCAATGAGTAAACAAAGTAGACAGAAGAGACTATAGCATGGTAGATCTACATGCTTACCGATCAAATATGTCTTTCGTTTCTTTGCGGGTTTTTAGTTTACCATGCAAGGGATCCAAGTAAAATAAGGTCCCTCTGGTGGCATTGACCACCACCATCAGCCAATGTCCCCTACAACACATGTTAAACGAACAAACCATCAAGTAACTATAATTTTCATATAATTAAATTGATTATAAAATTATAAATTGATCATATAAATTTCTCACCTTATATTTGTTAGGGCGAGATATAACTGCTCTGGTTGTGCATGTTCTTTTATTGTGTCCGCAATGTACTGGCTCTGGTACTTCATGAGGTGCGTTGTTTGATACAAACTGAGAAATGCATATCTCTCTAAGAGATTCTCAGCCACACATTGGTCAAACAAGTACCTGAAATAAGATTATACAAATCATATACGATAAACATCATTGTTGAACTTAGAAAACCAAAAATTTGTGTGCACTTAAGTTTAACAAAGTAACTCATGTAAATGCATATCATTGAAGCACCTAGCTCACCAAGTTGAGTTAGCTGACGGATCTCATCTCTACCAATATGCTCATAACAGGCGTTGCCAAACATTCTTTCTTCCATTGGTACTATGATGAGGTTGTCGTCAGTAAGGAACCTATTTGCATATATATCCAGAAATTTGCAGCTCTTGAGGGGATCTTCATTTTTTTGGATCTGAGGCCTCTGTTGATGACTAAGGGATGCAACAAATTCCCTTGTCAATTTTGTCTCAACCTCCTTCCCCTTCCCTTTCACATCCACCTCCTCTTGGGCCTTTCCGCTGTTAATCAACAAGTGAATACAAATATTATGTGTTGATTTTGTAGAATAATGTCATATTACATACCGTGCTTACGACCTGAACAAGGCAGACAGGCCACGCCACAGTTGCACCTATTGCGTCTTGGATGCATACCAATTCACTAACGTCATTAGGCACTGGCAGTGCTGCACCACCCTCGAGCGCAACATCTATACCAACCTTTACATGGCCGACGGGAATTGGGCGAGTATGGAGTGCATCACAACCTGTGTTATACACTCTACCTTCTGAAACCACGCGGAAATAGGGACGCTCCAAACACAACGAACATTTGGTAATACCCTAAGAAAATGAAAAAAAAAAAAAACATTAATCGTGAAAGAAAAAGATTAAAAAAATATAATAGAATGAAAACACTAATAAAACAACTTACCTTAGGGAAGTTAATGTCTGTTGGTATCTATGCCGTGGTCAGATACGTGTGGCTCTTCCTCGACCCTCTGCCCCTACATGAATGAAGAAACTATTGAGGGCACTACCTTTAACGAACCATCATTAATCTATTGCAAAAAACAGAAACAACACCAATTACTTGAGGTGTGCAACTACCCCTCCCACTGTTGTAATGCACCTGAGCAGGGAAATTTCCACTCTCGACCTCCTTATCCTGCATCAATACATGGACTTGATGTTGCAAGGATGACACCACTTGCTGGAGGCGTGCGATCTCTGGGTCAGTCTCCTTGCCCTTTGCCTTCTTTTGAACCTTGAAGTAGGTTCTTATACAAATGGGAAATGTGGCTCCCCTTACATGACCTGGGTGCTCGGGAGTCTTCAGTGCTTGGCCAAGAATGTCATCTGGTGTACGCTTGGCCAAGTCCTCTTGGGAGACATTTTGTGATAGAGCCTCCTGAAACAAATATAAAAAATTCTCAATTATGGGTATAAAAAATGATTATTATTTAGTTGAGTATTCGTACTTACACATGTATTGATCACTTCTTCAGCATATTCATCTCGGGTTTTCCCCTTCTTGGAAACACGAGCGCGCTTCCACAAGAGATGGTGATGAACGGATGTGGCGTCCGATCCAGACTGCTGCGCCTATATTAAGAGAAGCAAAAAAATCACAAATAACACTAAATATTTAAATCTAATACACGATAGTTGAAATTAAAGTGCATTATGTGTGTCTGTATACCATCTGTTGTGCAAGGCAAGCGTATCCCATACGCGATAATCTGTATGGGTACTTCTGCTTCAATGCTCGTTGCCTGTTAGCTTCGCTGAGTTTCTATTTCAAAACACAAGATATGTATCATTACATAATTATATTTAAAACATAATGTAAGCATGGCACATCTCACGAAAAGATATTTCACCTTGAACTCTTCGATTTGGTGTTGGACAAAAAATCCCCTCCACTGGCTATCATCGATCACTCGGGCATAAGCGCGCGGTGGATGGTCAATCAGATTACCATCTTTATCGAAGATTTGTTTGGCTAGTTGCTTGCGAAAATATCTAGCCAAACCACCTGTTTCCTTGAGCACATAGTCTTTGCGCTTTGGATCAAGGTGAAAGCCAGCTTGCAACAACACAAGTTATATTGATGTTAAGCATGTTTCAATAAATAGTTTAATGCACAAATTGTAAGAGTACTATGTATCTAACCTGAACATCTTCCCATATGTATTGTTTGAGTTCTTAGTCCAAATATGGCCACCAATTTTCAATAATTGGAACGTATGTGCGAGCAAGGAACCCAATATAGCCAACAAAATATTTCTTATTGGGGTCAACGGGTACACCATCCGAATTCCAACCAACCTAATACATGTAAATGTTAAACAAGTTAGTAGAGTTTAAACTTATTAAATTGCTTAGAATCCATTCTATAGGTGTTAAATGATGACCGTAGTCACAATTTTTGATGTAGGAATGAAGAATGAAGTATCATTGTTGCAAAACAACAAGAAAACAGAGCATTTGGTAGCCCTCTCTTCATCCTAACAAAATTCTATCAATACAGAAAAGAAAGAAAGAGAAGAAAGAGAGGAAGGAAGGTTGAGAGAAAATAACGAAGCAGATCAAAAAAACCTTTATAAAAAATGCACTTTCAACATTGCCTTAAATTGTTACCTCTAACTTCAGTCCTTTACTCCTCATAACACAGACTGCTTTCATGATGGTCCTTCCGCGCCTGATTGTCCTGTGTTCACCAGTCTCACCACTGCCTTGCTGTGAATGACCCATTTTCCTGAAACAACATGTCAAAAGTGTAGTACATGATCAACAGATGTTAATGTCTACATGCAATTGCCACATGACCTCATAAAATAAAGTACACATGTATTCCATGAAATGTACTGAACAACAACAAAAATCTTCAACAGAATACACATTCCACAAAATATACTGAACAACAACAGCAAATGCATAAGAACTAGTAACTATCAAACAAATAAGCTCCTTAACTTCCAGAAAAATTTAAAAGCACAAGCGAGCAAGGTACTGAACAACAACTCTAGTACATTCCTATGTGTCACACCCACTCTAGTACAACAAAAATCTTCAAACGAAAGAAAACCCTAGAAGTAGAAGCAGGTCAAGAGGACTCACAAGTGAGGTGTGGAAGCAAGATAAATGAGCTGAGTAGCCAGAGGAACGAGCTTAGTGCACACACAAAGAGGGAGGTCGCGAGCAAGAGAAGGAGTAGCCACGACTAGCAAAGCAGTTACTGTAAGACCCTCTATATTCAGTATTTATGCTTTGGTCCCTGAACTACTTAGTAGTTTCAGTTTGCTCATTGGTTGACCGTTTGACTGACTTTATTAGTATTGGAATGAGCTTTATGTTAGTTGATATTGTTTTATTATATGTTTTTATTATAATTAAAGAAAAAGAGAAGAAATATCTTAACCGTATATATATTTATATATATATATATATATATATGTTTTTTTTATTGGATTATTTTAGTATTAAAGAAAAAGAAAAATATAATAATAGATATGTGGGAAACGGCAGTGGCCGTATAGGTGTTTTGTTTTTTTTGGTTGTTATTCTATTTTATCTTGTCATGAGATTAAAGAGTTTGAGTTTGAAAATTTTAGATATAATGTTTTAAGGTAATTATATCTTCAACAATTCATGATTGGTTTGTTTAAGATATAATAAAGTTTGTTATTGGTTAAAAAATGCTAAATAAAGAGCTATAGATATTTGTTATTTTTAGTGGTTATATTTATTTAAAAAGAAAAAAAGAAAAAGGAAAAAGAAAATAGTATTAATAAAGGGCAGCATACATAATATGTTGATATATATATATATATATATATATATTTATTTGTTATTTGGATTATGAACCTAGTTAAATTATACTAGATTGTGTTTTATCCTATCAAGATTGAGTATGAATTTTAAAATTAAGATATGAATTTTGGTTAAGAGATAGAGAAGAAAAAATTGAAATAACTTATTCTCTCTTAAATAGAAAATTCACCTCTCTCTCAACTCACCTCTCAAACCCTAGCTACCCCATTAATTTCCTCTTTCTCTCTCAACAGAAATCAGGTTCCCTCTTTCCACCAAAACACATCTGCCGCCAAGCCTCTTCTTCCTCGCCCAAAACCTAGCTTACCCCCTCATCGACTCACTCCTCATTTCCATGAACCACCAGCACTGCTCGTCTCAACACCGAACCACCTTCGATCCTCTCAGCCACCATCGACCATGGCGCCGCTCGTTCTACCATTTCAATTGTGCCATCGCCGTGACCCTTCTCGCCACTGTTTCCTTTTCGCCACGCGCTCTTCTCCTCTGCTCCGGAATCCCAGTTGCGACGTAGTCTCGCCGCCGTCGCGGTTCTGTCTTCCCTCATCTAAGCTCAACGCCGCCACCTATAGATCATGACCTAGCCACCGTCGCGGATTCGCCCTTCTCACCTTCAACCGTCGTTGTCAATCCTTCTTCCTCACCACTCTTTTCCTTGCCATTCCCATCATTGTTTCAAGCGCCGCCGGATTCTGACCCAGTGTCGCCGTACCACCACTTCACATCATCGCAGCGCCGCCGCTGCCATTGTTTCAAGCCGCCGTCCAACACCCAAAGTTGTCGCCGCTCCTTTTGGTCCCTCAAAGAAACGTCACTGTGTCTCTTCTCTTGTTGGACGCGGAGCCGATGTGATTTTACCTTCGACGGTAAGGGTAACTCGGTCTTAGTGTCTCGATTCATGCATGCCTTATATTGAATTGCTTGTGTTTGATATATGTTCTTGCCTTGAATGATGTGATTGGACTAAAATACCTTATTTGATCCTGTTTATAACATGATTGTTACTCGATGATATGTTTATGTTCATATTTGAGATGTTATTCTGGTTCTTGCCATGATGAGAAGTACATGATGATGATAAAATCTATGAGAAATTGACTATGGTTGTAAACGATGAGGTGGGTTTAATCCCAGTGGAATCGGCCTTGAGACATGCGGGTGATAGGATGGGTTGATTATTTGTGAGAGTTTAATCTCAGTGGGATCGGCCCTGAGACATGCGGGTGATAGGATGAGTTAAATCTTTTGTGAAACTGCCCTGAGATTGAGGGAGTTTAATTGAGGGACTAACAAGCCGTTGAGGAATTTAAGTTGAGATGAACGGTTACGTTTGATATTCGCTTTTGATGTTGTACTTGCTATAATTGTATCCATTCCCAATATAATAATCTTCTGCTGCTAAGTTTAGTAAATTTTCTACTGTTTTGGTATATTTATGCATGCTGCTTGATGTTGCTTATGATGTTTGTTTTATGAGTTAACCCTTTCTGTTTGCTATTTGTTGTTTGGGCGCTGATGAGTGGATTTTATATGATGTTTTTAGGGTCTTTTTAGTCTTTTTATTTTATTATTTTTGAGTCTCATGTAGGTTTTTTATTGTTTTTATGTAGATTTTATATTTATTTTTCATTTTGCATGTAGATTAGATTTTTTGTGTTTTTCTATCTTTATTTTATATTTTTAGGGATTTCTCTAGTTATTTTATATTTTTAGGAAAAGCTGGTTAGTTATCATTTTTGGGCCAGGGACCAATATGTAAAGTCTCAGGAATTCAGGGACCAAGTTGTAAAAGTTCAAGAGTGGAGGACTGAAAGTGGAGATTGAGAGAATATGAGGGCTTGAAATGAAGTGCTAACCAAGGGAGGACCAAAGTGGAAAAGAAAAATATGAAGAGTCACTCTCCAATTTAGCACATGGAAAAAATGTTTAAAGAATTGAAGAAGGGTTTCAGAACTGATCAAGGCTGGTTAGTGGCTTTTTATGGCCATCAAAACCCACTACCATGAATGAAGAAGGAAGAACAAGCAAGAAGATGAAGAAGCAGCGTCCCAGCGCTCATGCGTTGGGATCCCAGCGCTCCAGCGCTGGGGTTCTGACTAGATGATGAGTCAGATTGTGTCCCAGCGCCCAAGCGTTGGAAAGCCAGCGCTCAAGCGCTGGGCCTCGGACAGAAAGTGGATTTTTAATGCATCCTAGCGCCCAGGCGTTGGGAAAGCCAGCGCTCAAGCGTTGGAGGCTGGATTTTTACTATAAATAGGGCCCTTTGCTTCACTTGTAAGACACACCTTCATAGAATACAACAAGTATTCTCTCTTTCTCCCTCAAAGATCATTGTTCCTAGGACTTGTGGGAAGCCATACTTGAGCTCCTATCCAGGGTAATTCAATGAATCTTTTAGCCATGCTTGGCTAATTCTTCTTTAAGTTTCTTGGGTTGTAGTAGTTTATGTTTATGTTTTAGTTTGTTTTTACCTTTCTGAATATTATCTCTATTTCATGTTTTATTTCCTTGTTCTTCACTCATCTTGTGTACAAAAGATTTCTTACTTATTACTTATTCGAATGGAAATTGGTAAGTAGTAAGGGACCTAGGATCTAAAAAAGGTTATAAGTATACTTCACTAAGGAATTAGGAAGGACGTAACTTTATGTTGGCCTGAATTTCTTCTTCATCTTCTTCTCTAGTTAACTAAGTTGCAAGGAATTGAATTTAGTAATTAGAAGGAAAGTTCTACAATGTGTAAGGAATTAACTTGTAGATAATTAGGCTATAGCATCATGAAATTAGATTTATAATTCAGAAATTGAGTAAGAACTTGCTAGCATATTATATAGACTATGTAAACCAACCCAAGAAGCTTATTTGTTATCATCTTATTCACTACTATTATATTGCTATTTCCATGTGCTACCTTAAACAAACTTCCAACAAATTCATCTTTTTATTTTTCTGTCTAAGTACTAAACTTAATATTAACAAGAACACCTATCCTTTGGGTTCGAACATTTTTATTACGCGATAGTAAATCGTACACTTGCGATTTCATTATCAAGTTTTTGGCGCCGTTGCCGGGGATAGGTTCTTTTAAGTTCTTATTTTTATTTTGTTTAGTACTTCTTGTTCATATATATATAAAAAAATAAAAAAAATAAAAATTGTGATGAACTGGTGCTGCTAATTTTGTTTGCTAAGTATTGTCAGGTATAGCAATGGCTGAAACATTTGAGCAAAGGAAGGCAAAAATCCGGGCTGAGGTTGAAAAGGAATATGAGAAGTCGAAGCAGGATATCTTCACTCTAGTTAGAGAGTTTTACTCTGATATAGATTGCAAGAGGAAATCCGGATTTTTGCCAAGTCCTGAGCAAGAATGTAAGGCCAGGGAGATTCTACAAGTAAAGATACAAGGCATTGTAATGAGGCAGCCCGGGGATAAACAACAACCACTTATTCATGAAAGTGAATTTGTGGTACAAAAAGAGGAGGTAAAAGAAACTTCCATTGTAAAATTTGTCTTTGAAGACAAATTGGAGATGGAGGAAGAAGAACCTCAAGGAACCTATGCTATAGGTTCAGAAAAGCAAGGAGCAGAACAGGGAAGGGAAAATCTATTTATTCCTTCCATTTTTAATTTAAATGTTGTTACCTTGTTAGCTGAAAATTCATGTGGCACCATGTTGCTTTTGTGCCAAAATATGCATGATTTGCGGGGTCTAAAGAATTTTGTAATAGACCCCGGTTGAAAGTGATTAGTGGAAGGGTCTATCTCGGACCTTAACAATGAGCTGGTTGGGAGACAACCCAACTTAGGATAGTTTACAATTTTTGTCATTTAAATTTCTGCACAACTCTTGTAAATAAATAAAAGAAAAAAATTCTATGTTTTTGCTGCAGGAGAGGCCAGCGCTCCAGCGCTGGAGGCCAACGCACATGCGTTAGGCCCCTGCTTATCACCTCTGATTGCCCAGTTTTTATTTTAATCCAGCGCCCAAGCGTTGGTATCCCCAACGCTCAAGCGCTGGAGCTCGGGCAGTTTGTTGTTTTTGCTTTTGTTTGCTGTTTTTAATAAATTTTGTGTTCACCATTTTTGAAATTTTAAGGTTCTTTGAGTTTTCCCTTGATTCTACACTGGTTTTAATTTTTGGGAACTCAAGAATTCTTGTTTTTAAAGGTGGACACAATTTTTTTTTAACCCATGATCTTTTGTGCTATTTTTGGAACTAACAAGTCAAGCAAGTTTCTACTTGTGAGACTTTTGTTTGTTCATTGTTACAGGATAGGTACCAAAAGGAGGAAGAGCCCTCTTGAACTTAAGTGTTCAAAGTGATTTTTACATTGAGGTTCCCTTGGACCTTTGTGGAAAATTTGTTACTATACCAGCTTCTTAGATTTTATTTTTCTTTTTATAGTTTTTAGTTTTATTTTTAGTTTAGTTTTTTTTTCTGTTTTATTTTTGCATGAGTCTTGAGTATATTATCCATTCTGAATGTTGCTATAGCTTTGTGAATGCCTTATCTGATTAAACTGCTTTGTGAAAAATTCTATGTTTTTAAGCAGTTAGGATTGCATGCTGTAGAAAGGATTTTTGATATCTTGATTGTTGGGTTGTTGGCAAAAGTTTTTCTGAGTTCTAAAAAGGGTACCACTTGCCCTATCTTTTTCTGAGAGCTGAGGACTCTGATGCATGATTGTGAGATTTTTCTGCCTTGTGTTGCATGTTGATTGGAGTTTTGTATACCTTGTGAGTTGAGAAGAGATATTAGGCATTTTTTTGAAAACTCAGATTTTTGCTTGAATTGTTATATCCACTAGTAGCCCCTTTTGAGCCTTAAAAGAGTCATTCTTTGGAGCCTACTTTGTGTGATAATTTTTCAGTTGTTATAGTGATGCATGTGCTGATTTGTTAGAGCTGTATTTGTGGGTTTCTCTCTAAAAAGGGGAAGGAAAAAAGTTGAAAAAATAAGGTATGTGCCTTAGGAAAATAATAATGAAGTAGTGGGGTGAGAAAGAGTATGAAGGGAGTAAAATTCAAGTCATTCATCCCATACATTCCACTACTTTGTTCAAAAAAAAGAAGAAAAGAGGAAAAGAAAAATTGAGAGAACCCTTGTGTTGAATTGTTGAAGCTCTTAGTCAAGAAAAATCACTTAACAACAAAACTTCTGAGTCAGCCAATAGAGTTGCCAAGTCTTGAAATCCACACCTTGAATTGTTCAACCCTTTGGCCAAGTTACAACCTTCAAAAATCTCTTCAAAATCACTTGGTTGCTTTACTTCAGTTTTGATTTGAATTATAGGCAGGATTATTGAACTTTCTTGTTTTCATGGAGAATATTATTTTGTGAGCTTATTTGATGAACTCAACATGTTAAAAGCCAAGCCTAACTTTCTTGATTCTTTGTCTATTAAACATGCATGTCTTCCTTTTCTGCTAAGCTTTCTTTGAAAGGTTTCTGTGCTTCAAGTTGTAATCAGATAAAACTTTCTCAAAACCCAGGGACGAGTTTTTCTTTAAGTTTTGTCGCTTGAGGACAAGCTGTCGTTGGGTATAGTGGTGTGATGAGTGGATTTTATATGATGTTTTTAGGGTCTTTTTAGTCTTTTTATTTTATTATTTTTGAGTCTCATGTAGGTTTTTTATTGTTTTTATGTAGATTTTATATTTATTTTTCATTTTGCATGTAGATTAGATTTTTTGTGTTTTTCTATCTTTATTTTATATTTTTAGGGATTTCTCTAGTTATTTTATATTTTTAGGAAAAGCTGGTTAGTTATCATTTTTGGGCCAGGGACCAATATGTAAAGTCTCAGGAATTCAGGGACCAAGTTGTAAAAGTTCAAGAGTGGAGGACTGAAAGTGGAGATTGAGAGAATATGAGGGCTTGAAATGAAGTGCTAACCAAGGGAGGACCAAAGTGGAAAAGAAAAATATGAAGAGTCACTCTCCAATTTAGCACATGGAAAAAATGTTTAAAGAATTGAAGAAGGGTTTCAGAACTGATCAAGGCTGGTTAGTGGCTTTTTATGGCCATCAAAACCCACTACCATGAATGAAGAAGGAAGAACAAGCAAGAAGATGAAGAAGCAGCGTCCCAGCGCTCATGCGTTGGGATCCCAGCGCTCCAGCGCTGGGGTTCTGACTAGATGATGAGTCAGATTGTGTCCCAGCGCCCAAGCGTTGGAAAGCCAGCGCTCAAGCGCTGGGCCTCGGACAGAAAGTGGATTTTTAATGCATCCTAGCGCCCAGGCGTTGGGAAAGCCAGCGCTCAAGCGTTGGAGGCTGGATTTTTACTATAAATAGGGCCCTTTGCTTCACTTGTAAGACACACCTTCATAGAATACAACAAGTATTCTCTCTTTCTCCCTCAAAGATCATTGTTCCTAGGACTTGTGGGAAGCCATACTTGAGCTCCTATCCAGGGTAATTCAATGAATCTTTTAGCCATGCTTGGCTAATTCTTCTTTAAGTTTCTTGGGTTGTAGTAGTTTATGTTTATGTTTTAGTTTGTTTTTACCTTTCTGAATATTATCTCTATTTCATGTTTTATTTCCTTGTTCTTCACTCATCTTGTGTACAAAAGATTTCTTACTTATTACTTATTCGAATCGAAATTGGTAAGTAGTAAGGGACCTAGGATCTAAAAAAGGTTATAAGTATACTTCACTAAGGAATTAGGAAGGACGTAACTTTATGTTGGCCTGAATTTCTTCTTCATCTTCTTCTCTAGTTAACTAAGTTGCAAGGAATTGAATTTAGTAATTAGAAGGAAAGTTCTACAATGTGTAAGGAATTAACTTGTAGATAATTAGGCTATAGCATCATGAAATTAGATTTATAATTCAGAAATTAAGTAAGAACTTGCTAGCATATTATATAGACTATGTAAACCAACCCAAGAAGCTTATTTGTTATCATCTTATTCACTACTATTATATTGCTATTTCCATGTGCTACCTTAAACAAACTTCCAACAAATTCATCTTTTTATTTTTCTGTCTAAGTACTAAACTTAATATTAACAAGAACACCTATCCTTTGGGTTCGAACATTTTTATTACGCGATAGTAAATCGTACACTTGCGATTTCATTATCAGGCGCTTAACGCGAGAGACAGACAGGGCGAGGAGTTTCATCTCTTAAAGAGCATTATGGAATCAGAGTGGCGCAACGGAAGCGTGGGGGAAATCTGAAGAAGATTATCAATGCTTGGAGGACTTCCGCTGTTTAATTTTTTTTTTGAGTCCGTTGAGGAGCATTTAACGTTGTTGTATTATTATTCGTTTCGGCTTCCGCGTAGTTATTATTATTCTATGGGATTATTATCATGTTAAATAAGAATTATTGAGCGTTGAAAATCCTTTTGAAAAATTGAGTTACTTTGAGAGAGGTTTATTAATTTCTACTTATTACTATGTGACCCTCAATCCAAAAATTGGGGCGTTACAGTTACGGAGCGAATGCAAAGAGAACGAGCGCCGGTGATGACGTGCTGCGACAAGCGGCAAGGAGTGGAGGTAATGGGGTGCAGAAGGAAGGAATGTCGAGTGGCAGTGGCGATGTTGAAGATCGATGGAGTCTAGATAGAGAAGCGGGAAGACAAAGGGTTTTTCTCGAGAGAATGGTTTTCTATTGCTATAATAGGATTCAAATGACCATATATTTAATAAAATACTACAAATTACCAAGGTCATCCTGACAACCGTGGTAATAGACAATGTCAGATAATAAAATAATAATTTCTATTACCCTGGTTCTCCTTGCAACCGTGGTAACAGTATTTTTTAATTAAAAAATAAATAAAAAATATCCTAGTTATCATGGTTGACGTGCAACTGGGGTAATAGAGAACCTCAGTTACCTCGGTTCAACACGGAACCGTAGTAACAGAGCTCCGGGCACCATTTTACCTCGGCCCGACACTAAACCGGGGTAACAGGGGCGTGGTAAAAAGGCAATTCTCTAGTAGTGTTATAATACCCTAAGACAAATCATTATTGTAACTCCCCAATTTCTCAAGGGTCACTTTAGTAACTTTTAATGAAATATTAAGACGGTGATATTTTAAAAACTGTTCTCGAAATGGAACAATATAGGAGAGAAGAGAGACTATAACATTATTAGAGAAAATGTGAACCCTTTTACATGAGCCTCCTTTGGATATTATAGGGAGGAAAGCCATAGATGACATTTAATTAAGACTAAGCCTATGGGCCTCAAAGATCAGGCCCAATAGGTTACAAAGTTTATCCCCCCCTGTGTATTACAAATGTACCCCTGGAGTCCTCAGCCGAGGTCGCCCTTCATCAAGGTGGGGCGCCCGCTAGCAGTAAAGGGGCGTTCGCCCTGTCCACAAGCCCACAAGACACGAGCTTGAAGCCTGAAAGTGAAGCGTCTTTAACTAGTCTTTGAGAGATCCTCTCGATGATGGGTGCCAGCCCACAAGCCCACAAGACACGAGCTTGAAGCTTGAGAGTGAAGCGACTACGAGGGACGCTCGCCCTGGAGTACCAACCTACGCTTCCTTTGGGCGGTCACCACTACAGGTTGTGCCTCGTTAAAACCTTCCCAGGAAAAACCCAATGGGATAAAAACCTGGTAAAGGAAAAAGAGTACAACATCCTATAGAGGAATGAGTCGCTTAAGGTGTGGACGTGGGGAAGGAAGTACACCATTGCTATGGCATGAACACGGATTGTTGTGAGGTGCTTGGCGTCTATTGTGAAGTGTTTTGAGACTCAAAGAAGTGGTGCCCTATCCTCATGTGCTGTCGCCAGCCCACACGTCCAAGCACGCCTTAATATTGTGGATTCGTTTCCATCATAAGGGCGTTCATTTGATGAAGAGTGGCCTACCATTCTTAGATACAAGATGCTTGCCCCGTCACGTTCTCTGTTTCCACTTGTCCTGTTTTTCTTCACCTATGTATCTGAAAGTAGCGCACCATTAACTTAAAAATAATAACTCAAATGCTAGGATTACCTTTGATTTTGACTAGCCATTTTAGACTCACCCCTTTGCTTTGGAAAAGGAAGAGGGCGCTTGCTTAACCCGTAGTTGTCCAATGACGTGTCGTTTCCTTCTCGTCACGCCAGCTCTTTGACCCTTGATGTTCTCCTGTCCCTTCTTTGTTGTCACGCCAACCCTCTGACCCTTGAGGTCCTCCTGCCTAGGGTTTCATGCCCACGCGCCGTTTTGTCTTTTAATGCAATCATTACTCTTGGAAATAACACTGCCTAGGGCGGCGCATCCCAATGATGTGACTTAACAGCAACCTCAGGATTCGTTTTTATTTAATTTCCACTCAACCGGATTTGCTTTTATTTAATTTCCACTCAACCTGTCGACACCCGTTGCGTCTTTTCTTCTTCCTCTCAAAAGGGCCTATATAAACCCCTTCTACCTGGTTTCACCCACCTTTCTCCTTTCTCGTTTACATTTTCCTCCCCAGAGCTTGTGCAATTTTCGGTCTTCCTTTGTCTTCGTCTTCTCTTGTTCCGCCGTGCCGGACGTGTGTGCTTCAGTCTTCCCACTGTGCCAGAGACCCCCATCTCTATGAAAAGTACGTGTTCTCCTCTGTTTTGCTCTTCTTCTTTGTTTTAATGGATCCACCGCAACCACCTCTGGTGTCGAAGCCTTAAACGAACAACAAAAAGCACCCTTATCCCCTGCCACCAAACTCCTTATTTATAAGGACTCACTCCCTCGGTCCATCTAAGTGGGCCTTGTCTCTGTTAAAGTATCTTCTATCTTTCCCGCCTTCACCGACGCTCAAACCCTTAAGAACTTTATTAAACACATAGGCAGGCTCTGCTCGGATAATTACGATCTCAACCTCACCACTCGCCCATGTGCCCTACTGGAGCGTGTTAGCTACACTAGAACGAACGCCAACAGTCGCCATTTCTTCTATATTTATTCGTATCTTTTTTAGGACCTGGGCGTCCGTCTTCCTTTTTCTCCTTTCGTCTGCAAGGTCCTTAACGGCCTTCAGGTCGCCCCCACCCAATTAAGCCCTAACTCTTGGGCATTCATACGGGGGTTCGAAATCCTGTGTGATGCCCTTGGAATCGTTCCTAGGTATGAGTATTTCTTCTTTTTTTATAAATGCGTCCCGCCCAATAAGAAGGGTTCGGACATGGCGCCCACTAGCTCGTGGGTCGCCATTTCTGCAAAACCTTCCAAGGCCAGATTTAAGACTTGGAAGAGTAACACCCATGATCAGTGGAAATCACGCTTCTTCAAAGTTATTGACAGCCCTGATATTCCTCATCTCTTTCGTCATGATGACATTGGTGTCATGCGTTTCCCGCCCTACTGGACGGAGTCGCCCAATTATTCTCTTAGTGTAGAGGACGGGGCCCTTACTATGGAAGATTGGACTATTATCGAATACCTTGGGAAGGCCTCCCTTATCAACCTTGGCGACCTGCTGTTTGCTCAGAGTAAAGGCACCGCCGAGGAATACCTGTGTGAGTTTATATTTTTGTACATTATAAGTGTATTCATACCGTTCTGTGTTTAACCTTCATTGATTTTGCTTGCAGTGAATAAGCACCAACTTTCAAGGGCTGACCTCACCTGGCTTGCGATGGAGGCAAAGAGGAAAGCGGCTCTGAATATGAATGACTCTTCCGCCCGTCGGCCGCCAACGGAGAATCCTCCAAAGAAGAAAGCACGCCAGGAGGGGTCTCAAGCCACCCCCACTGTCCCGGCGAGCGTTTCAAGCCGGGGTCCACCTGGTGGGGGCCCAATTCAAGACACTCCGGTGTGGAAAGCAGTTCATGGCGCTACACAAGAGTCAAGCGACCGTGTTTCTCCATATTCCAGCCGTCAGAAATTCGGGCGTGACAATGAGCGTTTGAAGGCTGTTGCTGGTGAGGATGGCGGTGCACCCCCTGAGGGCGGCCCAGAGGAGGTCACCGAAGAGGATTCCGATGACTTGATGGATTTGAACATCATAGAGAATAATCTGTCCTTCGACAAGTACTTTGCGCATCGAAAGTGTAATGACCTGCGCTCTCTAGGAGATAAAGTAATGCGAAACAGTCTAGCAGCCATCAGCAGGAGCTTGAAGGTCCAAGAAACACACAAGAAAAGGGGGGGTTTGAATTGTGTGACTTATTTTTAAAGTTTCTTTTATTAATCTTGGATGTTAATCATTTATTTAATTTTAACAAGAGCTATTCATAAAACGTATGAATATGCATGCAGCGGAAATATGACATAACGTTAAAAATAAAGCACACATAATTTTTATCCTGGTTCACCCCCCATAATCGTCAGGGCTACATCCAGTCCTTGGCTTCACCAAGATTTTCCACTATTTAAACAAATAGTACAAGTATTATCAGGGACTTCTCCTAGCAAGTATTCTAAGGACTTCTCCTATCAAGTATTCGAAGGACTTCTCCTTACAAGTATTATCAGGACTCCTCCTTACAAGTATTATACAGGACTTCTCCTGACACCTTTTACAAGGTTTGGCTTTTCTACATGGTTCTATTCTTAATAAGAGTGGGTAGAAGAAATTAAGCTCAGTTTATACAGAGAGGATAGGAGTTTGGGTTCTCTGTTTTTGGAGGGTGTGTGAGTTGGAAAAGATGAGAGTAATACTCTATGAATTTTCTCACACAGAAGCACATAAACTCAGGCAGAGGTAGAGGTAGGCGTGAAGCTTCCTGAGTTGGAACCAAGGTTCCTTGGCTCTTGGGACAAACTTAGTTGGCATATGGAAGTTTAAGTCTAAGTTGCCCAATAGTTTCGGAGTCAGGGTTCTCTATTTATATCTTCAGTTGAAGATCTTCGATCTTCTTCTTCAAAAGGAGAGAAAACCTGTCCGAAGTGCTTCTTCCTCTCTAAGCTGCACATAACGGCTAGTTCTGCATTTTTCAGCAGGTCTGAGACACGATCTGAGAATTATTGATTCGCCTGGGTTGACGTCGTCTGGCTCCATGCTGAGCGAGTAGCCTTTAGCTATGTCTTCTGTATTTAATGCTTGGAAATCCAACTGTGGTATTTGTTTTGACCATTATACCCCAGTGCAAGCTAGCTAATGCTTATCACGTGCTTTGTTCAGATGTTTGAATTTCGACCATTGAACGTGTACGGTGCTTAGAGATTCTTGCCGTTGATTCTGTGATGTCAGCTTGATTTGAGGAAAAATAGAGGAACAGTGGGACCAAGGAATATTGTATTAATTGTGTCCCTTCCTACTTTCTGCCATTTTCAGTACATTAATAAATATGCAGACGAGGTAGACATCTTTTGATCCAAGAAGCAATTATTCAAGATGAGGAGAATAATTTATTTAATGCTTCTGTTGAACGAATATCCTCGTAAAACACATTTCTTGATATTTGTACCTTTGGTGCAATCTGATGCTTGAGCGAACGGATTCTTCCTTAGAGTCTGGCAAACGCAGTCTCCATACAATGCTTAAGATTCTGCTGCGAAGTGATTTGTATTGGCAGACGAACTTTCTTCATTCAGTTCTTCTTTAAGGATTAGAACCTTCTTGACTTATAGAAGACTAAATCTTCTCTTTTCTTTTGCTTCCACGGAAGTTCTCCATCTGAGAGAGTTGATCCACAACTTCTTTGTATGATGCTAGAGAAGCTTCGAGGCCGAAGGTGTTTCTTCATAAGTTGTCATACTCTTTCAGCTTTAGATGAAGCAGTCTTTCTTTTGATCACTGTAGATTTAGGTAGCTGACTGTTTCAGCTTCTTGAAGTAGACTTTGACTTGAGCTTGCAGAGTTTGATGGAGTGTCCTTGAGAGAGGAAGTTGGCCATTTGAAGTTACTGCTTTATCTCTCTTGAATCACTGGACTGTCTTATACATGAATGCCTTCCTTTGTATATCTTTGACAGTATTTCCTTCAGGGTGACCGGACGGACTCTTCTGGTGGACTAATTCACTTGATGATGCTTTGAGATTCATTCAGTCCCTTTAGTAGATAATCATTCTTGTGCATGAGAATTTTCACTATGTTAGGAATTTTTTCTCTGACAATATTAAACCTTAAAGAAATTGTTAATTATCAAAACATAATAATTCATTTAATTATTTGAATCTAATAATCTCCCCGTTTTTGATAATGAAAATTTCTTTGGAAAAATATTTATTTAAGAATATGTTTACTGATTAAGCATCTGGTCATTTTTCAGATAATAGTTTTTCTTCAGTATTTAGACAAGAACATTTTTGTGTTTAGGCGGATGTTTTTGACTTCTTGAGTTTACCTACCTTTGCTCCCCCTAAATCTGATATTCCTTAAAGGATTTTTGTCTAACATATGTTTTTCTAAATAAGCTCCCCCTGAACTGATGCTGTTAAGTTTGATATGTTTAAGAACTATCTTTCCGTTCCCCTAACATCTTCTATTTCTTTCCTTACCCCAATCCATTTTCCTTACCTAATTCTTCTCCCCCTTTGGCATTTTCAAAAAAAATAATCTATAATTAAATAGCAGAAAATGAGAACAGTGTGCTGAATAGGAGAAATATATAAACAACAACAAATGTAAAGTATGATAAGAAGTAAGCAAAGAAAGTAGTGTAAGATGAATAGGTCAGTGGTTTTTCTTCTGCTGCGATTCATTGTCTCTCCTTAGCAGTTCTTCAATGATTTTGAAGCGAGCATCCATCTTTTCAGAGAGTGTTTGAGCCACCGAGTCAACATGATTGAACACTTCGCTACGCAACTCCTTGTTTTCTTTGGTGTTTTTGGAGCAAGTTCTCTCAAATCTTTCGGATAGGCTCATTATAGCAGCTTTGGCATCAAAGGGCTCTCTAGTAGGCGGAGTTTCATGCGACTGCCCTTGCTCAGAAGTTTCCTTAGCTGACGAGGAATGATCTTTTGGAGAGGTAATGATGGGTTGAGCCGTTGTGGTCTCAGTACCCAAGACCTTTTCTGATGTGTCGGTAGCAGAGATTTCTCTCGGAGAGATTGGAGATGCAACATTGAGGCTTTCCTCAGAGTCCGAGGAGATGATGATCATATCTTCAGAAGCAATTATAATTTGAGGTGGAGGAATGACTGATTCATTTAGAGAATGAATGTTTGGATATGAAGCAGTATTTGACAAGGGGTCATGTTGGGGTCTGTCAGCGACCAAGATAAGCGACCATGATCCACATTGGAACACGATGCGCTCAACACCATGGAGCAATCCAGATGGAATGGTGCTTTTATGAACGTGTCTGAAGACAGACAGTTCCCATTCATGGTGAAAAATATCATACCTTGTCCTCTGAATGAATGTGATTCTCAAACCGTCGAGAGCAGGAGGAGACAAGATCTTAGCCTGAATGCAAACGTTGAATCCCAGCGTTTCCATGAGCAGATTAGGAGCATGAGATGCATTTACCATAGTGAGCATTCTTGGCACGTGCAAGGAGATCGGCGTGATATTACGACGAGATCGCTGATAATGAAATTGCAAGTGTACGATTTACTATCGCGTAATACAAAAGATCGAACCCAAGGGATAGGTGTTCTTATTATTATATAATTTAGTACTTGTGCAAAGAAAATAAAATGATATGGTTGATGTTTGGTTTATGACAAGAAGAAAGTAATAGCATAAAATAATAAAGCAAATAAGATGAGAGAATTTAAGCTCTTGGGTTGATTTACATAATTTATAAAACAAGCTAGAAAACTCCCACTAAATTTCTGAACTTTAAATTCATATTCATGGTGCTATAGCCTAAATTTCTACATCCTAATGGCCTTAAGAAATGTAGAACTTTCTTACCTAATTACTAACTTCATAGCCTTGGTTATTAGTTAATTAGAGAAGAAGATGAAGAGAATATTCGGGCCAACACAAAGCTACGTCCATCCTTATAGCCTTAAGAAATGTATACTTATAACCTTTTTTATTTCCTATTTCCCTTACTACTTACCAAATGGCCTTATGAATAAGTAGAAAGCATGAAATCTTTTGCGCATAAAGATTAATGAAGAACAAAGAAATAAAACATGAATAGAAGATATTATTCAGAAATGTAAAAGAAAACTAGAGCATGAGTTATAAATTAAAACAACCCAAAAACTTAAAAGAAGAATTAGCCAAGCATGGCTAAAAGAATAATTGAATTACCCTCGATAGGAGCTCAAGTTTGGCTTCCCACAATTCCTAGGAACAATGATCTTAGAGGGAGAAAGAGAGACTACTTGTTGTATTATAAGAAGGTGTGTTTTACAAGTGAAGAAAAGGGTCCTATATATAGTAAAATTCCAGCCTCCAGCGCTTGAGCGCTGGCATTCCCAACGCATGGGCGCTAGGATGCATTAAAAATCCACTTTCTGTCCGAGGCCCAGCGCTTGAGCGCTGGCTTTCCAACGCTTGGGCGCTGGGTCAACATCTGACTCATCATCCAGTCAGAACCCCAGCGCTGGAGCGCTGGGATCCCAACGCTGGAGCGCTGGGACGCTGCTTCTTCATCTTCAAACTTTTCCTTCCTTCTTCATTCATGGTAGTGGGTTTTGATGGCCATAAAATGCCACTACTCAGCCTTGTTTAATTCAGAAACCCTTCCTCCACTTACATCAATTCCTTTAAACATTTTTTCCATGTGCTAAATTGGAGAGTGATTCTTCATATTCTTCTTTTTCACTTTGGTCCTCTCTTGGTTAGCACTTCAATTCAAGCCCTCATATTCTCCCAATCTTCACTTTAAGTCCTCCACTCTTGAACTTTTACAATTTGGTCCCTGACTTCCTGAAACTTTACATATTGGTCCCTGGACAAAAATGATAACTAAACCAGCTTTTTCTAAAAATACAAAATAACTAGAAAAATTCCTAAAAATATAAAATAAAGCTAGAAAATCTAATAAAATCTAATCTACATGCAAAATGAAAAATAAATAGAAAATCTATATAAAAAGACTAAAAAAACCTATATGTGACTCAAAAATAATAAAATAAAAAGACTAAAAATAGCCTAAAAACATCATATAAAATCCACTCATCACACCACTATACCCAACGACAGCTTGTCCTCAAGCGACAAAACTTAAAGAAAAACTCGTCCCTGAGATTTGAGAAAGTTTTTATCCGATTGAAATATGATAATTTTCCAGAAAGCTTAGCGGATAAGGAAGACATGCATGTTTAATAGACAAAGAATCAAGAAAGTTAGGCTTGGCTTTTAACATGTTTGAGTTCATCAAATAAGCTCACAAAATGATATTCTCCATGAAAACAAGAAAGCTCAATAATTCTACCTATCATTCAAATCAAAACTGAAGTAAAGCAACCAAGTGATGTTGAAGAGATTTTTAAGGTTGTAACTTGGCCAAAGGGTTGAAAAATTTAAGGTATGGATTTCAAGAAATTGGCAACTCTAGTGGCTGACTCAGAAACTTGTTGTTAAGTGATTCTTCTTGACTAAGAGCTTCAACAATTCAACACAAGGGTCCTCTCAATTTTTCTCTTTTTGAACAAAGTAGTGGAATGTATGGGATGAATGACATGAATTTTACTCCCTTCATACTCTTTCTCACCCCACCACTTCATTATTTTTTTTTTCTAAGGCACATACTTTATTTTATTTTTCTTCTCTTTTTTTTCATTTTTTTTTAGAGAGAAACCCACAAACATAGATCTAACAATTCAGCACATGAATCACAATAACAACTTAAAAAACTATCACACAAAGTAGGCTCCAAAGAATGACTCTTTTAAGGCTCAAAAGGGGCTACTAGTGGATATAACATTTCAAGCAAAACTCTGAGTTTTCAAAAATGCCTATAATCTCTTCTCAACTCACAAAGTAAACAAAACTCCAATCAACATGCAACACAAGGCAGAAAAATTTCACAATCATGCATCAGAGTCCTCAGCTCTCAGAAAAAGATAGGGTAAGTGGTACCCTTTTTAGAACTCAGAAAAAGACTTTGCCAACAACCCAACAATCAAGATATCAAAATCCTTTCTACAGCATGCAATCCTAACTGCTTAAAAACATAGAACCTTTTCAAAAGCAGTTCAATCAGATAAAGCATTTCCCAAAGCTATAGCAACATTCAGAATGGATAATATACTCAAGACTCATGCAAAAATAAAAACAGAAAAACTAAACTAAAAATAAAGCTAAAAACTATAAAAATAAAAACAAAAACTATTAAGCTGGTATAGTAACAAATTTTCCACAAAGGTCCAAGGGAACCTCAATGTAAAAATCAATTTGAACACTTAAGTTCAAGAGGGTTCTTCCTCCTTTTGGTACCTATCCTGTAACAATGAACAAACAAAAGTCTCACAAGTAGAAACTTGCTTGACTTGTTAGTTCCAAAATCAGCACAAACAAGATCATGGGTTGAAAAATTTGTGTCCACTTTTCAAAACAAGAATTCTTGAGTTCCCAAAAATTAAAACCAGTTTAGGACCAAGGGAAAACTCATAGAACCTTAAAACTTCCAGAAAATGGTGAACACAAAATTTATTAAAAACTAAAAACAGCAAACAAAAGCAAAAACAGCAAACTGCCCGAGCTCCAGCGCTTGAGCGTTGGGGATACCAACGCTTGGGCGCTGGAATTAAAATAAAAACTGGGTGGATTCCAGGGGCCTAGCGCATGAGCGCTAGACATCCAACGCTGGAGCGTTGGGATTAACTGGAATAGGGGAAACCAAACAGGGGCTCAACGCTTGAGCGTTGGCCTCCAGCGCTTGAGCGCTGGCCCCTCCTACAGCAAAAACATAGAGTTCTTTTCTTTTATTTATTTACAAGAGTAGTGCAGAAAATTAAAAAGACAAAAATTTAAACTATCCTAAGTTGGGTTGTCTCCCAACCAGCTCATTGTTAAGGTCCGAGATAGACCCTTCCACTAATCAATTTTCAACCGGGGTCTATTACAAAATTCTTTAGACCCCGCAAATCATGCATATTTTGGCACAAGTACAACATGGTGCCAAATGAATTTTCAGCTAGCAAGGCAACAATATACAAATTAAAAATGGAAGAGATAAATAAATTTTCCCTTCCCTGTTCTGTTCCTTGCTTTTCTGAACCTATAACATAGGTTCCTTGAGGTTCTTTTTCCTCCATCTCCAATTTGTCTTTAAGGACAAATTCTACAATGAAGGTTGCTTTCACCTCCTCTTTTTGAACCACGAGTTCATTTTCATGAACAAGTGGTTGTTGTTTATCCCCGGGCTGCCTCATTATAATGCCTTGTATCTTTACTTGTAGAATCTCCCTGGCCTTACATTCTTGCTCAGGACTTGGCAAAAATCCGGATTTTCTCTTGCAATCTATATCAGAGTAAAACTCGCCAACTAGAGTGAAGATATCCTGCTTCGTCTTCTCATATTCCTTTTCAACCTCGGCCCGGATTTTTGCCTTCCTTTGCTCGAATGTTTCAGCCATTGCTATACCTGACAATACTTAGCAAACAAAATTAGCAGCACCAGTTCATCACAATTTTTTCTTTATTTTTTCTTATATATATGAACAAGAAGTACTAAACAAAATAAAAATAAGAACTTGAAAGAACCTATCCCCGGCAACGGCGCCAAAAACTTGATAAGGAAAATCGCAAGTGTACGATTTACTATCGCGTAATACAAAAGATCGAACCCAAGGGATAGGTGTTCTTATTATTATATAATTTAGTACTTGTGCAAAGAAAATAAAATGATATGGTTGATGTTTGGTTTATGACAAGAAGAAAGTAATAGCATAAAATAATAAAGCAAATAAGATGAGAGAATTTAAGCTCTTGGGTTGATTTACATAATTTATAAAACAAGCTAGAAAACTCCCACTAAATTTATGAACTTTAAATTCATATTCATGGTGCTATAGCCTAAATTTCTACATCCTAATGGCCTTAAGAAATGTAGAACTTTCTTACCTAATTACTAACTCCATAGCCTTGGTTATTAGTTAATTAGAGAAGAAGATGAAGAGAAAATTCGGGCCAACACAAAGCTACGTCCATCCTTATAGCCTTAAGAAATGTATACTTATAACCTTTTTTATTTCCTATTTCCCTTACTACTTACCAAATGGCCTTATGAATAAGTAGAAAGCATGAAATCTTTTGCGCATAAAGATTAATGAAGAACAAAGAAATAAAACATGAATAGAAGATATTATTCAGAAATGTAAAAGAAAACTAGAGCATGAGTTATAAATTAAAACAACCCAAAAACTTAAAAGAAGAATTAGCCAAGCATGGCTAAAAGAATAATTGAATTACCCTGGATAGGAGCTCAAGTTTGGCTTCCCACAATTCCTAGGAACAATGATCTTTGAGGGAGAAAGAGAGACTACTTGTTGTATTCTAAGAAGGTGTGTTTTACAAGTGAAGAAAAGGGTCCTATTTATAGTAAAATTCCAGCCTCCAGCGCTTGAGCGCTGGCATTCCCAACGCATGGGCGCTAGGATGCATTAAAAATCCACTTTCTGTCCGAGGCCCAGCGCTTGAGCGCTGGCTTTCCAACGCTTGGGCGCTGGGTCAACATCTGACTCATCATCCAGTCAGAACCCCAGCGCTGGAGCGCTGGGATCCCAACGCTTGAGCGCTGGGACGCTGCTTCTTCATCTTCAAGCTTTTCCTTCCTTCTTCATTCATGGTAGTGGGTTTTGATGGCCATAAAATGCCACTACTCAGCCTTGTTTAATTCAGAAACCCTTCCTCCACTAACATCAATTCCTTTAAACATTTTTTCCATGTGCTAAATTGGAGAGTGATTCTTCATATTCTTCTTTTTCACTTTGGTCCTCTCTTGGTTAGCACTTCAATTCAAGCCCTCATATTCTCCCAATCTTCACTTTAAGTCCTCCACTCTTGAACTTTTACAATTTGGTCCCTGACTTCCTGAAACTTTACACATTGGTCCCTGGACAAAAATGATAACTAAACCAGCTTTTTCTAAAAATACAAAATAACTAGAAAAGTTCCTAAAAATATAAAATAAAGCTAGAAAATCTAATAAAATCTAATCTACATGCAAAATGAAAAATAAATAGAAAATCTATATAAAAAGACTAAAAAAACCTATATGTGACTCAAAAATAATAAAATAAAAAGACTAAAAATAGCCTAAAAACATCATATAAAATCCACTCATCAATCGCCTAGGCACATGAACATGGAAATTCCTCATCATATGTTCCCTAGTTTGAGATACTCGAGCAATGTTCTCCTGAATGCCTTTCGACGCAGAAGCTCCTTCATCAGCTGTCTGCTGTGCGCTTAGAAAGTCATCCAGATATGCTGCTGGATCAGTGACATGTTCATCAGCTCCTTTTGGGTCACTCTTCTTCTTCTTCTTTGGATTGGTCATTCGAACTGCACGAGATTTGACCCTCTTTCCAACATTTCTCACCTTCTCAGGTGAAGCATGTTGTTTGTCAGTTGAATGAGTTGGCTCAGGAACTTCAGATTGCAGTTCACGAACTTCAGGTTGCACTGCATCAGCGTCACTTGGTACGAAGGCTGTCTCATTCCTTTGCATTATTTGTTCAACATTCAGTGGACGGCCTTGGTCTTCCATCCTTGTATCTGTTTGATTTGAGCTTGATTGATTGGGTCTTTGCAGAGGTACCTGTTCTCGAGCTTCAGCACTTGCCTGGACGATCTTGGATGCAGGCCACTTCCTCTTCAGTCTTGAAGGTCGAACATAGTCCGGATTTACAATTTTCCGGTACATTATCATTCTTGATGTAATGTTCATACCCCATGGTTTTGCTTCTTTCTCACAGTTGGGCCACCATTGTGGTGTTCCAAAGGGTAGAGGAGAATCCTTCTTCAGAATTACTCTTATCCAGTGTATATCTTCCACATTGCATAGAATGGCGACGGGAGACGGAGTCTGCACTGGCCCTGTCAACGGAAGATATGTGCAAGATTCCCTGAGACTTAGGGTAACAAGGATGATTCCGAATGTAGTGGCAGCCAATAGTCCCATGTCAGGAACAGTGAACCACTTGGGTTCAAGAGCTAGTTCATTAGGACCAAGGATCAGAGCTTTTCGAATAGCTTCCAGATGGCTTTCAGATTCAAAGATCTTCAAGTGACGTGAGTGTTTGGAGTCAAGTTCTTTAATCATTCTTCTCCTTATTTCTGGCCATTCACTCTCAACCTGAATCCACAGTTACCATAATCTTTGACATCAAATATATCTTCCACAAACTCATGGAATATGGTTGGTATATGGGGAAGATACTTGGGGATGGTAGAGGATTTTTGAGTAGTTTCAGAACCAGAACCCAGAGGCACTTTCTTGACACTTTTCATCAGTGAGGCTATTGGAAGATCATCTTCATCATTAAGCTGCGAAGATGTGGCATCTTTAGGCTGCTCTGTTTCCGATGCGGGCATTATCTCAATCATCTTTCCAAAACTGGAAATATGATGCCTTTTAGTGGGTGGAAGGAAATCATCACTAATATCCTCCACAGATTCTTAATTTATGGTTTCTTTCTGTTGAGGTCTTTTTGCTGGCATCAACAGTTCTTGAGGCACACTAGAGATGTCAATCTTCAGCTTCATTCTCCTGAAATCCCCAAACTTGATGGGAGTCGGATGGACGTAGTCATGGATGATGAGCTCACTCTGCTCCTTTGCTTCATCAATGAGCCTTTTCGTTCTCATCATCTCAGAGATGAGAGCTCTATAAGGCAAGTTCGATTCTTGGCCTTCCATCGTGGTGATGATGTGGTTGAAGGTTAAGTAGGAAAGATTAATTTTCTCCTTGTGCATCATTTGGTAGAGTGCCCAGTGAGATAGCTTATCTACCTGATTGCAGTTTCCTTCTCTAGGAATAACAATCTTACACAACACAACGTAGGGGAACTTGCATTCCTCTATCAGGTTGTTGATATTGGTGCCATGAACCTTTGGGTCATGCTTCCGGATGCAGTTAGGGTTAGGAGCTGACAATTCCCAAGTTGGCCTGAATCTAACCCCTTCATTAATCTTGACATCCAGAGTGACTGCAATATCTCCTGGAGTTATAGTGGTGACTGCTCTCATGACTCTGGATTTGATCATGACTGTTCCCTTTTTGACAGCACAGTCGTAGAATTCCTTAACAACAGGCTTGATGGCGGAAGATGCGGATACTCTCATGAGATTGGTCCACTCTTGAGACAGTACCAAGTCTAGACCTGCAACCTTTGCATGACTGTAGAGGTTGAGGTCAAGATATCTTGGAGGAACAAGTTCCTTTTCTCCCAGATTGGTCGCCTTTAGCTTGCCGATGAATGATTCTTGTTCTCTTCTGTTGGTGGCAATGTTCTTGATTCTCCTGTTAATAATTTCTTGCTGAGCGGAGGTAAGTTCAGTAGCAGTTTGTTTCTTGGAGGCCATTGTAGTATTCTGCAAGTGAAGGTTAGAGAGAAAGCAAAAGGCAAGTTGAAGAGAATAAAGAGTTTGGAAGCAAATACATCAGTGATAAGTATGTTACTTATTCTTTCAAGTTCTTTTTGTTAAGTTTAATTCGAATGCAAACGGTTTTTACTCGGTTTAGGAGTTGAAATGATTAGTTCTGCAATGATGTGAGATAATAGCTAGCATGCGCATTAAATGAGGATCTTTAAATGTGCAGTCATGGCAGTTGAAAGATTTAATGCGTGCTGAGAACGTTTTAGCATATGAAACGATACAGCTATTTACTAGTGACCCAATCGTGGGTATTGTGAATGACTAATCGTGTCTTATCAGTTGTTCACAGACGTTCTCTTTCGGAAGTTGCTCAGATGGACACCAGACAATGACTCATATGTTAGATCAAATAATTAAATGGATTATTATGTTTTGATAATTAACGATTTCTTTTCAATAACGTTAAAGATAAAATTCCTAACATAGTGAAAATTATCATGTACCGGAATAACCATCTCTGAAAGGAATGAATAAACACCATTACCTTGTCAAGAGAATCAGTTCGCCAGAAGAGTTCGTCTGGTCACCTCAAAGGAAACAACATTAAAGACATACGTAGAAAAGCATTCTCGTACAAGACAATCTTATGGCGCAAGGAAGAAAGATATTCTAGTACAAGACTGTCCAGTGAATCAAGAGAGATAAATCAACAAGCTTCAAATGACCAGCGTCTTCTCTTACGGCTACTTGATGGAAATCTGCACACCCAAATCAAGCCTACTTGAAGTAGCTGAATCAGTCCACCACCTGAATCTACAAAGATCAAATGGGAAGACTGTATTGTTTAAAGATGAAAGAGCATAACAACCTTGAAGAAATTCATTCTGCTTTGAAACTTCTCTAGCATCGTATAAAGGAGTTGTGGATCAACTCTCTCAGATGGAGAACTTTGATGAGTGGATTTGATATGATGTTTTTAGGTAGTTTTTAGTCTTTTTATTTTATTATTTTTGAGTCACATATAGGTTTTTTATTGTTTTTATGTAGATTTTATATTTATTTTGCATTTTGCATTTTGCATGTAGATTAAATTTTATTAGATTTTCTAGCTTTATTTCATATTTTTAGGAATTTTTCTATTTATTTTGTATTCTTAGAAAAAGCTGGTTTAGTTATCATTTTTGTCCAGGGACCAATGTGTAAAGTTTCAGGAAGTCAGGGACCAAATTGGAAAAGTTCAAGAGTGGAGGACTTAAAGTGAAGATTGAGAGAATATGAGGGCTTGAATTGAAGTGCTAACCAAGGGAGGACCAAAGTGGAAAAGAAGAATATGAAGAATCACTCTCTAATTTAGCACATGGAAAATAATGTTGAAAGAATTGATGTTAGTGGAGGAAAGGTTTCAGAATTAAACAAGGCTGAGTAGTGGCATTTTATGGCATTCAAAACTCACTACCATGAATGAAGAAGGAAGAAAAAGCTTGAAGATGAAGAAGCAGCGTCCCAGCGCTCCAGCGCTGGGGTTCTGACTGGCTGATGAGTCAGATGTTGACCCAGCGCCCAAGCGTTGGAAAGCCACCGCTCAAGCGCTGGGCCTCGGATAGAAAGTGGATTTTTAATGCATCCTAGCGCCCAGGCGTTGGAAATGCCAGCGCTCAGGCGCTGGAGGCCAGGATTTTGCTATAAATAGGACCCTTCTCTTCACTTGTAAAACACACCATCTTAGAATACAACAAGTATTCTCTCTTTCTCCCTCTTGAGAATTGTTCCTAGGACTTGTGGGAAGCCATATTTGAGCTCCTATCCAGGGTAATTCAATGTCTCCTTTAGCCATGCTTGGCTAAATTCTTTTTTAAGTTTTTGGGTTGTTTTAGTTTATAATTCATGTTCTAGTTTTCTTTTACATTTCTGAATAATATCTTCAATTCATGTTTTATTTCTTTGTTCTTCACTAATCTTTATGCGCAAAAGATTTCTTGCTTTCTACTTATGTCATAAGGCCATTTGGTAAGTAGTAAGGGAAATAGGAAATAAAAAAGGTTATATGTTTGCATTTCTTAAGGCTATAAGGATGTACGTAACTTTGTGTTGGCTCGGATTCTTTCTTCATCTTCTTTTCTAATTAACTAATAACCAAGGCTATGGAGTTAGTAATTAGGTTAGAAAGTTCTACATTTCTTAAGGCTATTAGGATGTAGAAATTTAGGCTATAGCACCATGAATATGAATTTAAAGTTCAGAAATTTAGTAAGAGTTTTCTAGCATGTTTTATAAATTATGTAAATCAACCCAAGAGCTTAAATTCTTCTCATCTTATTCTATTTTATTTTTCTATGCTTTTGCTTTTATCTTGTCCTAAACCAAACATCAACCATATCATTTTATTTTTATTGCACAAGTACTAAATTAAATATTAATAAGAACACCTATCCCTTGGGTTCGATCTTTTGTATTACGCGATAGTTAATCGTTCACTTGCGATTTTCCTTATCAAGTTTTTGGCGCCGTTGCCGGGGATAGGTTCTTTCAAGTTCTTGTTTTTATTTTATTTAGTACTTCTTGTTTATATATAAAATATATATATATATATAAAATATAAAAAAAATTGTATTGAGTAGGTGCTATTAACTTCTTTGGCTTGTTTGCATGGTAGGACATTTTGAATTGGACCCTGAAATTGAAAGAACTTTGCATCGCAGATTAGCGGAGCAAAGGAGATTAGCAAGGGCCATGGCTGAAACACAAGCTCAAATGGAGGAGCGCCTCCTTGCTGAATACAATGCAAGGGTAGAAGATGAAGTCCAAGCTAGACTTCAAAGGCTGAGAGAGGAGGAGGAAGAGCAGAATGCTAATCGCTCTCTTGGTGATATCACAACTCCCCAGGTAGATTACAATTTTCAAGGGAGTATTGTGGTTCCGGAGGATGCTTTGCCAAATTTCCAGATTCCTCCACACTTCATCTCTTTGGTAAGTCAAAACCAATTTGGTGGAAGTGTAAATGAGGACTGCCATACACATCTGGAGCGATTCACCAGGCAATGCTCCACCTTAAGGAGAAATGATGCTCACTTGGATACGGTAAGACTTATGCTATTTCCATTTTCCTTAAGAGATGTGGCAGAGGAGTGGCTATCTTCTCAACCACTCAGAAGCATTACTTCATGGGATGATTTGGCTGAAAAATTCACGGCCAAATTTTTTCCTTACAACCGCATAAGGAAGTTGAAGCAGGAAATCAACTCCTTCATTCAACAAGATGCTGAAAACCTGTATGAGACATGGGAGAGGTTCAAGGGACTTCTCAGAAGGTGCCCAGGTCATAACATCTCTATCGCAGATCAGGTAGAGAAATTTTATGCTGCTTTGAATGATTATACCAGGGACAAGCTGGATACTGCAGCAAGTGGGGCATTCGATGCTTTGCCACCACAGGGAGCTCTTGATTTAATCAACAAACTTGCTGCAAGAGCTGCTCATTCAAACCAGGACCGGGCAATCAGGAAAGGTATTTATGAGGTTGATTCTTTTGAGTCCATTGTTGCTTCAAATAAACTTTTATCCAGGAAAGTTGATGCAATGGTCAAAAGAATGGAGGGGGTTCAACTGAGCCCGGAAGAGGCTGAATTAGAAGCTGAGGTAAAAGCTATGGGGAATTTTCAAAATTCCTATGGCAACACCTATAACCCAAGCTGGAGAAACCACCCCAATTTTTCTTGGAGGGATCAAGGGGGTGGTCAAGGAGAAGTCAGGCAACAATTTCAGAGGCCATTCCAAAATCAGAGGCTACCAATGCCTTTGAATCCAAACCAGGGAAGAAAGAGTTTGGAAGAAATTGTTGGTGAAATAGACCAACAAACTGTGCAATTTATGAATGAGACCAGAACAAGTGCTAAGAATCATGAGGCTTCCATAAGGAATTTGGAGGTCCAGGTAGGCCAGTTGGCCAAAACCATCTCAGAAAGAATGCCAGGTACTTTTCCATCTGATACTCTTGTCAATCCAAAGGAAAATGTTGAGAATATTTCTGCCATCACTCTTAGGAGTGGTAAAACTATGCCCGAAAGGGTAGTGGAAATTGAACAAGAGGTAAGTGGTGAAGAAAAAGAATAGGAGAGGAGTGTGCCTATTGTTATTGAAAAAGTTGCTGAAAATGTAATTCCTCCTTCTAAGAAATTTGGCAAAGTTCCATTTCCTAAAGCTTTTAAAAAGAATTTGGAAAAGCAATTCTCAAAATTTCTTGAGATTTTCAAAAGACTTCAAATTAACATTCCTTTTTCTGAAGCTTTGGAACAAATGCCAATTTATGCTAAATTTATGAAGGACATTTTGTTTAGAAGGAGGAAATTGAGTGAGATGGATGAAACTGTAATGTTAACTGAGGAGTGTTCAGGTATGGTTTTGAGGAAGTTGCCCCAAAAATTGAAGGATCCGGGGAGCTTCACTTTACCTGTGGAAATTGAGGGACTACCAAATGCAACAGCTCTTTCTGATTTAGGAGCTTCTATAAACCTCATGCCACTCTCCATGTTTAGGAAATTGGACATGGGAGAGGCCACTCCTACTTTGATGTGTTTACAATTGGCGGACAGGTCAATTAAATACCCCTATGGGGTGGCTGAAGATGTTTTGGTAAGGGTTGACAAGTTTGTTTTCCCGGTTGATTTTGTGATTCTTGATATGGAAGAAGACTCCAAGGTACCATTAATTCTTGGGCGGCCATTCCTTGCTACAGGAAACGCCAAGATTAATGTGGCAGAAGGCCTCCTATCTTTGAAGGTAGGGGATGAAAAAGTGAAGTTTTCTGTTTTCCGAACTTGTAAGCATTATGTGTCTGAAGGTGAGGATGAGTCCAAAGATGATGTTTGTAGCAAGAAAAGAAAAAGTACCCCTAATTGATTAAAGGGAAGGGTCTATCTCGGACCTTAACAATGAGCTGGTTGGGAGACAACCCAACTTAGGATAGTTTAAATTTTTGTCATTTAAATTTCTGCACAACTCTTGTAAATAAATAAAAGAAAAGAAATTCTATGTTGTTGCTGCAGGAGGGGCCAGCGCTCAGGCGCTGGAGGCCAACGCTCATGCGTTAGGCCCCTGCTTCACGACCTCTGATTCCAGTTGGTTCCAACGCTTAGGCGCTGGAGGGCTAGCGCTCATGCGCTAGGCCCCTGGAATCCCCTGTTTTTTTTTCTAATTTCCAGCGCCATAGCGTTGGAAACCTAGCGCTCAGGCGCTGGGACCTCTGATGCCCAGTTTTTATTTTAATTCCAGCGCCCAAGCGTTGGCATCCCCAACGCTCAAGCGCTGGAGCTCGGGCAGTGTGCTGTTTTTACTTTTGTTTGCTGTTTTTAGTTTTTAAAAAATTTTGTGTTCACCATTTTCTGGAAGTTTTAAGGTTCTATGAGTTTTCCCTTGGTTCTAAACTAGTTTTAATTTTTTTTTGGGGAACTCAAGAATTCTTGTTTTTAAAAGGTGGACACAAATTTTCAACCCATGATCTTAAGTGTGCTGTTTTTGGAACTAACAAGTCTAGCAAGTTTCTGCTTGTGAGACCTTTGTTTGTTCATTGTTTCAGGATAGGTACCAAAAGGAGGAAGAGCCCTCTTGAACTTAAGTGTTCAATTTGATTTTTACATTGAGGCTCCCTTGGACCTTTGTGGAAAATTTGTTACTATACCAGCTTCTTAGTTTTTGTTTTTTTCTTTTTATAGTTTTTAGCTTAGTTTTTCTGTTTGCATGAGTCTTGAGTATACTATCCATTCTGAATGTTGCTATAGCTTTGTGAAATGCTTTATCTGATTGAACTGCTTTGTGAAAAAAGTTCTATGTTTTGAAGCAGTTAGGATTGCATGCTGTAGAAATGATTTTTGATATCTTGATTGTTTTGGTTGTTGGCAAAATCTTTTTCTGAGTTCTAAAAAGGGTACCACTTACCCTATCTTTTTCTGAGAGCTGAGGTCTCTGAATGCATGATTGTGAAATTTTTCTGCCTTGTGTTGCATGTTGATTGGAGTTTTGTTTACTTTGTGAGTTGAGAAGAGATTATAGGCATTTTTGAAAACTCAGATTTTTGCTTGAAATTTTATATCCACTAGTAGCCCCTTTTGAGCCTTAAAAGAGTCATTCTTTGGAGCCTACTTTGTGTGATAATTCTTATAGTTTTTTTTTTGAACTGGATAATTCTTATAGTTGTTATTGTGATTCATGTGCTGGAATTGTTAGAGCTAAGTTTGTGGGTTTCTCTCTAAAAAAAAAAAAGAAGAAAAAGGAAAAAAATTGGAAAAAATTATGAGGTAGTGGGGTGAGAAAGAGTATGAGGGGAGTAAAATTCAAGTCATTCATCCCATACATTCCACTACTTTGTTAAAAAAAAAAAAAAAAAAACAAAAGAGAGAAAAATTAAGAGAACCCTAGTGTGAATTGTTAAAAGCTCTTAAGTCTAGAAAAATCACTTAACAACAATTTCTGAGTCAGCCACTACAGTTGCCAATTTCTTGAAATCCACACCTTGAAATGTTCAACCCTTTGGCCAAGTTTCAACCTTAAAAATCTCTTCAAAATCACTTGGTTGCTTTATTTCAGTTTTGATTTGAATGATAGGCAGAATTATTGAGCTTTCTTGTTTTCATGGAGAATATCATTTTGGTGAGCTTAATTGATGAACTCAAACATGTTAAAAGCCAAGCCTAACTTTCTTGATTCTTTGTCTATAAAACATGCATGTCTTCCTTTTCTGCTAAGCTTTCTTTGAAAGGTTTCTGTGCTTCAAGCTTTAATCAGATAAACTTTATCAAAACTCAGGGACGAGTTTTTCTTTAAGTTTTGTCGCTTGAGGACAAGCTGTCGTTGGGTATAGTGGTGTGATGAGTGGATTTGATATGATGTTTTTAGGTAGTTTTTAGTCTTTTTATTTTATTATTTTTGAGTCACATATAGGTTTTTTATTGTTTTTATGTAGATTTTATATTTATTTTGCATTTTGCATGTAGATTAAATTTTATTAGATTTTCTAGCTTTATTTTATATTTTTATGAATTTTTCTAGTTATTTTGTACTTTTAGAAAAAGCTGGTTTAGTTATCATTTTTGTCCAGGGACCAATGTGTAAAGTTTCAGGAAGTCAGGTGATAATGAAATTGCAAGTGTGGAATTTACTATCGCGTAATAAAAATGTTCGAACCCAAAGGATAGGTGTTCTTGTTAATATTAAGTTTAGTACTTAAACAGAAAAATAAAGAGATGTATTTGTTGGAAGTTTGTTTAAGGTAGCACATGGAAATAGCAATAAAATAGAAAAGAATAAGATGATAGCAAATAAGCTTCTTGGGTTGGTTTACATAGTCTATATAATATGCTAGCAAGTTCCTACTTAATTTCTGAATTATAAATCTAATTTCATGATGCTATAGCCTAATTATTTACAAGTTAATTCCTTACACATTGTAGAACTTTCTTTCTAATTACTAAATTCAATTCCTTGCAACTTAGTTAACTAGAGAAGAAGATGAAGAAGAAATTCAGGCCAACATAAAGTTACGTCCTTCCTAATTCCTTAGTGAAGTATACTTATAACCTTTTTTAGATCCTAGGTCCCTTACTACTTACCAATTTCCATTCGAATAAGTAATAAGCAAGAAATCTTTTGCGCATAAGAAGAATGAAGAGCAAGGAAATAAAACATGAAATAGAAATAATATTCAGAAAGGTAAGAACAAACTAAAACATAAATATAAACTACTACAACCCAAGAAACTTAAAGAAGAACTAGCCAAGCATGGCTAAAAGAATCATTGAATTACCCTGGAAAGGAGCTCAAGTTTGGCTTCCCACAATTCCTAGGAACAATGATCTTTGAGGGAGAAAGAGAGAATACTTGTTGTATTCTAAAAAGGTGTGTCTTACAAGTGAAGAAAAGGGTCTTATTTATAGTAAAATTCCAGCCTCCAGCGCTTGAGCGCTGGCATTCCCAACGCATGAGCGCTAGGATGCATTAAAAATCCACTTTCTGTCCGAGGCCCAGCGCTTGAGCGCTAGATTTCCAACGCTTGGGCGCTGGGTCACCATCTGACTCATCATCCAGTCCGAACCCCAGCGCTGGAGCGCTGGGATCCCAACGCTGGAGCGCTGGGACGCTGCTTCTTCATCTTCAAGCTTTTCCTTCCTTCTTCATTCATGGTAGTGGGTTTTGATGGCCATAAAAAGCCACTACTCAGACTTGTTTAATTCTGAAACCCTTCCTCCACTAATATCAATTCCTTTAAACATTTTTTCCATGTGCTAAATTGGAGAGTGATTCTTCATATTCTTCTTTTTCACTTTGGTCCTCCCTTGGTTAGCACTTCAATTCAAGCCCTCATATTCTCTCAATCTCCACTTTAAGTCCTCCACTCTTGAACTTTTACAATTTGGTCCCTGACTTCCTGATACTTTACATATTGGTCCCTGGACAAAAATGATAACTAAACCAGCTTTTTCTAAAAATACAAAATAACTAGAAAAATTCCTAAAAATATAAAATAAAGCTAGAAAATCTAATAAAATATAATCTACATGCAAAATGCAAAATAAATATAAAATCTACATAAAAACAATAAAAAACCTACATGAGACTCAAAAATAATAAAATAAAAAGACTAAAAATAGCCTAAAAACATCATATAAAATCCACTCATCACACCACTATACCCAACGACAGCTTGTCCTCGAGCGACAAAACTTAAAGAAAAACTCGTCCCTGGGTTTTGAGAAAGTTTTATCTGATTACAACTTGAAGCACAGAAACCTTTCAAAGAAAGCTTAGCAGAAAAGGAAGACATGCATGTTTTATAGACAAAGAATCAAGAAAGTTAGGCTTGGCTTTTAACATGTTTGAGTTCATCAAATAAGCTCACAAAATAATATTCTCCATGAAAAACAAGAATGCTCAATAATTCTGCCTATCATTCAAATCAAAACTGAAGTAAAGCAACCAAGTGATTTTGAAGAGATTTTTGAAGGTTGTAACTTGGCCAAAGGGTTGAACAATTTAAGGTATGGATTTCAAGACTTGGCAACTCTATTGGCTGACTCAGAATTTGTTGTTAAGTGATTTTCTTGACTAAGAGCTTTAAACAATTCAACATAAGGGTCCTCTCAATTTTTTCCCTTTTTTTTTTCTCTTTTCTTTTTTGAACAAAGCAGTGGAATGTATGGGATGAATGACTTGAATTTTACTCCCCTCATACTCTTTCTCACCCCACTACTTCATTATTTTTCTAAGGCACATACCTTATATTTTTTTCAACTTTTTTCTTCATTTTTTTTAGAGAGAAACCCAACAAACATAGCTCTAGCAATTTCACCATGAATCACAATAACAACTTAAAAATTATCACACAAAGTAGGCTCCAAAGAATGACTCTTTTAAGGCTCAAAAGGGGCTACTAGTGGATATAACATTTCAAGCAAAAATCTGAGTTTTCAAAAATGCCTATAATCTCTTCTCAACTCACAAAGTATACAAAACTCCAATCAACATGCAACACAAGGCAGAAAAATTTCACAATCAAGATTCAGAGACCTCAGCTCTCAGAAAAAGATAGGGTAAGTGGTACCCTTTTAGAACTCAGAAAAAGACTTTGCCAACAACCAAAACAATCAAGATATCAAAAATCCTTTCTACAGCATGCAATCCTAACTGCTTAAAAACGTAGAACTTTTTCACAAAGCAGTTCAATCAGATAAAGCATTTCACAAAGCTATAGCAACATTCAGAATGGATATTATTGTAACACCCGGAATTTTCCCCAGTAATTAAATAATTATTTAATTATTCCAAGGTACTGTTTGGATCCGCTCGACGGCATAGGCTGCGATATCGCTGGCTGAAGTATCGATGGAGTATTCCTTGCGACACTTGGTAGGGAACCAAGCAAGAACTGACTTGGAGTTCGGACGAGAATAAGATGTTCTCACTGTTGCTATGACGTTCAGTGAAGAATTTCGTGGAGAATGATTATAATATTGATATAGTTTCTTTGATGACTGACGTTATCTTTGAATTACGAATGTTTCGTAATTATTCGTGAGTGCAACTCTCACCTAATTCATGTTTCCCTTGATCGTTTAAATTAATTGGGTGATAATTAATTTAAATCGAATATCTAGTTCCGAGAATAATGGGAATAATAATATTCTATTATTGCTCTTAATTTTCCCTCCCTTTTTTGAAACTCAAAATTTGCCCCTTTGATGCATTGGAAGGTAGAACAGAAAAAAAAAATTAAATTAATATATGGCATTATCCCTATTGGATTTTCGTCCAATAGGAATGGAGGGAAATCCCCTCCAGCCAATCAGGAGGAGATAGGGTGGGGCCCCCTCACCCCAAACCCCCCTAAACCGTTCACTCTCCCTCTCATTCTCCTCACTTCCCTCTCTTTCACGTTCTGCTACCTTCTCTTCTTCTCTCTCGCGATTCTGTTTCTTCTCTCCTTCTCCCTCGAGTTCTTCTTCTTCCTCCTTAATCCATGGCAGAACCACTAAGTTTCCTTGCCTCCTTCTGCCTCTGGACGTGGTAGCGGTCACCATGGCCTTTTTCTCCCTTGGCCGAGACCAGCGGCACCCATGGAGTGAGCCACCACCGCGCCTTCTCTTGCTTTTTCCGGCCACACCGCGACGCTGGTGAAGGAACCAACACCACCATCGTGCTCCCCTCGTCGTCCGCAACAAAACCCTTGGTCCCGATCGTTGAACCGCCGCCGATGGCCGCCGTTGGCCGCCGTCGCCGCCGCCTTGGAGGCCATTTTCCGGCCAAACCATTTGGTTTTTGGAAAAACCGCCACCGCCACGTTGATCCTCGCCACGAGAAGAAGAAGACCCAGTGGCTGTTTTTCGTCACCGCCGTGCTCCGCCGCGGACCGCCGTGGAGGGCGATTTCCGGCGACCTTTCCGGCGACCCTCTTTTCCAGAAACAGGGACAGCCCCTCGAAGCTCTTCCTCGCCTCTCTTTGAATCCGCGGATGAATTTTTAGAAGAGGTAATCTTCCATTCCAATTTTGAGTTTCCCCCTTTTCAAACCCTAACTCTCCTTCCAACCCTTGAGTCTGTGTTCTGAGCAAATTCATGATTGTTACAGCGAGTAATGGTCCCTGCAGAGAAAGGACTCAGACAGAGCGAGGAGGACTTCAAGCTTTGATTTCGTGGATGTGGATTTGAAGAAGACGCGACTTGAAAATGTATAAAAATGTTATGCATATGTATACTGTATTTCTGTTTGGAATCAGAAACATGTTTTTGAAGTCTTATTGCTTTTAAGCTGTCAGAAAAGTGATTCTGGAAAATCAATTAATTCTGTTTTTAACGAAAACAAATTATTTTGATAAGTTTTAGTTTTGTAAGGGTATTTAGGGTATTGATATGTGTTAGGGAGCAACAATTAGATGTCAGATTCTCAATTCAATGAATTTAAGCACTAGTGCCTGAATATTGGAATAGGAGAAACAAACTGTCCCGAGACTTAGAACTTTTCAGCCTTAGTGAAACACTGAAATGAAGACGAAACCCTCTGACGTTTTAGTTGGCCTTGTTACTCAACCGTCCCCTCTCAACGTCATTTAGTATGACTAATCGTGCCTTGAAATTTAGTTCAATTTGATCAATAGAGATTGAGCCTATTAGGACCTTCTTCGGTGGAAGATTAGCACCCTTGGCCACGTCCTTGATATTGGAATTAAGTTGAATGTCGTTGTTGGAGGAAGATTAGTGCTTAGACACTTTGACTGTGAAAATTTCTCATGTTTGAGGAGATAAAGGAGGAAATAAGAATTGAAGTGAGTAATTGTGAATGATTGATTTAGTGGACATATTGGATTAGAAGATCGGTTGGGATTAAGTTGCTAAGGATTATCTGGTTGTAGGCATGTGGTGTTTTTGAAGGAAAAAGGAATATGAGATTAAGTGGACAGAGAAAGTAATGATAGAAGAGTTGAGTGGTTGTGGAATGGAAAATTAATAGAGATTTGGATTGTTTTGAGGTTAGGAGACTTGACCCTTAAGGCTGAGATTTACCTTTAGAAACCTTGTAAGGGGAGTTAAGTCTGGGGTTGTGAGGCTATTTTGTGTGTTTACATTTAAAAATTTGTTAAGACTTTCAAATCGATAAATAACCATCTAGCCTAATTTCTCCCTGAAAGTTTTGAAGTTTTGAAAAGTTTTCCAAGTCCTTTTAAAGGCTTCCAGAATCGCTAAAACTGTTTTGACTCCCAAGTTCCTTCTTGTGAACTCGGACAATTTCCAACGTGTAGGAAATCCTAATTGTACATTAGCTACGCCTTAGGATTGTGTTTCAAATTCTGAGCAAGGCTATGTTTCTTGAAGGTTTACGAGACTCCGGACCGGCCAGGACGATCGGAGCTTACGTAATTACCCGGATCGAACAGTTCTTTGGTAAGGGCACTTCGTTACATTAGCTATTAAGCATATGTATGTGTTTATACTATTATGCTGTATGTCAGTCGATGGCGTTCTAAGAACGACCGGACTTTAAATTGCTTGAATTTGATTGAAGTCTCTGAAGGCATCTGATATGCTGGATTAGGATTGATTGATGGTTGTCTGTATGTGCGTCTTGAATTGATTGAGTTCTTGCATTACTGTTTCTTGTAAGCATGCTCTCATTTCCGCACATGTTTTTATATTTGTTGATATGTACCCATGCTCTACATAATTGTGTTAATTATGAAGCTAACTTAGGCAATGTATAAAGACAAGTAAGACCTAGATGGGGTAGTTAGGTGAATATACGTTCCTTGAGGTAAGTAACTATATATAGAGTTGCTCGAGCCTTCCTTGGAATACGTATAAGGTGCAGGAGAGCTTACGCCGAACCTGCAGAAGTGGCAAATCACAGTGGTCGATGGAAAGCCACCGTCATACACTGGGGAAACGTCCCGCCTCCCACGAATCGGAGTTGGCGCTACATCCGGATATATTTGGAACGCCCGTGAGCGTTGTAGAAAACCAATGGCTTAGGCATATAGAGGAAAATATGTCAATTTAATGGGTTTTGGGGGTTTAGTAGGAACACTAACTTGTATGTTATTTTATCGTTGCACTGCTTAGATAATTTGCTTGTTAGTATTATATAGGGATTGCTTGTTAATATTGTATGTTTTTGAAGTTGACCCTTGTTTGTTTGTTTTGTGTGTTTGCTGGCGATCCGTCGCCAGTCGGACAACTTTAGTCTGAAGTTGCAAGCGAACTCCAGTGGAAGAGAGATCGAGACAGAAGACAGATGTCCATCCGCAAGAAGACTTGTCCCAGACATTCGATTGTTTTGTATAGTTTGTGTATGCCTAAGTATTCGTGTAGGGGATCTTAGGTTATTTTATTACAACCGGCAGCAAGTCTTTCAAACTCAGAGTAAATCATTTTGCAATTTATTTCTAAGCTGCTGGCTAGTCACTTTACGCCACATGTGTGGCTATTTAAGAACGAGGGTACTTATATCATTAATGCATCTCGTCATGGCATATTTCGAAGAGGAAAATGATTTCAAAAAAAAAAATACTCTCTTTTCCAAGTTTTGAAAATGCCCCTGCATATTTATTTATTATTTGTTTGCTACAGTAACGCCCTGAAAATCGGGGTGTTACATTGTGGTATCAGAGCTCCGGTTGAGAAAACCAGAGCTTTTGGGGAACGGGTTTTTCTATGCTAAGTTGCATGCTGTTTGTGTTTGCAATTTGGATGCTTCGGCTCTGATTGCTTGGGAGTTGGTTCGTAAGGCCTGATCAACCTTATGGCTGCTCCAAGCGTGATGAGATCCTGAAGTGTCCGAACTTGTAGACTGCCTTAGGTTTATCCCTTGAGTGGAAAGCCTTCTTACGTACTTGGTTGTTATCTTGAAATAGTTAGTTCTGCACTAACTAATATTTGAGCCTATGTAGTGTGAATTATCTTAAGGCATGTTATTTAGCTCATATAAAAAGAGCAAGACACCTTGGAATCTAGTCATTCCTCGTCTGGATGAATGTTGTGTTTTCCAGGAACGAGATGTCTTCACTGTCATGCTCAGAAGAGGGAATGCAGACCAATCTGAACCAGGTGGCTCAAGCAATAACCGATTTGACTCACGTAGTTGCTCAACGGACTACTACAGCTGAAGCACAAGAATCTGCCTCTGCTCAACAACAGGCAGTGGTGGATGAGCGCCTTGCATGCCAACAAGAAAGGGAAGAGGCTTCTGCTCGGACTAAAGGAGTCAACGCCTTTCGACGGCATGACCCACCAAGGTTCCTAGGGGAAGCTGGCCCGGAGGAAGCGGATCTTTGGGTTCAGCAAGTTGAGAAGATCTTCGGAATCCTGAACACTCCAGAAGAATCCAAGCTGGAGTTTGCTTCTTACCCTCTGCGAGGCAATGCAGAATACTGGTGGAAAGGAGCCAGACAGATCACGGAGGCCAACCAGGTAGCTGTCACATGGAACACGTTCCGAGACGCCCTTATGGAGAGGTACTACCCACCTAGCGCCCGTGAAAAGGTAGAGTCCCGATTCCTAGAGCTGTGCAGGGAAGCATGTCGGTGGACGAGTATGTTGCAAAGCTGGAATCTTTGGCTAGACACTTCCGATTTTTCGTACGGAGGTTAGACGAACCGTACCTCTGTTAAAGGTTCATGAGGGGACTTCGATACGAGATCGAGAAGTCAGTGAGACCCTTAGGGATTTTCCAATACTAGCCACTTGTGGAGAAGTGCAGAGAAATCGAAACCATGAGGAACGAGCGGAAGAGGAAGTTCGGAAGAGCTAGACCATCCCAGCTAAGGACGCAAGACCGAGAGAGTCTATGGAAAGGTCATATCAGCGGACGCACGGGATAGACTGGGCGACAAGACCACTCCAGCCGGAAGCTGCATCCCGGAGAGGCCAAGCAGTTCCACCCCTGGAGGAAGGAGTGGTTTGCTACAAATGTGGAGAAGCAGGACATGCTGCAAGGACTTGTAAAGGGAGAAGAAGATGTGTCATCATTGCCAGAAAACTTGACACTTTTCCAGGGAATGTCGAACACCCAAGGCAGAGCCGAAGTGATCGTCACGAAGGAAACCTGAGCATACAGTTAGAGACTGCAAGGTGCTGAGGCAGAACCTTCCATGGGTGCGACTCATCATAAAGTTATTTTGAGTGGGGAGCGGTGCATTCGCCCATTCGATGAATGGCGAGGACCGCTAGAAACTACATGTCTTTCCTTGCCATTTATTTGGCAATATTTTCTGTTGTTGATTGTCTGGATCATTAAACTGTTGTGTGCGTGTATGCTGATGTTTATGAGAAGAATTTCTTCTCTTGTCTGTTATAAAAAAAAAAAAATATATATATATATATATATATATATATATATATATCCCCCTACAATCTCTGAATGAGCCGATTATCTCAGAACCATGTGGAGCTGGATAGTCTATGTAGGACAGGACAAAGTGTCTCTAGATGTTTTACAGAGAACCTCGTGAGAACCGCTCGAAGAAAGGATTCCGACAGTGTTCTTCTATCGATCAGCATTGAAGGGAGAAGGGAAATGAAGATGCGAATCGTGAAAGACAATGCAAGACCCATCTCAGATGCAACTTACGAATTACGCCTACACTGTCCACCGAGTACAAGTGATGGAACCACGGAATTAACTCGGAGTGATCGTGCAAGGGTAAAGTTTTTTTCGCTTGGGGAAAGCGCCAGCGTTGCTGTTAGACGAAAGGGGTAGGAGGTCCTGACCCTGTATGGATTGATGACAACCGAGTGGAACGACAGTAAGAGATCAACATCCTTACTAAGGACCGATGACTTGGTGAACCAACTTGAGAAGGAGTGTGGTTCCCTAAGCTCGACCAGGACCACTGCATCGTCATAATCGGATTGAGGAAGAGGATGTTCCGGAGACCATTACCAGAACTCGTTACAGACAGACCGAGTGTCTTGCGGTGCCTTGGGGTGACCAATGCACCAGTCGTCTTCGAAAGATACGAGGACGGTGAGACCTCAGCCACTTATGGACCATTCGTGGCCTTGATGATTGATGATATACTTGCGTTTGCGCCAAGATTTTTGAAGAACAGGAGAAGCTATCTCCGACCAGTACCGCACGTGTTACGGAGAAGAAGCGGTATGCCAGACCTTCAAGTCCGAGTTCGACTCGAAGAAGTAAAACATTTTTGACATGTGATTTCAAGGGAAGGAATCACCGTTGACACAGCCAAGTGGAATGAGGGCTAGCATGGGAACGATCGAAGACAACAATTGAGGACGAAGAGTTGCTTTGACTTGGATGGTCATTATCGGTACTTCACCGAAGGACTCTCGAAGCTAGTAGGACTGCAAATGTGACTCACTAGGAAGGACCAACCTCTTGTAAGGACCAAGAGGGGTGAGTCCAGCTATCGATGAATGAAGAAGCCGTGAATGACTTCGTCAGCACCAGTTTTTCTACGGCAAGGAACGAAGTACGTAGTCAAAGTTGATACGTATACTAAAGGATAGGCCGTGACCTGAAGCAGTACCTCGGAGTGGTGGTGCTTGTTTGAAACAGTTAAATCCAGAATATCAGTTGGAATTAGCCGCAGTGGAGTTTGCGCTCAAGATATGAAGACGCCACCTCCACGAGAGTGCTACACTACCTTCAGCTATCACGAGGAATTTGGAATACTCGTTTAATTTGAAGGAGGAAGCTTGAAGCGGCGTGAATGGGCAAAGCCCATGAGGGAGTAGGATCTTACCCCGCTGTACCATCTGAGGGAGTTCATCGTGGTTGCCAGGACTAGGATTGACCAGCAATGAATGCCTCCACCAAGACGGTGGGAAAGATGGAATTATTCAAGCAGTTTCGAGGTCTAGAGTTTGACCTGAATTTCCAGGAACAAGGAAGCAAGGGACTGAGTGTGAGACCGCATACCTTACTTGTCAGAAGGCAAGGACGGAACATGAGGAGCTGGCAGGAATGTTTCAGCCCCTTAACGTCCCCAAGTGGAAGTGGGACGGTACATCGATGGATATGGGTATTCGAGGATTGATCAAGTCAGCTCACCTCTACCCGCAAAGAAAATCTTCAACGTACAACGGACGTCAGAAGTATGCTTTCAAAGGATGTTTAACTGCACAGGACGTGCCCAACATCATCTCGGATTTGGATCAATTTTCCAATCGCCCCTAGGTAAGGGAGCATTCCGAAAAGCTTAGAGTTGAAGCCCTCTTGCCGTATCGAGAACTTTGAAGTCATCTTGGTTCGGGGTTTTTCAGCACCCTGGACCAGAGATGCAATCTTTCAGGAGCGTTATGCAGAACGTACCCGTGTAAGTGACAACTCCCGACTGTCCGTGGCACTTTCGTTTTAGCACGGAGATCGGTTGAGTGTCCCGCCAACCTACGAGGTTTTGTGCTATCTTTCTGAATGAAAATTCTTTGTACAACGGGGAGTTGTACGTGCACATAGGAACCGTAGAGCCATCGACCACACTGTTTATTTATCTTGATGTGGAATGTGCCCTTCGTGTTAACTTGAATGTTACCTATGTGCTTGTTTGCCCAGTTTATGCCTAACAGTATTTGAAGACGAGACTAAGATTCTTCTGCCACCCTTCGACGGTAAGACGAAGTTGAACAAATATTGGAATCACTAGAGGTTTTGCAAGGCAAGTGCCTTGGATCATCGTAAAAGCTGGAGGGAACAGCTACCTTTGAGGGATTGTATCTACGGCAACGACTATCGTGCAACCTAGGGCTGGAACCCTGTGAAGTGAGTGTGGACGCGAGATGTTTCGAGCTACACCAAGGCGGTGGAAACCGGTACTTGGAGTTGAACTTGCTCGGCAAAACCATTGAAGGGTTTCAGTCGAGTAAAGAAGAGATGAGAGCATCTCAAGGCAGACGTAAGAGCTATGCCCATAAGAGACAAGGAGGGTTAGAGCGTGGAACGAGGAACGTGTTTACCTCGAAAGACACCAACGACGGGAGTCATGAAGTCAATTAAGCCAGCATGTCTTATGCATGGTTTGTTGAGTCAGAGCACTCGCAACCCAAGGATGACCTATCACTCATAGTTTCATCTATGAAGACTGAGGACAATAACAGAAAGAAGTTCCAAGGGGAGAGAATTCCCTAGCCAAGCAGTGTTGGATGAACCACAAAAAGGAACAACGTGGAAACTTGAAGAGAAAGCAGGGAAAGGAAATACTCAAGCACTTCGTTGACCTATAGTTTCGAGGACGAAACTAATTTAAGGGGGGTAGAATTGTAACACCCGGAATTTTCCCCAGTAATTAAATAATTATTTAATTATTCCAAGGTACTGTTTGGATCCGCTCGACGGCATAGGCAGGCGATATCGCTGGCTGAAGTATCGATGGAGTATTCCTTGCGACACTTGGTAGGGAACCAAGCAAGAACTGACTTGGAGTTCGGACGAGAATAAGATGTTCTCACTGTTGCTATGACGTTCAGTGAAGAATTTCGTGGTGAATGATTATAATATTGATATAGTTTCTTTGATGACTGACGTTATCTTTGAATTACGAATGTTTCGTAATTATTCGTGAGTGCAACTCTCACCTAATTCATGATTCCCTTGATCGTTTAAATTAATTGGGTGATAATTAATTTAAATCGAATATCTAGTTCCGAGAATAATGGGAATAATAATATTCTATTATTGCTCTTAATTTTCCCTCCCTTTTTTGAAACTCAAAATTTGCCCCTTTGATGCATTGGAAGGTAGAACAGAAAAAAAAAATTAAATTAATATATGGCATTATCCCTATTGGATTTTCGTCCAATAGGAATGGAGGGAAATCCCCTCCAACCAATCAGGAGGAGATAGGGTGGGGCCCCCTCACCCCAAACCCCCCTAAACCGTTCACTCTCCCTCTCATTCTCCTCACTTCCCTCTCTTTCACGTTCTGCTACCTTCTCTTCTTCTCTCTCGCGATTCTGTTTCTTCTCTCCTTCTCCCTCGAGTTCTTCTTCTTCCTCCTTAATCCATGGCAGAACCACTAAGTTTCCTTGCCTCCTTCTGCCTCTGGACGTGGTAGCGGTCACCATGGCCTTTTTCTCCCTTGGCCGAGACCAGCGGCACCCATGGAGTGAGCCACCACCGCGCCTTCTCTTGCTTTTTCCGGCCACACCGCGACGCTGGTGAAGGAACCAACACCACCATCGTGCTCCCCTCGTCGTCCGCAACAAAACCCTTGGTCCCGATCGTTGAACCGCCGCCGATGGCCGCCGTTGGCCGCCGTCGCCGCCGCCTTGGAGGCCATTTTCCGGCCAAACCATTTGGTTTTTGGAAAAACCGCCACCGCCACGTTGATCCTCACCACGAGAAGAAGAAGACCCAGTGGCTGTTTTTCGTCACCGCCGTGCTCCGCCGCGGACCGCCGTGGAGGGCGATTTCCGGCGACCTTTCCGGCGACCCTCTTTTCCAGAAACAGGGACAGCCCCTCGAAGCTCTTCCTCGCCTCTCTTTGAATCCGCGGATGAATTTTTAGAAGAGGTAATCTTCCATTCCAATTTTGAGTTTCCCCCTTTTCAAACCCTAACTCTCCTTCCAACCCTTGAGTCTGTGTTCTGAGCAAATTCATGATTGTTACAGCGAGTAATGGTCCCTGCAGAGAAAGGACTCAGACAGAGCGAGGAGGACTTCAAGCTTTGATTTCGTGGATGTGGATTTGAAGAAGACGCGACTTGAAAATGTATAAAAATGTTATGCATATGTATACTGTATTTCTGTTTGGAATCAGAAACATGTTTTTGAAGTCTTATTGCTTTTAAGCTGTCAGAAAAGTGATTCTGGAAAATCAATTAATTCTATTTTTAACGAAAACAAATTATTTTGATAAGTTTTAGTTTTGTAAGGGTATTTAGGGTATTGATATGTGTTAGGGAGCAACAATTAGATGTCAGATTCTCAATTCAATGAATTTAAGCACCAGTGCCTGAATATTGGAATAGGAGAAACAAACTGTCCCGAGACTTAGAACTTTTCAGCCTTAGTGAAACACTGAAATGAAGACGAAACCCTCTGACGTTTTAGTTGGCCTTGTTACTCAACCGTCCCCTCTCAACGTCATTTAGTATGACTAATCGTGCCTTGAAATTTAGTTCAATTTGATCAATAGAGATTGAGCCTATTAGGACCTTCTTCGGTGGAAGATTAGCACCCTTGGCCACGTCCTTGATATTGGAATTAAGTTGAATGTCGTTGTTGGAGGAAGATTAGTGCTTAGACACTTTGACTGTGAAAATTTCTCATGTTTGAGGAGATAAAGGAGGAAATAAGAATTGAAGTGAGTAATTGTGAATGATTGATTTAGTGGACATATTGGATTAGAAGATCGGTTGGGATTAAGTTGCTAAGGATTATCTGGTTGTAGGCATGTGGTGTTTTTGAAGGAAAAAGGAATATGAGATTAAGTGGACAGAGAAAGTAATGATAGAAGAGTTGAGTGGTTGTGGAATGGAAAATTAATAGAGATTTGGATTGTTTTGAGGTTAGGAGACTTGACCCTTAAGGCTGAGATTTACCTTTAGAAACCTTGTAAGGGGAGTTAAGTCTGGGGTTGTGAGGCTATTTTGTGTGTTTACATTTAAAAATTTGTTAAGACTTTCAAATCGATAAATAACCATCTAGCCTAATTTCTCCCTGAAAGTTTTGAAGTTTTGAAAAGTTTTCCAAGTCCTTTTAAAGGCTTCCAGAATCGCTAAAACTGTTTTGACTCCCAAGTTCCTTCTTGTGAACTCGGACAATTTCCAACGTGTAGGAAATCCTAATTGTACATTAGCTACGCCTTAGGATTGTGTTTCAAATTCTGAGCAAGGCTATGTTTCTTGAAGGTTTACGAGACTCCGGACCGGCCAGGACGATCGGAGCTTACGTAATTACCCGGATCGAACAGTTCTTTGGTAAGGGCACTTCGTTACATTAGCTATTAAGCATATGTATGTGTTTATACTATTATGCTGTATGTCAGTCGATGGCGTTCTAAGAACGACCGGACTTTAAATTGCTTGAATTTGATTGAAGTCTCTGAAGGCATCTGATATGCTGGATTAGGATTGATTGATGGTTGTCTGTATGTGCGTCTTGAATTGATTGAGTTCTTGCATTACTGTTTCTTGTAAGCATGCTCTCATTTCCGCACATGTTTTTATATTTGTTGATATGTACCCATGCTCTACATAATTGTGTTAATTATGAAGCTAACTTAGGCAATGTATAAAGACAAGTAAGACCTAGATGGGGTAGTTAGGTGAATATACGTTCCTTGAGGTAAGTAACTATATATAGAGTTGCTCGAGCCTTCCTTGGAATACGTATAAGGTGCAGGAGAGCTTACGCCGAACCTGCAGAAGTGGCAAATCACAGTGGTCGATGGAAAGCCACCGTCATACACTGGGGAAACGTCCCGCCTCCCACGAATCGGAGTTGGCGCTACATCCGGATATATTTGGAACGCCCGTGAGCGTTGTAGAAAACCAATGGCTTAGGCATATAGAGGAAAATATGTCAATTTAATGGGTTTTGGGGGTTTAGTAGGAACACTAACTTGTATGTTATTTTATCGTTGCACTGCTTAGATAATTTGCTTGTTAGTATTATATAGGGATTGCTTGTTAATATTGTATGTTTTTGAAGTTGACCCTTGCTTGTTTGTTTTGTGTGTTTGCTGGCGATCCGTCGCCAGTCGGACAACTTTAGTCTGAAGTTGCAAGCGAACTCCAGTGGAAGAGAGATCGAGACAGAAGACAGATGTCCATCCGCAAGAAGACTTGTCCCAGACATTCGATTGTTTTGTATAGTTTGTGTATGCCTAAGTATTCGTGTAGGGGATCTTAGGTTATTTTATTACAACCGGCAGCAAGTCTTTCAAACTCAGAGTAAATCATTTTGCAATTTATTTCTAAGCTGCTGGCTAGTCACTTTACGCCACATGTGTGGCTATTTAAGAACGAGGGTACTTATATCATTAATGCATCTCGTCATGGCATATTTCGAAGAGGAAAATGATTTCAAAAAAAAAATACTCTCTTTTCCAAGTTTTGAAAATGCCCCTGCATATTTATTTATTATTTGTTTGCTACAGTAACGCCCTGAAAATCGGGGTGTTACAATTATACTCAAGACTCATGCAAAAATAAAACAGAAAAACTAAACTAAAAATAAAGCTAAAAACTATAAAAACAAAAACAAAAACTAATAAGCTGGTATAGTAACAAATTTTCCACAAAGGTCCAAGGGAACCTCACTGTAAAAATCAAATTGAACACTTAAGTTCAAGAGGGCTCTCCCTCCTTTTGGTACCTATCCTGTAACATTGAACAAACAAAAGTCTCACAAGTAAAAACTTGCTTGACTTGTTAGTTCCAAAAATAGCACAAAAAAGATCATGGGTTGAAAATTTGTGTCCACCTTAAAAACAAGAATTCTTGAGTTCCCAAAAATTAAAACCAGTGTAGAAACAAGGGAAAACTCAAAGAATCTTAAACCTTTCAGAAAATGGTGAACACAAAATTTATTAAAAACTAAAAACAGCAAACTAAAGTAAAAACAGCAAACTGCCCGAGCTCCAGCGCTTGAGCGTTGGGGATACCAACGCTTGGGCGCTGGAATTAAAATAAAAACTGGGCATCAGAGGTCCCAGCGCCTGAGCGTTGGGTTCCAACGCTGTGGCGCTGGAAATTTAAAAATAAAAAACTAGGATTCCAGGGGCCTAGCGCATGAGCGCTAGCCCTCCAACGCCTAAGCGCTGGGATCAACTGGAATCAGAGGTTATGAAGCAGGGGCCTAACGCATGAGCGTTGGCCTCCAGCGCTCGAGCGCTGGCCTCGCCTGCAGCAGAAACATGAAATTTCTTTTCTTTTATTTATGTACAAGAGTTGTGCAAAAATTAAATGACAAAAATTTAAACTATCCTAAGTTGGGTTGTCTCCCAACCAGCTCAATGTTAAGGTCCGAGATAGACCCTTCCCTTAATCATTTTTCAACCGGGGTCTATTACAAAATTCTTTAGACCCTGCAAATCATGCATATTTTGGCACAAGTACAACATGGTGCCAAATGAATTTCCAGCTAACAAGGCAACAATATTCAAATTAAAAATGGAAGAGATAAATAAATTTTCCCTTCCCTGTTCTGTTCCTTGCTTTTCTGAACCTATAACATAGGTTCCTTGAGGTTCTTCTTCCTCCATCTCCAATTTGTCTTTAAGGACAAATTCTACAATGAAGGTTGCTTTCACCTCCTCTTTTTGAACCACGAGTTCATTTTCATGAACAAGTGGTTGTTGTTTATCCCCGGGCTGCCTCATTATAATGCCTTGTAACTTTACTTGTAGAATCTCCCTGGCCTCACATTCTTGCTCAGGACTTGGCAAAAATCCGGATTTTCTCTTGCAATCTATTTCAGAGTAAAACTCGTTAACTAGAGTGAAGATATCCTGCTTCGACTTCTCATATTCATTTTCAACCTCAGCCCGAATTTTTGCCTTCCTTTGCTCGAATGTTTCAGCCATTGCTATACCTGACAATACTTAGCAAACAAAATTAGCAGCACCAGTTCATCACAACTTTTTTTTATATATATATGAACAAGAAGTACTAAACAAAATAAAAATAAGAACTTAAAAAGAACCTATCCCCGGCAACGGCGCCAAAAACTTGATAATGAAATTGCAAGTGTACAATTTACTATCGCGTAATAAAAATGTTCGAACCCAAAGGATAGGTGTTCTTGTTAATATTAAGTTTAGTACTTAAACAGAAAAATAAAGAGATGTATTTGTTGGAAGTTTGTTTAAGGTAGCACATGGAAATAGCAATAAAATAGAAAAGAATAAGATGATAGCAAATAAGCTTCTTGGGTTGGTTTACATAGTCTATATAATATGCTAGCAAGTTCCTACTTAATTTCTGAATTATAAATCTAATTTCATGATGCTATAGCCTAATTATCTACAAGTTAATTCCTTACACATTGTAGAACTTTCTTTCTAATTACTAAATTCAATTCCTTGCAACTTAGTTAACTAGAGAAGAAGATGAAGAAGAAATTCAGGCCAACATAAAGTTACATCCTTCCTAATTCCTTAGTGAAGTATACTTATAACCTTTTTTAGATCCTAGGTCCCTTACTACTTACCAATTTCCATTCGAATAAGTAATAAGCAAGAAATCTTTTGCGCATAAGAAGAATGAAGAGCAAGGAAATAAAACATGAAATAGAAATAATATTCAGAAAGGTAAGAACAAACTAAAACATAAATATAAACTACTACAACCCAAGAAACTTAAAGAAGAATTAGCCAAGCATGGCTAAAAGAATCATTGAATTACCCTGGATAGGAGCTCAAGTTTGGCTTCCCACAATTCCTAGGAACAATGATCTTTGAGGGAGAAAGAGAGAATACTTGTTGTATTCTAAAAAGGTGTGTCTTACAAGTGAAGAAAAGGGTCCTATTTATAGTAAAATTCCAGCCTCCAGCGCTTGAGCGCTGGCATTCCCAACGCATGAGCGCTAGGATGCATTAAAAATCCACTTTCTGTCCGAGGCCCAGCGCTTGAGCGCTGGCTTTCCAACGCTGGGGCGCTGGGTCACCATCTGACTCATCATCCAGTCAGAACCCCAGCGCTGGAGCGCTGGGATCCCAACGCTTGAGCGCTGGGACGCTGCTTCTTCATCTTCAAGCTTTTCCTTCCTTCTTCATTCATGGTAGTGGGTTTTGATGGCCATAAAAATCCACTACTCAGCCTTGTTTAATTCTGAAACCCTTCCTCCACTAACATCAATTCCTTTAAACATTTTTTCCATGTGCTAAATTGGAGAGTGATTCTTCATATTCTTCTTTTTCACTTTGGTCCTCCCTTGGTTAGCACTTCAATTCAAGCCCTCATATTCTCTCAATCTCCACTTTAAGTCCTCCACTCTTGAACTTTTACAATTTGGTCCCTGACTTCCTGAAACTTTACATATTGGTCCCTGGACAAAAATGATAACTAAACCAGCTTTTTCTAAAAATACAAAATAACTAGAAAAATTCCTAAAAATATAAAATAAAGCTAGAAAATCTAATAAAATATAATCTACATGCAAAATGCAAAATAAATATAAAATCTACATAAAAACAATAAAAAACCTACATGAGACTCAAAAATAATAAAATAAAAAGACTAAAAATAGCCTAAAAACATCATATAAAATCCACTCATCATCAGGGACCAAATTGGAAAAGTTCAAGAGTGGAGGACTTAAAGTGAAGATTGAGAGAATATGAGGGCTTGAATTGAAGTGCTGACCAAGGGAGGACCAAAGTGGAAAAGAAGAATATGAAGAATCACTCTCTAATTTAGCACATGGAAAATAATGTTGAAAGAATTGATGTTAGTCGAGGAAAGGTTTCAGAATTAAACAAGGCTGAGTCGTGGCATTTTAAGGCATCCAAAACCCACTACCATGAATGAAGAAGGAAGAAAAAGCTTGAAGATGAAGAAGCAGCGTCCCAGCGCTCCAGCGTTGGGATCCCAGCGCTCCAGCGCTGGGGTTCTGACTGGCTGATGAGTCAGATGTTGACCCAGCGCCCAAGCGTTGGAAAGCCAGCGCTCAAGCGCTGGGCCTCGGATAGAAAGTGGATTTTTAATGCATCCTAGCGCCCAGGCGTTGGAAATGCCAGCGCTCAGGCGCTGGAGCCCAGGATTTTGCTATAAATAGGACCCTTCTCTTCACTTGTAAAACACACCATCTTAGAATACAACAAGTATTCTCTCTTTCTCCCTCTTGAGCATTGTTCCTAGGACTTGTGGGAAGCCATATTTGAGCTCCTATCCAGGGTAATTCAATGTCTCCTTTAGCCATGCTTGGCTAAATTCTTTTTTAAGTTTTTGGGTTGTTTTAGTTTATAATTCATGTTCTAGTTTTCTTTTACATTTCTGAATAATATCTTCAATTCATGTTTTATTTCTTTGTTCTTCACTAATCTTTATGCGCAAAAGATTTCTTGCTTTCTACTTATGTCATAAGGCCATTTGGTAAGTAGTAAGGGAAATAGGAAATAAAAAAGGTTATATGTTTGCATTTCTTAAGGCTATAAGGATGTACGTAACTTTGTGTTGGCTCGGATTCTTTCTTCATCTTCTTTTCTAATTAACTAATAACCAAGGCTATGGAGTTAGTAATTAGGTAAGAAAGTTCTACCTTTCTTAAGGCTATTAGGATGTAGAAATTTAGGCTATAGCACCATGAATATGAATTTAAAGTTCAGAAATTTAGTAAGAGTTTTCTAGCATGTTTTATAAATTATGTAAATCAACCCAAGAGCTTAAATTCTTCTCATCTTATTCTATTTTATTTTTTATGCTTTTGATTTTATCTTGTCCTAAACCAAACATCAACCATATCATTTTATTTTTATTGCACAAGTACTAAATTAAATATTAATAAGAACACCTATCCCTTGGATTCGATCTTTTGTATTACGCGATAGTTAATCGTTCACTTGCGATTTTCCTTATCAAAATTCAGGGAAGAACAAATAGAAAGAAAGGATTCAGGTCTCTAAGACAAGAATGTTCTGATTCTTAAAGAAGAACTGACTGAAGGAAATTCGTCTGGCAATAGAAGCAACTCAATGACGGAATTTCAAGCATTCAATGGAGACTGCGTCTGCCAAAGCTCAATGGAAGAATCCGTCCACCAAAGTATGAATCGCGCCAAAGATCTAAAGATCAATGAGTACGTCTTTCGAGGATATCAAGTCAACAGAAGTATTAAAGAAATTATTCTTTTGAATAATTACCTCTCTCCTCGTCTGCACGATTATCAAAACCTGGCAATCACAGAAAGAAAGATGGGAGTCAATAAATCCAATACTTCTTGGTCCCACTACTTCTCTGCTTTTCCTAAAATCAAGCTGACATTGCGAAATCAACGGCAAGAATCTCTGAGCATCGTACACTCTCAACGGTCGAAATTCAAAAATCTGACCAAGGCACGTGATGAGTATTAGCTGTCATGCATTGGGGTAAAAGAGTCAAAGCAGTCCTCACCGCTGTATTTTCACACGTTATATACGAAGAAACCAGCTCAAGGCTACTCGCTCAGCATGGAGCCAGACGACATCAACCCAGACGAACTGATGATTTCCAGATCATATCTTACGCTTGCAGAAAAGCCTCTGATCGTGACTTACGCCTGCTGAGAGATGCAGAACTAGCCGTTATGTGCTTCACGGAGAGGAAGAAGCACTTCGAGCAGGTTTTCACTCCTACTGAGGAGAATGAACAAAGATCTTCAACTGAAGATATATATAGAGAACCTGCCTCCCGTAGCAACTTGGCGACTAGAACTACATTGTACACATCTCAATCTAGTTCGTCCAAAGACCAAGGCAACCTTCGTCTCAACTCAGGAAAATTCAAGTCATATCTCAACCTGAGTTGAGTTGCTTATGTGTGTGGAAACCTTATAGAGTTTAACTGTCATCATACTCCACACACATAACTTAGAACAAGAGATCAACTTGCTTATGATCTCTCTGTTCTTTAAGCTTCATTTCTTCTACCCACTCTTATCAAGAAGAGATTATTGTAGAAAAGAAAAAAATCCTGAAAAAGGTGATAGGAAAAGTCCTGATAATACTTGTAAGGAAGAGTCCTAAAAATACTTGTAAGGAGAAGTCCTTCGAATACTTGATAGGAGAAGTCCTTAGAATACTTGTTGGGAGAAGTCCCTGATAATACTTGTACTATTTGTTGAAATAGTGAAAATCTTGGTGAAGCCAAGGACTGGATGTTGCCCTGTCGATTATGGGGGTGAACCAGGATAAAAACTATGTGTGCTTTACTTTCATGCTTTACCGCTTCCTCGCTGCATCTTCGTTTATATTCTCATGATTAAAATTATATTAACGAACAAATATTTAACTTTCAATAATTGTCAGATATTTCTTGTATTCTCACTTATCCTATAGAATATCTTGTTATGAAAATAAATGAACTTTAACGAATATTTTCCAAAAGAAAGTAGAAAAATGGGTCACACAATTCAAACCCCCCTTTCTTGTGTGTTTCTTGCACCTTCAATTGGTATCAGAGCCTAACCTCTCTGAAATGTATTTACATATTCGCAGATGCAGAGTATAACGATCCAATGAAGCACATGATGTTCTCAAACAAATGCAATCTTAATCCACATTATGGTGGCAGGAGAACATGCTAAAGAAACCCATTCAAGAAAGAATGGACCCTTTTTAAGACAGGTAGCTGAAGATAAAAAGAAAAGAAATCTATGCTCATCCAAGAAGAAGAAACAAATGAAGACTTTCTCTTTTGCAAGCATCAGAGAAACACCTAACGAATTCTCTGCAAGGTTGATAAACCATGTAGCCACAAGAAATACAAATGAGGTAACTCTGATCCCACAAATATCTAACATCACTCTTTTTTTTTTTACTGCTTTAAATCAATCAAAATCAATAACATATTAAATATAATAAAGAACAAAGAAGCTGAATTTCCTGTTTTTCTGAATATAAACAATTTCTACATATGGCAAACTCATATTTATTTGAAAGAAATTAAAAATATATCAATCCTCAAACCTTTATGAGTCACTCTCTCTGAAGCATTATTATAGTCATTCAATAGTTTTTATGTATACTCACAGTTAGATATTCATATACATATATATGCATGGACATTCAAGCCTTGAAGACTTATCCTATCTTGAGCGTTGCTCTCAAACACTAATGCTCACACCTTTGTGAATAACCTACTAACCCACTAGACCAACCTGAAATTTGGGTACCACCAAAGTATACAATAATCTCTATTGCAGGAATTCACAGTAAAGAAACCTTCTGAAAAGAAAGTTAACAGAATCTGACTAAGCATGGAAGTCAAAAGAAGAAGCATGTCCACAATGAAGAAATTGTCTCACCCAGTAGATGGCAAAGAAATAAAGTTTATCATCAAGGCTAATCGACGCCAAGGGAGATTATCGTCTGGTGGTTACACATTCAACTTGGGAACGTCCAGGCCCACTTGAAAGGACACTACTAAAATAGTTCGTCCGGGGCCACAGGTAAACAGTTGTATTGTTCCATTTGATAAAAGCGTCTATAACACGCATTAAATCCTCAACTGCCTTAACTGCACGTCTTCCTATTATTATTTATTGCGCATGTGATACATGATATCTCACATCAAATGCAAAGCAATCATTCCATCCCACTAAACGAGTAAAAACTGTCCGCCTTATAATCAACTTAAACAAAAGAGATTGAAAGCAAAAACCTCTCACTCACATTTCACTTTCATCCCAAAACCCTCGCTATTCTCTGCTTGCATTCTCTAATCCTTCTTTGCATAACTCTCAAATGGCTCCCAAGAAGCAAACCACTGTTAAGCCAAAACTAACTCAGGAACAAGAAGCCATCCTTGAACTGAGAAAGAAGAACGCTGAAGCAAACCGTAGTGAACAAGTCTCAAAGATCGGGGCTAAAAAATTTGCTGACTTAGGTGAAAGAGAACTAGTTTCACCGAGGTATCTTGAACTAAATCGCTTTCAGTGCGCAAAGGTTGCAGGACTGAATCTTGTTCTATTTCAAGACTGGGAACAACTCATGAAGGTATCTGAAACGCCAGCTCTTGAACCACTGGTAAAGGAGTTCTACCAGTGCGCTGTAAAGACGAATGCTCAGACCATCACAAGCAGATGTTTGAGAGTAATCACAGAAATCTGCCCTGGTGATATTTCCCTAGCTTTGAACGTGGATGTGAAAGACGGAGTCCACTACTCACCCAAGTGGGAAATCTCTACAACAGATGGTGATCGCATCTGGAAGGAAAACCTAAAAATCCATGGGAACGCTGTCAACAACTTGGTGGAAGAATTCAAGTTTCCCCATGCTGTTCTCAGTAAGGTCGTCATTCCCAAAGAAGGAGCCAGAGATCTTGTGAACAAGATGGCTCACTGGGCGCTCTACCAAATGAGTCACATGCAGAAAATCAACCTTCCATCACTGATTTTTCACCACATGGCAGGGACGATTGAAAGTCCAGTGACAAATCTCCCCTATGGGTCTCTTATCACAAAGATCATGGGAATGAAAGGGTTGGTAACGGACGAACAACTCCAAAATGAGCTCATCGCTCAGGACTACATCTACCCAACTCCCATTCGGTTTGGAGATGTTAAGCTAATGAACCTGAAGATTGATTTCTCCAAGGTTCCGAAGAACATGCTTTCCAAATGGGAAAGGAAGCAAGTAGAAGACAGTGAAGAAATTGAACAGGGAGAGGAAGCTCATCCCTCTCCTCCAAAGACAAGAGCTTCAAGAGCAAGGAAGCAAACTATCCCCACAACCTGTGCACCCCTAGCAAAAAGAAAACGCGTTGTGAAGACTGCTTCCGAGAAAAACCCAACTTCGTCTGGAGATGATGAAGACTTTCTGCCAATAGCCAAATTGGTTAAGAAAGTAAGAAAAGAGTCCATAGAAGTGACTCCAAAGAATGATCACTCCTCATCCTCCCTGTTGAAGTATCTTTCATACGTTCCCACAATATTTCATGAATATGTGGAAGACATCATTGATGTAGTCGATGATGGAAACTGTGGCTTTCGTTGCATCGCGCAGTGGATTGGAGTAAACGAGAATGAGTGGCCAGCCATCAGAACTGAGATGAGGGAAGAACTCAAAGTCAATCACTCTTCACTTGTTGAGGTAATGGGGTCTGAAAAGGAAATTGAAAAAGTAAGAGCTGCACTGGACTTGCCAACAGGGGAGTTGGCTTCATCTTCCAAATGGTTCATAGTTCCTGACATGGGACTGCATGCTGCGAGTACATTCAAGATCATCCTGGTAACCTTGAGCTTAAGGGAGTCTTGCACGTATCTACCCTTAGCTGGCCCAGCCTACACTCCTCCAATCATTGCAGTCATCTGCAACGTTGAAGACCATCATTGGGTTAGAGTGAAGCTAAGAAGTGACTCACCACTTCCTTACTGCACACCTATGTGGAGACCCAACTGTGAGGAAAGCACCAAAAGATGGGGGAAGCATATCCATCCAAGGATATTGAATTATAGAGAGATTGTTGATCCAGAATATGTTCGACAACCTCAAAACCCTCTAAGTCCGTCTGATAATGCATCCGCTTCCAACAGTGATGGGATCCCACAAAATCTGCAATCCCAGCAAGAAGCTCCCACAAGTCCAGCTCCACAATCAGATTCACCTCAGGCCAAGAACTGCTCATTGGACGTCAACTTATTCAGCACAGATAGAGAAACTGCATCATGCGCAGTAAGCAAAGAAACTGAAGAAGCAGTGGTTAATGAGGAACTCCGTCCAACAGCAACAAATGAAGGTGTTCTGAAAAAGAGCACAAAGAAGCGGACCAAGTCTAGTGAATCAAAGCAGAGTCTGCCCAGAGAAAAGAAGAAAAAGGGTGGAGCTGAAAACCTAAGTGGTCATGTTAATGATCCTTAAATATCTCTGAATGAGATATTATCATCCCAACAGAAGGCCACAACATCAACCACATCTATCAAGTCCTCTCAGAACATAGCAAGAGTCGTTCTTGCTCATGTTCCAAGAAGGGCTCGTCAGACGTCATCCTCCTCTAAGTTGCAGATTCCCAGGATGCTGACCATGGATAATGCGGCATTTGCTCCTCACCTGTTGATGAAGTCTCTAGGGTACAACTTCTGCTTGCAAGCTCGACTTTGGGCTCCTCCTGCTGTAGACGGCATGCAAATTGCTTTTGCGACAAGGTCCAGGTATGATATATTTCATCATGACTGGGAATTGTCTATTCCCAGACCAGTTCACCTTAGCACCATCCCATTTGGACTAATCCCTAATGTCGAAAGCATTATGGTTCAACATGGGTCATGGGTGCTTGTTCTACTGGTGGCCAAACAAAAACCTGAAACTATGTCATCAGTCACTGCTCCCTCCAACAACCATCCCTCATATACACCAGCCATCCCATTACCGCAAATCATCACCATTCCACAAGACACATTCCATACATCCACCGATTCAGAGGAAATTCAGCATCATCAATCCCCATCATCCTCGCATGAATGCCTCCAAAATAAAACTTCATCATCTACAGAAGATGCTGAGGTTACCAAGGCTCAACCTATTTCATTTGCACTCCTAAACAGCGATTTTTCTCAAGCTGAGAAACTCCCTGAGTCCCAAATTCCACATGAATCATCATTAGCTGACACATCTTTCGATGTCAAAGCTGCCGTGATGGAACTTCGTGCTGAAATGAAAGAAGGAAATATGAATGCTGAGAAGGAGAATGAAGAAGTGTGCCAAAGGGCATTCAATCGTATTGAGGCTGTGTCCGAAAGACTTGAGCACAAAATTGATGCAAGCCTTGAGCGCATGGAGGAACTACTACGAAGATACATACAGCATCGACAGTAGCATCATGATTAATCTTTATCCCCTCTCTCCTTATCTTGCATTTGCTTTATATATATACAACTTTCGTACTTATTACTCACTGGCTTTTCAATATATCTCTGCATTACTCACTCACTATTGCCTGCTTGCTTGCTTATCTGTTTTTGATAATGCCAAAGAGGGAGAAGAGAAAGATTAGGAAAATGGACTAGGGACTAGAAAAAGATTAGTAAAAGAAAGCATTTATTTTACCTAAGGTAAGTAGTAGCAAATTTAGGGGGAGCAAAGGTAAGTTCACATAGGCAAACGTTTGCTAGTCAAACACTATCTAGGATATTTAATTTAGGGGGAGCAAAGCTACGTAAACTCAATAAGAAAAATTTGTCCGCCCAAAAAAAAACTGTTCTTACTTAAATAATATCACTTACAAAAGTGCGACCATGTTTTTCTAAATGCAATACCCTGAAGAAAAATCAGCAAAATGCTTTATGATCAATTACATCCTTAAACGAACCTTTTCCAAAAGAAATTGTCATTATCAAAAAGGGAGAGATTGTTAGATCAAATCATTAAATGGATTATTATGTTTTGATAATTAACAATTTCTTTTCAATAACGTTAAAGATAAAATTCCTAACATAGTGAAAATTATCATGTACAGGAATAACCATCTCTGAAAGGAATGAATAAACACCATTACCTTGTCAAGACAATCAGTTCGCCAGAAGAGTTCGTCCGGTCACCTCAAAGGAAACAACATCAAAGACATACGTAAAAAAGCATTCTCGTACAAGACAATCTTATGGCGCAAGGAAGAAAGATATTCTAGTACAAGACTGTCCGGTGAATCAAGAGAGATAAATCAACAAGCTTCAAATGACCAGCGTCTTCTCTTACGGCTACTTGATGGAAATCTGCACACCCAAATCAAGCCTACTTGAAGTAGCTGAATCAGTCCACCACCTGAATCTACAAAGATCAAATGGGAAGACTGTATTGTTTAAAGATGAAAGAGCATAACAACCTTGAAGAAATTCATTCTGATTTGAAACTTCTCTAGCATCGTATAAAGGAGTTCTGGATCAACTCTCTCAGATGGAGAACTTCAGTGAAGAACAAATAGAAAGAAAGGATTCAGGTCTCTAAGACAAGAATGTTCTGATTCTTAAAGAAGAACTGACTGAAGGAAATTCGTCTGGCAATATAAGCAACTCAATGACGGAATTTCAAGCATTCAATGGAGACTGCGTCTGCCAAAGCTCAATGGAAGAATCCGTCCACCAAAGTATGAATCGCGCCAAAGATACAAAGATCAATGAGTACGTCTTTCGAGGATATCAAGTCAACAGAAGTATTAAAGAAATTATTCTTTTGAATAATTACCTCTCTCCATGTCTGCACGATTATCAAAACCTGGCAATCACAGAAAGAAAGATGGGAGTCAATAAATCCAATACTTCTTGGTCCCACTACTTCTCTGCTTTTCCTAAAATCAAGCTGACATTGCGAAATCAACGGCAAGAATCTCTGAGCATCGTACACTCTCAACGGTCGAAATTCAAAAATCTGACCAAGGCACGTGCTTTTCCTAAAAATACTTGTAAGGAGAAGTCCTTCGAATACTTGATAGGAGAAGTCCTTAGAATACTTGTTGGGAGAAGTCCCTGATAATACTTGTACTATTTGTTGAAATAGTGAAAATCTTGGTGAAGCCAAGGACTGGATGTAGCCCTGTCGATTATGGGGGTGAACCAGGATAAAAACTATGTGTGCTTTACTTTCATGCTTTACCGCTTCCTCACTGCATCTTCGTTTATATTCTCATGATTAAAATTATATTAACGAACAAATATTTAACTTTCAATAATTGTCAGATATTTCTTGTATTCTCACTTATCCTATAGAATATCTTGTTATGAAAATAAATGAACTTTAACGAATATTTTCCACAATAAAGTAGAAAAATGGGTCACACAATTCAAACCCCCCTTTCTTGTGTGTTTCTTGCACCTTCATCATATTTTCTTGGTTTTTGGCGGCAATCTCCATATGAATCAAGCGATGTTCTTTCTTCGAAGGTTTTTTCTCTTCGTTGTCAATTTGATGTGTACGTTTATCTTCAATCCTGCAAGTGTCATCATATATTTCTTTGCCATAGAATTTTATTAGTACCATTTAGTCATTGAATTGACTACATGAAGTGGGATGTGTGTCCTTCTTTTGATAAGTATAAGTAAGTTAAGAGTACTTCCCTTGAGGAACTTGGTACAAGTTCTGTGCTAGTCATGGTGTTATCACTATCTACCTTCATGTAGAAGATGTTTTGATCTGCATACTAAATTTCTGAGAGTAGATAATTCAACAAACAATTGAATCTAACAATGTTCTTCCAGAGCTAGGAAGATATCAGAATAGGGCAGAAATATGTGTTCGTCTGATAGATCATCTCACACATATTCATTATCTTTCACTAGACGGTTATAAGAGGAGTTCTTCTGGCATAGCCTCTACTTCTGCTTTTAGTCAATGATCGTTCACGTTGATTTCTTAAGTTGATTGTAGTTGTATCCCAGCGGTTGCTATTAGTGAAGAGGCAAATATATTTAAAAAAAAAAATTGAACATTCTCCAGGTAGTCATTCAATGGACCAACTTTTGTTTTTCTTAAATCAAAACTTGATCAGCTTCTGTTGATCAGAGTTGCAGCAGATATCTTTCTTCTTATGAGATCATGCAATAGTAATCATGATATATTCTTTATTATCCGTATATCTTTTACTACAAAAGATTAGTGTTATACTTATAAGCCTGAAAATATTATTGTTTGATGGTTATAGCCAGAGTGAGACTTCTTCTAAGCTTTAAGCAGATAGTCATAAATATGTGTATGTGATGACAATTTTCCAAGACAGTATATTTTTCATTTGCAGATATGTCAAGGTGATAAGGGCTTAATTCTTTTTGCTTCCCTGCAGAGATGCATTTGTTTCATCCGATTTACCTCAGTAGCATAAATGATGAATATGTTAGAGTATATTTTGTAATCTTTTCTTTCATACATTTAAATATTTAAATCATTTATGACATAACTGGTGACATAGTAGCAGGCGATTAACTATAGGTGCAGAGTTACCTCATTCTCTTTTCTTGAAAGAAGGCTTGATAATTTCTCATACCAGCTAGAAGATCCATCAGTAATGATGCTGTATATATGAGCATAGATATCCACAGTTTTCACTTGCTTCCTCTTCTTAGTGGATGTGGGATCTACTGCATTTCTTCAAGTTATCCGTTAATAACTTTCTTTTGACCTGTTTACTCCTTTCTTGAAGTAGTTTCTTCGAGATGTTCTTCATGCACTGTTGTTTGGATCATGGTTGCTTTTGTTCAAGAAGAATTCCTGTTACCATAGATCTTTATACTCTGCATCTGTGAAGATGTTAGTGTTTTTCAGAGTGGTTAGGCTCTGATACCAATTAAAGGTGCAAGAAACACACAAGAAAGGGGGGGTTTGAATTGTGTGACTTATTTTTAAAGTTTCTTTTATTAATCTTGGATGTTAATCATTTATTTACTTTTAACAAGAGCTATTCATAAAACGTATGAATATGCATGCAGCGGAAATATGACATAACGTTAAAAATAAAGCACACATAATTTTTATCCTGGTTCACCCCCCATAATCGTCAGGGCTACGTCCAGTCCTTGGCTTCACCAAGATTTTCCACTATTTAAACAAATAGTACAAGTATTATCAGGGACTTCTCCCAGCAAGTATTCTAAGGACTTCTCCTATCAAGTATTCGAAGGACTTCTCCTTACAAGTATTATCAGGACTCCTCCTTACAAGTATTATACAGGACTTCTCCTGACACCTTTTACAAGACAGATAGCAACCTGAGAGGGGGGGGGGGGGGTGAATCAGTGTTGCCCCAATTTTCGCCTTATTGAAACTGTTACTTTCAAGTTTATCATGATCACGAAATGATCGTTGTGATTGCAGCGGATATGTACGATACTTGAAAGTAAATGTGAAGGATGAAGAGAATCACACACAAGATCTTATCCTGGTTCACCTTTAATCCACCGAAGGCTACGTCTAGTCCCTCAAGAAAACCCCTGAAAGCAAACCGCTTTCAGTTCCTGAAGGCAAACCACCCTCAGACCTTGAAGACAAACTTGTCTTCAATCGAAACCCTGAAAGTAAACCACTTTCAGTGACAACAACCTTTCACCGAATACCACGGTGAAGAACTCAATCTTACAGAAAGAGATGAAGAAGATATTACAATTGGCTGTTTCAATCCCTTAACACACAATTGGACTGAACATGAGAGATTATGCTTTTAAGGCTTTTAAGCATAATACAATTCTGAGTTCTTCAAGATATGAACAACTAAAGTGTTCTTGTAAACATGAAGATCATGAACTCAGAATTTAGGCTCCAAAAGATTTCAGTTCTAAAAGATGAACTAATTTTGACAAAGCTTTGGCCTAATGTGTTTTTCTCATGTGTAATGTGTATATTTCGTGTGTGTTGTGTGTTGTGTGTTTTCTGGACTCAAATGGTCTTTATATAGGCAAGGGAAATGTCCTTGAACCATCACAACCCTTTTCAAAAGGTTTGGGACACAATGGTTCATGAAAGGATGCACTTTTTCGTTCTGGTAATCGATTACCATACTTAGTGTAATCGATTACACAAGTGACCGTTTCAGTTTGAATTTGAATTTCAAACATGTAATCGATTACAAGACTTGAGTAATCGATTACTTGCCTTGGTGTAATCGATTACCATAATGGTGTAATCGATTACACAGAAGCCCATTTTCCAGAAACTTGATCTTTGAGACTTGCTTAAGGTTTTCTACTTCTTTTAAGTTATGAAAACTCTTAGCTTGATTAGATTAGGTGTTTTTAAGAGCCTTTATGCTTTAGTAAACCTTTGGAAGCATAAATCACCTAATACTAAGACTTCTAGACTATTGATGGACTTGAGTGCTTGATTATTTGAAGTCCTCTTTTCTTCTTTTTGTTGATGAGTTTGTCGTCATCAAAACCACAGCCAGGGTCAGGAGCAAGACCTTCTTCACAATCTCCCCCTTTTTGATGATGGCAAACCCATTCTTGATACTTGAAGATCATATATGCATTCTTGATGCTTAACTCCCCCTATTTGATAGAATCTAGTATTTCTGATTTTTCTCCCCCTTTTTAATGTACTTGTTGAATTCCTGCATATGATCTTTAAGAGCACAGAACCTTTCTCCCCCTTTTGACTTCATCAAAAAGAAGAAAAGGCCAAAAATGTACAGGCATACACACAAGTATATATTGAAACATAAAGCATGGGGGGTAGGGGTAAATGTGTAAAATAGGAATAGAACATAACAATCCAAACATAGAATTGTTAGAACAGATAGCATTTAAACGAAAAATGTACATACAATGGGAACACATTACAAGATGAAATAAAGAAACATGAAAAACTCCTAGAGGACTAAGTACTAGTAGGAGAGGCAACATCAGCAATGGTATACACGGGTACGAAATCCCGACCAGTATCATGAATTTGACGAGGAAGAAGAAAGAGGCCAAAGTCATTGGTGATGTTGAGTGAAGGAAGGATGGAGGTGTCTATACGTTTGAGATGAGATGACCGCGTGTCGTAAAGCTTGGCAATAGGTACTCCAGAGTAGAGAAGGAGGCGGGTGATGATCGATGCATAAGGAAAAGATTCCGCCAAGTCACGACTTCGCAGCATGTGGTGCATAACTAAGAACGCCCAATTGATTTTGTGAAAATGAAGAATGCCATAAAGAATTTGTAACTCAAATTCGCTAATGTGAGCAAGAAGAGTTTCTTCAGGCAGAACTACTTGATTAATGAAGTAGTGTAGGAGACGATTGTTTGTCGTGAGGACATCAGTGTTGTAGGGGCAAGAGGTAGTATGAGGTGGGTGAATTCTCTGGAGGTCTACTGACTCAAATCTACAAAGAGATTTATAAAAGGAGTCATGGCTATAGTCAGACCAGGAGCAGGGGAGGTTAGGACCTAAGAGAGCACCGGATGAAGGAAGTCCAAGGCAACGACCAAAAGATGAGAGGGAGTGTCGAATAAGAATCCCCTTGACAGAACTTCGAAATCCATCTTGCAAAGGTTCTAAGTTGCAATAAAAGACTTTTACTAGTTCGGGGTTGATAAGGAAATCGCAAGTGTACGATTCAATATCGCGTAATACAAAAAGATCGAACCCAAGGGATAGGTGTTCTTATTAATATAAATTTAGTACTTAAACAGAAAAAAATAAAAAGATGAAAGTATGAAGTTGGTTTGTTTTTAGAGCAAAGATATAACAATGGCATAAAATGATAAGAAATAAGATGAGAAAAATTTAAGCTCTTGGGTTGGTTTACATAGTTTATAAAACATGCTAGAAATCTCCTACTTAATTTCTAAATTCTAAATTCATATTCATGGTGCTATAGCCTAAATTTCTACATCCTAATAGCCTTAAGAAATGTAGAACTTTCTTACCTAATTACTAACTCCATAGCCTTGGTTATTAGTTAATTATAAAAGAAGATGAAGAAAGAATTCGGGCCAACACAAAGTTACGTCCATCCTTATAGCCTTAAGAAATGTATACTTATAACCTTTTTTATTTCTTATTTCCCTTACTACTTACCAAATGGCCTTATGCATAAGTAGAAAGCAAGAAATCTTTTGCGCATAAAGATTAGTGAAGAACAAAGAAATAAAACATGAATTGAAAATATTATTCAGAAATGTAAAAGAAAACGAGAACATGAATTATAAACTAAAACAACCCAAAAACTTAAAAGAAGAATTAGCCAAGCATGGCTAAAAGAATCATTGAATTACCCTGGATAGGAGCTCAAGTTTGGCTTCCCACAATTCCTAGGAACAATGATCTTTGAGGGAGAAAGAGAGAATACTTGTTGTATTCTAAGAAGGTGTGTCTTACAAGTGAAGAAAAGGGTCCTATTTATAGTAAAATTCAAGCCTCCAGCGCTTGAGCGCTGGCATTCCCAACGCATGGGCGCTAGGATGCATTAAAAATCCACTTTCTGTCCGAGGTCCAGCGCTTGAGCGCTTGATTTCCAACGCTTGGGCGCTGGGTCAACATCTGACTCATCATCCAGTCAGAACCCCAGCGCTGGAGCACTGGGACGCTGCTTCTTCATCTTCAAGCTTTTCCTTCCTTCTTCATTCATGGTAGTGGGTTTTGATGGCCATAAAAAGCCACTAACCAGCCTTGTTCAATTATGAAACCCTTCTTCCACTAACATCAATTCTTTCAACAATATTTTCCATGTGCTAAATTAGAGAGTGATTCTTCATATTCTTCTTTTTCACTTTGGTCCTCTCTTAGTTAGCACTTCAATTCAAGCCCTCATACTCTCTCAATCTTCACTTTAAGTCCTCCACTCTTGAACTTTTACAATTTGGTCCCTGACTTCCTGAAACTTTACACATTGGTCCCTGGACAAAAATGATAACTAAACCAGCTTTTTCTAAAAATACAAAATAACTAGAAAAATTCCTAAAAATATAAAATAAAGCTAGAAAATCTAATCTACATGCAAAATGCAAAATAAATATAAAATCTACATAAAAACAATAAAAAACCTATATGTGACTCAAAAATAATAAAATAAAAAGACTAAAAATAACCTAAAAACATCATATAAAATCCACTCATCACACCACCATACCCAACGACAGTTTGTCCTCAAGCGACAAAACTTAAATAAAAACTCGTCCCTGGGTTTTGAGAAAGTTTTATCTGATTACAACTTGAAGCACAGAAACCTTTCAAAGAAACCTTTGCAGATTAAGGAAGACATGCATGTTTTATAGACAAAGAATCAAGAAAGTTAGGCTTGGCTTTGAACAAGTTTGAGTTCATCAATTAAACTCACCAAAAATGATATTCTCCATGAAAACAAGAAAGCTCAATAATCCTGCCTATAATTCAAATCAAAACTGAAGTAAAGCAACCAAGTGATGTTGAAGAGATTTTTAAGGTTGTAACTTGGCCAAAGGGTTGTACATTTCAAGGTATGGATTTCAAGAAATTGGCAACTCTAGTGGCTGACTCAGAAATTTGTTGTTAAGTGATTTTTTGACCAAGAGCTCAACAATTCACACAAGGGTTCTCTCAACTTTTTTCCTTTTCTCTTTTTTTTTTTTTTTAAACAAAGCAGTGGAATGTATGGGATGAATGACTTGAATTTTACTCCCTTCGTACTCTTTCTCACCCCACTACTTCATTATTATTATTTTTTTCCTAAGGCACATACCTTATTTTTTCAATTTTTCCTTCCTTTTTTTTTTTTTAGAGAGAAACCCAACAAACATAGCTCTAGCAATTTCAGCACATGAATCACAATAACAACTTTAAGAATTATCACACAAAGTAGGCTCCAAAGAATGACTCTTTTAAGGCTCAAAAATGGGCTACTAGTGGATATAACATTTCAAGCAAAAATCTGAGTTTTCAAAAATGCCTTTAATCTCTTCTCAACTCACAAAGTATACCAAACTCCAATCAACATGCAACACAAGGCAGAAAAATTTAACAATCATGCATTCAGAGTCCTCAGCTCTCAGAAAAAGATAGGGTAAGTGGTACCCTTTTAAGAACTCAGAAAAAGACTTTGCCAACAACCAAAACAATCAAGATATCAAAAAAAAAAATCCTTTCTACAGCATGCAATCCTAACTGCTTAAAAACATAGAACTTTTTCAAAAGCAGTTCAATCAGATAAAGCATTTCACAAAGCTATAGCAACATTCAGAATGGATAATATACTCAAGACTCATGCAAAAAGAAAACAGAAAAAACTAAACTAAAAATAAAACTAAAAACTATAAAAAGAAAAACAAAAACAAAAAACTAAGAAGCTGGTATAGTAACAAATTTTCCACAAAGGTCCAAGGGAACCTCAATGTAAAAATCAAATTGAACACTTAAGTTCAAGAGGGCTCTCCCTCTTTTTGGTACCTATCCTGTAAACATAGCTAGAAAAACAAATATAACAATTTAAATTGGTCATCTACCATAATGCCGCATTAAAGACAAATTATATACAAAGATAGAGAAAAAAATATATATATACAAGGCAATTAAACAATAAATAAAAGCGAAATAATGAAGGGTAAAGTAAAATAAAAAGAAAGCTAAGGAAAAAAAAACACAAACAATCAAGAAAGGCCCGACTCTCAAAGTGTCCCTAGCAGAGTCGCCATCTGTCGCAACCGGGGTCGCGGCGAGACGGCGAAAAAACGGATTAATTAATCAAACAGCGTCGCCACTAATGTTTATTGGAGGAAAACAATAGAAAAACCTAAAATTGATAAATAGATTACGAAACCTAAAATCTTGGTTCGGGAGTCTATTACGCGTGGGGAAGGTGTTAGCACCACACAGCGCCCGTCTAAACGGTACCTGAGATTGTTTGTGTAATTTCCTTAGCTTTCTATATTATTCATTCTACCCTTATTTATTTTTATTATTTAATTCCTAATTATTCCTAAAAAGAGAAAAAAAGGAAACAAAATATTTTTATTTTTATATTATTTAATCCTTAATTATTTCTAAAAAAAGGAAAGACAAAAAAAGGGAACAAAATATTTTTATTTCAATATTATTTAATCTCTAATTATTTCTAAAAAAGGAAAGACAAAAAAAGGTACAAAATATCTTTATTTCTTATATTATTCAATCCCTAATTATTTCTAAAAAAAGAAAGACAAAAAAAGAAACAAAATATTTTATTTTTTATATTATTCAATCCCTAATTATTTTTTAAAAAAAGAAAGACAAAAAAGGGAACAAAATATTTTATTTTTTTATAGCCTGATAGGTGTGAACCTAGTCCTACGTACTTCCTTAAAATGGATGATCAAGGCTTACGCAGTTCTTGTTTTACAACAAAAATTAAAATGTCCTTATATCATGGACTTACAAGTAATGTCTCAACAAAAAAATAAAAAAATAAAGGCCAGAAGTATGCAGTAGATGATACAGAATAAGGGAGACAAAATAAAATGAAATACAATAATAAAACCAACCCTAAAAAGGAAAGAAACAAAGCATGATGGAGATTTGATTGAGGATGATGGCGGCGGCTTGAGGAGGAGCGGCGGCGGCTGCTGGACAGGGAGGTGGGGCGGCGCTGGTGGCCGAAGGAGGAGCGGCGCTGGAGGAGCAAGGTGGTGGTGCTGCGGCAGTGGCTATGAAGGAGAGGAGTAGGACGGCGGCGGCTTGAGGACTAGTATGGTGGTGGTGCTCCAGCTAAATGGTGAGAGGAAGAAAGGAGGGGGCCGCGGTTGTGATGAGTAGTATGGTGGTGGTGCTGCAGCGAAATTGTGAGAGGAAGAAAGGAAGGGGGCCGCGGCTGTGATGAAGGAGGAGGGAAGAGGGTGTGCAATTTAGTGGGAGATTGAGAGAGGGTGAGGGCAGCTAGAGAGGAAGAGGATGAAGTGAGGGTGAAGAGGGACGGCACTAGTATCTTTGAACAAAAAGGGTTAGGGTTTTTGGAAGGGAAGGAGGAGAGAGAAGGGTGGCTGTGAAGGGTGCAGATTTTTTGTTTTTTTCTTTTTTTTTTTTGGAGTGTGGAGGCTAAAAAGTGTGATAAGTGGAGGCTAGAAATTTGTGGTTTTTGGGGTTTTGAGAGTAGGCTTATATAGCGGAGAATTAGGGTTTGAGTGAGGGGCAAAATGACTAAGTTGCCCTCCCTTCCTTGCTTCTGCTTCCTCTCTTTTCCTTTGGGCCGCGACCCATTTTTCTTCCTTTCTTCTCCCTTTTTCCTCTGCTAGGCCTTTTCTTTTTTCTCTTTTTTCTTCTTTTATTTTTTCCTCTTATTTTTTCTCTTATTTTTTCTTTTCTTTTTCTTTTTTTCTTTCTTTTCATTTTTCCTCTTTTTTTGCTTTTTCTCTATTTTTCCATTTTCATTCAAAATTGGGCCCGGACAAAAGTAGGTGTCAACAACAGTGGATGCGGCGAACAAAGGCGGACTGTTGGGGGTACGCGGTGGAGCAAGGAGGCACGAAAGGTTAAGGGTCACCGGAAATAGCAAGAGAAGAAAGAATAGGAGAAGAAAAGGTGAAAACTTGGGAAGTGAGGGTGTTATATAAAGGAAGTAGAGAAGAGGAAAGGTCTGAAGGATTAGGCACGAAAAACGAGTTAGTGGGAAATCAAATCCCACCAAATCCCATCATTATTCATGTTATTCCACGTCGTTTCGTTTCGCGTAAAATTATGATTGGGCATTTAATGCGAAGCGGCCGTGACTCCAAAATTCTAGAAAGCAGTTGTAAGTCACATCAATCAACAGAGCAGTTGTAAGTCACATCAAGTACATATGATGTCATGGTATATTGAAATATCTTGAGAGCACGTCGCCAATAAGTGGGACAATAAGCAATAGGCGTACGGCGAGCGATCATTCAACGGGTACAGGTAAAATTTTTGGGTATTTTGAGAACTAATAGCTATGTTTGTTTTGGAGGAATTCAAAACAGGTAACAACAAGCTAGGCGCCGCTAGGCGGCTGATACCATGGCTAATGATTCTCCGTCGGGCCCACACTTTCCAAATTGGCGGTCATTTTGACGGTAACCTGGCGATTTATTCAGTACATGTGGGCTTCTCGGACTCTTGGACTGCTTGCATCTCTCGGGGGTGAACAGTTTCTTTTGGGAAAGCCGCCACACAATTAGATGACCGCTACTCCCCGGCCATAGGCGACTCATTTCTCTATAAGATGTTGTACTCTTTTTCCTTCACTAGGTTTTTATCCCACACGGTGTTTCCTAGGAAGGTTTTAATGAGGCACATTTTACAGGGATAACAGCCCAAAGGAAGCGTTGGTTGAGACCCCATGGTGAGTGCACTATGAAGACACATTTCGCTTTCATGCTTCAAGCTCGGGGTCTTGTGGGATTGTGGACTGGGCGAGCACTCCGCCCAGTTAAGGGCGACCCGGAGATTAAAGCAAGGACCAGCGAGAGGCGAGCTAGGCCAGCTAAGGGGCGAAAGGCCGAGGCTGCTGGGCCAAATTCTTGAGGCTCAGTGGTCCGTAGCTTGTATTTTAGGGTTTTCATGCTAGTTATGAATCTTAAATGCCATTTACGACACCTTCCCTCTATAAATAGCTTGAGGGAGCTCATGTAAAAGGGCTCATTCTCTCAATTTTCTGACTGAATAAATCGAGCACCATATTTACATCTCTATTCGTTAATCCTTCTCACCCTCCGGTTTCTTTATTGGAACAGTCTCCATCCTGGGAAGTAGGCCTGTTCATGGTTTGGTTTTTAACCAAACCAAACCATATCCACTTTTAGACCACTTATGTGGTTTGGATATTTTAACTGAACCAATATTAATCATCCAATCCGGTTACATAACCGGATTTAAATCTGGATATGGTTAAAAACCGGTTATGAATTTTAAATCGGTAATGGTTTTAAAACCGGTTTTGGTTCAAAAACTGGATTTGGTTCAAAAACCGGATTTTAAACCGGATTTGATTTGGTTAAAAAACTGGATTTAAAAATCGGATTTGGTTCAAAAACCGGATTTGATTTTGTTCAAACACTGATTTCCTTCAAAAACCGGATTTTTAAACCGGATTTGGTTCAAAAACCGAATTTGAAGAAAATCTAGTTTTCAAAACCTGTATTTTAAGCATATCCGGTTTCAAAAAAATAAATGAAGGTAACATAACATGGATAGAAATGAAGCGCAATCACAAATTATGATAACAAAAGCATAAGAATAATCATCCCAAGTAGAACAATAGAATAAGTCCAGTTAATAGTGTCTCTGTCAACATAGTATCAAGCATTTTTTTCCATCACACAAACATCATAAATCCATTGAGCATATGGTAATATTTAGATCCAAGACCTTCAAATATTTAATTGCCAGTGAGATATTTACACACAAATAAAAAAGCGGTCCTTCAATCTTCATCAAACGCAATGGAGGTTGTATAAGAAATATCTCCAGTTGAGACCAATTCTGCAAAATAAACAATACTTCCAATTATTTATAATCATAATATAATAAGTAATAATATACCTTGCTCTTGATTCTCAAGCTCCATAAATTCCTCATTTGAAAGTAATGATGCTGGAGATTTTGCCTTAATCCAATCTTGAGTACAGATAAGAGCTTCCAATGTTTTTGGAGTTAAGGAACTTCGATACGAACCAACCACCCTTCCTCCTGTACTAAAGGTGGATTCAGAAGCCACCGTGGAGAAGGGTATAGAAAGCAACTCTCTTCCAATGCTTGCAAGGATCGGATACCGACTTGCATTCAACTTCCACCAATTTAAGATTTCTAATGGCCCACGGTCCTCTAAAACATCCACCAAGTACTTAGCTAATTCATTTTTACTTCCATTTGATTCGAAGTATTCATCGTATCCATAGTGATCATCACTGCTTTCATCGTGAAATTGGACTCTTCCTTGTGAGTTGTCACCTTGAGACCCATCTACCACACCTTTAAAGTCCTCAAAAATTAATTTTAAACACAATTCCAACTTACTTATAAGATAAGTAGCTTGACTAAACTCAAAAGAGTCACCAATCAACCGCTTCTGAAACTCTAATCTGTACCTGGGGTCTAACACCAAAGCAATAAACATCAATATGTTAAAATTTTCAACGTTCCCCTAGTACTTATCATATTTATCCTTCATTCTATAAGCCATCCTTTTTAAAGTTGTCTCATTTGACCTACACATTTCCCTGATTTTTTTCCCAATTCCAAGAACCTCTAAGATGTATATATTGCAAGTCACATAAGATGAACCAGAGATGCACAAAGTAGCTTCATAAAAAATCTTCAAAAAAGGTATGACAAAACGTGCATGGTCCCAATCTGAGCTTGTAGGCACCCCCTTCCCCTTTAATAATTCTGCAACAAACTTGGCATCCTACATTTCAAGCTCTTCAATAGACTTTTGGTGTTTTAGTGCAGCCTCTAACATGAGGTAGGTCGAGTTCCACCTCGTTTCACAATCTATAAAAACAAGCCCCTTGTATTCGATCTTCATCTTTTCAACACAAACTTTGAACTTATCTAGTTTTCTATCAAAAGATCTAACATACTTTACAGCCGCACAAATCCTCAAAACAGAATCACCAATCTCCTTAAGACCATCCTTCACAATTAAATTCAAAATATGCGCACAACAACGCATGTGTAAGGATTCTCCATTCATTACCAAGTCACTCCAAGAATTTAGCCTCTTCTTGAGAAAGTCAATACCAAGATCATTTGAGGTGGATTTATCAACTGTAATACATAAAACACGAGACAAATCCCAATCAACCAAGAACGCCTCAACAGCCTTAGACATCAACTCTCCTGTATGGCTAGTCACTTGGCGAAAATTCAGAACCTTCTTTTGCAAATTCCAATTGTTGTCAATGAAGTGGGCTGTCAAACACATGTAACTGTAGTTTTGAAAGGTCCATGTATCGGTGGTGAGACTTACTCTACTGGAATGTTGGGCAAGATAACTCTTCAATATGATCTTCTCCATAACCCATAGCGACAAAGTGTCACGAGTCAATGTAGAGCGTGAGATACAATTAAATCTTGGCTCAAAATCATTTAGAAACTCTATGAAAGCTTCATGTTCCAGTGATCTAAAAGGAAGCTCCATAGCCACAAACATTTTCACTAGTGGTTCCCGACATTTCTCTTGGTCAAACTTAAGAATTGAAGGGGAAGAACCAACACGTCTTTCCACTTCAGAATTGTTTGGGATACAGTTGCATCTTTTTGTATGAGCAATCATGAAGCTTGATCCATTATCACACTTGATTGAAGAGTTACAATAGTTGCATCTTGCTCTCTTGCTATCATCAGGGTCTGTGGTGAAGTGTGTTAGTACAGATAGCAACCTGGAAGGGGGGGTGAATCAGAGTTGCCCCGATTTTCGCGTAATAGTACCAAATGACTTTCATCGCAATTAGAGTTGTAACGTAAGAACGTTGTTGCAGCGGAATATTGTAATTGCTTGAAAGTAAAAGATGAAGGATAAGAAGAACACACAGGGATTTTATCCTGGTTCACCATCAAACCCAGAAGGCTACGTCCAGTCCTCTGATCACACAGAGATTTTCCACTATACCAGAAAGCAAACCACTTTCTGAAAATCACCGCTCACTGAATCACTCAGTGAACTGATTACAACCCTCAGAACAGATTACACTGTCTGAGTCAAAACCCTTTACTGAATACCACAGTAAAGTCAGAACCCCTCAGAAAGATTACCACTTTCTGAAGAACCACTCCACTGAATCCCACAGTGAAGATTTCCAATGATCAAGTACTCTTACAGATACTTGCACCAAGGACCCTAAGATATCTTATCAATCTTCCCGAAGCAACCCACTTCTGATTGATCAAGTCTTCTTAGAAATACTTGTGCCAAGGACCCTAGGAGGACCTTGTTAGTACAGATAGCAACCTGAGAGGGAGGGGGTGAATCAGAGTTGCCCCGATTTTCGCCTTATTGAAATCGTTACTTTCAAGATAAAGATGATCACAAGATAATTGCTATGATTGCAGCGGAATAGAGCGATGCTTGAAAGTAAAAGATGAAGGATAAGAAGAACACACAGGGATTTTATCCTGGTTCACCTTCAAACCTAGAAGGCTACGTCCAGTCCTCTGATTACACAGAGATTTTTCCACTATACCAGAAAGCAAACCACTTTCTGAAAATCACTGCTCACTGAATTACACAGTGAACTGATTACAACCCTCAGAACATAGTACACTGTCTGAGTCAAACCCTTTATTGAAAACCACAGTAAAGTTAGAACCCCTCAGAAAGATTACCACTTTCTGAAGAATCACTCCACTGAATTCCACAGTGAAGATTTTCCATGATCGAGTACTCTTAACGAATGCTTGCACCAAGGACCCTAAGATATCTTATCAATCTTCCTGAAGCAACCCACTTCTGATTGATCAAGTCTTCTTAACGAATGCTTGTGCCAAGGACCCTAAGAGAACCCATCATGCCTCAGAAAGCAAACCACTTTCTGATGACGCCGAAACCTACGGCGGACTTTGAATCATACCCGATTCAAAGAGCCTTTTTCCCAACCATCGAATACCACGATGGACCCTTTTACAACCATCAATAACTACGGTGAATGAATCAATATGATTCAAATGGAAGGAGAAGAAGATGCCTTATCCTATGCATGATTCAATCCTTTAGACAAGAAGGATTGATCTTAGTTTGTATGCTCCAGGCAATTACAATGAAGGCTCTTCCATTCTGAGTTTCTCAAATGTTGAACATCATGAGTGTTCTTGTGAAAATAAGAGAACCGAAACTCAGAATGATGACTTTAATGGATATGAAGGTTATGGACCAAGTCATTATGTTTATGAGTGTCTAGGGACTTTATATAGGCACTAGAGGTCGTCCATGAACCAACACAACCTTTCCCAACGGGTTTGAGACACAATGGTTCATGAAATAACACATCTGTCGACCTGGTAATCGATTACAGCAGTTAGTGTAATCGATTACATCATGCCGTTGAAGTTTGAATTTGAATTTCAAACTTGGTAATCGATTACACACTTGTGGTAATCGATTACACACTTCCTGTAATCGATTACACACATCTGTAATCGATTACAGACAGTCCAGAACTCAGTTTTTGACTGTTTAAAACCTAATTGAGTGTTCCTACCAAGTTTTACTTGTGAGAACATATCGTACTCAATTAGTTGATCTTTCATGAGCCTTCTAATGCAATTAAACCTTAATAAAGCATAGCACACTAAGTTAACAAGACTTACTAAATTCAGGAACCCTTATGTTTGATCTTTGACGTTCTGAGCCGGTTCATGAAGTCTTTCTCTTGTTGAAGTCTTCTTTTCTTTTCTGAAGTCTTCTTGAAGTGTTTCTTTTTGTTCCTTTCTTTCTTGAAGATTTCTTGAAGTCTTCTTTTTGTGATGTGTTTGTCTTCATCAAAACCTCAGTCGAGTCGAAGGACGAGACTTGATTTACAATCTCCCCCTTTTTGATGATGACAAACATCATGCTTGAACATTGATGGATCATTAGACTTTCTTTCTTGTCTTGTATCTCCCCCTTGGTTTTGCAATTGTAACTCCCCCTTTGTTTTGCAAACGAAGCACAGTATCCTGAAAATGATCAATCATACACACGACTTTTCTCCCCCTTTTGACATCATCAAAAAGAAGAAAAAGCCATACAAAGTATTCCAGGATAATAGAAGTAAAGAGAGACATGCATAATATACATCAGAACTTTTCTCTTTTCTCCCCCTTTTTGTTCCACTTGTAGCCTTTCTTGTAAACAATCTTTACAAGGCACAGAACCCTTTCTCCCCCTTTTGACTTCATCAAAAAGGAAGATGAGTCCAAGCATAATCCACACATGCTAACAAGTAGAGGCATAATACATGGGGAGTGGGGTAAGTAAGATAATATATAGAAACTTATGCATCACACATAATTTAAAGCATAACTAGTTAAGTTCAGAATACTTAAGTAAACGTGCAAGCAATAACCAAAACATCTAGAAGATAAGACTAAACTATTACAATCCCAAAATAAATAGTCTGAATGAAAATAGAGATAGTCTAAGTAAAGATAGAAATAGTCTAGAAATCTTCAGAATCATCAGAGAGATCAAAAGAGTCATGGGTAGATGGAGCCATGCGATCAACACGAAGACTAAGACGATCCATATCCGCTCGGAGAGTGGTGTACATGGATTCGACCTGTCCTTGTATATAATCAAACCGCTGATCAAAGTGTGCCCGCATGTCAGCCAGATGAGAAAGGATGAGTTGTGTAGAGGCATCAGTACCAGAAGATGATGAAGGAACACTCTCAGAAGGAGGAAAGAATGCTGCAGGAGTAGGAGCAGCAAGATCCTCAGATGGTAGATCAGACTTGTTCCTGAAGAACCCATCATCATCCTGAATGAATCCCATCTTGTTTAGGATGTTCAGATCAATGCGCTGAGCCTTACCATCCATTTTAACAGAATACTCACCATGAGTAGGAACACCCTTCTTCTTCAGAATGATAGAAATTGCAGAAGCAAATGGAAGAGGGCTAGTTCTTTCCTTATGCATCATCATGTGAATCATTACCAAATAAGCCCAATTAATAGACTTTTGATTAACCATGCCATATAGAATTTGTAACTCTAGATCACTTATCTGAGCATGATTAGAACTTTGAGGTAAGATCACATAACTAAGCAAGTAGTGAAGCATTCTTTCTTCAACAGTGAGAAACCCAACAGCAAGGGTGTCTCTAGAACAGTTTGCATCAACTCTCTGCTTTTTAGACTGAATTTGCTCTTCAGTGAAGCGACATAAAGATAAATAAAATGATCGCTTATCATAATCTTCCCATGGGCAAGGCAATTCAGAACCTAATTTTGCTCCAGTGCTAGGAATGGACAGACATTCTCCCAACTCATCAATGGTCAGAGATATGTCAATACCCTTGACAGATGTGCATATTTTTCCACCACGCTTAATCAGATTGCAGTAAAAGACTCTAACAAGTTCGGGAAAGAATTTACCTTTAATCTCAATGAACGAGTCAAGTCCCTGATTAGTAAGCAGTGTTGGAAATGTCATCCCTGCTGTCAAGAAAGAATCCAGAGCACCATACTTTGGTGTAAGAACTGGTCGATCAAGAAAATGAGCAAGAAATCGTTGTTTCTGTTCTTCAGTTGCCAACAGCATTGAGAGGTCCAAAGCATCCATGGATGGGTTCTTAGAACGAAGTGGTTTTCGTGAGGAAGAGGCCATGGAAGCAGAATTTGAGAAATTTCGAGTTCTAGGGTTTAGCAGGACCGAATTGGGGCTTTTTGATACAGACCAAATCAACAACAATTGGCAGTATGACAAGAAGGAGATGGAAATTAGGAGAAAAACCCACAAAGAATTCTTGAAAACGAACAAGAATTGTGGAAGATATGAGGAAAATGGGGTTGCTGGCGTCGCACGAGGGAGAGAAGGAACCAGAGAGGATGTAATTGATTATGAACATAAAACCCAGAAAATATATATGTTATCGGGCATGTAATCGATTACTACCTCTTATGTAATCGATTACATGTAAGCAAATTTGAATAATAATTCAAGTTCGAGGAGGTAATCGATTACACTGAATGGGTAATCGATTACCCTCCTTTCTGGAAAAGAATCAGGGCCAGAATAATCCCTGTAATCGATTACAGCTCCTATGTAATCGATTAATATATCTAAAAACTTGAAAATTAAGACATACTAGGCACAACATGAAGAATATCTCTAACAAAGAACTATAATGTAAATGCAAATGCCTAAGAATGCATTACTATTCAATTTAATACTCCTTTTGATGGATATAAGGTTGTTTTTTAGAATTTTATTATTAATACCATATTCTAATATTGTGACTTTGAAGACCATCCTTTGTATATGACAATCCTAAACACAAGGTCTTCATGCACATTTGTTCAAATAGACTTAATGGTATTTTCTAGATACCCAATTTCCTTTGGGTCCTTTTGGGTTAGTATCCCATATGAATCTTTCATTGGGGATTCCCTGGTTTCTTGGAGAATAATAAGAATATTAATATTTCATGTTAGGCATTTTTTCATAAGATGATCAAAGGCATGTTTGTGATTACATAACTACTTATACATATCAGTTATACCTTTGTTTCATCACTCGTGTTAATTTATCAATTCTTGACTTAAGGCTTATGCATGAACCTAAATGTGTAAAAGCACTTTGAATATCTTATTTTAGATCTATCTTATCTTGTATGCTTTTAATAAAGATGAGATGATACTACTTTAATGTGCATAAACTTCATATATGTTCAAGAAACTATCATGCAACCAAACAAAGATGCTTTATAATTTTAACATATGAAATTGCATTACTAACCTCATTATCATAATGATGTATTGCCATTAAAGCGTGACAAGCTTCCTCATGTTTGAGTTGAATGATGAACTTGCTCCGTTGTCATCCAAGTTAGTCTTCGTTGTTTTGGAACTCTTTTTCTCATAGACCCTTTTCAGGCATATAACCTTGTGCTACTAATCTAGCCTAATTTTCTATCTATGATTTCTTGTTCTTTTAATTTGTTCCTAAACTTCTGTTTGGCTTTAATGATATACTTATCATTTAGGGAACTGATATTCATACTAGGTTTTTATCAAACTAGTTCGACTCTTGTGGCTTGAATCCAGTACTTATTTCCTAAAGCATTTTGTACTTTGGATGACTCTATTTTATATGGTTTGAGAAGGCGTACCTATTTTTCTTATGCTAAGAAATTATCCCTTTTTCATTATTCTCATATAATATATAAATATTTTGTTTTGTCTATAATCATGTGTGATGAGCAGCCATTATCAATATATCATGAATCCTTTGCTGTTTTTCATACACACTTACAAAACACATCCTTATGAGGGAATGTTAAAAGCCTAAATTGCTTTGTATTTATTGTTTGTCTTATCCACCCACTTGAAATTCCTATAATAACTTCTACTAGAAGTATGTCCTATTCTATAGCAATAACTATAATCATATAGCCTATACCCTTCATGTTATATCTAAGCATATCATAATGTCTCCTAGGTTGTTTTGGAACAATTTGAGAGCAATTACTATTGAAACTTTTATGCTTATGATTATATAGCATGAGTATGTAATCGATTACAGCAGTTGGGTAATCGATTACTGGCAGTTTAAATTTGGAAAAATTCAAACTTTGAATATGTAATCGATTACATCAGTTATGGTAATCGATTACTTAGAAGATTCTAACAGACACGAGGACTGCAAACAGGGTTAATTGATTACAGGACCTATGGTAATCGATTACAAGGACATTTTAATAAGTTCTAACCTAAAAATTCCTATGTAACATATTTCTAGGGGAACACATAATCACATAATCAATGCAATCAAATAAGTTTACATAAAGATCATGCAATGTAACATATAAACACATACTTAGATAATTATCTAATTAAATATCATGTTCATTGAAAATACCTAATTTTCTTCTAATCTTAAAGAATGAATCTTTAGGAAGAGGTTTTGGGACATTTTGTGGATAGTTCCTATAGTTCATATTTCTTAGAAGAACTAGTATGCATGTGTTTACTCCTAAGGGATTTAACATCATCTAATTTCATTTGAAGCATTTGACATTTTTCTTCTAAAGATAAACTAATAGCATTTTATCAATAAATTTAGAAGAACTATGACACATCTTAAAGAAACTTTCCATAGGATATTCTAACTTATTAGAAATAGAAATGTTTGTACTAACCTGGATATTTTCCTTGTCAGAATTCTGAGACTGAGCCTACGTCATTATCATCCCAAGAAACGTATGCTCTTCTGAAGTTTGAATCCTTCTTTTCAAACTTCTCCTTTAGTCTATGATTCTTCTTTTCTTTGTAGGAGTCTTCGAAAAATCTTGACTATTAAGACCATGTTCTTATCATCTTCTGACTTTGCATCATAATCTTCATTGATGCTTTCTTTGGCTTTTAGAGCAATAGACCGATGTCTCTTTTGTTGTTCTCATATTGCTCAAGTCTGTTTAACTTCAAATCATGTTCTTGAAGTTTTCCAAAATGAGTAGCCAGAGTCATGTTTAAGAGACTTTTCTTCTTTGAGAGAGCAGAGTCCTTTTGGTTGCCATGTTCTTGTAAGAGATCTTAACATTTTCATGTTTATGGCATAATAAGAGAATTCCTTACCAAGAACAACCAAGTGGTTCGTTATGTGTGAACCGCCTTTGCATATCGAGTATGCTTTCTTCAAGCAATATTCTAAACATCTCATATCCTTGTGATAGAATATTGATCTTGAATCTTTTGACTTCGTCAGTCTCTTCGTGTATAACCATTAAAGTATCCCATATTTCTTTTGAAGATTTGCAAGTAGATACTTTAAGGAATTCCTTCATACCAAGGACTGAAGTCAAGATGTTCATACCTTTTAAATCATGTTGAACTTTCTTCTTTTCTTTGACACTCCATGTGTTTTCTGGTTCTGATTTTGAACTTCCTTCAACTTCTACTACAGGCCCAAGGAGATCTTCTTTAATGACATTTCAGATTCCCGCGTCTAATGGCTTTATGAAGATCATCATTTTGATATTTCGAAAAACGTAGTGTTCTCCTTTGTAGAATGGTGGCCTGTTTATGTTGAATCCTTCATTGGTACTTGTTGTAGATGAGGATGCTATCTTTTCCCGGATCTTAGGAATAACTTACCTAAACTTCCGCTCTGATACCAATTGTTAGTACAGATAGCAACCTGCGAGGGGGGGGGGGTGAATCAGAGTTGCCCCGATTTTCGCCTTATTGAAATCGTTACTTTCAAGATAAAGATGATCACAAGATAATTGCTATGATTGCAGCGGAATAGAGCGATGCTTGAAAGTAAAAGATGAAGGATAAGAAGAACACACAGGGATTTTATCCTGGTTCACCTTCAAACCTAGAAGGCTACGTCCAGTCCTCTGATTACACAGAGATTTTTCCACTATACCAGAAAGCAAACCACTTTCTGAAAATCACTGCTCACTGAATTACACAGTGAACTGATTACAACCCTCAAAACAGATTACACTGTCTGAGTCAGACCCTTTACTGAAAACCACAGTAAAGTTAGAACCCCTCAGAAAGATTACCACTTTCTGAAGAATCACTCCACTGAATTCCACAGTGAAGATTTTCCGTGATCGAGTACTCTTAACGAATGCTTGCACCAAGGACCCTAAGATATCTTATCAATCTTCCTGAAGCAACCCACTTCTGATTGATCAAGTCTTCTTAACGAATGCTTATGCCAAGGACCCTAAGAGAACCCATCATGCCTCAGAAAGCAAACCACTTTCTGATGACGCCGAAACCTACGGCGGACTTTGAATCATACCCGATTCAAAGAGCCTTTTTCCCAACCATCGAATACCACGATGGACCCTTTTACAACCATCAATAACTACGGTGAATGAATCAATATGATTCAAATGGAAGGAGAAGAAGATGCCTTATCCTATGCATGATTCAATCCTTTAGACAAGAAGGATTGATCTTAGTTTGTATGCTCCAAGCAATTACAATGAAGGCTCTTCCATTCTGAGTTTCTCAAATGTTGAACATCATGAGTGTTCTTGTGAAAATGAGAGAACCGAAACTCAGAATGATGACTTTAATGGATATGAAAGTTATGGACCAAGTAATTATGTTTCTGAGTGTCCATGAACCAACACAACCTTTCCCAACGGGTTTGAGACACAATGGTTCATGAAATAACACATCTGTCGACCTGGTAATCGATTACAGCAGTTAGTGTAATCGATTACATCATGCCGTTGAAGTTTGAATTTGAATTTCAAACTTGGTAATCGATTACACACTTGTGGTAATCGATTACACACTTCCTGTAATCGATTACACACATCTGTAATCGATTACAGACAGTCCATAACTCAGGTTTTGACTGTTTAAAACCTAATTGAGTGTTCCTACCAAGTTTTACTTGTGAGAACATATCGTACTCAATTAGTTGATCTTCCATGAGCCTTCTAATGCAATTAAACCTTAATAAAGCATAGCACACTAAGTTAACAAGACTTACTAAATTCAGGAACCCTTATGTTTGATCTTTGACGTTCCGAGCCGGTTCTTGAAGTCTTTCTCTTGTTGAAGTCTTCTTTTCTTTTCTGAAGTCTTCTTGAAGTGTTTCTTTTTGTTCCTTTCTTTCTTGAAGATTTCTTGAAGTCTTCTTTTTGTGATGTGTTTGTCTTCATCAAAACCTCAGTCGAGTCCAAGGTGAAAACTCGATTCAAAGGGCCTTTTTACAACCACCGAAAACCACGGTGAATGAATCAACATGATTCAAATAGAAAAAGAAGAAGATGCCTTTTCTATGGATGATTCAATCCTTTAGACAAGAAGGATTTATCTTAGTTTGTATGCTCCAGGAAATTACAATGAAGGCTCTTCCATTCTGAGTTTCTCAAATGTTGAACATCATGGGTGTTCTTATGAAAATGAGAGAACCGAAACTCAGAATGATGACTTTATTGAATATAAAAGTTATGGACCAAGTCATTAATGTTTCTGAGTGTCTAAGGACTTTATATAGGCACTAGAGGTCGTCCATGAACCAACACAACCTTTCCCAAACGGTTTGAGACACAATGGTTCATGAAAAGACACATTTGTCGACCTGGTAATCGATTACAACAGTTAGTGTAATCGATTACACCATGTCGTTGAAGTTTGAATTCAAATTTCAAACTTGGTAATCGATTACACATTTGTGGTAATCGATTACTGTGTAATCGATTACACACATACTGTAATCGATTACACACATTTGTAATCGATTACAGACAGTCCAGAACTCAGTTTTTGACTGTTTAAAACCTAATTGAGTGTTCCTACCAAGTTTTACTTGTGAGAACATATCGTACTCAATTAGTTGATCTTTTATGAGCCTTCAAGTGCAATTTAAACCTTAGTAAAGCCTAGAACACTAAGTTGACAAGACTTACTTAAAACTAGAACCTTGATGATTGATCTTGACGTTCTGAGCCGGTTCTTGAACTCTTTCTTCTCTGAAGTCTTCTTTGAAGTCTTCTTGAAGTCTTCCTTCCTTTTCTGAAGTCTTCTTGAAGTCCTTCTTCTTTTTGTTCCTTTCTTTCTTGAAGTCTTCCTTTTCTTTTCTGAAGTCTTTCTTCTTTTTGTGATGTGTTTGTCTTCATCAAAACCTCAGCCGAGTCCAAGGACGAGACCTTCTTCACAATCTCCCCCTTTTTGATGATGACAAACATCATGATGACAAACAAACATTGATTGATCATTAGACTTTCTTTCTTGTCTTGTATCTCCCCCTTGGTTTTGCAATTATATCTCCCCCTTTGTTTTGCAAATGAAGCATAGTATCCTGAAAAATGATCAAGCATACACAAGACTTTTCTCCCCCTTTTGACATCATCAAAATGAAGAAAAATCCATACAAAGTATTCCAGGATAATAGAAATAAAGGGACATAATGACAGATATTTTGATGTCAAAACGATAATGTGTATCACCACTTTTCTCCCCCTGTATAGCAACCCTTTTCTCCCCCTTTTTGTTCCACTTGTAGTATTTCTTATAAGTAAGTCTTTACAAAGCACATGTGACCCTTTCTCCCCCTTTTGACTTCATCAAAAAGAAGATGAGTCCAAGCATACATGCTAACAAGTAGTATAGACATTTGAATCGTAGGGAGTGGGGGTGAGCAAGACAGTATATTGAAACTTATGCATCACACGTAATTAAAGCATAACCATAGAAGTTCAGAATACATAATTGAACATACAAGCAGAATTCAAACCATCTAAAAGTTATGTCTAAACTATTACAGCCCAAAATATATGAAAACATAAGTCAAACTCTGATAGGTAACTATTTTCCATTTTAGCCCTGATAGAATTGATTATAGACTTCCAGTAATTGATTACTGAAGTTTTCTGAAATAATCCTGGGCCAAAATATTCCTGTAACCGATTACTTACTTTATGTAATCGATTATTATATCTGAAAACTTGAAATTCCAGACTTGATAGGTACTGCATGAAAGATATATCTAACATAGAACTATGATGTAAATGCAGATGCCTAAGAATGCATTACTCTTGTACTTAATATCATTTTGAAAGATATAAAGTTTTTAGAATTTCTCTTACCAATACCATATTCTAAATTTGTGTCTTGAAAGACCATCCTTTGTATATGACATTTCAGATCACAAAGTCTTCAAACACATTTGCACAATAGTCTTAATTGTATTTTAGAGGTACCCAATAGTCTTTGGATCCTTTTGGATTAGTTCCTTTCACATCCCATATGTATCTTTTATTGGGAACTCCATCATTCCTATGATAACATTGATGAGGAGTATAGTGAAAGAACTTTAGCTTTATGTTAGGCACTTTCTCTTTTAGGATAATGGAAAGTTTTAATATAATCCTTTCTAAGTTGAGCACCATCATGTACTCTCCTTGTGTGACCAAAGTTATATGTACTACTTGGTCTAAAAGTGATTTTCTTAACATCACTAGGATGACTATGATCAGATAAACCTAAATCACTTTTATGAAAGGCATGTCTTTGATTACATGACAACTTATCCATATCATATGTACCTTTGTTTACCACATGTGTTAATTCATCATTCTTTGACTCAAGAATTATGTATGGATCTAAAGATGTAAAATCATTTTGAATACCTACTCTAGATTTTACTTGATCTAACTTATCTTGCATGCTTTTAGTTTTACCTTGTAGAGATGAGATGATCCTACTTTGATATGCATATATTTCATAAATATTCAAGAAATTATCTTGCAATCTATAAAAGGTACTTTGTAATTTATCATATGAAATTGCATTACTAACCTCTTTATTTTCATCATCAGAATGATGTGTTGCCATCAAAGCGAGACATATTTCTCCATTTTCTGAATCGGATGATGAACTTGCTTCATTGTTTTCCAAGTTTGTCTTCTTTTTTTCGGAGGACAAGTTTCAGAGAGTATAGACAAGGACTCTATATTTGGTAATCTCTACTGGACTGAATGATTCATCTTTATCTAGATAAGTGCTTGATCCTCATTGATGTGGGTATTACTTTGTAATCATCCAAGTCATATTTCTTCAGAGGTTCTTTACAGATCTTGGATTGATTGATGAATATCCCATTTTCAGATTGCTTGATTTGCAATCCATGCCCGTAGTGCTTGCTTTAGATCATATAAATCTTTCTTTAAGATGAGAAAATGTGAAGGGAACTTTGGATCTTCAAAGCCAGGAAGTTGCTTCACATAGACTTCTTCTTGAATGTATTCATTCAAGAGACCGCTCTTAACATCCATTTGATATAGTTGGAAGTTAATCGAGTAAGCATACTCCAATAGAAGTCTAATTGCTCCTAACCAAGAAATTGGTACATATGTCTAACCAAAATCTATACCTTCTTTCTGATCATAACCTTGTATTACTAATCTATCCTAATTTGTAATTATGATTCCATGTTCATCTAATTTGTTCCTAAACATTTATTTGGCTCTAACGATATACTTATCAATAGGTTAGGGAACCAATATACATACTTGGTTTTTCTCAAACTAGTTCAACCCTTGTTGCATGGCTTGAATCCAATACTTATTTCCTAAAGCATTATGTACTTTAGATGGCTCTATTTAATATGGTTTGAGAAGGCGTACCTATTTTCCCTATGCTAAGTAATTACCCCTTTTTCATTATTCTCATATATACATATCCCTTTTCTCAAGGTATGAGATATAAAATTTTTGTTTTGTCTCCAGTCATGTGTGATGTGCAACCATTATCAAGATATCTCAAACCCTTTGCTACTTTCATACACACTTACAAAACAAATTCTCATAAAGGAATGTTAAGTACCTAAGTTGCTTTGGGTTCTAGGTTATTGATTGTCTTCTTCACCCACATATATTGCTCACTTGATATTCCTATATTCCTCTAATAACATCTACTAGAGGTATGTCCTATTCTATTGCAATAACTACAAGCATATAATCTATAACCTTCATTATATATTATATCTAAGCAAATCATAATATCTCCTAGGTTGTCTTGGAGCATTTTGAGAATAATTCCTATTGAAATTTTATGCTTTGATTATATAGCATGAGTATGTAATCAATTGCAGCAGTTGGGTAATCGATTACTGGCAGTTTAAAATTGAAACATTTCAAACTTTGAATATGTAATCGATTACAGCAGTTATGGTAATCGATTACTTAGAAGATTCTAACAGGCACGAGGACTGAGAACAGGGTTAATCGATTACAGGACCTATGGTAATCGATTACAAGGACATTTTTATAGGTTCTAAAACTATCAAGTCCTATGTAAGACATTACTAGAAGAATAAAGACAAATACTTAAAACACACAAAAGACATATGATTAAACATATAAGCAACTTAGATGCATGCAATCATACATAAGAAGAATGAGCATGTAAGCATATATGTTCATACAAAAATCATGCAATGTATTTAAAACATATAAACACATACTTAGATAAATATCTAATTAAATATCATGTTCATCTAAAATTCCTAATTTTCTTCTAATCTTTAAAGAATGAATCTTTAGGATTTTTTTGGGACATTTTGTGGGTAGTTCCTATAGTTCATATTTCTAGAAGAACTAGCATGCATGTGTTTACTTCCAAGAGATTTAACTTCATTTGTTGCTTTAACAAAGACATTTTTCTTAATCTCCTTGATATTCTTTTGGGGTGTAAATCCTAGACCACACTTGTTGTTTGAGTTTCGTTGCACACTAAGAATTTTATCTAGTTTTTGCTTTTCTAGATTGAAACTCTGAACTGTTTGTTGTAGATTTTCTACTTTTACTTCTAAAGAACTATATCTAGTGCATGCATGTGTACCATTTAATATAGATTTAACATCATCTAATTCCTTTTGAAGCATTTGACATTTTTCTTCTAAAGATGCAATAATAGCATTTTGTTTATCACTAACTTTTAGAAGCATTACGACACATCTTAAAAAGGCTTTCTATAGCATATTCTAAATCATTAGAAAAAGAAGTGTTGGTACTAACCTGGACATTTTCCTTGTCAGAATTCTGAGATGCCATTAATGCAAGGTGTGCTTTTTCCTTTTCTGATTCTGAGTCTGAGCCTACGTCATTGTCATCCCAAGCGATGTATGCTCTTCTGGAGTTTGAATCCTTCTTTACAAACTTCTCCTTTAGTCCATGCTTCTTCTTTTGAATGTATGGACATTCAGATTTGATGTGACCAGATTTACCATACTCATAACATGTGATCTTTTGTGAAGAGGAGGAGGATTCATTTTCCCTTTTGAAAACTTCTAGATTTCATACCTTTCCTTTGTAAGAATCTTCGAAAATTCTTGACTATTAAGGCCATGTTCTTATCATCTTCTGACTCTGAATCATATTCATCATTGATGCTTTCTATGACTTTTAGAGCAATAGACCGATGTCTCTTATCGTTATTCTCATATTGCTCGAGTCTGTTTAACTTCAATACATGTTCTTGAAGTTTTCCAAAAAGAGTAACCAAAGTCATGTTGGAGAGACTCTTCTTTTCTGAGATAGCAGTGTCCTTTGGTTGCCATGCTCTTGTAAGGAATTTTAACACTTTCGTGTTTAAGACATTATTGGAGAATTCCTTACCAAGAACAATCAAGTGGTTCGATATATGTGTAAACCGCTTTTGCATATCAAGTATGCTTTCTCCAGGCAATATTCTGAACATCTCATATTATTGTGATAGAGTATTGATCTTGGACCCTATTTTACTTCATTAGTCCCTTCGTGTATAACCACTAAAGTATCCCATGTTTCTTTTGAAAATATGCAAGTAGATACATTAAGCAACTCCTTCAAACCAAGGACTGAAGTCAAGATGTTCATACCTTTTTAAGTCATGTTGAACTTTCTTCTTTTCTTTGTCACTCCATGTGTTTTCTGGTTGTGATTGTGAACTTCCTTCAACTTCTACTACAGGCCCAAGGAGATCTTCTTCAATGACTTTCCAGATTCCCGCGTCTAATGGCTTTATGAAGATCATCATCTTGATATTTCAGAAATCGTAGTGTTCTCCATTGTAGAATGGTGGCCTGTTTATGTTGAATCCTTCATTGGTACTTGTTGTAGATGAGGATGCTATCTTTTCCCGGATCTTAGGAATAACTTACCTAAACTTCCGCTCTGATACCAATTGTTAGTACAGATAGCAACCTGGAAGGGGGGGTGAATCAGAGTTGCCCCGATTTTCGCGTAATAGTACCAAATGACTTTCATCGCAATTAGAGTTGTAACGTAAGAACGTTGATGCAGCGGAATATTGTAATTGCTTGAAAGTAAAAGATGAAGGATAAGAAGAACACACAGGGATTTTATCCTGGTTCACCTTCAAACCCAGAAGGCTACGTCCAGTCCTCTGATCACACAGAGATTTTCCACTATACCAGAAAGCAAACCACTTTCTGAAAATCACCGCCCACTGAATCACTCAGTGAACTGATTACAACCCTCAGAACAGATTACACTGTCTGAGTCAAAACCCTTTACTGAATACCACAGTAAAGTCAGAACCCCTCAGAAAGATTACCACTTTCTGAAGAACCACTCCACTGAATCCCACAGTGAAGATTTCCAATGATCAAGTACTCTTACGGATACTTGCACCAAGGACCCTAAGATATCTTATCAATCTTCCCGAAGCAACCCACTTCTGATTGATCAAGTCTTCTTAGTAATACTTGTGCCAAGGACCCTAAGAGCACCTATGAAACCTCAGAAAGCAAACCACTTTCTGATGACACCGTATTACCACGGTGGACTTTGAATCAAACTCGATTAAAAGGGCCTTTTTACAACCACCAAAAACCACGGTGAATGAATCAACATGATTCAAATAGAAAAAGAAGAAGATGCCTTTTCTATGGATGATTCAATCCTTTAGATAAGAAGGATTGATCTTAGTTTGTATGCTCTAGGCAATTACAATGAAGGCTCTTCCATTCTGAGTTTCTCAAATGTTGAACATCATGGGTGTTCTTATGAAAATGAGAGAACCGAAACTCAGAATGATGACTTTTATGAATATAAAAGTTACGGACCAAGTCATTAATGTTTCTGAGTGTCTAAGGACTTTATATAGGCACTAGAGGTCGTCCATGAACCAACACAACCTTTCCCAAACGGTTTGAGACACAATGGTTCATGAAAAGACACATTTGTCGACCTGGTAATCGATTACAACAGTTAGTGTAATCGATTACACCATGCCGTTGAAGTTTGAATTCAAATTTCAAACTTGGTAATCGATTATACACTTGTGGTAATCAATTACACACATCCTTTAATCGATTACACACATCCTGTAATCGATTACACACATCTGTAATCGATTACAGACAGTCCAGAACTCAGTTTTTGACTGTTTAAAATCTAATTGAGTGTTCCTACCAAGTTTTACTTGTGAGAACATATCGTACTCAATTAGTTGATCTTTTATGAGCCTTCAAGTGCAATTTAAACCTTAATAAATCATAGCACACTAAGTTGACAAGACTTACTTAAAACTAGAACCTTGATGATTGATCTTGACGTTCTGAGCCGGTTCTTGAAGTCTTTCTTCTCTGAAGTCTTCTTTGAAGTCTTCTTAAAGTCTTCCTTCCTTTTCTGAAGTCTTCGTGAAGTCCTTCTTCTTTTTGTTCCTTTCTTTCTTGAAGTCTTCTTGAAGTCTTCCTTTTCTTTTCTGAAGTCTTTCTTCTTTTTATGATGTGTTTGTCTTCATCAAAACCTCAGCCGAGTCCAAGGACGAGACCTTCTTCACAAAGTGGTTCTAAACATCAGATCGGTTTTTCCGTTTTCTAGAAGTTAGAGACACACCAGCGGTGTTAGATCCATCTTCAATTGCAACGAAGCTTTGTAGCATCATAAATATACGATTAAGATTCATCAATCATAGCCCCATCCACCCAAAAAAAATGACCACCCAAATTCACGAACTTCAAACAATCCAGAATCGCTAAACGCATTTGATCAACAAAATCCATGAAGACAACGAATTGATAAAGCAGGAACACTCCCATCACTGAGAAATTAGTGAACACAAGAAAGAAAAAGCAAAAAATACATGAAGAGCAACGATTGAGATTAGAAAAGAGGGAAATCAAAGCTTCCACATCTCTGTCGGAGAAAAATCACGAATCGTGAATGGAAAGCATTAGGTGAGAAATGCGAACAACGATTCAGTCCAAAATGTGGATTACTTGAATTTACATTTCATCTTTTCATGCAATGCGAGGGAGAAGTGCTTACTTGAATCTGACGGAGTCAGAGTGAGTCAGTGAGAAGTCAAAGCGACGCCGGCGACATCGAGAATCAGGGTTCGATGAGCTTCGCGTCCACTATCTTCCCTTCAGAGGTTGCACAAAGATGAGGGTTGAGGGCGGTGAATCAGTGATGGTACACTCTGGAGGTCGACACCGGCGATGTCGAGAATCAGGGTTTGATGAGCTTCGCACCCACTCTCTTCCCTGCAGAGGTCAAACCAAGATGAGGGTTGAGGCCTGAGGGTGGTGAATCAGTGACGGTCCACTCCGGAGGTCGACGCCGGTGATGTCGAGAATGGCGGACGAGGTGAGGTTGGTGGATTTGAGCGTGAGGAGGTGGAGGTGGATTTTGAGGATTAGGTTAGAACTTAGAACATTTAGGAACAGTAAAAATTTAGGAAACTTATAATTGGTTTTGGATAAACCGGTTTTATATCCAAATCAGAAAACCGGATATCCAATTTGGTGGACATTTTATAAACTGGATAGTTTAAAAACCGGTTCTTTATAAACTGGATATTTTGGATATGGATATGGATTGGTTATGGTTTGGTTCTTAGAACCGGTTTTTTTGAACACGGCTGCTGGGAAGCCAGGAAACTGCAAGAAGTTGCTATAATGTGAGACTCAATATTGCAAAGGTATCTTCTATTGGTAAGAGGGCCCGACCTTGTTACATCATCAGTTGTGGGAACGCTAGGGGATGATCCCCCGAAAAGGGACCGACCTTGTTATGCCATCGACTATTGGAATGTCGTAGGAGGGGCCACGGAGGAAGCAAATCCGGGTCGAAGCATGACAAGAACACAACGGGGAAGTAAGGAACCACCCATTGAATTGTTCGCAAGCATCTACAGCTACAAAAACCATTATCAATGCTACATTCTCTATATCCTAAAACGCTCTCAAGTCAAGTATTCTTAATCATACATATGATCATTGTACTATATTCCAATTTACTAAATTGAATAAAGCTAAAAAAAATTGATAGTTTTGCCAAAAAAGAATCCTTGTGTATGAAGCGCAGGACGAGGACCCTCTTAAGGGACACAACGTATTTCAAAACAAGCAACAGGAGTAAGTAACCCTTCCAAGGGATACAGTTCTGACCGTGTTGAAGAGAGAGTGGAGACGTGCCCAAGTGACCCTCTTAAGGGACACAACCTCATTCAAACTGAGCGGCAGGTGTAAGTAACCTTTCCAAGGGATACAGTTCCAACCGTCTCGAGGGAAGCTGCCTACGAAATGCAATATATATAAAGGAATGAAGATCAGAAGCGAGAAATGGTAAACACAGAAGGTGATATCCTTTTAAGATAACCCAATAATATGCTTGGTATTTGATTTAGGTGATTCTTCAAGAAACAAAGAACATCTAATGAAATAAAAAATTAGATATGAATTTGTTTATTTGGATGAAAAGTCAAAAGAGAAGCGAGTGGGGACAGACGCTTCTGGATGTCTCCACATAAGGATACTCTGAATCTATGCCTCCGAAAGTTGCTTGTGTAAGGGGATTAAACAGAACGGACTGCTGTAGGATGATCCCTTTCAAACAACCCTGCCAAAGAAACCTATTTAGGGAATCAACGCAAAGGCCGGGGACTTGTAAAAACCTTGGGGAAGACTAAGCTAAGAAAGTGAACCCTAAAAGAGGTACAAATTAAAGGCAATAAACGTCAAATATGTTTCCCTCCAAGAAAATTCATATCTTCCTAGATGGCAGATGCATCGTGTAAAAGGAAAAACACACTAGAAACACAAATTCAGGATGTTAGCCAAAGAGGAGTGTCTACTCCATCACTAAAAACCGAACGAACATGGAACTAATGTTCTTGACAAAATTTGTCTCCGGTCAAGAAAAAAAGGCACATATCACGTGGTTATGTTTAGTTTGAAAAATACTACCAAAGCGACATTGACATGTAGTAATGACGCACTGGAAAAAGGTGGATAAAATCAAAGAGGTTGTTCAAAATGGTACAAAAGCAAGAAAGCCTAAAGATGCCAAGAACTTCCCATTCATTGATTGAGATAATGGGTTACAAGAGGAGAACTCCTTACAATCAAAAGAGTGAAATAAAAAATAAAGCGCGGAAGCTAAGGTTGAGGTAAGGCAAGACCAAAAATAATGCCCCCTTCCACTATGTGGATCATGCTGTCTTGAGCCTCCCTTTTGGCTCCAGCTCCCTCAGTGACAAGCCTAGGGTTTAGGACTTTTATTTGAGGCACTTTATTATGAAATCGGGCCTCAAAAGTCCACTCCATCTTTGTGGACAGTTTCTTCAAGGCCTCCTAGTGGCGGGCCAAATTTGTCTCCAGATCCTTGATCTAGCGGTCATCCTCTTGGGCTTGGGACTCCTCAGAAGCCCGTTCGACGTCGATGGCATCTTCTATAGCCTTCTTAGCTACATAGACATCTTCAAACTTCTTCTTCAGCAAATCTCTTTTGCTAGTCAAGTCAAAACAAGAAGGTCACTAAATTGCTTTACCAATTTGCACTTCCTATTTGGAGGTTTCATCACAGTGACGAATTCTTCCTCAACAACCTCTTCCTCTGCTTATTTTTGCACTTATTTTGATAGAATGGGTTTTGGGATGATATATGTTTCCTTCAACTTCCGCTCCTCAAGGCACTTCCTCTGGTTGGCAAGTTCAGGGGGAAGTTTCGGCTTGGCGGGAAGCTCTAGTTCCTTCATCCACATGACCTCCATGTAAACCTCCTCCGTATACTGAATCTGGAGCATTTACGCAACAAAGTTAGAGTGACAGAACATTGGATCTATAAAAAAGGGAGCAACTAAAAGAAGGAATCAATAAGAAAGACAAAACCTTTATTGCAGTAACGGAAAAAAGGCTTACCTTAGTACACCTTGATATCCTTGACGACCTCCCTCATAAGGATGTAATACCGGGCATTAACAAAATGTAAGAGGATATTCTCGTTATCTTGCTCGGCCATAGAGAAGCCTTCCCACATTACAACAAAGTATTTGGTGTTAGTATGGATAGCAACCTGAGAGGGGGAGGGGTGAATCAGGTTTACCATATTTTCGCCTTAAAATGCCTTCTTACTTTCAAGATAAAGATAAACACAAGCGAGTGCAGCGGAAATGAATTTTGCTTGAAAGTAGAGATGAAGGATAGAAGAATGCACACATAGAGTTTTATGCTGGTTCACCAAGTAAACCCCTTGAGGATTTTTCCACTATTGATAAAAATCTCTTACAAGTGCTTACACCAAGTACCTTAAGAATTTCTATCAACAACCTTTGAAAGCAAACCACTTTCAACAGCCCCTGAAAGCAAACCACTTTCAGTCCCTAAAAGAAAAACCACTTTCAGTACTTTGAAGGAAAACCACCTTCAAACCAATCCCTGAAAGCAAACCACTTTCAGTAAACAAACCTTCACCGAACCCTACGGTGAATAATCACTCAATCAGAATGAGATGAAGAAGAGTTTACACTTGGCTGTATCAATCCCTTAACATACAAGTGGATTGATCATGAGAATTATGCTTCAAGGCTCTTAAGCATAAGAAGACTCTCTTGGTTCTGAGTTCTTCAAGATATGAACAACTAAGGTGTTCTCTTAAACAATGAAGATCATGAACTCAGAAATTAGGCTCTTTGAAAGTTTACGTATGAAAGGCTAATAAAACTTGAATGAACAATTTTAACAATGTTTTGGCCTAATTCGTGTATTCTCATGTGTTGTATGTTTCTGGACTCAAATGGACTTTATATAGGCATGAGGAAACGTCCTTGAACCAATGCAACCCTTTCCAAAAGGTTTGAGACACAATGGTTCATGAAAAGATGCAAATTTTTGAGCATGTAATCGATTACATTACTTAGGTAATCGATTACACTAAGAGGCCGTTGCTGTTTGAATTTCAAATTCAAACGTGTAATCGATTACAAGAAAGATGTAATCGATTACTTGCCTATGTGTAATCGATTACCTTAAGGGTGTAATCGATTACACTCAAGTCCAATTTCCAGAAACTTGAACTTTTATGATCGGCTTGAGTTTTTCTACTTCTTTTAACTTATGAAAAAGTTAAACTCAATTAGCTTAGGTATTTTAAATAGCCTTTATAATCAAGAAGCCTTTAGAAGCATAACTCACCTATACTAAAACTTAGGCAGATGTTGAATTGTATAGAACTGTTTCCTCTAAGTCTTCTTTTCTTCTTTTTGTCGATGATTTGTAGTCGTCAAAAACTCAGCCAGGGTTTGGAGCAAGACCTTCTTTACAATCTCCCCCTTTTTGATGATGGCAAACACATTCTTTGAACTTTGAAGATCAGTATTTCTTCTTTGGTGAAACTCCCCCTCTTGGATGTAATCCGATATATGTCCCCCTTTCTGATTCACTTGTTGAATTCCTGCATATATTCTTTAAAGAGCACAAAACCTTTCTCCCCCTTTTGACTTCATCAAAAAGAAGAAAAGGCCAGAAACTGGTATACAGGCAAAAAAGTGTATATACATATAAAGCATAGGGGTTGGGGGTAAACTAGTAAAAGCATGCAAAGTCCAAACAGTACAACAACATACTATATATATATATATATAAAAAGATGTAGTAGTTACATATGGTGTAGAAACAGATTACATATATAAGTAGTAGTTCTTATATTACAACCAAGGAGAAAGCCTATTATAGTAGATATAGTCCTATACTGGATAGAGTTTGTCGAGTTTACACATGACTAGAATCCTCATACATCTCAAAAAGGTCAAGTTCCTTGAGACTCTCGATCTCTCTACGCATAAAGGAGTTCACTGATTCTATTCAATTCTCCAATAGTAGGAATCGGGAGCAAATAGTATGCTCCAGATGACTCAATCTTTGTGAGAGACGAAGTGCCAAGATGTCCATGCGTTCAAGGATAACTTTAGTTTCCTGAGAGCAGTTTGAAGGAATCGTATAAAAAGGAGACAACCCAGCAGATGCAACATTAGTTTGGATGTCTATGCGATATCGATGATTCACATAAGAATCATGGAAAGAATCCCGACGAGGAGGATTGATAGGAGAGGAGAAATTGGAAGGACGAGATACGGAACCCATTTTGAGAGCAAGACCAAGGAAGAATGCAGAATATTTTGTAAATAAAAGAATCAGATTAAGAGTTTTGTAGTTGTGACGAGAGAACAAGAGAATGAAGCAGGTTTTTATAAAGACTTGTATGTGTAATCGATTACAGTAGTTATGTAATCGATTACTTGATGATTTGAATTTTAAATAAATGAGAGTGAATTTGAAATACTGACAGTTTTTTATGATGTAATCGATTACAGCACATATGGTAATCAATTACCAGTCAGTTTTGAAAGGCACGAGGACCAGAGAACTTAGGTTAATCGATTACAAGGTATTTGGTAATCGATTACTTAAGACATTTGCAAGTTCTAAGATGTGAATTCCTATGTAATCAATTACTAGACCTGATTAATCGATTACTCGAGTGAAAAATCACACAAAAGACACATAACCATAAGTACAAGCAGGAAAAAACGCAAAATCATGCAATCATATACAAGAAAGTTGACATAAAATCATGAAAACAAGCATGTAATTATATATTCACAGATAATCACACAAATAATCATGCAATGCACATAATCATGTAATTAAGCATATAAACACATAATCAAATAAATATCTTATTAAATATTAGTTTCATCTATAATCCCTAGTTCTCTTCTAAATTTAAAGAAAGAGTCTTTAGGAAGAGGCTTGGTAAATATATCAGCCAACTGATTATGTGTATCTACAAAGGAAATCTCAATCTCCTTTCTTATGACATGATCTCGAAGAAAATGATGTCTTATATCAATATGCTTTGTTCGAGAATGCATGATGGGGTTTTTCGTGAGATTAATGGCACTTGTATTGTCACATTTGATTGGGATGCAGCCCAGCTCTAAGCCATAATCTTTGAGTTGTTATTTGAGGCATAAGGTTTGTGCACAACAACTTCCTGCAGCAATGTATTCTGCTTCAGCAGTACTTAGAGCAACACATGCTTGTTTCTTACAGGACCAAGAAACAAGAAAATTTCCCAACAAGTGACAAGTACCACTTGTGCTCTTTCTTTCAGTTTTGCATCTAGCAAAATCTGAATCAGAATATCCAATCAAGTCACAAACACTTCGTTTGGGATACCACAGACCAACATTTGAAGTTCTTTTCAGATATTTGAAAATCCTTTTTACTGAACTCAAGTGTGATTCCCTAGGAGATGCTTGATATCTAACACATAGATACACACTAAACATAATATCAGGTCTACTTGCTGTTAAGTAAAGAAGAGATCTGATCATACCTCTGTACTTGGTAATGTCTATAGGAATTCCGGACTCATCTTGATCTAGATAAGTATTAGACCCCATTGGTGTGGGTATGGCCTTCCAATCATCCAAATCATATTTCTTTAAAAGCTCCTTGCAAAACTTTGATTGGTTGATAAATATTCCATCATGTGATTGCTTAATTTGCAATCCTAGAAAGAAATTTAACTTTCCCATCATAGACATCTCAAATTCCTCTTGCATCATGTTAGAGAAATCCTTACACATAGATTCGTTAGTTGAACCAAAAATAATATCATCTACATAAATTTGTACCAATAAAGTGTTACCTTTGGTTTTCTTGATGAACAAGGGTGTGTCAGCCTTACCCTTTTGAAATCCTTTTTCACAAAGAAATGTGCTTAATCTGTCATACCATGCTCGAGGGGCTTGCTTAAGACCATAGAGTTCTTTCTTCAATTTGAAGACATGTGAAGGGTACTTAGGATCTTCAAATCCTGGAGGTTGCTTCACATATACTTCTTCTTGAATAAATCCATTTAGGAAGGCACTTTTAACATCCATTTGATATAATGGAAAGTTTAAAGAACAAGCATAAGCCAATAGAAGTCTTATGGCTTCCAACCTTGCAACTGGTGCATAAGTTTCATCAAAATCAATCCCTTCTTCTTGATTATATCCTTGTGCAACCAGTCTTGCTTTATTTTTGACAATTATACCATTTTCATCCAGTTTATTTCTGAATACCCATTTTGTCCCAATGATATGCTTGTCAGTGGGCTTAGGAACCAATTCCCATACTTGATTTCTCTCAAATTGGTTTAGTTCTTCTTGCATTGATACAATCCAATACTCATCTTCAAGAACATCATTTACTTTTGAGGGTTCTGTTTGAGATACAAAGGCCATATTCAATACTAAATCATTTAAGCGTAGACTTGTAGAAACACCTCTTGAAATATCACCAATGATATTGTCAATTGGATGATCCCTGTGGGTTCTCCATTCTTTTGGAAACTCATAAGTAGTATCTTCAAAATGCTCACCTAGTTCTGAATCTTGCTCTATTTTCTTTTGAGAGAATTCTTTGATTATGTTATCTTCCTCATCATTATCTGGAAGAATAACTGTATCTTCCTTTGAAGAGTTAGACTCATCAAAAGAAACATGTATGGACTCTTCAATAGATAAAGTTTTCTTATTGAAGACTCTATATGCTTTGCTTGTCAGGGAATATCCAAGGAATATACCTTCATCAGATTTTTCATCAAATTTACCAAGGTTTTCCTTTCCATTGTTCAAGACAAAGCACTTTGATCCAAAGGTATGGAAATGAGCAATATTTGGTTTCCTCCCTTTGTAGAGTTCATAGGGAGTTTTCTTCAGAATAGGTCTAATAAGTACTCTATTGGAAACATAGCAAGCAGTACTTACAGCATCAGCCCAGAAGTATTTTGGAAGGTTGGATTCACTTAGCATGGTCCTAGCTAGTTCTTCAAGTAACCTGTTCTTCCTTTCTACAACACCATTTTGTTGTGGTGTTCTTGGAGCAGAGAAGTTATGTGATATTCCATTCTCATCACATAATTCCTGAAATTGGTGGTTTTGAAATTCTCCACCATGATCACTTCTAATAGAAGAGATCTTTAAAGCCTTTTCATTTTGAACAAGTGATAGCGAAATCGCAAGTGTACAATTAACTATCGCGTAGTAAAAAGATCGAACCCAAGGGATAGGTGTTCTTATTAATATAATATTTAGTACTTGTGCAGAAAATAAAAAGGTATGTTTGATGTTTGTTTAGAACAAGATAAAAGCATAAAATGATAAGAGAAATAGAGATGATGAGAATTAAGCTCTTGGGTTGATTTACATAGTCTATAGATATGCTAGCAAGTCCTACTTAATTTCTGAATTTTAAGTCCAATTTCATGATGCTATAGCCTAGAATTTCTACAAGTTAATGATCTTAAGAAATGTAGAACTTTCTTCCTAATTACAACATCCAAGATCTTGTAATTTAGTTAACCAGAAAAGAAGATGAAGTATGAATTCGGGCCAACATAAAGCTACGTCTATCCTAATGATCTTTAGAGATATATACTTATAGCCTTTTTTATTTCCTAGTTCCCTTACTACTTACCAAATGATCTTATGACATAAGTAATAAGAAAAACTTCTTGTGTACAGCAAGATAATATTAAGAGCAAAGAAATAAAACATGAAAGGAATTATTATTCAGAAATGTAGAAAAAGACTAGAACATAAACTATAAACTACTACAACCCAAGAAACTTAAAGAAGAAGTTAGCCAAGCATGGCTAAAAGAATCGTTGAATTTCCCTGGATAGGAGCTCAAGTTCGGCTTCCCACAATTCCTAGGAACAACGATCTTAAGGAGGAAAGAAGAATACTTGTTGTATTCTGAAATGGTGTGCTCTACAAGTGAAGAAAAGGCCCCTATTTATAGTAAAAATTCACCCTCCAGCGCTTGAGCGCTGGCATTCCCAACGCTTGGGCATTGGGATGCATTAAAATTCCACTTTCTGTCTGAGGCCCAGCGCTTGAGCGCTGGCCTTCCAACGCTTGAGCGCTGGGTGAGAATCTGACTCATCTCCTAGTCAGAGTCCCAGCGCTTGAGCGCTGGGATCCCAACGCTGGAGCATTGGGTCGCTGCTGCTTCATCTTCAAGCTTTTCTTTCCTTCATGGTAGTGGGTTTTGAATGCCTTCAAAGGCCACTACTCATCCCTTAATCAATTCTGAAACTTCTCCTCCACTACCATCAATTCTTCAAACTTATTTTCCATGTGCTAATTTGAAGAGAGTTGCTTCATATTCTTCTTTTTCACTTTTAGCCCTCTCTTAACTAGCACTTCAATTCTGGCCCTTCAATTCTTTCAATCTTCACTTTTAATCCTCCACTCTTGAACTTTCACATTTTGGTCCCTGATTTCCTGAAACTTTACAAATTGGTCCCTGGACAATAATGATAACTAAACCAGCTTTTCCTAAAAATATAAAATAGCTATAAAAATTCCTAAAAATATAAAATAAAGTTAGAAAAATAAATAAAATCTAATCTACATGAAAAATGCAAAATAAATATAAAATCTACATAAAAATAATAAAATCCTATATTTGACTCAAAAATAATAAAATAAAAAGACTAAAAACAACCTAAAAACATCATATAATATCCACTCATCACACCACTATACCCAACGACAGCTTGTCCTCAAGTGACAAAACTTTAAGAGAAACTCGTCCCTGAGTTTAGAGAAAGTTTATCTGATTAAAACTTGAAGCACAAAAACCTTTCCAAGAATGCTTAGCAGATAAGGAAGACATGCATGTTTACAGATATAGAATCAAGACAGTTAGGCTTGGCTTTTTAACATGTTTGAGTTCATCAAATAAGCTCACAAAATTAATATTCTCCATGAAAAACAAGAAAGCTCAATGATCCTGCCTATCATTCAAATCAAAACTGAAATAATGCAACCAAGTAACTTTTAAGAGATTTTGAAGGTTGTAACTTGGCCAAAGGGTTGAACAATTCAAGGTGTGGATTTCAAGAAATTGGCAACTCTAGTGGCTGACTCAGAATCTGTTGTTAAGTGACTTTTTCGACTTAAGAGCTTTGAACAAATTAGCACAAGGGTCCTCTCAATTTTTCTCTTCTCCCATTTTTTTAAACAAAGTAGTGGAATGTATGGGATGAATGACTTGAATTTTACTCCCCTCATACTCTTTCTCACCCCACTACTTCATTATTTTTTCCTAAGGCACATACCTTATTTTTTCCAACTTTTTTTTTTTTAGAGAGAAACCCACAATCATAGCTCTAACAAATTCAGCACTTGAATCAAAATAACAACTTTAAGAATTATCACACAAAGTAGGCTCCAAAGAATGACTCTTTTAAGGCTCAAAAGGAGCTACTAGTGGATTTAACATTTCAAGCAAGAATCTGAGTTTTCAAAAATGCCTATAATCTCTTCTCAACTCACAAAGTATACAAAACTCCAATCAACATGCAACACAAGGCAGAAAAATCATACAATCATGCATTCAGAGTCCTCAGCTCTCAGAAAAAGATAGGGTAAGTGGTACCCTTTTTAGAACTCAGAAAAACTTTGCCAACAACCAAAACAATCAAGATGTCCAAATCATTTCTAACAGCATGTAATCCTAACCGCATCAAAACATAGAACCTTTTCAAAAGCAGTTCAATCAGATAAAGCATTCACAACAATAGAAGCATTCAGACTGGATAATATACTCAAGACTCATGCAAAAAATAAAATAGAAAAACTAAACTAAAAAAAGAACTAAAAAAAAAACTAAAAAGCTAAGAAGCTGGCACAGTTTACAAATTTTCCACAAAAGTCCAAGGGAACCTCAATGCAAAAATCAATTTTGAACACTTAAGTTCAAGAGGGTTCTTTCTCCTTCTGGTACCTACCCTGTAACATTGAACAAACAAAAAGTCTCACAAGCAGAAAACTTGCTTGACTTGTTAGTTCCAAAAACAACACAAATAAGATCATGGGTTGAAAAATTGTGTCAACCTAAAAACAAACAAGAATTCTTGAGTTCTCAAAGATCAAAACCATTATAGAAACAAGGGAAAACTCAAAGAATCAAAAAAATTTCAAGAACTGGTGGACACAAATTATTTAAATACAAAGAAAACATAAAATAAAACAGAAACAGAAAATTGCCCGAGCTCCAGCGCTGGAACGTTGGTTTTGCCAACGCTTGAGCGCTGGAATTAAAATAAAAACTGGGCAAGAAACAGGGGCTCAACGCATGTGCGTTGAGCTTCCAACGCTTGAGCGTTGGGGTTCCTGCAGCTATTTATTCAGCAAAACAAAACAAAACAAAAGCAATAGAAACACTTGGGTTGTCTCCCAAGAAGCCCAATGTTACAGTTCGGTAGACTTTTCACTAATCACTTTTCAACCGGGGTCTATTACAAAATTCATTAGACCCCACAAATCATGCAAATTTTGGCACAAAAACATCATAGTGCCAAATGAATTTTCAGCCATCAAGGCAACACTATAAAATTACAAATAGAAGGGATAAGACAATTTTCCCCTTCTTGTGCTTTGCCTTGATTCTCTGAACCTATGACATAGGTTCCTTGAGGTTCTTCTTCCTCCATTTCCAATTTGTCTTCAAAGACAAATTTTACAATGGAATTTTCTTTTACCTCCTGCCTTTGAACCACGAGTTCACTTTCATGAACAGGTGATTGTTGTTCATCCCTGGGCTGCCTTCTTAAAAGGCTTTGTATCTTCACTTGTAACTCCTCCATGGCCTTACGTTCTTGCTCAAGAGTTGGCAAAAATCCCGCATTTCCCTTACACTCTGAATTAAAATAGAATTCGTCAACAAGAGTGAAAGCTTCCTGCTTATTTTTCTCATATTCTATCTCAAGTTTAGCCCGGATTTTTGCCTCCATTTGTTCGAATGTTTCAGCCATTGCTATACCTGACAATACTCAACAAACAAAATTAGCAGAACCTATCCCCGGCAACGGCGCCAAAAACTTGATGGCGAAATCGCAAGTGTACGATTGACTATCACGTAGTAAAAAGATCGAACCCAAGGGATAGGTGTTCTTATTAATATAATATTTAGTACTTGTGCAGAAAATAAAAATGTATGTTTGATGTTTGTTTAGAACAAGATAAAAGCATAAAATGATAAGAGAAATAGAGATGATGAGAATAAAGCTCTTGGGTTGATTTACACGGTCTATAGATATGCTAGCAAGTCCTACTTAATTTCTGAATTTTAAGTCCAATTTCATGATGCTATAGCCTTGAATTTCTACAAGTTAATGATCTTAAGAAATGTAGAACTTTCTTTCTAATTACTAAATCCAAGATCTTGTAATTTAGTTAACCAGAAAAGAAGATGAAGTATGAATTCGGGCTAACATAAAGCTACGTCTATCCTAATGATCTTTAGAGATATATACTTATAGCCTTTTTTATTTCCTAGTTCCCTTACTACTTACCAAATGATCTTATGACATAAGTAATAAGCAAAACTTCTTGTGTACAGCAAGACAATATTAAGAGCAAAGAAATAAAACATGAAAGGAATTATTATTCAGAAATGTAGAAAAAGACTAGAACATAAACTATAAACTACTACAACCCAAGAAACTTAAAGAAGAAGTTAGCCAAGCATGGCTAAAAGAATCGTTGAATTTCCCTGGATAGGAGCTCAAGTTTGGCTTCCCACAATTCCTAGGAACAACGATCTTAAGGAGGAAAGAAGAATACTTGTTGTATTCTGAAATGGTGTGCTCTACAAGTGAAGAAAAGACCCCTATTTATAGTAAAAATTCACCCTCCAACGCTTGAGCGCTAGCATTCCCAACGCTTGGGCGTTGGGATACATTAAAATTTCACTTTCTGTCCGAGGCCCAGCGCTTGAGCGCTGGCCTTCCAACGCTTGAGCGCTGGGTGAGAATCTGACTCATCTCCTAGTCAGAGTCCCAGCGCTTGAGCGCTGGGATCCCCACGCTGGAGCGTTGGGATCCCCACGCTGGAGCGTTGGGTCGCTGCTGCTTCATCTTCAAGCTTTTCATTCCTTCATGGTAGTGGGTTTTGAATTCCTTCAAAGGCCACTACTCAGCCCTTAATCAATTCTTAAACTTCTCCTCCACTACCATCAATTCTTCAAACTTATTTTCCATGTGCTAATTTGAAGAGAGTTGCTTCATATTCTTCTTTTTCACTTTTTGCCCTCTCTTTACTAGCACGTCAATTCTGGCCCTTTAATTCCTTCAATCTTCACTTTTAATCCTGCACTCTTGAACTTTCACATTTTGGTCCCTGATTTCCTGAAACTTTACAAATTGGTCCTTGGACAAAAATGATAACTAAACCAGCTTTTCCTAAAAATATAAAATAGCTATAAAAATTCCTAAAAATATAAAATAAAGTTAGAAAATCAAATAAAATCTAATCTACATGCAAAATGAAAAATAAATATAAAATCTACATAAAAATAATAAAAATCCTATATGTGACTCAAAAATAATAAAATAAAAAGACTAAAAACAACCTAAAAACATCATATAGTATCCATTCATCAACAAGCCTTGCATATCTTTTAAATGCATTAATGTTTTCATTCTTATGAGGCAATAATAATGTCCAAGAAAATCTGGAATAATCATCAACAATAACAAGGGCATAATAATTACCTCCAATACTCTTAGTCCTTGATGGTCCAAACAAATCCATGTGAAGTAGTTGGAGAGGTCTTGTAGTTGAAACTATATTCTTTGGTTTAAAAGACATTTTGGTTTGTTTCCCTTTCTGACATGCATCACAAAGTTTGTCTTTCTCAAATCTTATCTTTGGAAGACCAACAACAAGATTTTGTTTGACAAGTTTATTTAAATGATCCATGTGGATATGAGCCATTCTTCTATGCCAAAGCCATGAATCATTGTTGTTCTTGGCCAACAAGCATCTAACATTGGATGGAATTTCATCCAAGGATATCATGAAGACTTTATTGACTTTATATCCAGAAAACTTGATTTCTCTAGTTTTCACATCTTTTACCACACAGATATCATTTATAAAGCCAACTTTCAAACCTTTGTCACAAAGTTGACTGATACTTAGAAGATTATGCATCAAACCATCAACATATAGAACTTTCTCAATGACAATTTGAGGGGGTGTGCCTATTCTTCCAATACCAAGTATCTTACCCTTCTGGTTATTTCCATATGTGACAAAACCCTTTTCTCTAGGCATAAGAAATGAAAACTTTGTTTTGTCTCCTGTCATGTGTGATGAGCAGCCACTATCAAGATACCATAAGTCCTTTGCTACATTCATGCACACCTACATGACAAAGATGTTAGAGAAAAATACCCAAATGAATTAACCTATTTTGATAAATAACAATTTCGTTAAGAGTCACTAATTTTCTTTGAAGAATTTTATATTCAGGGACTCTTATAAACGGAAGGGACGCTGCAATCATTATCAAAAAGCAAAGGAAAAGTCCGTCCGGCTATGAGAACTGAAACCTCTCTCAAAGTAAACTTCGTCCGCCTGAAGGGTCTGTCCGGTTCACTCCAAGTCAAACACAGAGGTTGACTAAGAAGTAATAATTAAAGACTGACACGAAAAGAATCTGCTCAGCAGAGATCGTTTGCCTAAACCAAGATAAGCTGTCAAGCACCTCCTGTGGATCAGAGCATTAAATACGAAAGAGATAGAATTAAGCGCCATATATCTTGAAGATTCAAATTCTCCGACATTCCTTAATTCAAGTTGCTTTTTACTGAATTTACGGTGACATCTTCTGATCATCGTATCTCCTCAACGGTAGAATTCAAATCCTCTGGTCAGAAGCATTAATTGCCTTATTAGCTGGAATTCACTCACATTAATTGCTGTCTCTGGAAACCAGAAGAAAAAGCATTGCCAGACGAACTCATTCTCTACCGGTTGAAGGAATGCTCATCACTATGGCAAATTTTCTTTAGCAACGAGTTGTAGAAGTATCCGTTACTCACAATCTAGCAAATCTCCAACGGAACTATTTTTGAAGATCTTCATCAGTCCATCCAGTTCTCATCCTACTGAAGATATAAATAGTGACCTCTGCATCACTTTCAACTTGGCGACTTACACAATATCTAAGCATTCAAATTCTTCAAGTCAATTCACAACTTAGACGTGATTTTGCCAAGAACACTCAGTAACATTATAATTTCTATCCTTCTGAGTTTAGTCGCCAATCAGTGTGAAATCTTCATAGAGTGAAAAATCTCATTCTTCTCACAGTATCCCTTCAGAGAACCAAACTTAACAATCATCTCTGAACCTAGAACCTCATATTTTCTACCCACTCTTTGTGAAGAGAACCTTGTAGAAAACCAACCTTCTTGTAAAAGAATTGGGAGAAGTCCTGTCGAATACTTGAGAGATAAAGGAGAAGTCCTGAGAAAACTTGTAAAGGAGTAGTCCTCAGAATACTGGGAGAAGTCCCTGAGAACACTTGTACTATTCAGTCGAAATAGTGGAAAATCTTGGTATAGCCAAGGACTGGACGTAGCCCTATTGATTTTGAGGGTGAACCAGGATAAATACCTTGTGTGCTTTACTATTTATTCTCTAAGTATATTTCCGCTGCACGTTAGATAAACGCTTTCAAACTTATCAATAGTATTCTTTTGGAAAAATTTCAAAAGTCACACACACAATTCAAACCCCCCCCCCCTTTCTTGTGTGATTTTATTATTATCAATTGGTATCAGGGCTTAACCGCTCTGAGAATTACTAACATCTTAACAGGTGTAGAGTGAAAAGATCCATGGACGAAATTGCCTACCCAACCGGAACCGCAACAAACAAGCCACCATTCTTCGATGGCTCAAACTATCCCTACTAGAAGAAGCATATGCAGCTATTCATTGAATCAACTGATTTGAAACTATGGGACGTGATATCTAAGGGAAATTACTTTCCTAAAGATAGTGAAAACAAGGCTATCCCAGCTGACAAGTGGACAGACGAACACAAGACCGAAAACCAGAGGAATGCCAAGGCAAGGCTATTTCTCATATGTGCTCTCAGCAAAAGTGAGCATGATAAAGTTGACAGCCTAAGTACTGCAAAGGAGGTATGGGACACGCTGGCTATTGCTCATGAAGGAACAACTGCTGTTCAAACCACCAAGATGAGCATGCTTGCCTCCCAATACGAAAACTTTATGATGGACGATAATTAGTCCATTGATTCCATGTTTTCACGACTTCAGACCATTCACAATGGTATGAGGAATTTGGGCAAAAAATTCACCAACAAGGAGCAAGTGGTCAAGATTCTCAGAAGTCTTCCCACCAACTGGAGAAATTTCGTCACCTCCCAAAGATCCGGAAAGGATATGGACACATACCAAGTAGAAGATCTGCTGGGAGAAATGAAGATCCACGAGTAGGATCTTGCAAATGATGTCGCGATTATAAAAAGAAAAGCGGCAGCCGCTAAAGCTGTAGCATTCAAAGCCAACAAATCGAAGGCTTTGAAGGCTAATGAATCCTCAGATGAGGAAACAGCCAAATCTGATCAATCCGATGATGAACAAGCCTTGTTCAATAGACGAATTAGAAAAATGGTGGGAAGCCGGAAGCAATTCAGAGGAAGACCATCTTCCTCATCAAGAGAAGAAGAAAGGACTCCAAGCAAAGGAGGGATCGTCTGCTATGAATGCAAGAAACCTGGTCACGTCAAAGCAGATTGTCCTCGTCTAGGAAATAAGTCTTCGCAGAAAGCTTTCTACAAAAAGAAGGCATTTTCCAGCCAGAACAATGAATCAGAAGATGACTCTGATCAAGAAGAAGAAGCCAAGGGAGCTATTGAATAAGCTTCATACTGTGCATTCATGGCATCCATAGACACTTCTGATATTGAAGCCGACAGAGAAGCAGAGGCATTAATGATTTCTGTTGACAAATCCGATAACGAAGAAGATGATCAAGATGAGGTATGTCCTGAAATCTCAGCTGATGACTATAATGAACTGCTAGAATATGCTCATGCATTAGCCGTTAAGTACAGCTCTCTCAAAAAGAAGCATGATAAAACATTGAAAGAACTGCATGCATCTAAGGAAGTATCCATCATGCTTACCAAGAAAAATCAAGCGCTTTTAGAACAAGATGCAAACAAAGGATGATCTCGGAAAATTTGATGCAAAATCAGATAAGGGAATATTTCTGGGATATTCACCTAATTCTAAGGCGTTTCGGGTATACAACTCCAGAACCATGGCAGTTGAAGAATCCATCAATGTTAGGTTTGAAGATAAGCACGTGGATGTAAATCCGATATCTACAGAAGATGATGATATGGAAATATATGAAGCTCCTTCATCAAATCCAGTTCAGCCATCATCGTCCAGCAAAGAGTCGGATTCAAACATTCCTCAACCAGACGAAGTTGATGAAACTATGTCTAACAACCTCTCATCAAGTCAAGTTATGACTTCCAGTGGCATATCACTACCTCGAGACTGGAGGTCCAAACCAGATCATCCTCCAACACAAATCATTGGAGATGTCCACGAAAAGGTAAGAACTCGATCCACTTTTAATGATTTTGCTAATTGTGCGTTTCTTTCTGAGATAGAGCCAAAGAACATAGGAGAAGCACTTCAGGATGAAGGATGGATCCTTGCCATGCAAGAAGAACTGAATCAGTTTGAACGAAGTAAAGTCTGGGATTTGGTCCCAAAACCAGAAGACAAATCGATCATAGGCACTCGATGGGTCTTCAGGAATAAGATGGATGAAAATGGAAAGGTCACAAGAAACAAAGCTCGTTTGGTGGCTCAAGGGTATAATTAACAAGAAGGAATCGATTATACAGAGACGTTTGCACCGGTGGCAAGAATTGAAGCCATACGTATTCTTCTCGCATTTGCATGTCAACATTCCATAAAGCTGTTTCAAATGGATGTAAAAAGCGCTTTCCTGAATGGATACATTGAGGAAGAAGTCTACGTAAAGCAACCTCCAGGATTTGAAGATCAGGATCTGCCAGACCATGTCTTCAAGCTGAGAAAAGCTCTATATGGATTAAAGCAAGCACCACGTGCATGGTACGATCGCTTGAGCTCATTTCTAATGAAGAATGGATTTTCTCGAGGAAGCATCGACAATACTCTCTTTAGAAGAAAGAGATCCAATGACTTTATTCTAGTACAGCTATATGTCGATGATATAATATTCGGGGCCACAAATGAAGCTCTTTGTCAAGAATTCTCCAAGCTAATGCAAAGTGAATTTGAGATGAGTATGATGGGAGAATTAAAGTTCTTCCTAGGATTACAAATCAGGCAGGAGGGAACTCGAACATACATCCATCAGACCAAATATGTCAATGATCTGCTAAAGAAGTACTGCATGGAGAAAGAAAAAGCCATGGGAACTCCAATGCATCCTGGAACTGTACTTGATAAAGGTGATGACTCAACTCCCGTTGACTCGACCAAATACAGAGGAATGATAGGATCATTATTATATCTCACATCAAGCAGACCATACATCATGTACAGCGTCTGTGTATGTGCAAGATTCCAGGTAAGTCCTCAAGAATCTCATCTTACTGCCGTAAAACGAATTTTTCGATATCGTATTGGCACAACTAATCTTGGTCTAGTCTACGAGAAAGGTGATGATTTCAGGCTAAGAGGATTCTGTGATGCTGACTATGCCGGAGATAGAATAGAAAGAAAAAGCACAAGTGGAGGATGTCACTTCTTAGGGCATTGTCTAATCTCTTGGGCAAGCAAAAGACAGAGCACAATCTCCCTTTCAACGGCTGAAGCTGAATACGTCGCTGCAGGTTCATGCTGCACCCAACTTCTTTGGGTGAAGCATCAATTAGAAGATTATAATATTTTTGAGCATAACATCCCATTATTGTGTGATAATACAAGTGAAATTAATATAACATAGAATCCTGTGTTACATTCACGAACCAAACATATTGAAATCAAACATCATTTTATTCGTGATCATGTAGCAAAAGGAAATATTGACATCTCATACATACCATCTGATGATCAACTGGTAGACATTTTCACCAAACCCCTAATTGAAAACAAGTTTGCATGCCTTAGAGAAAGAATAGGAATGTTTCCTGCATTATAAACATCTCCTTATCATATTCGTCTGGCTATTTTCATAATATCTACTTCGTGATATACATTTAATGCTAAAACAGTTGTGTCTTTTCATATGCCTCACTTGCTCTGCACGCACACACAAAGGTTGGCATTTATTATCTCTCTTCATTTAATGCAAGTTAATGAACTGTATTACTCATCATGAGAATGATAAAATCGAGACACTATGTCCACTATTCCACATAAAACTGACGGTTCGTGAAAATATATCCCTTTACAACTGCCTCAATACATCCATTCAACCTACTCCGTGCATTTGTAGTTATCGTTTTGTCTTCCCTTTCTACAGTCCTCATGGCTCCCAACAAACGAAGAAACGGAAAAGCTCAACGAGCTCTAAGCATGGAAGAAACTCAAATATACCAGAACCAGATCAATCTTATGACTCGAAATCGAGAGCTTCAAAGTTATGAAATTGGTCCTGTGAAGGTTGAACACCTAGGGGACAGAGAACTTGTCACCCCTCGGTATTTTGATCTGAAGCTATTTGCACATGCAAAGGTGGACGGACTTGATCTCCTGCTCTCTCAAGCTTGGGGGAACATGTTCATTGTCTCCACATCTTCAGTCCTCAAGCCTCTTGTTCAAGAGTTCTACGACTGTGCTGTCGAGATGAACCCTAACCACATCCGAACTCGGTGTTTGGGTCAAGTAGTTGATATACTCACAACTGACATATCTCGACTTCTCAACCTTCCTCTCCATGGAACGTGCTACTCCTCATCTTGGGAAAGCTCTGAGAGCTCTCCTTTCACTATCTGGAAGGAGATTCCCAAAACTTCCACCTCTAGGCGAGTGACCAACCTAGCTGAAGAATGCATTCTTCCCCATGCTGTTCTTAGCAAGGTCATTCTGCCAAAAGAAGGTTCTCGAGACTTAGTAAATAAGTTCTCTCAATGGGCCTTGTTCCAACTTCAACATCGCAAGAATGTCAACTGGCCTAATCTTGTGTTTCAATACATACTCCATACTCTGGAAAAACCTAACTCCAACCTTCCCTATGGAGCCCTTATCTCTGCTCTCATGCGTCACAAGCAGTTAATCAACCCTTCTATTGAGTTAATGCACTATACTTCATCTGATTATATCTTTGCTACTCCGATTAAGTTCAGTGATGTTCGTCGAATGAATCTATCTGTTGACATATCTGAAGTACCCACTGAACTCCTCAGTGAATGGACCAGGAGGGTTCAAAAACGAAAGCTCTCTTCATCAACTCCGTCTGCTGCCAGTCTCAAACGACATTGTTCAGACGATCCTTCCTCACAGTATTCCAGTGCTCCAACAATCCTACCTGCATCAACGTCATCTAAGCCACTCCCAGAAACTGTGCACTCCACTGCTGACCTCATCTCAATCTCTCATGCTCACTATTTGAAGTTCTTGCCTCAAATGTTTCACACTTATATATCTGATGTTCTTGATGTTGAGGATGATGGTAATTGTGGTTTTCGTTGTCTCGCCCAATGGATGGGCTACTCCCAGAGCTACTGGCCAGAAGTTCGCGGATTGCTCATTCAAGAACTTCTATCTCATCGTGTGCTTCATTCCCAAACGCTCTCCTCTGATAAAGATGTTGATCGACTGTGTGAGGCTCTCACATTCTGTGGAAATGAACCTGCACCCATATCCAAGTGGTTTACAGTTCCTGACATGGGATTGCTTGCTGCCACTGCCTTTCGCATGGTTCTAGTAACCTTATCTCCTACTCAATGTTGCACATACCTACCACTTCTTGGCCCCGTTAATGATCCACCCACCATTGCTGTACTGGGTAACATTGGCAACCGTCACTGGGTTCGAGTCAAGCTCTCAAATAACTCACCACTGCCAACTGTTTCACCTCAATGGAAGCATCATTGCTCTCTTGATGCCCTCGGATGGGAACTGCTTCTTCAATCCAAGATTCTTCACTTCCAAAATCTTCTCCAACTTGAAGTTGAGGAATTTCTTGACTCTTTATTTGATGTCCCCAACTTTGACAATCCTATCCACATTGATGACGAATCTGAACCTGATCCTCACACTGACATCTCTTGCTTCATTCTTGATTTCAGTCGTCTCCATTTAACTAATGTTGAAAGTGATCTTCGTCTGCCTCTTGGTCAAAGTCAACCGACGCTTTCACTGTTACCCCAGGTAGATGCCCACTTTAATGCAACTATTAATACCTCCTACCTGTCCACACCGGAATGTCTCCTTAAAGGTATGGATCTGGATCTCAAGCTTGCACCTCCGGGTTTCTTCCCTACTGACTCAGGCATGACTTTTCATCCGATCTACCCCATGCTCGGTAACCCTTCTAGATCCAGTTCTGCTTTGGACAAGCGCAAGCGTTCACATGATGCACCTAATGCTCACCTCCTATCAGATCTCTGTGTTCGAGCATTTGGGTTTCCATTTTGCTTTAAGGCTGGTTTGTGGCTTCCTCGCGGATGTCCCCATTCTCTCTTTACCCACTCCATGCCATCTGAACGTCAATTTTTCCATTATGACTGGGAAATTCAAGTTCGCAAGGATGTTCACACTACCTCAATTCCTCTTCATCTGGCTGGCTGTGTTGAATCCCTGGTTCTCAAGTTCAGCACATGGACCCTGATTCTCCTTCCTCAGATATCCCCCATGTTGCAGACTCTGCGCCCCACTTGGCTGTATCTGCATCCTACGCCGCTCATTCCCACTGTGGCATCCTTTACGCCCATACTGCCATCTAGCTTCTCATCTTCGTCAGTCGATCACTGCTCACACTCCGACTCTGATGATGATCGCTCTATGGTCCACCTTCTCTCTCAGGAAGTTAAGGCATTCACTACTCGCTTATCGCTGGCACAGGATCGTCGAGATCAAGCTGTGAATGATCGTCTTGAGTCCATGGATGCCAGGCTTTCTGCCCAGATCGATGCTAATTTCGCTGAAATGCATGCCTATATGGCCTTACTTTTAGGATTGTCTAAACCATCCTCGTGAATATATGTTTCTATTATTATCTGTTATTCCTTCTCTTACTTCTCGCTGTGTTTCATTTTTTTTGATAATGTCAAAGGGGGAGAAAATATATAACAAATGAAAAAGTGCACAAGCTTAGGGGGAGCTAATTTCGCTAATGAAATGTATGACTAAATAAAAGAAAGGCACATACTAAGGGGGAGAAATCATACAGACTCTACTTGCATTTGTTTTTCAGAAATTGTCATTATAAAAAAGGGGGAGATTGTTAGAGAAAAATACCCAAATGAATTAACCTATTTTGATAAATAACAATTTCGTTAAGAGTCACTAATTTTCTTTGAAGAATTTTATATTCAGGGACTCTTATAAACGGAAGGGACGCTGCAATCAATATCAAAAAGCAAAGGAAAAGTCCGTCCGGCTATGAGAACTGAAGCCTCTCTCAAAGTAAACTTCGTCCGCCTGAAGGGTCTGTCCGGTTCACTCCAAGTCAAACACAGAGGTTGACTAAGAAGTAATAATTAAAGACTGACACGAAAAGAATCTGCTCAGCAGAGATCGTTTGCCTAAACCAAGATAAGCTGTCAAGCACCTCCTGTGGATCAGAGCATTAAATACGAAAGAGACAGAATTAAGCGCCATATATCTTGAAGATTCAAATTCTCCGACATTCCTTAATTCAAGTTGCTTTTTACTGAATTTACGGTGAAATCTTCTGATCATCGTATCTCCTCAACGGTAGAATTCAAATCCTCTGGTCAGAAGCATTAATTGCCTTATTAGCTGGAATTCACTCACATTAATTGCTGTCTCTGGAAACCAGAAGAAAAAGCATTGCCAGACGAACTCACTCTCTACCGGTTGAAGGAATGCTCATCACTATGGCAAATTTTCTTTAGCAACGAGTTGCAGAGTATCCGTTACTCACAATCTAGCAAATCTCCAACGGAACTATTTTTGAAGATCTTCATCAGTCCATCCAGTTCTCATCCTACTGAAGATATAAATAGTGACCTCTGCATCACTTTCAACTTGGCGACTTACACAATATCTAAGCATTCAAATTCTTCAAGTCAATTCACAACTTAGACGAGATTTTGCCAAGAACACTCAGTAACATTATAATTTCTATCCTTCTGAGTTTAGTCGCCAATCAGTGTGAAATATTCATAGAGTGAAAACTCTCATTCTTCTCACACTATCCCTTCAGAGAACCAAACTTAACAATCATCTCTGAACCTAGAACCTCATATTTTCTACCCACTCTTTGTGAAGAGAACCTTGTAGAAAACCAACCTTCTTGTAAAAGAATTGGGAGAAGTCCTGTCGAATACTTGAGAGATAAAGGAGAAGTCCTGAGAAAACTTGTAAAGGAGTAGTCCTCAGAATACTGGGAGAAGTCCCTGAGAACACTTGTACTATTCAGTCAAAATAGTGGAAAATCTTGGTATAGCCAAGGACTGGACGTAGCCCTATTGATTTTGAGGGTGAACCAGGATAAATACCTTGTGTGCTTTACTATTTATGCTCTAAGTATATTTCCGCTGCACGTTAGATAAACGCTTTCAAACTTATCAATAGTATTCTTTTGGAAAAATTTCAAAAGTCACACACACAATTCAAACCCCCCCCCCCCCCCCCCCCTTTCTTGTGTGATTTTATTATTTTCAAAAGATAAGACTTGGGAGTTAGGAACCCAATTTGCTTTGGGTCCTTTTATGTTAGTAACTTTCCAAACCCATATATATTCTCCATTTGGTACACCTACGTTCTTGTAAAAACATCTATCTTGAGTATATCCTACTTTGTTACAATATGTACATGAATATCTATTGTAACTAGATATATGACTAGGTGAATTAATGAATTTCTTAGGAGGTCTATAATAATTCTTCCTATTGTTCATACTCCTAAAAGAGTTACTCTTGGGTTTTTCAAAAACAAGGATGTATTAGAAGTAATGTTCTATAGGCGGTGGCAAATGTCCCTGATTTGATATTTTGTTTTTCCCTTTTGATTGAGATGGAATCAAACTTATTTCATCTTAATAATAATTTTTTGTTGTTAAAAAAATGAATTCATATATTCTCATGATCGTTGACTTAATTGACAATCTCAAATAGCACAAATCATGAATATCACCTGTTATTATTCATAGTTAAATTTTATTCATAAGATAACTATTATAAGAAAGAAAAAAAGATATAGCTACGAAAAAAAAAAAAATTTCTTCTCGAAAGCAAGTTGCGCAAATTAAAGAAATGATGCTTTTAGAGACGAATTCTTTATAGAATCTATCTCTAACTAAAAAAAATCAGTCTCTAAATTTTATAATTATTTCATCTTTTTCCAATAGTGATATGTAAATATTAATTAACATATCTTGTTGAAACTTAAGCAATATCTCATCTTAACTTTCCTCTTAATCTTTTCTTAGTATTCCACCTGTATTACTTGTATGATGTTGTTTGTTTGAACCTTTTCATTACCCATAACCATGGATCATATCTCTTCCACAATTATCAATTAAATTTCTTTGCATAATGATAATAAATTGAATTGAATTGTTATTTATAGAAATCTCTATATAGAAAAATATTATTTCTATTCAAGTTACGGCCCCACCTTTGATCTTGTGTAAATAAGGTGAAGCAACCTACCTCTTAGCTAGCATGTTGCTAAGAATATGAGCATTTATTGAACATGATTAGTTGCTCACCACGACACCGTATATAGTTTCATATATATAAAAAGGAAGAATGTATTTACTAATAAGCATACAAATTGGTTTGAGAGGGAGGATATTCGGAACATTGTTTGAAGAGTTATGATTTATTCACATTCAACATTCTCTTCCATCTCATATTCACTTATTTCTTTGCTCATCACATCACTTATCTAATATCTCATTTATCTATTTCTCTTCCTATCTTTCACTAGGTGTAAGTGGAAAAGAAGTGTGAAACATACTTTTTCCTTGTTTGAATACAAAGGTGTACTATAACAAAGCCACTCAGGTATCCTTGTAACAGGTTGTCGAGGGTACACTACATGTTCGATGTTCGATGTTCGGGTGGTGTGTTGGTACACTGCTCGTAACTTGGGAGGCTATTCTTCCTCCAACCCTAATATAAGTCGTTCTTCCTCTGCTAACTCTAGTACCAACAAACCGTCCCCTTAGGAAAATGGGCCTCAAGTGAATCAATCCCAGCCCAAACAAAGGAAAAGTATTTGACAACAAAAAAGGTGGTCATAAACGGTAAAAAGTGCACTTCAAATTATAGGTTAGAAGATTATATAAAACAAGACATTCTTGCCTTTCTTAAGATTTAGTATTGCGGATAGTTGGTTCTGCAGGATCCTAACAATTACAGATTACTACACCAAGTGATCCAACAAACAAAAGGAAAGTAAAGAAGCAATTTACAACCTGTATCTGTTCTTCAATTACTGTTTTCTTCATCTCGATAATGTGAAATCGAGCCCTTTCTTTCACTCAGGCCTTCTTTGCTGGCAAAAAACAAAACAAAAGGTGCAAACCCAAGGAAGCGCAAGGAAAAGGTCTATAGATATTAACAAAGAGTAATCAACACTGCACATGAAGCAAGGCGTCTAATTTCATCACCCGAGGTAACTCCAGAAGGTATCATCAAAAAAGGATCCGTCAAACTGTGTCTAATATCTCCAATTCAAACGCAATATAGCTTCCATCTCCCTTCTTTACTGCCAGTTCTCATTCATATCAGTTGAAATATAAAGCCATATTGAGATATCCCACACTCCCTGAAACCAAGATTTTCATCAACCAAATAATTTAAGTGGTAGCAAAAGCCTCCTAGAAAGCTCACGAGCCCTGTTCCCATCGAAAGTGAATCAGCCCAGGGAGCACCACACCAAAAATAAGTCTTCACCGGGGAGCCATACCCATTTATCCCCAACACCCACCATAGGGTCTCAAATTCTGCTACCCTAAACTGCTATCTGTCCAACATCTTCCATCAACCCACATACCCACTTCCTTTACTTTAGCATGATGCTGATTTGACAAGAGATAAAGTCGCGGACATTTGTCACACAGCCAATCATCTTCCCATAACCCAAACATGTCCCCTTCCCCAACCTTTCTACTAATGCATGCCTCAAACCAACCTCCTTCTGGTTCCTCAAACCACATTTTACACAGATCATTCCACCACACCAAGCCTCTAACTAACTGGTTATTGCCATATTTAGCACTAAGAACCTTGCACCATAAGCTCTCTCTCTCTCATGTAAGATCCTCCACCTCCACTTTTCCAAGAAAGCCTTGTTAAATTTACCCCAATCCTTCGCTCCCAAACCACCCTCCTCCTTTGATTTGCATACATCCTCCCAACTCACTCACACAATTCTTGAGTTTCCCTCTAACCCACGCCAAAGAAATTGTGACATAATTCTTCTACTTTCTTTTAGGACAGCAATAGGAGCCTTGAAGAAAGACAGAAAGAATAAAGGTATGGATGACAAAACACTTTTTATGAGACAAATTTTACCTTCAAATGACAGAAATTTCTGTTTCCACAGGGATCATTTGCTTCTCATCAAATGTAAAAATAGGTTCCCATAGAGAAGATCTTCTAGGGTCCCCACCCACCGGTAGGCCAAGATAAGTAAAGAATATAGGCATCACTTTGCAATGAAGTAAAGATGCAAACCGATTCAGCATTCTTTGATCCACAGAGATTCCTGCAAGCTTGCTCTTAGAGAAATTTACTTTTAACCGAGACACCAACTCAAAACATCTCAAAAGACACTTTATTGCCACAACATTTTGTAGAGACGCCTCACCAATAAATAACGTGTCGTCAACAAACTGCAATATGGACACCTCTGTTAGATTTAAATTAATAAGTATGTTTTGATAATCAACAATTTCTTTAAAGTTCAATACTATATTAAACGAGATTTCCTAACACAGTGAAAATTCTCATGTACAGGAATAACGATTTCTAAAAGGACTGGGTAAACTTCAAGCGTCATCAAGAATACCAGTTCATCAGAAGTTCGTCCGGTCACCATGGAGAAAACTATGTCTGGTGAATCACAAGCGTCTAAAGCGTATCAACAATCAACATCTGAGAACACCTCATAATAGTCTGCAAGCTCTAAATTAAAGCCTATCTTGAGAAGACAAAACAGTCTGCCACCTGAGAAAATTGTTCAAATCAAAGGACAGGTAAACATATGAAGAAGTTGTTTTAGCTTCAAAGATTGTCTAGCATCACAAAAGGAAGTTGTGAATCAACTCTATCAGATGAAAGAAACTTCATTATAATCAAAGGAAGTGATTCAGTCATCTACATGACAAGAAGATTCCAACAGTCAAGAAAAACTGAATAAAGAAGAGTTCGTCCTTCAATTCAAATTACCTTGCGACAAAACTTCAAACAATGAATGGAGACTACGTCTGTCGTACTACAAGGAAAGATCCGTCCGCTCAAAGTAACAATTGCGCCAAATGAACAAAGATCAAGAAATGTGGTCTTCGAGGACATCAGGATTATCGAAGTACTAAAGGATCTACTTTTCTCATCTGGAGCAATTACTTCGTGAAATTAAAAGACTTCTTCCTCGTCTACACATTTATTAACATACTGGCTACAGCAGAAAGTAGATAGGGACATAATCAAATATAATATTCCTTAGTCCCACTACATCTCTGTTTTTTTTCCTAAAATCAAGCTGACATCGCGGAATCAACGGCAATAATCTCTGCACCTCGTACAATATCAACGGTCGAAATTCAAAAGTTCTGATCAAGGCACGTGATGAGTATTAGCTGTAATGCACTGGGGCAAAAGAGTCAAAGTAGTTTCCACCGCTGTATTTTCACAGGTTATATACACAGAAACGAGCTCAAAGCTACTTGCTCAATATGGAGCCAGACGACATCAACCCAGAAATACTGATGATTTCCAAATCATATCTCATGCTTACAGAAAAGCCTCTGATCGTGACTTACGCATGCTGAAAGATGCAGAACTAGCCGTTACGCACAGCTCAGAAGGGAAGAGGCACTTCGGACAGTTTTTCTCTCTTTCTCAAGAAGAAGAAGCAACTGAAGATATAAATAGAAGATTCTATCTCCGAAGATATTGGGCAACTTAGACTTAAACCTTCATATGTTAACTAAGTCTGTCCCAAGAACCAAGCATCCTTGGTTCATACTCAGAGTGTCTCAAGATTATCCCTATCTGAGTATATGAGTTTGTGTGAGGAAAATCCATAGAGTGTTACTCTTATCTCTTCCAACTCACACATTCTTCAAAACAGAGAACTCAAATGTTCATCCTCTCTATAAACTGAGCTTCATTTCCTCTGCCCACTCTTATTAAGAAGAGAACCATGTAGAGAAGCCATCCCTTGAAAAAGGTGTCAGGAGAAGTCCTGTATAATACTTGTTAGGAGAAGTCCTGTATAATACTTGTTAGGAGAAGTCCTCACAATACTTGTAAGGAGAAGTCCTTCTAATACTTGATAGGAGAAGTCCTTAGAATACTTGTTGGGAGGAGTCCCTGACAATACTTGTACTATTTGCTGAAATAGTGGAAATCTTGGTGAAGCCAAGGACTGGATGTAGCCCTGTCGGTTATGGGGGTGAACCAGGATAAAATCATGTGTGTTTTATTTTCATATTGTTGATTTTATACTGCTTATTCATTCGTACGTTTGCAACTTGCAAATGTTTGTGAAGAACATATAATCATTGCTTTAATTCTTATGAAAGGAATTTCATGCTATCCTACAAAAGTGATTCATGACAAATTTAAATAAAAAAAATATTATTATAAAAGACATATATATATATATATATATATATGACTTGTAATGAATGAGGAAAGAAATTTAAAAAGTCACACAATTCAAACCCCCCCTTTCTTGTGTGTGTCTTGCACCTTCAATTGGTATCAGAGCCTAACACTCTGAAAAGTACTAACATCTTCACAGATGCAGAGTTCAAAGATCCGTAAAAGCATATGTCATTATTAAATCGAAGCAACCATGATCCAAATGCCAATATAAGAAGAAAAATTTCAAATAAGTCATCTCAAGGAAAGCTCTCATATCCTCTCGACAAAGGAAGCTAGAAACCCAAGAGAATGCATCAAACTCGTGTCTCCAGTAGTATATTACTGACAAATCTCTTGAGCCATACAAGAAATGATCAAGTTCTATTCTCAGAAATAGAAAGGGAGGCAACTCTAAACTCATATTAAATTATCTATCATCTCTCATGCTGATAATATGATTAAGAGCTTCACAAAGAATATTTTAATACAATCGCTGACTATTTACTTAAATGAGCCTCTCTGAAAGCCTATCACGATTTGTTTGAATCATTAATGTTACTATTCTAATGAACACAAACTCCTAGATAATCATCCACTAACGACAGCCGAGTTAACCCGAAATTAAAACAGTTCAATTGACAAATGCTAATCAAAATTAATAGTTCAAATCAACTTATTGGCATATGACTTTTTCATACTATCATTCCATGCATTTGGTTTCTCATTAAACATCAGTCCTAATCTTTTGTCATGAAATACCTTAGCATACGCCATCAAATTTATCTGGCAAGCATAGATGGTCTGACGAGTTCTCTAGTTGGAAAAACACAAAACCCCCTATTGCCTGTAGCTAAATTGTGACAATCAGCAAATATTAATAAGATTCTTCGACAAAGAATTTAGGAAGTGAATCTTGCAGGCTTGAAGATAGATACATGTATTACATGTTCAACTAGAAGAGTGACTTCAAGTTTTTGCCTGATGAAATCGAAAACTCCACTTAACCAAAGACTACATTTCAAAAATTGAGTAAATAGAAATCACCGTCCGGTGACTACCTAAGGAACCATCAAGAGAAAGCGTCTGTGAATACCTGATCAGGCACAATCAGTATATCACCCAAACGTGGACTACTGGCAAAACAACTGTATCGTTTCAAATATTAAAACTTCTCAAGCACGCATTAAATCTCTCAACTGCTATGACTGCACATTTAAAAGATCCTCATTTAATGCGCATGCTAATCATTCTATCACATCAATAGAAAACTGATCATTGCCTCACTTCAACCAAGTAAACACCGTTCGTATTCAAAAAGAATTTTGAGGAAGAAGTAACACATCCACTACTCACAAACCTACCTTAAACTTCCATCATCCTCAAGCTATCTATTTTTCTCTTTCTCTCTCTTGCTAACTCTTGTTTGCAGATCATCACAATGGCTTCAAAGAAACAGATTAATGTTGCCCCCGAACTTACTTCCGCTGAGCAAAACATCATTGAACGAAGAATGAGGAACATTGCTCTGAGTCGAAAGGAGCAAGAAACTTCCATTGGTAAACTGAAGACGATAAATCTTGGAGATAAGGAACTGGTTTCTCCAAAGCATCTTAACCTAAATATCTACAGTTACGCCAAGATAGTAGGGCTAGATTGGGTCCTCGCTCAAGAATGGGAAAATCTCATGAAGGTATCTTCTCTTGTTACCATTGAACCGGTCATCAAAGAGTTCTACGACTGCGCAGTCAAGAGCAGACCCTCGGTGATCAAAACCAGATGCATGCGAAGAATAACAACTATTACGCCTGGAGATATTGCAGTAATCTTGAACTGCGAAGTAAACGAAGGAGTAAAATTCAAATCAACTTGGGAGTTATCTGCCTTAAACCCCAAGTGCATCTGGAAGCAGAACCCAGAGGTTTATGGAACAAATGTCAACAACTTAATAGAGGAATGCAAATTTCCTTATGCTGTGTTGTGCAAAATAGTCATCCCCAGAGAAGGGAACTGCAACAATGTAGACAAACTGTCTCAATGGGCACTCTATTATATGATGCATAAGCAAAAGATCAATCTCTCATATCTCGTCTTCAATCACATGATATCAACTCTGGAAGGCAAAGAGCTAAAATTGCCATATGGAGCTCTCATATCTGAGCTAATGAGGAAACACCTCATAGACAAAACGAAGGAGGAAAATGAGTTTATTGCTCGTGACTACATTCACTCATCTCTAATGAAATTCGACGACCTCAGAAGAATGGGACTAGAGATTGACACTACCAGTGTTCCTGTAGAAGTGCTCTTGCAGGCAAGCAGACCTCAACTCAGAGAAGAAAGTGCTGAAGAAGAAGTAGAAGATGAAGAAGCAGAAGAAGACGCTGATTGTAATGGTCCCCCACCCACTAAGCGATATCAAATCACCAATTCTGGGAAGTGGTTTGAAATTGCTCCTTCTTCAGAATCTAAACAGCCAGGAGATACACCTATCTCACAACAGAGTGATGAAGATAATCGTCCGATAGCATCACTGATTAAAAACGTCCAAAAAGGACTCTCAAGCTCCGAATCCAAGACTCCTCAGCAGCTTGCAATCATATCAAAATATCTTCCACACATTCCCACTAAATTTCATGAGTTTGTAGAAAATATTGTGGATGTTGATGATGATGGCAACTGTGGATATAGATGTCTTGCACAGTGGATAGGGATGAACGAGAGAGAATGGCCAGAGATAAGGTGTCAAATGATCAAGGAGCTAGAAAACAGACGAAATCTCCACCAGAAGATATTTGACTCAAAAGATCATATGGAAGAAATTAAAAAGGCCTTGACCCTCATTCCAAACGAACCAGCTCTTGAACCCAAATGGTTCACTGTTCCGGACATGGGTTTACTAGCAGCAACTACCTTCAGAGTAGTTCTAGTCACACTCAGTCTCAGGGAATCATGTATGTATCTTCCTATGACTGGTCCAGCTACAACCCCTTCTCCAGTGGCAGTCTTATGCAATGTTGATGATCGACACTGGATAAGAGTGATTCTCAAAGAGAATTCTCCCTTACACAATGCAACACCACAATGGTTGCCCAACTGTGAGAAGGACGCAAAGGCGTGGGGAAAGAATATGGGACCAAGAATAATAATGTATAGACGCATTATAGATCCCAACTACGTTCGTCCCTCAAAGTTGAAAAGGAAGCGACATGCTACTCTGAAGAAAGCTGAGAAACAAGTGCAAGTGACCATGCCTTTGTCCAAATCATCAAGGCTAAAGACAGAGACATCAGAAGCTGAAAATCCTTCTCCCTCACTAAATGAAGAGCAAAGTGAGAAGATCGCCAAGAAATCCATCGATGTTGACAACACACTCCTTGACATTCCTATGTCTCAACCAGAAGTCACTATGGAAACACAGGAGATTGAAAATCAACATAGGGCATCTAAGGAAGAATCTGTGGCCAAAGGAAGAGTGAAGTCTCGAGCAGTCAGGGCTTGTAATCAAAGAAAAAGAAAGAACAATATCCCAAGGAAGGCTGAAAAAGATGATACAGCTAGACTCACACAAAGGGATGAAGTCGCTGCTGAACAATCAACAGCTAATCCAGAAGAAGGTAAATCTAAAGGAAATCAGGAGAACAGCATGCAAGAAGTTCAAACAAGGGAATACAGAATGAAGAGTTTTCCAGTCCATGTGCCCAGACGATCTCGGCGTTGCACTACTCCTGTTGCATCAACAGTCCCTAGAATGCTGTCCATGATGAATGCTTGGCTAGCACCACAACTTCTTATGGAAACCTTAGGCTTCAATTTCTGCCTCCAAGCCAGAATCTGGACTCCTCCTGCTGTTGACGGGTTAGTACTTATGTTCGCTCCAAGATCAAGGTATGACATCTTCTCTCACAACTGGGAACTGTCTGCCTGCAGACAAGTTCATACAAGCACCATTTCGTCCAAATTGATTCATGGTGCTGCACGCATCATTCTCAATCTCGGATCACGGTCGCTCATCCTAATAGCAGACAGACCTTTCTATCAGCCATCTTCAACCACTGACGACTCTCAGCAAGAATCAGTTAAGCACCAAATCCACATCTTATCTGATTCAGAAGAAGTAGTTGTTGTCTCATCAGACACTGAGGAAGATAATACTCACTCGCCCCCTTCCAAGAAAATCCCTGCCACTGAAACCCTGAATGAGACCTTGATAATGGAAACTACAGTGGTTGATCCCACCAAAGTCTCCTCAAGTAATCATCCTTCTTCAACTAAGGAAATTCCCAGGGCCAAGGAGTCACATGATGCTCAACCTACTGCTGAACCCTTTGATGCCAAAACTGCCATTAAGGAGCTGTCTGAAGAAGTTACACAATCCCTCTCCAACAACTTCAAAGCAACTGAAAAGCTGGAAAGCACTATTCTAAAATGAGCCGATGCAATGGAACAAAATCTCACAGCTATGATAGAGGCTCAACTCAAATTCTTTGAAGAAATGCTCCGCAAAGATAATGAAGCTCGACAGCAGAAAGCGGAAAAGTAGAAAAGCAGTGGGACCAAGGAATATTGTATTAATTGTGTCCCTTTCTTCTTTCTGCCATTGCCAGTGCTTTATTTAATATGCAGACGAGGTAGACGTCTTTTGATCCAAGAAGCAATTATTCTGGATGAACTCTTCAGAGCTAGGTGAATAATTTCTTTAATGCTTATGTTGAACTAATATCCTCGTAATGCACATCTCTTGACATTTGTACCTTTGGTGCATTCCGATGCTTGAGCAGACGAATTCTTCATTATGATTTGGCAGACGCAGTCTCCATATAATATTCAAAATTCCATTACTGAGTGGGTTGCATCGGCAGACGGTCTTTCTTCATTCAGTCCTTCTTGAGATTGAGAATATTCTTGACTTGTAGAAGACTGAATGTTTCATTTTCTTTTGCTACCACTGAAGTTCTCCATATGAATAAGTTAACTTACAACTTCTTTGCATGATGCAAGAAAAGCTTCAAAGCTAGAGGAATTTCTTCATGAGTTGTCATACTCATTCAGCTTTAGATGGAACAGTCTTCTTGTTGATCACTGTTGGTTCAAGCACCGGACTGTTTCAGCTTCTTGAAGTGGACTTTGACTTGAGAGTGCATAGCTGATAGAGTGTCTTCGAAAAGGATGTTTGCAATTTCTAAGTTACTGCTTTATCTTCCGTGAGTCACCAGACTGTCTTCACATGAATGCTTTCTTTGTATGTCTTGACAACTTTTTCTTCAGGGTGTATGTAGTGATGACCGGACGATTTCTTCTAGCAGGACTGATTCTCTTGATAATGCTTTGAGATTTATTCAGTGCTTCTAGTAGATAGATTTTCCTGGATATAAGAAAGTTCATGGTGTTAGAAATTCTATCTCTGATGATATTAAACCTTAAAGAAATTGTTGATTATCAAAACATAGTAATTCATTTAATTGTTTGAATCTAACAGGTCATGGATTAAAATTAAAATTAATAATGTATTTGGGATGAGGAAAAATTGCTTTGTTTTAAATCAAAACCTCCTTCACAAAAATAACCCAAACATATGAGATTAAACAAAACAATAAGCATTATATTAAACCAAACGATGATATAGCAACATCAATACCAACATTGAAAATATAAAAGAGAAACAAACAACATAAAAGACGAACACCACCACCCTAGTACATTCCATATTGAAACCCTACATTGATCATAGCTTTAAATCCAAGTCGATGGCGTGTTTGGGAGATTTTGGCTTGGGGGCCAAGCCTGAGAGGTTTGCGTTAAGCCTTGCCAACAAGTCTTTGGTCATCCCTGAGGGGTTGTCAAGGTAATCCGGAAATGGCTGCCTCATCTGCGGCCTAGTGTAAGGAATGAAGCGTTGTAAGCCTCCACCACGAAAAAATCGTGGTTCAGGTGCACCACTTCGACTTGGTGGTTGTGGTGGCAGTGAAGCCGACACATGCAGCTGTGTATCTCTGGTTAGGGAACCTACAACAAGGGGGAGCCAATTCGAGATATTTTGAATTCCAAAATTATGCTTATAATGTTGAAAGGGAAATAAATGAGGGTGGTTTTTTACATTTTAAAATAAATAGTATTTAAAATAAAAAAATTCACATGGTAAATTAGAATAAATATAATATAGTAATAAGTTTCAATAATTATCAATATTATATAATTATTATAGTTACAAAATCAAAATGGTTCTTCATTAATTCCTAATCCTAAAAGAATCTCATCCTAATCAAACAAGAGATGGATAAATACATATATTTATTTTTAAATTTAATAAATTAAAAAACTAATGAATAAAAAATTACTATAAATATAATATAGTAATAAATTTATTATCATAATATTATATAATTTTCCTAAGTTTAAAATTAAAAAAAAATCTTTCCCTCTTATTTTGTAAACAAATATTCTCCAAAACAAACAAAATAGACAAAGAAGCTAGTGTTTATTTGTACATCTCGCAAGAAAGAAAGGTTGTATAACAGAGTGAAGTCCTTCATAAATTTATAGGGAGGGTAATGCTTTTGCGCACTCCCTAGCAAAACATGGATACACTATATATGGTGTTCTTTGGGCGATTGTGGATGCCTCTGATTTGATATTTTGTGTTTCCCTACTGATTGAGATGTAATCAAACTCGCTTCATCTTAATAATACAGTCTATTCGTAGGTAAAAAAAAAATTGAATGAAGTCTTCTATTTTCATAATGGTTGGTTATGATAGCCTCAAATAGCATAGATCATGGATATCTTATTTTATTCTTCATAGTTAAATTACATTAATATGTTAATCACTATTAGAAAAAAATTAGATATCTAGAAAATAATTTTATATTTCAAAATTAATCTACGTCAAATTGAAGAAATACTTCTCTCATAGACGACTTCTTTATAGAATTCATCTCGACCACTCATGAATTTTTGTACGGTCATGATTTAACGCTCTCATCTCTCATAATAAACATCGCTCTCACTTCATACGTCCCTTATATGTGTGTGTGTGTGTGTGTGTGTCTGAGAGAGAGGTTTGTTCTGGTGTTGGTTGTTTGATTTTTCATGATTTGAATTTATAGGGTTTGGATTTTTGGGGTGTTTTTGTTGAATGTTGTTTGTTGTTCCGTTTTTGTGTTTTTTTTTTTTTTTCCAGTAGGCTTATTTGGTTTACTTTGGGGTCTTTGGATTAGCCTCTAGATTTTTCTATGAATCTCTTTGTAGATTGTGCTTCATCTTTTTTATTAATAAATTTTCTTTTATTTTTGTGTGTATATATATATATATATATAATTCACTTTGGGATCTTTTGTTCTCGATATAATATCTATTATAATAAAAACAATTACCAATATATAAATATAGATATTTAATATCTACTTTCATTACTTGGTTGAGATGATAAATCTGTGAAGAAGGTCTTGCTCCTAACCCTGGCTGTGGTTTTGATGACGACAAACTCATCAACAAAAAGAAGAAAAGAAGACTTCAAAGAATCAAGCACTACAAGTCCATCAATAGTCTAGAAGTCTTAGTATTAGGTGAGTTATGCTTCCAAAGGTTTATTAAAGCATAAAGGCTCTTAAAACACCTAATCTAATCAAGCTAAGTGTTTTCATAACTTAAAAGAAGTAGAAAACCTTAAGCCAGTCTCAAAGATCAAGTTTCTGGAAAATGGGCTTCTGTGTAATCGATTATGCCATTATGGTAATCGATTACACCTAGGCAAGTAATCGATTACTCATGTCTTGTAATCGATTACATGTTTGAAATTCAAATTCAATCTGAAACGGTCACTTGTGTAATCGATTACACTAAGTATGGTAATCGATTACCAGAACGAAAAAGTGCATCTTTTCATGAACCATTGTGTCCCAAACCTTTTGAAAAGGGTTGTGATGGTTCAAGGACGTTTCCCTTGCCTATATAAAGACCATTTGAGTCCAGAAAACATAACACACAACAACACACACATAACACAACAAGAGACAACACATTACACATGAGAAAACAACATTACGCTAAAACTTTGTCAAAATTAGTTCATCTTTTAGAACTTAAATCTTTTGGAGCCTAAATTCTGAGTTCATGATCTTCATGTTAATAAGAACACTTTAGTTGTTCATATCTTGAAGAACTCAGAATTGTATTATGCTTAAAAGCCTTAAAGCATAATTTCTCATGATCAATCCAATTGTGTGTTAAAGGATTGATACAGCCAATTGTAATATCTTCTTCATCTCTTTCTGTAAGATTGAGTTTTTCACCATGGTATTCGGTGAAAGGTTGTTGTCACTGAAAGTGGTTTACTTTCAGGGTTTCGATTGAAGACAAGTTTGTCTTCAAGGTCTGAGGGTGGTTTGCCTTCAGGAACTGAAAGCGGTTTGCTTTCAGGGGCTGTTGAAAGTGGTTTGCTTTCACAGGATATTGGTAGAAATTCTTGGGGTCCTTGGGTTAGGAACTTGTAAGAGATTTTTATCAATAGTGGAAAAATCCTCAAGGGGTTTTCTTGAGGGACTGGACGTAGCCTTCGGTGGATTGAAGGTGAACCAGGATAAAATCTTGTGTGTGATTCTCTTTATCCTTCATATTTACTTTCAAGTATCGTTCGTATCCGCTGCAATCATAACGATCATTTTGCGATCATCATAGACTTGAAAGTAACAATTTCAATAAGGCGAAAATTGGGGCAACACTGATTCACCCCCCCTCCCTCTCAGGTTGCTATCTGTTCTAACAATTGGTATCAGAGCGGAAGTTTAGGTAAGTTATTCCTAAGATCTGGGAAAAGATGGCATCCCCTTCTAATCATGGAACAAATGAAGGATTCAACATAAACAGGCCACCATTCTTCAATGGAGAACATTATGACTTCTGGAAAATCAAGATGAAGATATTCATAAAGTCATTAGACGCAAGAATATGGAAAGCCATTGAAGAAGGTCCCTTTGTGCCTGTAACAACAGATGAAGAAGGAACTTCACAACCAAAATCAGAAAGTACTTGGAGTGAAGAAGAAAAGAAGAAGGTTCAATATGATCTCAAAGGAATGAACATCCTTACATCTGCCCTTGGCATGGACGAATTTTTCAGAGTATCAACATGCACTTCATCAAAAGAAATATGGGATACTTTGATGGTGACTCACGAAGGAACAGATGAAGTCAAGAGATCAAAGATCAATACTTTGTCTCAGGAGTATGAAATGTTCAGAATGCTTCTAGGAGAAAAGGTATTGGATATGCAAAAATGATTCACTCATTTGATTAATCATTTGATTGCTCTTGGAAAACAATTTTCAAACAGTGACTTGAACATGAAAGTTCTAAGATCACTTACAAGAGTATGGCAACCAAAATTTACAGCCATCTCTGAGAAGAAGAGTTTATCAAAAATGACTCTTGCAACTCTCTTTGGAAAACTCCAAGAACATGAGTTGGAATTGAATTGTTTAGAAGAACATGAACAACATGAGAAGAAGTATCGATCAATTTCTCTAAAGGCAAAAGAAAGCATCAAAGAAGATTATGATGCCGACTCTGAAGAAGAAGACAATGGAAATTTGAATCTTCTAGTCAAGAATTTTGGAAAGTTTCTTAAAAGGAAAAATGTTAAATTTAACAACAATAAAACCTTCCAAAGAAACAATGAGTCTTCTTCATCTCAAAAGATTACATGTTTCGAGTGTGGCAAACCGGGACATTTCAAGTCAGATTGTCCAAATCTTCAGAAGAAGAAACATGGTCTAAGAGAGAAATTCGAGAAAAAGGATCAACCTACTCGAAGAGCATATTTGGCTTGGGATGATAATGAAGTAAGTTCATCATCAGATTCTGACAAAGAAGAAGCACAAGTTTCCTTGATGGCTTCACATGACTCAGATGTTGAAGATTCCCAGGTTACTGATAATTCTATGTCTTCTTATGATTTAAAGTTTGCTATGGAGAATATGTTTAAATTATGTCAAGAATTTTCCAAGATTAGTACCAAGCAAAATGATTTGATTTCATCCTTAGAAAGTAAGTGTAGAACTTTACAAGAGGAATTAGACATAGTGAAATCTAAACTAGATATTACACAAAAATGTTCTAAGTGTAGTTCTTTAGAAGAAAAGATAGATAATCTTCAACAAAGAGTAAATAACTTCAATAAAGGAAAACAGAAATTAGATGATATCCTAAGTGTTCAAAGATATTCAAATAACAAATCAGGTCTAGGATATACTTCTCACCCAAAGACTAAGGAAGTCAAGAAAACTGTGTTTGTAAAACCAAACCATATAGTAGAATCTTCTAGTAACAAAAAGATTAATCCTGTTAGAAGTACATACAATAGGAAAAATACTTAAAATAGACATCCTAAGAAGATCCATTCCTCCCCTAGACAAACCTCTAGTTACAATCATTACTCTTGTACGTATTGTAACAAAGTAGGACATACCCCTAGTAGATGTTACTACAAACATGTAGGAGTACCAAATAGGAGATACATTTGGGTTAGAAAGGATGTTAACTTAGAAGGACCCAAAACTTGTTGGGTTCCTAATACCCATGTCTGAACTTTGTCATGTAGGTGTGTATGAAAGCAGCAGAGGATTTATGGTATCTTGATAGTGGCTGCTCATCACACATGACAGGAGACAAAACCAAGTTTTCATTTCTTATACCTAGGGAAAAAGGTTTCGTCACATATGGTAACAATCAAAAGGGAAAGATACTCGGTATTGGAAGAATAGGCACACCCCCTCAAACAGTCATCGATAAAGTTCTTTACGTTGATGGTTTGATGCATAATCTTCTGAGTATTAGTCAACTATGTGATAAAGGTTTGAAAGTTGGTTTTATTAAATATATGTGTTGTGAAAGATGTGAAAACTAAAGAAATTAAGTTTTCTGGGTATAAAGTAAATAAAGTCTTCATGATCTCCTTGGAAGAAATTCCACAAAATGTGAGATGCCTTTTGGCCAAGAATAATAGTGATTCATGGCTACGGCATAGAAGACTTGCTCATATTCACATAGATCATTTAAACAAACTAGTCAAGCATGATCTAGTTGTTGGGCTTCCAAAGATAAAATTCGAGAAAGACAAGCTTTGTGATGCATGTCAAAAAGGGAACCAAACCAGAACATCCTTCAAACCAAAGAACATAGTTTCGACCTCAAGACCCCTTCAATTGCTACATATGGATTTGTTCGGACCATCTAGAACTAAAAGCTTCGGAGGTAATTTCTATGCACTTGTTATTGTTGATGATTTCTCTAGATTTACATGGACTTTATTTCTTCCTCATAAGAATGAAGCCTTCAACGCATTCAAAAGATATGCAAGGCTTGTTCAAAATGAGAAGTCTTTAAGGATCTCTTCTATAAGAAGTGATCATGGTGGAGAATTTCAGAATCAACAATTCCAAGAACTATGTGATGAAAATGGAATATCACATAATTTCTCTACTCCGAGAACAGCACAACAAAATGGTGTAGTAGAAAGGAAGAATAGATTACTTGAAGAATTAGCAAGAACCATGCTAAGTGAATCAAGTCTCCCTAAATATTTCTGGGCTGATGCTGTAAGTACTGCTTGCTATGTTTCCAATAGAGTTCTTATTAGACCTATCCTTAAGAAAACTCCCTATGAACTCTACAAAGGAAGGAAACCAAACACCTCTCATCTACATGCTTTTGGATCAAAATGATTTGTCTTGAATAATGGAAAGGAAAACCTTGGAAAGTTTGATGAAAAATCTGATGAAGGTATATTCCTTGGGTATTCTTTAACAAGCAAAGCATATAGAGTCTTTAACAAGAAAACTCTATCCGTAGAAGAATCCATACATGTTTCTTTTGATGAATCTAAATCTTCAATAGAAGATAAAGTCAATCTTCCAGATAATGAAGAAGATGATATCATTATAAGTGAAGATTCTCAAAAGGATGGAGATCAGAATCCAATACAAGAAGAGCACATTGAAAGTAATACTTATCAACTTCCAAAGGAACGGAGAACCCATAGGGATCACCCAGTTGATAATATTATTGGTGATATTTCTAGAGGCGTTTCTACAAGGCTACGCTTAAATGATTCAGTTTTGAATATGGCCTTCGTCTCTCAGATAGAACCATCAAAAGTAAATGATGCTCTAGAAGATGAGTATTGGGTTGTAGCTATGCAAGAAGAACTAAACCAATTTGAAAGGAATCAAGTTTGGGAACTTGTCCCTAAGCCTAGTGATAAACATGTTATTGGAACAAAGTGGGTATTTAGGAATAAGTTAGATGAAAATGGTATCATAGTTAGGAACAAAGCAAGATTAGTTGCTCAAGGATATAATCAAGAAGAAGGTATAGATTTTGATGAAACTTATGCACCAGTAGCAAGGTTGGAAGCCATAAGACTGTTATTGGCGTATGCTTGTTCTTTAAATTTCCCATTATATCAAATGGACGTCAAAAGTGCTTTCCTGAACGGATACATTCAAGAAGAAGTCTATGTGAAGCAACCTCCAGGGTTTGAAGATCCAAAGTTTCCTTCACATGTCTTCAAATTAAAGAAGGCACTCTATGGTCTTAAACAAGCCCCTCGTGCATGGTATGATAGATTAAGTACTTTCCTTTGTGATAAAGGATTTCAAAAGGGTAAGGCTGATACAACCTTGTTCATCAAAAGAACCAAAGGTAATACCCTATTAGTTCAAATTTATGTTGATGATATTATCTTTGGTGCAACTAACGAATCTCTTTGTAAGGATTTCTCTAACATGATGCAAGAAGAATTTGAGATGTCCATGATGGGACAATTAAATTTCTTTCTTGGTTTGCAAATCAAGCAATCAAGTGATGGAATATTCATCAATCAATCAAAGTTTTGCAAAGAATTGTTAAAGAAATATGATTTGGATGATTGCAAAGCCATAGCCACACCAATGGGGTCTAACACATATTTAGATCAAGATGAATCCGGCAATCAAGTTGATATTACCAAATATAGAGGTATGATCGGATCTCTTCTATACTTATCTTCAAGTAGACCTGATATTATGTTTAGTGTGTGTCTATGTGCTAGATATCAAGCATCTCCTAGGGAATCACATTTGAGTTCTGTTAAACGGATTTTCAAATATTTGAAAGGAACTACAAATGTTGGATTGTGGTATCCTAAAGGAAGTGTTTGTGATTTGATTGGATATTCTGATTCTGATTATGCTGGTTGTAAAACTGAAAGAAAAAGTACAAGTGGTACTTGTCACTTTTTAGGAAATGCCCTTGTTTCTTGGTCTTGTAAGAAACAAGCATGTGTTGCTCTAAGTACTGCAGAAGCAGAATACATTGCTGCAGGAAGTTGTTGTGCACAAACTCTATGGCTCAAACAACAACTCAAAGATTATGGCTTAGAGCTGGGCTGCATTCCAATCAAATGTGACAACACAAGTGCCATTAATCTCACTAAAAACCCTATCATGCATTCTTGAACTAAGCATATTGATATACGACATCATTTTCTTCGAGATCATGTTATGAGGAAAGATATTGAGATTTCATTTGTGGATACACATAATCAGTTAGCAGATATCTTTACTAAGCCTCTTCCTAAGGAATCATTTTTCAAGATAAGAAGAGAATTAGGTATATTAGATGAGCATGACATTTAAGGTAACATGTTATTTGCATAAGCTTTATGATAATTATATGTTCATATGCATTATGTGCTTAAGTGTTTATATGAAAAAATGTGTTACATCGGATTCTAGAGCCTAGAACTTATAAAAGTGTCCTAGTAAACGATTACCATAGGTCCTGTAATCGATTATCCACGTTCTAAGTCCTCGTGCCTGTTAGAACTATCTGAGTAATCGATTATCATAACTGCCATAATCGATTACATATTCAAAATTTGAAATTTTTCAAATTTGTAACTGATGTAATCGATTACCCTAACTGCAGTAATCGATTACATACTCGGAAAAAAAAAAAAAACTGCCAGAATTTCAATTTCCCTCCATCTTTTGAAATTCAAACTTGGAATAACTGCTCCGTAATCGATTACTTAACTGCTGTAATCAATTACATGCTCGGGATATTTAAGCCAGCCTTAAATGTTGATCAGTCATATCTTCCAAAATCATTCTATGTTCTGATTTTTACCATCCACGACAACATGTCTTTCTCTCCGTGCCTATCCTCAGTCTTTTGCCCTCACAATCCACTAAATTTCTCCCGTATTCTTCCCACTTCTGATGAGAAAACTCGATATATTTCTCACTTTCTCAAACAAACAATTCGAACCCCCACTTATGCTGACTTAGATTCTTTCATCGAAGCCGGTCTAACATTTCCCGCTTTACTCGGAGATCAATATCTTGATACTTTCATTACATCAACCATACCCTACTATCCAGAGTTAGTCAAAGTATTCTACTGTAACTTGGAAGTTGCAGGTACCAGTATCACCTCTTCTGTAAAAGGGATTACCATTCAGTACTCTCTTGTTTCTCTTGGTAAATGCTTGGGCCTTCCATTTTCTGGTGCCGAGTTGGGAACAAATCTGCCCTGCCCCTGGCCTGACTATAACTCCGACTCTTTTTATCGCACTTTGTGCCGCTTTACTCCTTCAGAGGTTCAGAAACTTCATCCTCCTCGCACCAAAACCTGTCCCTTTCATGTTGATGTTCTTACCACCACCAACCACTTGCTTCATTATTTTGTTCATCACATCCTTCTGCCTCAAGAAGATCTTCATGCTCATATTAGTGAGTTAGAACTCCAAGTTTTATATGGCATCCTTCATGGTCACGCCATTAACTGGACCTTCTTAGTGATGCACCATATGCTTACTTGCAGAACTAAAGCACAATCATTTCCCTATGCTCCTAGTATCACTCGTCTTCTCTTTCAATCTGGGGTTCCCATTGCCGACTCCCATGATGTTCGCTCTTCAAATTACAAGTGTGTTAATTCTAGGATACTATCAAGCTTAGGTTTATTTCATGACTATGGAATTGATACTCTTTCCTGGTTACTTCATTATGACGGCATTGGCATCTTGTCCGATGATGAAGACATGTCTGATGACTCTTATTTTTATACGCTTTTGTCTCATTCATCGTTGCTGTTTGTAAAATTATGCATTTGCTTTCTTATATATATATATATATATAAGTGCTGGTTATTCATGTTTTACATATTTACCCCTACCCCCATGCTTTATATTGCAATATATACTTGTGTGTATGCCTGTACTTTTTGGCCTTTTCTTCTTTTTGATGAAGTCAAAAGGGGGAGAAAGGTTCTATGCTCTTAAAGATCATATGCAGGAATTCAACGAGTACATTAGAAAGGGGGAGAAATATCAGAAATACTAGATTCCATCAAATAGGGGGAGTTAAGCATCAAGAATGCATATATGATCTTCAAGTATCAAGAATGTGTTTGCCATCATCAAAAAGGGGGAGATTGTGAAGAAGGTCTTGCTCCTGACCCTGGCTGTGGTTTTGATGACGACAAACTCATCAACAAAAAGAAGAAAAGAAGACTTCAAAGAATCAAGCACTACAAGTCCATCAATAGTCTAGAAGTCTTAGTATTAGGTGAGTTATGCTTCCAAAGGTTTATTAAAGCATAAAGGCTCTTAAAACACCTAATCTAATCAAGCTAAGTGTTTTCATAACTTAAAAGAAGTAGAAAACCTTAAGCCAGTCTCAAAGATCAAGTTTCTGGAAAATGGGCTTCTGTGTAATCGATTATGCCATTATGGTAATCGATTACACCTAGGCAATTAATCGATTACACATGTCTTGTAATCGATTACATGTTTGAAATTCAAATTCAAACTGAAATGGTCACTTGTGTAATCGATTACACTAAGTATGGTAATCGATTACCATAACGAAAAAGTGCATCTTTTCATGAACCATTGTGTCCCAAACCTTTTGAAAAGGGTTGTGATGGTTCAAGGACGTTTCCCTTGCCTATATAAAGACCATTTGAGTCTAGAAAACATAACACACAACAACACACACATAACACAACAAGAGACAACACATTACACATGAGAAAACAACATTAGGCCAAAACTTTGTCAAAATTAGTTCATCTTTTAGAACTTAAATCTTTTGGAGCCTAAATTCTGAGTTCATGATCTTCATGTTAATAAGAACACTTTAGTTGTTCATATCTTGAAGAACTCAGAATTTTATTATGCTTAAAAGCCTTAAAGCATAATTTCTCATGATCAATCCAATTGTGTGTTAAAGGATTGATACAACCAATTGTAATATCTTCTTCATCTCTTTCTGTAAGATTGAGTTTTTCACCGTGGTATTCGGTGAAAGGTTGTTGTCACTGAAAGTGGTTTACTTTCAGGGTTTCGATTGAAGACAAGTTTGTCTTGAAGGTCTGAGGGTGGTTTGCCTTTAGGAACTGAAAGCGGTTTGCTTTCAGGGGCTGTTGAAAGTGGTTTGCTTTCACAGGATATTGGTAGAAATTCTTGGGGTCCTTGGGTTAGGAACTTGTAAGAGATTTTTATCAATAGTGGAAAAATCCTCAAGGGGTTTTCTTGAGGGACTGGACGAAGCCTTCGGTGGATTGAAGGTGAACCAGGATAAAATCTTGTGTGTGATTCTCTTTACCCTTCATATTTACTTTCAAGTATCGTTCGTATCCGCTGCAATCATAACGATCATTTTGTGATCATCATAGACTTGAAAGTAACAATTTCAATAAGGCGAAAATTGGGGCAACACTGATTCACCCCCCCCCTCTCAGGTTGCTATCTGTTCTAACAAAATCTAGATCCTCCATTAAAATACTTATTTTCTAAATTTTATTAAACTTCTCCATTGGTTGACCACTTTCAACCCAATGTACCTTTAAGGATTGTGGCAAAATCAGATCCACGTTTTAGGGCGTTATCACACTGTAAAGTTATAGTGTATGAGGTCAGTTTAACGCCTTCATAACTTTACTGTTGAATCTGTGTGATGCACTGAATGTGAAAAGAAGAAAATACAAAATAAATCAATTTTTACTGTCCTAAATATCAGGTTACAACGTTTGGCACTTTTCCACGAGCTATGCTAGTCCTTTCCAATGGGCGTATTGGTGGATTGGTGTTACCACCCAATTCAGACTAGAAAGATTTTTTTGGATGGTCATGGATTAAAATTAAAATTAAAATTGTATTGGGGATAAGGAAAAATTTCTTTGTTTTAAATCAAAACCTCCTTCACAAAAAAAACCCAAACATATGAGATTAAACAAAACAGTAAGCATTATATTAAACCAAACGATGATATAGCAACATCCATACCAACAAGGAAAATATAAAAGAGAAACAAAAGACATAAAAGACGAACACCACCACCCTAGTACATTCCATATTGAAACCCTACATTGATCATAGCTTTAAATCCAAGTCGATGGCGAGTTTGGGAGATTTTGGCTTGGGGGCCAAGCCTGAGAGGTTTGCGTTTAGCCTTGACAACAAGTCCTGGGTCATCCCTGAGGGGTCGTCAAGGTAATCTGGAAATGGCTGCCTCATATGCGGCCTTGGGTAAGGAATGAAACGTTGTACGCCTCCACCACGAAAAAATCGTGGTGCAGGTGCACCACTTCGCCTTGGTGGTTGTGGTGGCAGTGAAGCCGACACATGCAGCTGTGTGTCTCTGGTTAGGGAACCTCTCGCCACGGTGAAGATGATTTTCTGGATCATCATCTCCATATGGTGTTTTTGAAACGCATCCAAATTCGGGTACATTCGGCCGCAACGGGAGCACGCTACCGCGGTGTTGGAGCGAGTAGCAACATTGGCGATGTCCCCAGTGTTGTTGCTTTGATTATATGATATGTAAATGAAATTGCCCTCCATTGTTTGGAAAAAGGTGGTGGAAGGGAAATGGTTTTAGAGAGGGAGATTGAGATTATGGTTTGACTCCTACTCTCATAAGGAAAGAAAGAAAGGTTGTGCGGCTATTGTCTATGCAGCTGAGTAGTGCAAATGAACAAATTTATACTGAGGGGATCTGGACTGACTCCGGCACTGAAATTTAGGTTATTTAGAAACAAAAAGTTGGCTTATCATATTAGGGTTCCGTGAGCTATTTGAGTCTACCTACAACAAGGGGAGCCAATTAGAGATGTTTTGAATTCCAAAATTATGCTTATAATGTTGAAAGAGAAATAAATGAGGGTGGTTTTTTACATTTTAAAATAAATAGTATTTAAAATAAAAGTTGTCACATGATAAATTAGAATAAATATAATATAGTAATAATTTTTAATAATTATAAATATTATATAATTATTGTAATTTATCAAAAAGGTTCTTCATTAATTCCCAATGCTAAAAGAATCTCATCCTAAGCAAACAAGAGATGGATAAATACATATATTTATTTTTAAATTTAATAAATTAAAATACTATTGAATAAAAAATTACTATAAATATAATATAGTAATAAATTTATTATCACAAATATTATATAATTTGCCTAAATTTAAAATCAAAAAAAAAACTTTCCCTCTTATTTTGTAAACAAATATTCTCCCAAACAAACAAAAGAGACAAAGAAGCTAGTGTTTATTTGTACATTTCGCTAGAAAGAAAGGTTGTATAACAGAGTGAAGTCCTTCATAAATTTATAGGGAGGGTAACGCTTTTGCGGACTCCCTAGCAAAACATGGATACACTATATATGGTGTGCTTTGGGCGATGGTGGATGCCTCTGATTTGATATTTTGTGTTTCCCTACTGATTGAGATGTAATCAAACTCCCTTCATCTTAATAATACAGTCTATTCGTAGGTAAAAAAAAAATTGATTGAAGTCTTCTATTTTCATAATGGTTGGTTATGATAGCCTCAAATAGCATAGATCATGGATATCTTATTTTATTCTTCATAGTTAAATTACATTAATATGTTAATCACTATTAGAAAAAAATTAGATATCTAGAAAATAATATTATATTTCAAAATTAATCTACGTCAAATTGAAGAAATACTTCTCTCGTAGACGACTTCTTTATAGAATTCATCTCGACCACTCATGAATTGTTGTACGGTCATGATTTAACGCTCTCATCTCTCATAATAAACATCGCTCTCACTTCATACGTCCCTTATATGTGTGTGTGTGTGTGTGTGTGTCTGAGAGAGAGGTTTGTTCTGGTGTTGGTTGTTTGATTTTTCATGGTTTGAATTTATAGGGTTTGGATTCTTGGGGTGTTTTTGTTGAATGTTGTTTGTTGTTCCGTTTTTGAGTTTTTTTTTCTTTTCCAGTAGGCTTATTTGGTTTACTTTGGGGTCTTTGGATTAGCCTCTAGATTTTTCTATGAATCTCTTTGTAGATTGTGCTTCAACTTTTTTATTAATAAATTTTCTTTTATTTTTGTGTGTATATATATATATATAATTCACTTTGGGATCTTTTGTTCTCTATATAATATATATTATAATAAAAAAAATTACCAATATATAAATATAGATATTTAATATCTACTTGCATTACTTGGTTGAGATGATAAATCTAGATCCTCCATTAAAATACTTATTTTCTAAATTTTATTAAATTTCTCCATTGGTTGACCACTTTTAACCCAATGTACCTTTAAGGATAGTGGCAAAATCAAATCCACGTTTTAGGGCGTTATGACACTGTAAAGTTATAGTGTATGAGGTCAGTTTAACGCCTTCATAACTTTACTGTTGAATCTGTGTGATGCACTGAATGTGAAAAGAAGAAAATTCAAAATAAATCAATTTTTACTGTCCTAAATATCAGGTTACAATGTTTGGCCCTTTTCCACGAGCTATGCTAGTCCTTTCCAATGGGCGTATTGGTGGATTGGTGTTACCACCCAATTCAGACTAGAAAGATTTTTTTGGATGGTCATGGATTAAAATTAAAATTAAAATTGTATTGGGGATGAGGGAAAATTTCTTTGTTTTAAATCAAAACCTCCTTCACAAAAATAACCCAAACATATGAGATTAAACAAAACAGTAAGCATTATATTAAACCAAACGATGATATAGCAACATCCATACCAACATGGAAAATATAAAAGAGAAACAAAAGACATAAAAGACGAACACCACCACCCTAGTACATTCCAGATTGAAACCCTACATTGATCATAGCTTTAAATCCAAGTCGATGGCGAGTTTAGGAGATTTTGGCTTGGGGGCCAAGCCTGAGAGGTTTGTGTTTAGCCTTGACAACAAGTCCTGGGTCATCCCTGAGGGGTCGTCAAGGTAATCTGGAAATGGCTGCCTCATACGCAGCCTTGGGTAAGGAATGAAACGTTGTACGCCTCCACCACGAAAAAATCGTGGTGCAGGTGCACCACTTCGCCTTGGTGGTTGTGGTGGCAGTGAAGCCGACACATGCAGCTGTGTGTCTCTGGTTAGGGAACCTCTCGTCACGGTGAAGATGATTTTCTGGATCATCATCTCCATATGGTGTTTTTGAAATGCATCCAAATTCGGGTACATTCGGCCGCAACGGGAGCACGCTACCGCGGTGTTGGAGCGAGTAGCAACATTGGCGATGTCCCTAGTGTTGTTGCTTTGATTATATGATATGTAAATGAAATTTCCCTCCATTGTTTGGAAAAAGGTGGTGGAAGGGAAATGGTTTTAGAGAGGGAGATTGAGATTATGGTTTGACTCCTACTCTCATAAGGAAAGAAAGAAAGGTTGTGCGGCTATTGTCTGTGCAGCTGAGTAGTGCAAATGAACAAATTTATACTGAGGGGATTTGGACTGACTCCGGCACTGAAATTTAGGTTATTTAGAAACAAAAAGTTGGCTTATCATATTAGGGTTCCGTGAGCTATTTGAGTCTACCTACAACAAGGGGAGCCAGTTAGAGATGTTTTGAATTCCAAAATTATGCTTATAATGTTGAAAGAGAAATAAATGAGGGTGGTTTTTTACATTTTAAAATAAATAGTATTTAAAATAAAAGTTGTCACATGATAAATTAGAATAAATATAATATAGTAATAATTTTTAATAATTTTAAATATTATATAATTATTGTAATTTATCAAAAAGGTTCTTCATTAATTCCCAATGCTAAAAGAATCTCATCCTAAGCAAACAAGAGATGGATAAATACATATATTTATTTTTAAATTTAATAAATTAAAATACTATTGAATAAAAAATTACTATAAATATAATATAGTAATAAATTTATTATCACAAATATTATATAATTTGCCTAAATTTAAAATTAAAAAAAAATCTTTCCCTCTTATTTTGTAAACAAATATTCTCCCAAACAAACAAAAGAGACAAAGAAGCTAGTGTTTATTTGTACATCTCGCTAGAAAGAAAGGTTGTATAACAGAGTGAAGTCCTTCATAAATTTATAGGGAGGGTAACGCTTTTGCGGACTCCCTAGCTAAACATGGATACACTATATATGGTGTTCTTTGGGCGATGGTGGATGCCTCTGATTTGATATTTTGTGTTTCCCTACTGATTGAGATGTAATCAAACTCCCTTCATCTTAATAATACAGTCTATTCGTAGGTAAAAAAAAAATTGAATGAAGTCTTCTATTTTCATAATGGTTGGTTATGATAGCCTCAAATAGCATAGATCATGGATATCTTATTTTATTCTTCATAGTTAAATTACATTAATATGTTAATCACTATTAGAAAAAAATTAGATATCTAGAAAATAATTTTATATTTCAAAATTAAACTACGTCAAATTGAAGAAATACTTCTCTCATAGACGACTTCTTTATAGAATTCATCTCGACCACTCATGAATTGTTGTACGGTCATGATTTAACGCTCTCATCTCTCATAATAAACATCGCTCTCACTTCATACGTCCCTTATATGTGTGTGTGTGTGTGTGTGTCTGAGAGAGAGGTTTGTTCTGGTGTTGGTTGTTTGATTTTTCATGGTTTGAATTTATAGGGTTTGGATTTTTGGGGTGTTTTTGTTGAATGTTGTTTGTTGTTCCGTTTTTGAGTTTTTTTTTTTCCAGTAGGCTTATTTGGTTTACTTTGGGGTCTTTGGATTAGCCTCTAGATTTTTCTATGAATCTCTTTGTAGATTATGCTTCAACTTTTTTATTAATAAATTTTCTTTTATTTTTGTGTGTATATATATATATATAATTCACTTTGGGATCTTTTGTTCTCTATATAATATATATTATAATAAAAAAAATTACCAATATATAAATATAGATATTTAATATCTACTTGCATTACTTGGTTGAGATGATAAATCTAGATCCTCCATTAAAATACTTATTTTCTAAATTTTATTAAATTTCTCCATTGGTTGACCACTTTTAACCCAATGTACCTTTAAGGATAGTGGCAAAATCAGATCCTCGTTTTAGGGCGTTATGACACTGTAAAGTTATAGTGTATGAGGTCAGTTTAACGCCTTCATAACTTTACTGTTGAATCTGTGTGATGCACTGAATGTGAAAAGAAGAAAATTCAAAATAAATCAATTTTTACTGTCCTAAATATCAGGTTACAACGTTTGGCCCTTTTCCACGAGCTATGCTAGTCCTTTCCAATGGGGGTATTGGTGGATTGGTGTTACCACCCAATTCAGACTAGAAAGATTTTTTTGGATGGTCATGGATTAAAATTAAAATTAAAATTGTATTGGGGATGAGGGAAAATTTCTTTGTTTTAAATCAAAACCTCCTTCACAAAAATAACCCAAACATATGAGATTAAACAAAACAGTAAGCATTATATTAAACCAAACGATGATATAGCAACTACATACCAACATGGAAAATATAAAAGAGAAACAAAAGACATAAAAGACGAACACCACCACCCTAGTACATTCCAGATTGAAACCCTACATTGATCATAGCTTTAAATCCAAGTCGATGGCGAGTTTGGGAGATTTTGGCTTGGGGGCCAAGCCTGAGAGGTTTGTGTTTAGCCTTGACAACAAGTCCTGGGTCATCCCTGAGGGGTCGTCAAGGTAATCTGGAAATGGCTGCCTCATATGCGGCCTTGGGTAAGGAATGAAACGTTGTACGCCTCCACCACGAAAAAATCGTGGTGCAGGTGCACCACTTCGCCTTGGTGGTTGTGGTGGCAGTGAAGCCGACACATGCAGCTGTGTGTCTCTGGTTAGGGAACCTCTCGTCACGGTGAAGATGATTTTCTGGATCATCATCTCCATATGGTGTTTTTGAAATGCATCCAAATTCGGGTACATTCGGCCGCAACGGGAGCACGCTACCGCGGTGTTGGAGCGAGTAGCAACATTGGCGATATCCCCAGTGTTGTTGCTTTGATTATATGATATGTAAATGAAATTTCCCTCCATTGTTTGGAAAAAGGTGGTGGAAGGGAAATGGTTTTAGAGAGGGAGATTGAGATTATGGTTTGACTCCTACTCTCATAAGGAAAGAAAGAAAGGTTGTGCGGCTATTGTCTGTGCAGCTGAGTAGTGCAAATGAACAAATTTATACTGAGGGGATTTGGACTGACTCCGGCACTGAAATTTAGGTTATTTAGAAACAAAAAGTTGGCTTATCATATTAGGGTTCCGTGAGCTATTTGAGTCTACCTACAACAAGGGGAGCCAATTAGAGATGTTTTGAATTCCAAAATTATGCTTATAATGTTGAAAGAGAAATAAATGAGGGTGGTTTTTTACATTTTAAAATAAATAGTATTTAAAATAAAAGTTGTCACATGATAAATTAGAAAAAATATAATATAGTAATACTTTTTAATAATTATAAATATTATATAATTATTGTAATTTATCAAAAAGGTTCTTCATTAATTCCCAATGCTAAAAGAATCTCATCCTAAGCAAACAAGAGATGGATAAATACATATATTTATTTTTAAATTTAATAAATTAAAATACTATTGAATAAAAAATTACTATAAATATAATATAGTAATAAATTTATTATCACAAATATTATATAATTTGCCTAAATTTAAAATTAAAAAAAAATCTTTCCCTCTTATTTTGTAAACAAATATTCTCCCAAACAAACAAAAGAGACAAAGAAGCTAGTGTTTATTTGTACATCTCGCTAGAAAGAAAGGTTGTATAACAGAGTGAAGTCCTTCATAAATTTATAGGGAGGGAAACGCTTTTGCGGACTCCCTAGCAAAACATGGATACACTATATATGGTGTTCTTTGGGCGATGGTGGATGCCTCTGATTTGATATTTTGTGTTTCCCTACTGATTGAGATGTAATCAAACTCCCTTCATCTTAATAATACAGTCTATTCGTAGGTAAAAAAAAATTTGAATGAAGTCTTCTATTTTCATAATGGTTGGTTATGATAGCCTCAAATAGCATAGATCATGGATATCTTATTTTATTCTTCATAGTTAAATTACATTAATATGTTAATCACTATTAGAAAAAAATTAGATATCTAGAAAATAATTTTATATTTCAAAATTAATCTACGTCAAATTGAAGAAATACTTCTCTCATAGACGACTTCTTTATAGAATTCATCTCGACCACTCAGGAATTGTTGTACGGTCATGATTTAACGCTCTCATCTCTCATAATAAACATCGCTCTCACTTCATACGTCCCTTATGTGTGTGTGTGTGTCTGAGAGAGAGGTTTGTTCTGGTGTTGGTTGTTTGATTTTTCATGGTTTGAATTTATAGGGTTTGGATTTTTGGGGTGTTTTTGTTGAATGTTGTTTGTTGTTCCGTTTTTGAGTTTTTTTTTTTTTTCCAGTAGGCTTATTTGGTTTACTTTGGGGTCTTTGGATTAGCCTCTAGATTTTTCTATGAATCTCTTTGTAGATTGTGCTTCAACTTTTTTATTAATAAATTTTCTTTTATTTTTGTGTGTGTATATATATATATATAATTCACTTTGGGATCTTTTGTTCTCTATATAATATATATTATAATAAAAAAAATTACCAATATATAAATATAGATATTTAATATCTACTTGCATTACTTGGTTGAGATGATAAATCTAGATCCTCCATTAAAATACTTATTTTCTAAATTTTATTAAACTTCTCCATTGGTTGACCACTTTCAACCCAATGTACCTTTAAGGATAGTGGCAAAATCAGATCCACGTTTTAGGGCGTTATGACACTATAAAGTTATAGTGTATGAGGTCAGTTTAACGCCTTCATAACTTTACTGTTGAATCTGTGTGATGCACTGAATGTGAAAAGAAGAAAATACAAAATAAATCAATTTTTACTGTCCTAAATATCAGGTTACAACGTTTGGCCCTTTTCCACGAGCTATGCTAGTCCTTTCCAATGGGCGTATTGGTGGATTGGTGTTACCACCCAATTCAGACTAGAAACATTTTTTTGGATGGTCATGGATTAAAATTAAAATTAAAATTGTATTGGGGATGAGGAAAAATTTCTTTGTTTTAAATCAAAACCTCCTTCACAAAAATAACCCAAACATATGAGATTAAACAAAACAGTAAGCATTATATTAAACCAAACGATGATATAGCAACATCCATACCAACATGGAAAATATAAAAGAGAAACAAAAGACATAAAAGACGAACACCACCACCCTAGTACATTCCAGATTGAAACCCTACATTGATCATAGCTTTAAATCCAAGTCGATGGCGAGTTTGGGAGATTTTGGCTTGGGGGCCAAGCCTGAGAGGTTTGCGTTTAGCCTTGACAACAAGTCCTAGGTCATCCCTGAGGGGTCGTCAAGGTAATCTGGAAATGGCTGCCTCATCTGCGGCCTTGGGTAAGGAATGAAACGTTGTACGCCTCCACCACGAAAAAATCGTGGTGCAGGTGCACCACTTCGCCTTGGTGGTTGTGGTGGCAGTGAAGCCGACACATGCAGTTGTGTGTCTCTGTTTAGGGAACCTCTCTTCACGGTGAATATGATTTTCTGGATCATCATCTCCATATGGTGTTTTTGAAACGCATCCAAATTCGGGTACATTCGGCCGCAACGGGAGCACGCTACCGCGGTGTTGGAGCGAGTAGGAACATTGGCGATGCCCCCTGTGTTGTTGCTTTGATTATATGATATGTAAATGAAATTGCCCTCCATTGTTTGGAAAAAGGTGGTGGAAGGGAAATGGTTTTAGAGAGGGAGATTGAGATTATGGTTTGACTCCTACTCTCATAAGGAAAGAAAGAAAGGTTGTGCGACTATTGTCTGTGCAGCTGAGTAGTGCAAATGAACAAATTTATACTGAGGGGATTTGGACTGACTCCGGCACTGAAATTTAGGTTATTTAGAAACAAAAAGTTGGCTTATCATATTAGGATTCCGTGAGCTATTTGAGTCCACCTACAACAAGGGGAGCCAATTAGAGATGTTTTGAATTCCAAAATTATGCTTATAATGTTGAAAGAGAAATAAATGAGGGTGGTTTTTTACATTTTAAAATAAATAGTATTTAAAATGAAAGTTGTCACATGATAAATTAGAATAAATATAATATAGTAATTATTTTTAATAATTATAAATATTATATAATTATTGTAATTTATCAAAAAGGTTCTTCATTAATTCCCAATGCTAAAAGAATCTCATCCTAAGCAAACAAGAGATGGATAAATACATATATTTATTTTTAAATTTAATAAATTAAAATACTATTGAATAAAAAATTACTATAAATATAATATAGTAATAAATTTATTATCACAAATATTATATAATTTGCCTAAATTTAAAATTAAAAAAAAAAATCTTTCCCTCTTTTTGTAAACAAATATTCTCCCAAACGAATAAAAGAGACAAAGAAGCTAGTGCTTATTTGTACATCTCGCAAGAAAGAAAGGTTGTATAACAGAGTGAAATCCTTCATAAATTTATAGGGAGGGTAACGCTTTTGCGGACTCCCTAGCAAAACATGGATACACTATATATGGTGTTCTTTGGGCGATGGTGGATGCCTCTGATATTATATTTTGTGTTTCCCTACTGATTGAGATGTAATGAAACTCCCTTCATCTTAATAATACTGTCGATTCGTAGGTAAAAAAAAATTTGAATGAAGTCTTCTATTTTCATAATGGTTGGTTATGATAGCCTCAAATAGCATAGATCATGGATACCTTATTTTATTCTTCATAGTTAAATTACATTAATATGTTAATCACTATTAGAAAAAAATTAGATATCTAGAAAATAATTTTATATTTCAAAATTAATCTACGTCAAATTGAAGAAATACTTCTCTCATAGACGACTTCTTTATAGAATTCATCTCGACCACTCATGAATTGTTGTACGGTCATGATTTAACGCTCTCATCTCTCATAATAAACATCGCTCTCACTTCATACGTCCCTTATATGTGTGTATGTGTGTGTGTGTGTGTGTGTGTGTCTGAGAGAGAGGTTTGTTCTGGTGTTGGTTGTTTGATTTTTCATGGTTTGAATTTATAGGGTTTGGATTTTTGGGGTGTTTTTGTTGAATGTTGTTTGTTGTTCCGGGTTTGAGTTTTTTTTTTTTTTCCAGTAGGCTTATTTGGTTTACTTTGGGGTCTTTGGATTAGCCTCTAGATTTTTCTATGAATCTCTTTGTAGATTGTGCTTCAACTTTTTTATTAATAAATTTTCTTTTATTTTTGTGTGTATATATATATATATATATATATATATATATATATAATTCACTTTGGGATCTTTTGTTCTCTATATAATATATATTATAATAAAAAAATCTACCAATATATAAATATAGTTATTTAATATCTACTTGCATTACTTGGTTGAGATGATAAATCTAGATCATCCATTAAAATACTTATTTTCTAAATTTTATTATATTTCTCCATTGCCTGACCACTTTCAACCCAATGTACCTTTATGGATAGTGGCAAAATCAGATCCACGTTATAGGGCACTATGACACTGTAAAGTTATAGTGTATGAGGTCAGTTTAACGCCTTCATAACTTTACTGTTGAATCTGTGTGATGCGCTGAATGTGAAAAGAAGAAAATACAAAATAAATCAATTTTTACTGTCCTAAATATCATGTTACAACGTTTGGCCCTTTTCCATGAGCATTGCTAGTCCTTTCCAATGGGCGTATTGGTGGATTGGTGTTACCACCCAATTCAGACTAGAAAGATTTTTTTGGATGGTCATGGATTAAAATTAAAATTAAAATTGTATTTGGGATGAGGAAAAATTGCTTTGTTTTAAATCAAAACCTCCTTCACAAAAATAACCCAAACATATGAGATTAAACAAAACAGTAAGCATTATATTAAACCAAACGATGATATAGCAACATCAATACCAACATTGAAAATATAAAAGCGAAACAAAAGACATGAAAGACGAACACCACCACCCTAGTGCATTCCAGATTGAAACCCTACATTGATCATAGCTTTAAATCCAAGTCGATGGCGAGTTTGGGAGATTTTGGCTTGGGCGCCAAGCCTGAGAGGTTTGGATTTAGCCTTGACAACAAGTCCTGGGTCATCCCTGAGGGGTCGTCAAGGTAATCTGGAAATGGCTGCCTCATCTGCGGCCTTTGGTAAGGAATGAAACGTTGTACGCCTCCACCACGAAAAAATCGTGGTGCAGGTGCACCACTTCGCCTTGGTGGTTGTGGTGGCAGTGAAGCCGACACATGAAGCTGTGTGTCTCTGGTTAGGGAACTTCTCGTCACGGTGAAGAGGATATTCTGGATCATCATCTCCATATGGTGTTTTTGAAACGCATCCAAGTTTGGGTACGTTCGGGCGCAACGGGAGCATGAGACTGCGGTGTTGGAGCGAGTAGCAACATTGGCGATGTCCCCAGTGTTGTTTCTTTGAATATATGATATGTAAATGAAATTGCCCTCCATAGTCAGGAAAAAGGTGGTGGAAGGGAAATGGTTTTAGAGAGGGAGATTGAGATTAGGGTTTGACTCCTACTCTCATAAGGAAAGAAAGAAAGGTTGTGTGGCTATTGTCTGTGCAGCTGAGTAGTGCAAATGAACAAATTTATGCTGAGTGGATTTGGACTGACTCCGGAACTGAAATTTAGGTTATATAAGAAACAAAAAGTTGGCTTATAATATTTGGGTTCCGTGAGCTATTTGAGTCTACCTACAACAAGGGGGAGCCAATTAGAGATGTTTTGAATTCCAAAATTATGCTTATAATGTTGAAAGGGAAATAAATGAGGGTGGTTTTTTACATTTTAAAATAAATAGTATTTAAAATAAAAGTTTTCACATGATAAATTAGAATAAATATTATATAGTAATAATTTTTAATAATTATAAATATTATATAATTATTATAATTTAAAAATCAAAAAGGTTCTTCATTAATTCCCAATCTTAAAAGAATCTCATCCTAAACAAACAAGAGATGGATAAATACATATATTTATTTTTAAATTTAATAAATTAAAAAACTATTGAATAAAAAATTACTATAAATATAATATAATAATAAATTTATTATCATAAATATTACATAATTTTCCTAAATTTAAAATTAAAAAAAAATATTTCCCTCTTATTTTAAAACAAATATTCTCCCAAACAAACAAAAGAGACAAAGAAGCTAGTGTTTATTTGTACATCTCGCAAGAAATAAAGGTTGTATAATAGAATGAAGTCCTTCATAAATTTATAGGGAGGGTAACGCTTTTGCGGACTCCCTAGCAAAACATGGATACACTATATATGATGTTCTTTGGGCGATGGTGGATGCCTCTGATTTGATATTTTGTGTTTCCCTACTGATTGAGATGTAATCAGACTCGCTTCATCTTAATAATAGAGTCTCTTTGTAGGTAAAAAAAAATTGAATGAAGTCATCTATTCTCATAATGGTTGGTTATGATAGCCTCAAATAGCATAGATCATGGATATCTTCTTTTATCATTCATAGTTGAATTACATTAATATGTTAATCTTTATTAAAAAAAATTAGATATCTAGAAAATAATTTTATTTTTCAAAATTAATCTACGTCAAACTAAAGAAATACTTCTCTCATAGACGACTTCTTTATAGAATTTATCTCGACCACTCATGAATTGTTGTACGGTCATGATTTAACGCTCTCGTCTCTCATAATAAACATCGCTCTCACTTCATACATCCCCTATACGTGGGTGTGTGTGTGGTTATGAGAGAGTGGTTTGTTCTAGTGTTGCTTGTTTGATTTTTCATGGTTTGAATTTACAGGGTTTGGATTTTTGGGGTTTTTTTGTTGAATGGTGTTTTCAGTTCCGTTTTTGTGTTTTCTTTTTCTTTTTCAAGTAGGCTTATTTGGTTTACATTGGGGTCTTTGGATTAGCCTCTAGATTTTTCTATGAATCTCTTTGTAGATTGTGCTTCATCTTTTTTATTAATAAATTTTCTATTATTTATGTATATATATATATATATATATATATATATATAAAATTCACTTTGGGATCTTTTGTTCTCTATATAATATCTATTATAATAAAAAAATCTACCAATATATAAATATAGTTATTTAATATCTACTTGCATTACTTGGTTGAGATGGTAAATCTAGATCATCCATTAAAATACTTATTTTCTAAATTTTATTATATTTCTCCATTAGTTGACCACTTTCAACCCAATGTACCTTTAAGGATAGTGGCAAAATCAGATCCACGTTTTAGGGCGCTATGACACACTGTAAAGTTATAGTGTATGAGGTCAGTTTAACGCCTTCATAACTTTACTGTTGAATCTGTGTGATGCGCTGAATGTGAAAAGAAGAAAATACAAAATAAATCAATTTTTACTGTCCAAAATATCAGGTTACAACGTTTGGCCCTTTTCCACGAGCATTGCTAGTCCTTTCCAATGGGCGTATTGGTGGATTGGTGTTACCACCCAATTCAGACTAGAAAGATTTTTTTGGATGGTCATGGATTAAAATTAAAATTAAGATTGTAGTAGGGATGAGGAAAAATTGCTTTGTTTTAAATCATAACCTCCTTCACAAAAATAACCCAAACATATGAGATTAAAAAAACAGTAAGCATTATATTAAACCAAACGATGATATAGCAACATCCATACCAACATGGAAAATATAAAAGAGAAACAAAAGACATAAAAGACGAACACCACCACCCTAGTACATTCCAGATTGAAACCCTACATTGATCATAGCTTTAAATCCAAGTCGATGGCGAGTTTGGGAGATTTTGGCTTGGGGGCCAAGCCTGAGAGGTTTGTGTTTAGCCTTGACAACAAGTCCTGGGTCATCCCTGAGGGGTCGTCAAGGTAATCTGGAAATGGCTGCTTCATCTGCGGCCTAGGGTAAGGAATGAAACGTTGTAAGCCTCTACCACGAAAAAATCGTGGTGCATGTGCTCCACTTCGCCTTGGTGGTTGTGGTGGCAGTGAAGCCGACATATGCAGCTGTGTGTCTCTAGTTAGGGAACCTCTCGTCACGGTGAAGATGATTTTCTGGATCATCATCTCCATATGGTGTTTTTGAAACGCATCCAAATTTGGGTACATTCGGCCGCAACGGGAGCACGATACCGCGGTGTTGGAGCGAGTAGCAACATTGGCGATGTCCCCAGTGTTGTTTCTTTGATTATATGATATGTAAATGAAATTGCCCTCCATTGTTTGGAAAAAGGTGGTGGAAGGGAAATGGTTTTAGAGAGGGAGATTGAGATTATGGTTTGACTCCTACTCTCATAAGGAAAGAAAGAAAGGTTGTGCGGCTATTGTCTGTGCAGCTGAGTAGTGCAAATGAACAAATTTATGCTGAGGGGATTTGGACTGACTCCGGAACTGAAATTTAGGTTATTTAGAAACAAAAAGTTGGCTTATAATATTTGGGTTCCATCAGCTTTTTGAGTCTACCTACAACAAGGGGGAGCCAATTAGAGATGTTTTGAACTCCAAAATTATGCTTATAATGTTGAAAGGGAAATAAATGAGGGTGGTTTTTTACATTTTAAAATAAAAAGTATTTAAAATAAAAGTTGTCACATGATAAATTAGAATAAATATAATATAGTAATAATTTTTAATAATTATAAATATTATATAATTGTTATAATTTAAAAATCAAAAAGGTTCTTCATTAATTCCCAATCCTAAAAGAATCTCATCCTAAGCAAACAAGAGATGGATAAATACATATATTTATTTTTAAATTTAATAAATTAAAAAACTATTGAATAAAAAATTACTATAAATATAATATAGTAATAAATTTATTATCATAAATATTATATAATTTTCCTAAATTTAAAATTAAAAAAAAATTCTTTCCCTCTTATTTTGTAAAAAAAATATTCTCCCAAACAAACATAAGAGACAAAGAAGCTAGTGTTTATTTGTACATCTCGCAAGAAAGAAAGGTTGTATAATAGAGTGAAGTCCTTCATAAATTTATAGGGAGGGTAACGCTTTTGCGGACTCCCTAGCAAAACATGGATACACTATATATGATGTTCTTTGGGCGATAGTGGATGCCTCTGATTTGATATTTTGTGTTTCCCTACTAATTGAGATGTAATCAAACTCGCTTCATCTTAATAATACAGTCTATTTGTAGGTAAAAAAAATTGAATGAAGTCATCTATTCTCATAATGGTTGGTTATGATAGCCTCAAATAGCATAGATCATGGATATCTTCTTTTATTCTTCATAGTTAAATTACATTAATATGTTAATCATTATTAGAAAATAATTAGATATCTTGAAAATAATTTTATTTTTCAAAATTAATCTACGTCAAATTAAAGAAATACTTCTCTCATAGACGACTTCTTTATAGAATTCATCTCGACCACTCATGAATTGTTGTACGGTCATGATTTAACGCTCTCATCTCTCATAATAAACATCGCTCTCACTTCATACATCCCCTATATGTGTGTGTGTGTGTGATTCTGAGAGAGTGGTTTGTTCTGGTGTTGGTTGTTTGATTTTTCATGGTTTGAATTTATAGGGTTTGGATTTTTGGGGTGTTTTTGTTGAATGGTGTTTGTTGTTCCATTTTTGTGTTTTTTTTTTTTTCTTTTTCAAGTAGGCTTATTTGGTTTACTTTGGGGTCTTTGGATTAGCCTCTAGATTTTTCTATGAATCTCTTTGTAGATTGTGCTTCATCTTTTTTATTAATAAATTTTCTATTATTTTTGTGTGTGTGTATATATATATATATATATATATATATATATATATATTTATCATTTTTGTCCAGGGACGAATTTGTAAGTTTCAGGAAAGGAAGGACTAAAAGTGTAAAAGTTCAAGAGTGGAGGATGAAAAGTGAAGTTTCAAAGAGTCAAAGGACCAGAATTGAAGTGCTAACAAAGAGAGGACTTAAAGTGGAAATCAAGAATATGAAGCAACACTTTTTGAATTAAGGACATGGTAAATAAGGTTGAAGGATTGACGGTAGTGAAGAGGATGTTTCAGAACTTAATAGAGGCTGAGTGGAGGCCATTGAAGGCATTGAAAACCCACTACCATGAAGGAGAGAAAAGCTTGAAGATGAACCAGGAAGGTAACAATAAACCATTCATTGTGAGTAGCTCCCTCTCTCCTCTTGAAGAAGAAAAATTGGTAAGAATTCTTAAAGCTCATAAATCTGCTTTGGGTTGGACTATTGAGGACAATAAGGGTATAAGCCCCACTATTTGTATGCATAAAATTTGTTTAGAAGAACAAGTTAAACTCGTAGTCCAACCCCAAAGACGACTGAATCCTGCCATGAAAGAGGTGGTAAGGAAAGAAGTGATTAAGTTGCTTGATGCAGGGATCATCTATCCCATTTCTGATAGTGAATGGGTTAGTCCCGTTCATGTAGTTCCCAAAAAAAGGGGAATTACAATGGTCCCTAATGAGAATAATGAGTTGATTCCCACCAGGAAGGTAACTGGATGGAGGGTTTGTATAGATTACCCGTGGCTAAATTCTGCCACCCGGAAAGATCATTTTCCCCTTCCTTTTATTGACCAAATGCTTGACGGGTTGGCTGGCCATGAATACTATTGTTTCTTGGATGGATACTCAGGATACAATCAGATTGTTGTTGATCCTAAGGATCAAGAGAAAACTGCTTTTACTTGTCCCTTCGGGGTTTTTGCTTATAAAAGAATGCCTTTTGGCTTGTGTAATGCACCCAGAACCTTCCAAACATGTATGTTTGCTATTTTTTATGATTTAATTGGTGAATGTATTGAAGTGTTCATGGATGATTTTTCAGTGTATGGCCCTAACTTTGACAAGTGTTTGGACAATTTGGAAATGATCCTAGTTAGGTGCCAAGAAAATAATTTGGTCCTTAATTGGGAAAAATGCCACTTTATGGTAAAGGATGGCATTGTGCTTGGGCACAAGATTTCTGGAAAAGGGATTGAGGTAGATAAAGCTAAAATAGAGATTATTGAAAATCTACCTCCTCCCACCAATATTAAAGGTATAAGAAGTTTTCTTGGTCATGCGGGTTTTTATAGGCGGTTTATAAAAGATTTCTCTAAAATTACTAAGCCTATGACAAACCTCCTTGAAAAAGAGGCTCCTTTTATCTTTAATGATGAGTGTTTGGCTGCTTTTAAATTATTAAAGGAAAAACTTGTTTCAGCCCCTATCATTATTGCTCCCCAATGAGATTTTCCTTATGAAATAATGTGTGATGCTAGTGATAATGCAATAGGGGCTGTTCTTTGTCAGAAGAAGGGAAAAGTGTTGCATGTAATTTACTATGCTAGTAAGGTCTTGAATGAAGCTCAAAGAAATTATGCTACAACTGAAAAGGAGTTGTTGAGTGTAGTTTTTGCTTTAGATAAATTCAGACCTTACGTTTTGGGTTCTAAAATTTTTGTGCATACTGACCATGCTGCTTTGAAGTACTTGTTTGCTAAGCAGGAAGCTAAACCCAGGTTGATCAGGTGGATCTTACTCTTGCAAGAGTTTGATCTTGAAATTATGGACAGGAAAGGGAAAGACAATGGTGTAGCAAACCATTTGTCAAGACTTGAAGAGGGGAACTCCAGCCCAATTCCTATTCAAGAGGAGTTCCCAGATGAAAAGCTTTTAGCTGTCCAAGAGATAGCTCCATGGTATGCACATTTAGCTAATTTTAAAGCTGCTGGTGTGTTGCCATCTGATTTAACTTGGCAACAAAAGAAAAAATTTCTGTATGATGCCAAATTCTTTTTCTGGGATGAACCTTATTTGTTTAGAGAATGTTCTGATGGGATCATTAGAAGGTGTATTCCAGAAAAAGAGTTTGAGGCTGTTTTATGGCATTTCCATGGCTCCGAATATGGAGGCCATTTTTCTGGTGAGAGGACTGCTGCTAAAGTCCTCCAAAGTGGTTTTTATTGGCCTACTATCTTCAAAGATAGTAGAGCATTTGTGGAAAGGTGTGATCGTTGTCAACGAAATGGTAACATCTCAAGAAGGAATGAGATGCTCCAAAAAATGATTTTGGAAGTTGAGCATTTTGATGTATGGGGCATTGATTTCATGGGACCTTTTCCGCCTTCTTTTGGTTGCCAGTATATTTTGGTTGCTGTTGATTATGTTTCTAAGTGGGTTGAAGCATGAGACCTTCCCACAAATGATGGAAAAGTAGTCTTGGATTTTCTGAAGAAAAAGATCTTTACAAGATTTGGGGTGCCAAGGGAAATAATCAGTGATGGAGGTAAGCACTTTTGTAATAAAGCTTTTGAAACTCTTTTGAAAAAATATGGTGTTCATCATAAAGTTGCTACCCCCTATCACCCCCAAACTAGTGGACAAGTAGAGGTTTCTAATAGGGAGTTAAAAAGGGTTTTGGAAAAAGTAGTTGGTACTTCAAGGAAGGATTGGTCAAGAAAATTAGATGACACCTTGTGCGCTTACCGTACTGCATTTAAAACTCCTATTGGAACCTCTCCTTACCAGTTGGTTTATGGTAAGACTTGTCATTTACCTGTGGAACTTGAGCATAAAGCCTTTTGGGCTTTGAAACAATTGAACATGGATCCCAAAGAAGCTGGGGAAAAAAAACAGCTACAGGTACATGAGCTAGATGAATTTAGACTCCAAGCATACCACAATGCTAGGATCTACAAGGAAAAAACAAAAAGGTGGCATGATAAGAAGATTCTGCCAAAAGAGTTTAGTCCCAGACAGCTTGTGTTATTGTATAACTCAAGGCTGAGGTTGTTTCCTGGAAAGCTGAAGTCAAGATGGACAGGACCATATATGATCATCAAAGTCTTTCCCCATGGTGCGGTTGAGTTAGAGGATAAGGTTACGAACGAAACATTCATTGTCAATGGGCAAAGACTGAAACCGTACCAAGGGGGAGATGTTCAGAGACAAGTGATGTCTGTTTTGCTTGATTCCCCTAATTGATTAAAAGGGAAGGGTCTATCTCGGACCTTAACAATGAGCTGGTTGGGAGACAACCCCACTTAGGATAGTTTAATTTTCTGTCTTTTAATTTTCAGCATCATCTTTGTAAATGAATAAAAGAAAAAAAAAACTCTATGTTTTGCTGCAAGAGGGGCCAGCGCTCAAGCGCTGGAGGCCAACGCTCAAGCGTTGAGCCCCTGCTTAAACACCCTAGTTCCAGTTTAACCCAACTCTCAGGCGTTGGAGGGCTAGCGCTCATGCGCTAGGCCCCTGGAATCTTCCAGTTTTTATTTTAAATTCCAACGCCCAAGCGTTGGAAACCCAACGCTCAGGCGTTGGGACCTTGTTGCCCAGTTTTTTGTTTTTATTCCAGCGCCCAAGCGTTGGCAAACCCAACGCTCAAGAGCTGGAGCTCGGGCAGCTTTTCTGTTTTTTATTTTATTTTATTTTCTGTTTTCTTTGTTTATAAATAATTTGTGTCCACCTGTTCTTGAAAAGTTTTTGATTCGTTGAGTTTTCCCTTGCTTCTATAATGGTTTTGATCTTTGGGAACTCAAGAATTCTTGTTTGTTTTTAGGTGGGCACAATTTTCAACCCTTGTTCTGAAGTATGCTGTTTTGGGAACTAACAAGTCAAGCAAGCTTCTGCTTGTAAGACTTTGTTTGTTCAAATTTTGCAGGAAAGGCTCCAGAAGGAGAAAGAACCCTCTTGAACTTGAGTGTTCAAAGTTGAAATTGCAAGGAGGTTTCCTGGACAATTTGTAAAAAAGAAAAAAAGAAAAAAAATACTAGCTTTTAGTTTTTCTGTTTGATAGTTTTTAGTTTTATTTTTAGTGCTAGTTTTTATTTTTGCTTTTAGGTTTTTTTAAACTGCATGGTTGAGTGTCTTTATCCAGTCTGAATGCTACTATTGCTCTGTGAATGCTTTATCTGATTGAACTGCTTTCTTAAAAAGGTTCTATGTTTTGATGCGGTTAGGATTGCATGCTGTTAGAAATGATTTGGACATCTTGATTGTTTTGGTTGTTGGCAAAGTTTTTCTGAGTTCTAAAAGGGTACCACTTACCCTATGTTTTTCTGAGAGCTGAGGACTCTGAATGCATGATTGCAAGATTTTTCTGCCTTGTGTTGCATGTTGATTGGGATTTTGTATACTTTGTAAGTTGAGAAGAGATTATAGGCATTTTTGAAAACTCAGATTCTTGCTTGAAATTTAAAATCCACTAGTAGCCCATTTTTTAGCCTTAAAAGAGTCATTCTTTGGAGACTACTTTGTGTGATATTTTAAGTTGTTAATGTGATTCATAAGCTGAAATTGCTAGAGCTATGTATATTGGGTTTCTCTCTAAAAGAGAGGAAGAAAAAAACAAAATGAAAAAATAAGGTATGTGCCTTATGAAAAAAGAAAGAAAAAATAATGAAGTGGTGGGGTGAGAAAGAGTATGAGGGGAGTAAAATTCAATTCATTCATCCCATACATTCCACTACTTTATTCAAAAAAAAAAAAAAACAAAATTGAGAGAACCTATGTGTTACAATTTTTGAAGCTCTTAGTCACAAAAATCACTTAACAACAGATTCTGAGTCAGCCAATAGAGTTGCCAAGTTCTTGAAATCCACACCTTGATTGTTCAACCCTTTGGCCAAGTTTCAACCTTCAAAAATCTCTTCAAAGGTACTTAGTTGCACTGTTTCAGTTTTGATTTGAATGATAGGCAGAATCATTGAGCTTTCTTGTTTTTCATGGAGAATATCTTTTTGTGAGCTTAAATTGATGAACTCAAACATGTTAAAAGCCAAGCCTAACTTTCTTGATCAATATAATATATGTAAACATGCATGTCTTCCAAATCCGCTAAGCTTTCTTGGAAAATTTCTTGTGCTTCATGTTTTAATTAGATAAACTTTCTCTAAACTCAGGGACGAGTTTCTCTTTAAGTTTTGTCGCTTGAAGACAAGCTGTCGTTGGGTATAGTTGTGTGATGACTGGATTTTATATGATATTTTTAGGGTCCTATTAGTCTTTTTTATTTTATTATTTTTTAGTTTCATATAGGATTTTTACTCTTTTTATGTAGATTTTATATTTATTTTGAATTTTGCATATAGATTAGCTTTTATTTGGTTTTTAAACTTTATTTTATATTTTTAGGAATTTTTATAGTTTTTTTATGTTTTTAGGAAAGCTGGTATATTTATCATTTTTGTCCAGGGACCAATTTGTAAGTTTCAGGAAAGGAAGGACTAAAAGTGTAAAAGTTCAAGAGTGGAGGATGAAAAGTGAAGTTTCAAAGAGTCAAAGGACCAGAATTGAAGTGCTAACAAAGAGAAGACTTAAAGTGGAAATCAAGAATATGAAGCAACACTCTTTGAATTAAGCACATGGAAAATAAGGTTGAAGGATTGATGGTAGTGGAGAGGAGGTTTCAGAACTTAATAGAGGCTAAGTGGAGGCCATTGAAGGCATTGAAAACCCACTACCATGAAGGAGAGAAAAGCTTGAAGATGAACCAGCAGTCGAGCCAACGCTCCAGCATTGGGGCTCTGACTAGGATGTGAGTTGGATTTTCATCCTAGCGCTTGTAAGACCCACAACTTTGTGTGATAGTATTATGGCCCCTGTAACTCTTATGATTATAGTTTGAATCTTTTTGAAGTATATTGATTATACTTCTCTTAAATTATATAGTAATTCGAGTTATTATTTGGTTGATATATTAAGTTTTAATTATGAGAAATATGTGTTTGAGTATGGAATTATGTATTGTTTAAGCCTTGGCTGAAATGGCGACGTTTTGAAAGGGAAGTTGAGATCGTCCTGTGAAACTGGTTGAGATCGTCCTGTAAACTGGCAGACTATGTTGGCAGACTATGTTGGCGGACTGTTTTGGCAGACTGTTTCTCCGTTGGCAGACTATGACTTCTCTTTGTCTGGTCTGGTCAGCCGTTATTGTTGACTTTAAAAGTGAGTGTCAAATACCTTGGGAATGATAAACTTCCGTTTTTATTGACTCTTAAGAGATAAAATGTCAGAATCATTAACGAGCATTAATGACTTGTCGTTTTCTTTGACTTAGAGTATTTTAATCTTTTCTAAGTCGGTTTCCTCACTCTATAAATACCAAGCTTCGCCAGTACGTTAATCTTTCACTTTTCCCACACTTTTCTTCTCTTCAAAGTAAGCTGAATCCTTGACATTTTTCTGAAGCGTTGTTGTTGGTAAGTTGTTCAGACTCTTACTAATTCTGGAATTTCCATGGTATTCAATTTAGTCCATCTTCTAGGAGTTTCACTTGTTCTATTTTTATTGCGACCATATTCTTCTTGTTCATTGAAGACCAAAGCTGTTCGTTGTGAGTTCTTCTTTGTTCGTGAAGGACAGAGCTGAAGTTTCAAATTTCTTTAATCTTTTAGGCCATTCAAGGTTGGTTTCCTTTCTAGTCCTTACGTTAGAACTCTGTTGTAATCGTTGTATTTCTAAAATAATCCTTGAAAACCATATAGACACTGTTTTAAATCAATTTGGTAATAGTTTTTATCCATAAAGAAGTTTGGGATTTAAAGAAATGAATTTAACAGTGATTTTACGTGAAAAACTCTGATTCTGGACCCCCAGACTGAGAGCCAACGCTTGGGCGTTGGGATCCAGCGCTTGGGCGCTGGGTTTCTTCGAGATTTCACGTAATCAGACGTTGCCCAACGCTTGGGCGCTGGAGGGCACTCTGTTCTGCCCTGTTTTACGAAAAATCCTGGTTTCGACCGTTTTGGGTTCTGTTTCTTTCCATATTTCATCCTATCCTTAGGAGAGTTAATTAAATGAGTTTATATGCTATTTCTAGGTTGAAGAACAAGTGTATGCAACCTAAGAGAAGGTAAGGGTAACTCAATCTTAGTATTATGATATTATGATATTTTCGTGATTCTGATTGCAGAACACGGACTATGATTGTCTATAAGTTTGTTTGAATACTGTGATAATAGTGTGATATATCGAATATGTTGTATGGTTATGAGATTGAATTGCTTGAACATATTTTGTAAGAAGAGCTTACTGTGTTATGTATATCTTGACATAACAATGAAACGAGTGAACCGTTATTGTTCATGAGGATTCTGTAAAACTGTGGGAACCAGTAGTTCCTGAGGATTCGATTACTGTCATGACAGATGCACTGCAGGTGCATGATTTTAGGTTTTGATGTGGCGAACTACTATGCATCGTGGGATCATGCCATGATATTAGGTTTTGATGTGGCGAACTACTATGCGTCGCGGGATCATGCCATGATATTAGGTTTTGATGTGGCGAACTACTATGCGTCGCGGGATCATGCCATGATTTTAGGTTTTGATGTGGCGAACTATTATGCATCACAGGATCATACCAGAGGGTGGTGTGGAAAAGTCTCTTCCATGTTCTAAGTCATCCTGGCCAAATACGGCAAAAACCCAATGAGCTATGTGCATTATTCGTTGAAAAGCTAACAAGCATATGTGTTGTGATGAATGAGGCTTATTCTGTGAAGTTATGAATCACTGACAGATATATTGTGAATTGTTGTTTCAGTTATAATATAATAGTTAATGCTGTTAACTATATAATTCACTTCTAATATTGTATTCCTATATTCTGATATTTGAGTTAACCCTTTGCTATTTCTGTTTGTGTTTTCTCTTATTTTGGCGCTTAACGCCAGATGACCAGTAATGAGGGAAGACTTGAAGGCTGTTTTGATGCAAGCTTGAGGAACCTTTGGGGCAAAATTGAAGATGATGTTTAGTTTCCGCTATTTTGTAAACTTAGCACATGTGTGCAACATATTACTTTCATTACGTCTTGTTTTCCTTGCTGTAATATTACTGAATATGGGCTACACTTATTAAATATATGAGAGACGTTGTTTTGGAAAACTTGAGATGTTTTGAAAGGTTTTTATTTAAGTATTATTCCGCGTTTTTCAATGTGACTCTCGACCTAAAAATCGGGCTGTTACAGCGCTCAAGCGTTGGAAACCCACGTTCAAGCACTGGGCCTATATCTGCAACGTGGGATTATAATGCACCCAACGCCCAAGCATTGAGATCCCAGCGCTCAAGCGCTGGAGGGTAGATTTTTACTATAAATAGGGGTCTTTTCTTCACTTGTAAGACACTCCTTTTCAGAATACAACAAGTATTCTTCTTTTCTTCTTTAGAGCATTGTTCCTAGGAATTGTGGGAAGCCATTCTTGAGCTCCTATCTAGGGTAATTCGATGCCTCTTTTAGCCATGCTTGGCTAATTCTTTTAAGTTACTTGGGTTGTTATAGTTTGTAGTTTATGCTCTAGTTTTCTTCTACATTTCTGAATAATATTTCCAATTCATGTTTTATTTCCTTGTTCTTCATTTATCTTGGTGCACACAAGTTTCTTGCTTATTGCTTATAACAATGAAAATTGGTAAGTAGTAAGGGAAATAGGATTTCAAAAAGGCTATAAGTATATATCACTAAGAAATTAGGATAGACTTAGCTTTATGTTGGCCTGAACTTCATCTTCATCTTCTTCTTTAATTAACTAAATTGCAAGAAATTGAGTTTAGTAATTAGAAAGAAAGTTCTACAATGTGTAAGAAATTAACTTGTAGAAATACTAGGCTATAACATCATGAACTTGGTTCTAGAATTCAGAAATTAAGTAGGAGTTTGCTAGCATATTTTATAAACTATGTAATTCAACCCAGGTGCTTAAATCTCATCATCATCTTACTTTTATTTTATTTTATGCTTTTACTTGTCCTTGTTCTAAAACCAAACATCAAATACACCTTTTTATTTTTTGCACAAAGCTCTAAATAATTTTCTAAAAAGACACCTATCCCTTGGGTACGATATCTTTTATACTACGTGATAACCATCCGTGCACTTGCGCATTTGGCTATCAAGGAGTAGTCCTGTAGAATACTAAGAAGGAGAAGTCCTGGAGAATACTTGAAAGGAGAAGTCTTGAAAATACTAGGAGAAGTCCTGCACAATACTTGATAGGAGAAGTCCTTCTAATACTGGGAGAAGTCCTTGATAATACTTGTACTATTTGTTGAAATAGTGAAAATCCTAGTGAAGCCAAGGACTGGACGTAACCCTGACGATTCTGGGGGTGAACCAGGATAAACATCGTGTGTACTTTAGTTTTCTGCCGTATGTTTATTTTCCGCTGCATGCATGCATACACTCATAATCTTTAACCTTCTTTGAAAACTAATAAGTAAGGCATATTTTAATAAAGAAGTTTTCAAAAATGAAACACACAATTCAAACCCCCCCCCCCCCTTTCTTATATGTTTCTCGCACTATCAATTGGTATCAGAGCCTAACCGCTCTGAAAAATTACTAACATCTTCACAAATGTAGAGCAAAAAGATCCATGATCAACAGGTGTCTTCCTCAAGCAAAAGCAACCATGATCAAAAGAACATTGAAGGAAGCACACACTCTCAAGGAACAGGCTCAACAAAGGAGTAAAGGATGTTGTGGAAAAGCTGCTTGCACACAACTTCAAATCTGTAGAAAATTCCATACTCATCCAAGGAGAACAAGCTAGTGAAAGCCTTGGTTTTCCAACCCAGCTCATATCTGGGATCATCAATGCTGAATCTTCTAGCAATTCTATGAAATGAACGAATTTCTGTTTAGAGAAGATTCCAAAAAGGAGAAGTCATCCTGACTTATGACAAGCTCATATTGAAACATCAAATCAGGAGAATGGAGATGATGACAACGCACAATGCATTTATGATGAACACTGACCCTCCTGATTCTAAAGCAAACTAAGAAGTCAACGCCATGACAAACCAAAGATAAAAGTAAGGTAACCTTAAACCTTCATATAGTCAGTATAATGATTTATATCTAGTTCTAAACTACATATCATACTAAAGATGTATAAATGAGCAAACAAGGAATTAAAGATTAGACAACAGCATGCATCCAAACTCTCATCATTTATGCAACTGAGGTAGATTTAAATCTGTTTCAAAACACATACTATCTCAAGTAAGCAAAACGCATAAGAACTAAGTCTCTACTGCAAAATCAAGAATCTGCACACACTCTCGTGCATCTCAATGACAATCATATGAATAAAGATACATTGTTATAAACACAAGTGAAATGTCTTGAAAATCAGTTTCATGTACACATGTATATTCGCACTGGCTTATGGTTTAAACGTCACTATATCCAATCCATGAAATTATGATAATGATATGTTCAATCATATGAATGTAAAACTAACCATCTGGACCCAAGAAAATATGGGTACCAAAAGTGTACAATAATTAATGTTGCAGAACTTCACAACAAAGAGACAAGTCCACTGCAATGATGATCAACAGAAGCTGATTAATCATTGAGTCCAAGAGAAGTAAATTTTAGCTTAGGAGATACTGCTAGAAGGATGCTCTTTTCAAGAAGAGCCCAGTTGCGCCCTCATTAACATCAACTGCAGTTGGGACAATGACAAGCTTTTTAAAAGTTCGATGTCAATTGTCACTTTGACTAACAACCAGAAGTAGAAGACCCATCAGACGAATACATCTTGTTTCCGTCTGGTCAAAGTTTATAAATGACTAAGCCATGATTAGTTAGACTGATACCTTTTCAGTCTTGTCCTGATAACTTCCCAACTCAAGAAGAACATTGTCAGATTCAAACACACAATTGCTGACTAAATTGAATCATCTTCGCTCAATAACTCAGTCAGCAAGTCAAAACATCACATATCTGAAAACAGGTGATAATGGGACTATGGCGTTCATCTCAAGGCTCATAAGCTCATAAGAAATGATTTCACAGGGAGTACCTTCAATTACTTATATTTGTCAAGAAGAAATCATACGAATCCTATTTTATGTAGTCAAATAGAATGTCAAAATGCTACTAATAAAGTTCTATGGAAAAGAACTCTATGTAAATGTTTTCAGGACAAAAGACACATGCAAGATTGAAGATGGATAATGAAAGAATGCAAAGGTAGCAGTAAAATGATCAAATGTGTGAAGCCAGACAAACACTCAAGAGGACAACGTCTGATCCAGACAAAGTTTGTCGCCAAAATAAATTGAAACAAGGATTGGTCACTGTCTGGTGACTACTCAGACACACAATAAAAGCAACATTCAGTTGAGATCGTCTGAGAATAATTGAAAGGGCACGATCAAACATCCACAACGCCCACGTTTGGGTTATTGGTAAACAGTTGTATCGTTTCATATACTAAGCGTTCTCAACACGCATTAAATCTTTCAACTGTTATGACTGCACATTTAAAGATTTTCATTTAATGCGCGTGTTGTGTCCACTCTCTCACATCAATTGCAGAACTAATCATTTCATTATGTAAAACAAGTAAAACCTTTTGCATTTTGAATACATTTAACAAAAGGACTTGAGAAAAGAGAACACCACACTCACAATCTACTTGCAACCTTTTGAATCTATTTCTATTCTCTGCTTGCTCCCTTGCCTTCACTAACATTTCCCTGCAGAATCCTCCAATGGCTCCCAAGAAGCAAGTCGCCACTGAACCACAACTGACTCCCTCTCAACAAGAAGTAATCACTCTGAGGAACAAGAACATTGCAGCTAACAGACGAGAATAAGAAGCGTTAATCGGAAAGCAAAAGATGATGAATACGGGGGAGAGAGAGCTTGTCTCACCAAGATATCTCGATCTGAACCTCTAGAGCTATGCAAAGTTGGTAGCGCTGGACCTTGTGCTGTTTCAAGATTGGTCCAACCTCATGAAGGTTTCTCAAACCCCTGTAATCAAACCTGTGGTCAAAGAATTCTTTGACTGTGCTGTTAAGAAGGGGCCAATTACCATCAAGTCCAGATGCATGAGAACTGTCACTAATGTCTGTCCGGGAGACATTGCTGTAGCCCTAGATGTCGAAGTAAACGAAGGAGTCATCTACAAACCAAAATGGGAAGTATCTGCAATCAATCCTGACTGTATTTGGAAGCAGGATCCTAAGACCCATGGAACCAATGTCAACAACCTGGTTGACGAGTGCAAATTCCCTCATGCTAGACTGAGTAAAATAGTGATCACTTGCCAACGTCTGGCATTAATCATCCCAGCGCCCAAGCATTGGGGCCCTAGCGCTCAAGCGCTGGGACGCAATCAAAATCCTATAAATAGGACTGCATTCTTCTTTTGAAACACACACCAAAATACAATAAGCTATTCTTTCTTTCTTCCTTAGAGCATTATTTCCTGATAATTGTGGGAAGCCTTTCTTGAGCTCATAGTCCAGGTTAATGTAATGTCTCTCTTAGCCATTATTGACTAAGTTCTTTTTTTTTTTTTAAGTTCTTGGGTTGTTTTTAGCTTATAGTTATTTTTTGAGTTTTTGTTTTATATCTGAATAAAATTGCATTTCATGTTTCAATTCCTTGTTCTTCATATATCTTGTTGTACACAAGTGTTTAAACTTATTTCTTTATCAATGGTAATTGTTAAGTAATAAGGGAAATAGGAATTGGAAGAACATTTTGCATTTCACTAAGGAATTAGGAAAAGCTTTATTTATGTTGGCCTGAATATAGAACTCATCTTCTTCTTAAATTAACTAAAAAACTAAGGAATTAGACTTAGTAATTTAGAAGAAAGCTTTGCATGTTTAAGGAATTAACTTGTAAAGAAACTAGGCTAGAACATCATGATTTTCATGCTTAATTTTCAAATATAAAATTGATTCAAAAAGCATAATTTATAAGCTATATACTCAGCCCAAGTTCTTAATTTTTATCATCATATTTCCATTGCGAATTGTGTTTTCAAGTTTTTACTCAAACCAGAATCAAACAAATCAATTTACTTTTTCATCAGTGTGCCTACTCGCAAATGATCTTCACATTTACCAAGGTCGTGGAAAAGAATGAAAATGACCTAGTTCAAAAATTTTCAATTTCTTAATGGACTATCCATATCTTTGCTTGGGTACCCTTTTTGCTATGGCGCACAGATTTGGGCTCCTCGCTCCAACCTTCTGTTGACATTTAAGCTCTTGGGTCATCAGCCGAATGATTTCTATCATTTTGATTGGGCTGTATGGAAATCTCAAGGCCACATTGGTTTTATCTCAGTTTTCCTCATTCGGCATCCTGGTGCTTTGATTATCATTCTTGGCTCTTGGATGATTATCTTGCTACCATCCTGGATTCCTGCTATTCCACTTCCTGCTCTTCCAGTTACTTTGACAAAGGAAGATTTTGCTAGATTTCAGGCTCCTGAGCTGACTTTTGCTAAAGCAGTGTCGTTTATAAGCAGTGCACTTTTGGTCACTCAATCTCTTGGGATGGAATCCACATGGCATTCCTCGGGTCCTGAATCTTCATATATGCTTGAGTCACCATCAACCCCTATTTCAGAAGAGCACCCTGTGAATGCTAAGGTTGTTGCTGAGCTCGAGGAAAAGATTGCAACCCTAAGAGATGAGATGTAGAATGAGATAAAAGTTCTGGACGCCAAGTTTGAGAAAAGGATCAAGGATCTAGAAACTAAAATGAATACCGATTTCGCAACTTTGCAGTCAATGGTGACAAAGCTGCTTGAGAAAATGACATGAAGAGACCCTTCTATCTCTCTACTCTTAACTCTTTTTACATTCCTACACTTTTAGTTTACTGTAACGACTTGAAAAATAAATTACAGTGCTAAATAAACAGAGTCGCCACCAGTGTTTTTATTTAAGGGGAAACATTGGAAAACCCTTTTAAAATTCTTTTATTTACAAACTTGGGTTCGGATGTCTATTTATGCGTAGGGAAGGGTGGAGGACGAACCTCCACAGCACCCCTAGTGCACCCATCTTAAGACGGTTACCGAGAGTTGTTTATGCATGTATTAAGTTTTATAAAAACATTGAAAAACCCCAAAACAAAAAGATTTTTTTTATTATGTTAGCCTGGTAGGTGTGACCCTAGGCCTGCGTACTTCCTTTCGTTAGGAAGATCAAGGCTTACGCAGTTCTTAAAAAGATTTGGTTTGTTCAATATTTTTTAATTTTTGAAATGATTAAAAACCTGTCTCGTAGTAATGCGAGAGGGGCTTTTGAAAACATGTTTGTTTTTTGTTTGAGGAAAGAAGGGCGAGTCTCGTAGTAATGCGAGAGCGCCGTTTTGAAAATCTGTTTTATTTTAAAGAAAAGCGACAGGTCTCATAGTAATGCGAGAGCGCCGTTTAGAAAAATTATTTTATTTGAAAGAAAAGTGACAGGTCTCGTAGTAATGCGAGAGTGTCGTGTTGTAAACTCACTTTATTTTTTAAGAGAAAAGCGACTAGTCTCGTAGTAATGTGAGAGTGTCTCTAAACAATATTGTTTATTTTTATTTTAATTGAGAAAGTCCTATTGATCGTCCCACAGTAATGAGGGAGTGTCACTAAGAAAAGAGATAATTTTAAATTACTAGACAGTCTCACAGTAATGTGAGAGTGTCCCTAGACAACATGCTGATTTTAAAATTAATCGCGTAGGAGCTAGACAATCTCACACTAATGTGAGAGTATCACTAAGCAGCGAGTTGATTTTATATTACTAGACAGTCTCACAGCAATGTAAGAGTGTCCCTGGTCAACAGACTGATTTTAAATTAATCGCGTAGTAGCTAGACAGTCTCACAGTAATGTGAGAGTATCACTAGCAACGGGTTGATTTTAAATTACTAGACAGTCTCACAATAATGTGAAGGTGTAACCTAGCAAGTTGTTTTTTATTGAGTTCGAAGAAAATCTATTGACCGTCCCACAGTAATGTGAGAGTGTCCCTAGACAACAGGCTGATTGTAAAATTAATCGCGTAGGAGCTAGACAGTCTCACACTAATGTGAGAGTATCACTAAGCAGCGAGTTGATTTTATATTACTAGACAGTCTCACAGTAATGTAAGAGTGTCCCTAGTCAACAGACTGATTTTAAATTAATCGCGTAGTAGCTAGACAGTCTCACTGTAATGTGAGAGTATCACTAGCAACGGGTTGATTTTAAATTACTAGACAATCTCACAGTAATGTGAAAGTGTAACCTAGCAAGTTATTTTTTATTGAGTTCGAAGAAAATCTATTGACTGTCCCACAGTAATGTGAGAGTGTCACTAAGCGAGTTATTTTTTATTTGGTTCGAATTGAATCTATTGACCGTCACTAAAGCAAAAGGTTAATTTTATTTTAATAAAAAATAACTGATAGTCTCACAGTAATGCAAGAGTATCCTAAAAAACGAACTACGGATAAAAGCTACATGGAAATAAACGTCCATTGATCAATACATTAATAGAATCATGATAAAAGGGATCCTTCTCAGCAGCATGTCCCGATAACTCCCTCTGACCAAAGGTCAAAGCTTTCCTCAAAATGGCTCGAGCACAAACAACAACCAAGTTAGTTACCCACAGGTAATGAAACAAGTGATAACAATCCCGTCAGCAATAAATCCATGCATCTTTAAAGCCATGTAATAATCTTCAAATTATAGCTCATAATAACAAAAACTCAATCATAAAGGAGCATGGCAGCAAGGCAGTGAAAACAATAAAGCAAGCCACATCTATTTTCATTTTATCATCAACTCTTCCTTTATGATCTGTTTTCTTGGACATAGTTCAACAAGGGGAAAGCATAGATTCACCAGCCATTTTGAGCTTTTCATTTTCATCATTCATCACAGATTTTGAAAAGTAAAATAACCCCAAATAACAATGAGCAGAATGGAACAGAAACACAGTTTAGTACATGATTCACCATGCAATCACTCGACTTCAACAAATGAATTCATAAATAAGAAAAGAAACCACATTGCTCATTCCGATCCCTGCCACACAATGCTATATATTCATCATCGTTCCCCATTCATCTATCCTTCATTTATTCGGCTTATTTTTATTCAACAGAACTAAAAAGTCAAGATTACATTTTCAATCTTACTTAGGAAGAAAAATATCAATGATAATAGCATGACTCCATTGAAAAGAAACGACGAATATACCTACACATAATGGACCAAGAGAAGGCAAATATTTGCATTTTTAATTGATTCATGAACTTAAGAGATAGGGACTGAAATTTTTACAAGCTTCTACCATGTCTATCAAAGATCACATGAAAACTCAGAAAAAAAAACAAAATATGCATCAAGGAGAAGGAAAAGCACAGCACCATCAAACAATAACTTCCACATGATATATCAGCAAAGATGACAACCAATTAGGGAACCAACCAATAATGTGAGCAAAAGATCCGCCAACAGAGATAAAGAAAGTGAGAGACCCCATGGCTGGCCAAATAAACAACAACTCTCAATCTCCCTTCATTCACAGGTCAATAATAGCAATAAAAAGAAAAGAACATCCAATCAGGTTAGCAAATAGACATATCCAATAGGGGACAGCATGAACCTGAACAAAAATCAGGGATTCAATAAAAAAAGAATAAATAAAACCAACCGAGAGAGAAGGTAGAGACACCAAGAGATGGGGTTCGGCGGTACCAGTGGTGATGTGCGGCGGTGTTAGACTTGGTTCGTCAGTGAAGAAGAACGGAGGTTCGGTGGTAGATGACAGTGCAGATGAAGCGGCGCGAAGAACAGATTGACAGTGGGTGGTCGTTCGAGCAGAGAGGGGGGGTTGCGGTTTCGAAGAGAAAGGGAAGGAGGTGGTCTTCGAGGAGCGGCGGCTGGAGGTCGAAGAAGATGATGGGATGAAGGGTGGTGGGTGACGGCGGTGGTGATGTCTGAGGAAGGTTGGGAGGAGATGTGGGTGAAGAGGAGCAATGGAGAGCGGCGGCGGCTGTTTAGCGGAGGGGGGAGATGGTTGGGGTTTGATGGGAGAAGAAAGAGGGTGGCTCTGTTAGGGTTTTGGTGGCTGCTGAAACGAGTGAATAGTTTTTTTCGCCTCTCCCGGAACCCGAGGTGGTAGTGCTTAAATAGAGCTAGGGTTTTAAGAATTTTCACTTTAATCCCTGAACTTTTATTCTTTTCACATTTTAGCCCGCGGCCTAACTAGGGTTTTCAAACTGAGTCCCTCTGCCTCTCCTCTCTTTGCTGGGCCGACCGGCCCATTTTCTCACCCTATTTTTTTTTTTTTTGCTGGGCCTTGGCTCAGTTTCTTTTTCAATTTTTTTTTTTTTAGAGAATGACCAAAATAACACTTAATTAAAGAATAACACAATTAACCAAACACACCAAAAAAAACTTGAACAAGAATCTAAACTATTTTTTTTGTATTTTGTATTTTTTGGTATTTTTCTAGATTTTTACCATTTTTATGGATTTTCACCTTTTTTATGCATTTTTCATGATTTTTACTTTTTTTGGATTTTTATTTAAAAAACTACTAAATTAACAAAAACTAGGGCAAAATTGGGTGTTTACATTTACCAAACATTTTTTTCAGCTATAGTATGCGTTGCTAATTTTGGAATGCTCTGATCATTATTTTATTCTTGCTCTGATCTTTTATATCCTATACTTTGCTTTTTTTCTTCTTATCCTTTTTGTTTACCGTATCGTTTTGCTAATGACAAAGGGGGAGAGAAAAAGAAAAAGCTTAGTTTGAAAGTCGTAAAAAATTATTGCTTTAAGGGGGAGCTAAGAATCATGTTAGACTTAAGATAGGCTATACATGTGAGGGGGAGAGTTTACTCGTCTGCCGTTACTTTAAGTTAAAAGTTTTTTGAAAATCTTGCCCTAACTTTATGCGGATAAATCAAATCAACAAAGCTTGAAATTCACATATAAACATGCTCCAATACCTTCTATGGATATTAAGACATAAACGCTTTGATATAAAAATGTAGTAGATCTGATACCTTAGGCTTGCTAAGACGAATAGTTACACTTTGATACTTTTTCACAATAAGAAATTAAACCTTTTTCTCAACAAATATGTTATCATCAAATAGGGGGAGATTGTTAAGTTCAAACGATTTCACCTTTTATCATGTTTTGAATAATGACATTTTTTCTCAAATTTTAATTTTGATAGATAAAGATTTCCTAAGACTTTGAATATTTTATATTTCAGGAAGTATCTATCACATGGGAGAAACGCACGTCTGCCCTATCTTGAAGAATTCAAAAGTAGCGCGTTTAAATAAATTGAAGAAGGAGATCGTCTTACTGCATTCAAGAAGCACGTCTTACTATGACCATGCAGATCATCTTACTAAGTTCTAGAAGAAAACGTATGCCTCAATGCTTCCAACAACGAAGACTTACAAAGGTTTGGCTATTAAATGAAGCACTGCTCGCACCAGATTCAAGGAAGAACACATTTAATATTATATTCCTCGTATCCGCCTGCCGTGTCTGAACCAAGGGGCACCTTTTCAGAGTCAATGACACTATTATCTGAACATCTTATCATCTCAACGGTCAGAATCAAATCTCCGTGTTCAGAAGAAGATGATTCGCTTTGCTGTTTTTGATACCATTTCTACAAGTGTACAGAGGGATCGAAGTAATATAAAAGATATCATTCTCCCTAGGGATTGAGTTTAGACTTAAAATCGGTTTTCTAGAGTTTGAAAAAGATAAAATATATTTGGTTTGTTATTGAGATTTAGTTAACAACATAAAAAAAAAATATGATTGTGATTATATATGATAAAAAAAGTACTTGGGTTGAGCTTCACTTCACTTGACTAAGCTTTTTAGAATCAATTTTACATATGAAATTAGAACGAATTCTTAGGTGCTCTAGCCTAGGATTTCTACTTGTTAATTCCTTAATCAAATAGAGCCTTCGATTCCCAATTACCAAACCTAATACCTTTGTGTTTAGTAAATTATTTTGATGAATAACTCCTAAGTTCAGGCCAACACTAACGATTTCTATTCTTATGCCTAAGCAGTAGAATATAATTCAATCGAATTCTTGTTTCCCTCAAAACCTACCAGCTACCGTTGTGCAAGAATCGAGCAATGTAAACTTGTGTACAACAAGAATAATATTAACATGGGGAAAAAGATACTAAGAACTGGAACCTCATTCCTATAAAAGAAATAGAAACTTAGAACATAGTCTTGTGAAGATTCACAGAAACCCAAATACAAACAAAAAAAGACTAGTCAAACATGGCTAGAATCAACATAATGAAAGAGATAAAAACCTGAATTAGGAGCTAAACAAGGCCTCCCACTCTTCAGGGAAAAGAAAGAAATATGAAAAATCTGGTATATTACAATGAAGAGAAAAACTAAATTTATAACCAATTATGCCAGCACCCCAACGCATGAGCGCTGGCCCCCCCAACCCTTGGGCGTTGGAAAAAAACTTCAATTTGGGCTTCCAGGTAGAGAGCCAATACATGAGCGTTGGCTCCGCAATGCTCAGGCATTGGGCACACGTTTGATTCTTCATTTTCTTACTCTTGCTCTTCCAAATGATTCCTATCTTCAATGCCATTATGGTGGCTTCATGGGGGTTCAATTCTCTTCTTGCAATAGCTGAACCTACATAAATTCTCCATTTTGCACATGTTTTTGTTGCTTGAATTACTCATTAAACATAAACCCATTCAGCTTTTTTTCACTACTCCTTCATCATTCTTCATCAACGCATCATCAAGGCTCCAATAATCACCAATTTCGTGACCAGAATAATAAAAGCCTAAAACTCTAATAAAATCTAATAAAAAGGACTAAAAAGCAAAACAATTCCTAACCTATATGCATATGCAAAAACTAAATGAAGAGCTAACAAAATAAATAAAACTATATGAAACTCAAAAAAAAGTAAAATAAAAACAAAGAAAAAGAAAGGAAAAAGATGCTAATACCCCTAGTCGTCAGTTTTCCTTTGCATTAAATGCTCAGATGCTATATAAGGAAGCGGACGAGCAAAGACCATATGAGAGAAGCAACTGCATTAAATGCTGCAATTAATGTTTAGCAGGTTTGCATTTAATGTTCTTGAGATTGCCACAAGTATCCGTTGCACCTTCAGAAGAGGAAGAAATTCAAACGGAACTCCATTATCTTCACCAACGTTCATCCTACTGAAGATATAAATAGAAGACTTAAACACTAGAATCAGTGACAACTTACAATTATCAAAACCTTAAGCATTCAAAGTCTTCCAACGCAATCAAGCTCTCAAACTCACTCAATAACTAACAGTTATATCATTCTGAGTTCACTCGTCTGCCTGTGTAATATTCTCATAGAGTAAAAACTCTTATCCTTCGCACACTCCAAAAACAGAGAACTCATTTTCATATCCTCTCTGTAATTTGTACTTAAATTGTTTCTACCCTCACTCTTGTTGAAGATATCTTTGAAGAAAACAAATATTTTTGTAAAATAATTGGGAGAAGTCCTGTCTAATACTTGTATGGAGAATTCATGCATAATATTTTTAAGGATAAGTCCTTCGAATACTAGGATAAGTCCTACATAATACTTGTAATGTTTGTGTGAATAGTGAAAATCTTGGTGAAGCCAAGGACTTGACGTAGCCTTGTCGATTAAGGGGGTGAACCATGATAAACTCTCTGTGTGCTTTACTTTTCAGCTTTGTTTATTTTCCGCTGCACAAGTGTTTGAAAACAATTTCAAAACTTATATCTTATTAGAACAATTTTTTTTATTAAAAATCACACACACAATTCAACCCCCATTTCTTGTGTTGTTTCATTACTTTCAGATATTAGAGAGGAAAATCAACTCAAGCACAAAGACAGAAGTGAGATAGGAAGGTGTGAATTTCTCAATGCTACTCTAGGCTATTTATAAGTGAAGAAAAGAAATAAATGTTAGAACAGATAGCAACCTGAGAGGGGGGGTGAATCAGGGTTGCCCCAATTTTCGCCTTATTGAAATTGTTACTTTCAAGTTTATGATGATCACGAGTTGATCTTTGTGATTGCAGCGGATATGAACAATACTTGAAAGTAAATGTGAAGGATAAGCAGAATCACACACAAGATTTATCCTGGTTCGCCTTCAATCCACCGAAGACTACGTCCAGTCCCTCAAGAAAACCCCTTGAGGATTTTTCCACTATTGATAAGAATTTCTTACAAGTTCCTAACCCAAGGACCCCAAGAACTTCTACCAATATCCTGTGAAAGCAAACCGCTTTCAACAGCCCTTGAAAGCAAACCGCTTTCAGTTCCTGAAGGCAAACCACCCTCAGACCTTGAAGACAAACTTGTCTTCAATCAAGACCCTGAAAGCAAACCACTTTCAGTAACAACAACCCTTCACCGAATACCACGGTGAAAAACTCAATCTTACAGAAAGAGATGAAGAAGATATTACACTTGGCTGTCTCAATCCTTTAACACACAATTGGATTGAAAATGAGAAATTATGCTTTAAGGCTTTTAAGCATAATACAATTCTGAGTTCTTCAAGATATGAACAACTAATGTGTTCTTGTAAACATGAAGATCATGAACTCAGAATTTAGGCTCCAAAAGATTTAGGTTCTAAAAGATGAACCAAATTTGAAAGAACTTTGGCCTAATGTGTTTTTCTCATGTGGAATGTGTCTATTTCGTGTGTGTTGTGTGTTCTATTGTGTTGTTGTGTTTTCTGGACTCAAATGGTCTTTATATAGGCAAGGGAAACGTCCTTGAACCATCAAAACCCTTTTCAAAAGGTTTGGGACACAATGGTTCATGAAAAGACACACTTTTTCGATCTGGTAATCGATTACACAAGTGACCGTTTTAGTTTGAATTTGAATTTCAAACATGTAATCGATTACAAGACTGGAGTAATCGATTACTTGCCTTGGTGTAATCGATTACCATAATGGTGTAATCGATTACACAGAAGCCCATTTTCCAGAAACTTATTCTTTGAGACTTGCTTAAGGTTTTCTACTTCTTTTAAGTTATGAAAACACTTAGCTTGATTAGATTAGGTATTTTGAGAGCCTTTATGCTTTAATAAACCTTTAGAAGCATAACTCACCTAATTCTAAGACTTCTAGACTATTGATGGACTTGAGTGCTTGATTTCTTTGAAGTCTTCTTTTCTTCTTTTTGTTGATGAGTTTGTCGTCATCAAAACCACAGCCAGGGTCAGGAGCAAGACCTTCTTCACAATAAAGAGGTGAGAATATGAAGAGAATTTCGGCCATGTTGATGAAGAGGGATGAAAAATTGTAACTTCCTCCATAAGTGCACTAAAAGCCATAAAAAAAGGTCATCATGTGCAATAACCTCCAAGAAAATGTGATTAAAATAAAAAATAAATAGAGGATGCGTTGAATATGGTAGGGGTTAAGCTGAACATGAAGATAAAAGTGAAGTTATAACCTCCCTCATGAATAGCCACACAAAGCAATACAGATGTATTAAAAATGGTTAAAACCATAATTCTCACAATTAACCATTTAATCACAAGGAAGAAAAATAAAATAAATATGATTTCGACCCTCATAAACCTTCCCCACTCAGCTCCATGTGGCCCCAGGTTCTACTCGTAAAAGTATCTCATTACGGTTCCCGCGTTTCGGCCCGTTTTCGAACTAGCGTCATTTCACGCCCAGAAATGAATTATATCAATATACTAGTTAAAATTCTCATAATTTTGAGCACTCCATCATCATGATATTCATATTATAAAATAAAATATATTACAAAAATATTCATTAAAAGCAGGGTCATACGTGAAAGAGGTTGAGTCTTCAAGTCCAATGCGTCATGGGGGACCAGCAGAAGACCATCTGACGCTCAAGTCGGTAAGGGAGCTCTGAGAGCATAAAAGAGCTCAGCTCGAACATGTAATAATTCATAAAAAACTTGTAATTTAAGGAGTAAGTAAGAACTGTGGAAGTTAAAAGGGAGAAAGTGGAGATAGAGCTCCAAAATGTCTTCAATGAGACTATAGAACATAGTATTTGTAGGCGCCGGAGGTGTCTCTGCGAGTGTTGGGAAAGCTCATGAGTGAGGCTTCCTAACGGGAGTGGCTGTAAGCCGAGCGGACTGTGAAGAGGTTTCCCTTTGGCCTGTGTTTGTGCCGGTCCGATAAGCTACCACTAAGCCGGGAGTGCTTGTCCCTTAGCTAGGTCGTGCAGGTCTCCTCTTAGGTGTATGCTTAAGAGCATCCCTAGTGGGATCAGCTGCTACGTTGTTGGGACTTATGGTTGAAGAGCCGGCCGGAACAAGGCTCTTGAGTGAGGCGTACGAGTGGGAGCGGATGTAGGCCAAGTGGCATGTGAAGAGCTTTCCCTTCGGCCTATGTCCACGCTAGTCGGATAGGATACCACTAAGTCAGGAGTGCTCATCCCTTAGATAGGTCGTGCAGGCTGCCTCTTAGGTGTATTATTAAGAGCATCCCTTGTGGGTTAGCTACTACATCGTTGGATCGTAGGCTGAAGAGCCGAATGGAACAGGGGCCCCCCAGCTTGGCGTGGCATAGGTTGGCATGTCAAGCTGTATGAAGATCTTGGCCGAGATCCTTTTTTCTGTATCTTGGAGCCCCCCTGCATCTGAGTAATGGGCCCTCTGTAGTTGTGCGAGTCTCTTTGTTTCGTTTTGGCCCAGTTTTGTTCTGGGCCTTGCATTGCTGTCCAGCATTGCGCTTGATCCGAGCTCGATTTGTTGACCAGACTCGAACAATAAATCGACTTTTGTGTACTGAATTTCTTCTTTTCCTCATCAGGCGGGTATATTGGTATCTAGTTGTACCCTAAATACGCATCACAACTTTCATTGGAATCTGGCTGACCTATCTAAGGGATGAGCACTCCTGGCTTAGTGGTATCCTATCCGACTGGCGTGGACATAGGCCGAAGGGAAAGCGCTTCACATGCCGCTCGGCCTACATCCGCTGCCACTCGTACGCCTCACTCAAGAGCTTTGTTCCGGCCGGCTCTTCAGCCATAAGTCCCAACAACGTAGCAGCTGATCCCACTAGGGATGCTCTTAAGCATACACCTAAGAGGAGACCTGCACGACCTAGCTAAGGGACAAGCACTCCCAGCTTATTGGTACCTTATCGGACTGGCACAGACACAGGCCAAAGGGAAAACGCTTCACAGTCAACTCGGCTTACAACCACTCCCGCTAGGAAGCCTCACTCATGAGCTTTCCCAACACTTGCCGAGACACCTCTGGCGCCTACAAATACTAGGTTATATTGTCTCATTCAAGACTGTTTGGAGCTCTATTTCCACTTTATCCCTTTTAACTTCCACGCTTCTTACTCATTCTTGAAATTACAAGTTTTTTTATGAATTATTACATGTTCAAGCTGAGCTCTTTTATGCTCTTGGAGCTCCCTTACTGACTTGAGCAAAGCGTATCTTTTGTAGGTCCCCCCTTTGTTGCAATGGACTTGAAGACTCCATCTCATTCACGCCGAAGCATAGTAAGAAGAACCCTAGCCTCGCCTAGAGCACCACGTGTGTAGTTTCTACAACAGTACGTTGTATGGTCAACAGATGCAGCAAACGGACTGGGGAAGATGGTTTATAGTCTGACTTTGGATTTACCGTCACTGGTAAAGGTACAACATGAGAGGGTCTAGCAAACGATGATGGTTCAAAGGCAGGTCTACTAGTAGAAGCAGCTTGCGTAGAAGAAGTGATCAAAGTAGTTGCAAGTTATCGGCCATCTCCAACGGTTATCCATGATGGCATATACCACCATTGAGCCATTGTGAACCTCTCCCTAGAGACGAATCGGTCGTAGACATCCCTAATTGTCTCCTCGACGCGCCCTAAATACCACAAGCGACAAGTGTGGCAATCATAAACTCATGCCTGGGGGTTCTCAGAATCAAGTAGGTCGTGCCCGACCTTGCCGATCGGCATGATTAAGTCCCAAGGTCTCATCGGAATATAACGATTGACGTGAAGATAATATAGAAAATGAAAAGAAACAATTGAAGGGTCAACCACATTGGCATAATCGGAATCTCCATCGCTAGGTAACCCAAGCAACAATCAACAATTTATACAATCATTATCCAAACAGGGTACTAGAATCACATTCTAAGTTATAGGGATAAAGGTATTTTTAGACAGTTGATGTATGAATACATTGTTATGCTGACACAATCCGGACATCGCCTTCAACCTAAATAGGGAAGACCGGACAACCACTAACTTTGGGTCACCAGCGCGCAGCAAAGTGCCTATACTGTGGTATGCCAGTTCTTAGGCATGACATTTGAATGTCCTGAATAACAAGAGCGCGTCGTCTCAACGCATCTAGGTACGCCGCCTCGATGACCTCACAACACCCAACAAACTTTTGATCCGCCAATCTCACTACGGGCAATCAATGCACAAGCCATGCTCTCTAACTATGACTTAGTGTCACCTCTGACCCGTCCTTTGACGCCTGTGACATGCTCCACGAACGAGATTACCTCTCATAGGTATTCAATATCATTAGGTTGGTCTCACTCATCACTAGGATGTCCGCCTTAATTAGCTATCAGTTAATCATAAGGCAACAATGATAGTCTAGGCATGTTATCATACCGACATAAACAATATCAACATTCCATGACTTAGCATATTTCATTACATATGGCATTTCAAAGTAAGGCATCATGTTTCAAATCATAACACATAGCATGATCGTCATCATATATCATATTGCAAGTCATGTAGTCACAAGATGATTCAAATCATATCATCATAGTCATTCGTAACATGTTATCATATAGATAACTCAAGTCATGATATCAAAAAATCTACCAAACAACCAGGTCATCCTCTAGTTGCCGTCAACTACCCACGCAGTTTATATATCATAAATCATATATATAACAACATAATGAGGTAGCATGCACAATATTGGTCACACAGGCTCAGCTGCCCGAATATGCCTAGGAGCCCTCACCTTGAATGTTTTCCTCGTGTACCCCAACAGATTCTGAACTTCGTCAGCTCACAAGCCCAATATCTTACACAACAACGTCTAACACTTAGTATTCTAAGAATAATTCCAACTAATGTCTAAGGCATGACTACTAGCATCTCCTAATCTATACGTAATTATATACTTCCACTTAACTAATAACAAACAAAGATAAAATGTTAATAAAAATACCCTTTAATTGTTAACTATTTACAAAAAGGTCCTCTTGCTCCTGACTATTTGCAAATAAGCCCTTCAACTCTTAACTATTTACAAAAAGGTCCATGAAATTTCTTGAAATTATAATTAAGTCCTTGTACTTTACCATTTATACCTTAGTCCTCCAACTTTAACAAAATAACAAATTGGGCCCTTCAATTTTCCAACAATACCATTTCTAATCCTTAGACTTTTCATAAATCTATTCTTGTCCTCAAACTTTTCACAAATAGGAAATCTAGTCCCTAAACTTCTCAAAACTTAGATTGAAGCCCCAAATTATTTCTAAAAGCTGTTAAACATATCCAACACTCAAAATCAAGTTTTCAAGGCAATATAACCCCTGAAAATGTCCTCTATAGGTTCGGGCATGTCACTATCTTAGCCATCAATTCCACAAATTTTTCCAACACTTCCCAAACAAGCATATAAACCTCAAAACAAATTAAGAAAAATCAAAAACCCAATCACAACAAAGAACCATAGGTTCGGCCACTCCATTACATATAGCTACGAACTTCTTTTTCAAAAACTAACTTCATAAGTAGGTTTATCTCATCATTTTAAGCAAGATTCGTGTAGAACTATTTTCAAAATAAGTACTTTTCATCAATTTTGGGTCAAAATAAATTTTCAAGAAACAAATTATAGGGTTTTCAAGCTCTCTTGATGGTGATGATTTTCTCTTAAAGGCATCATAGAAAAAACCCACTTTGAAAAACACTTTCCAACTTCAAATTCAATCTTTTGGAAAACTAAAAACATGAACATATAGATCCCTTGATCCCTTGATCCCTTGATCAACAGAAATATTTGTGAAGAAATTTTCTCAAAACAAATCTTTCAAACTTCAAATGAAGCTCTAGGACTCAAAACACAACCAAAATGCACATAAAATATGCCAAATGAAAGATGATTAAGAGTTCTACCTCTTTGATGTTGAGGCTAGAAGCAAAAAATATAATGCAAGGGTGTCAAAGGAAGGTGGATGATTCGGCCAAGAAGAAAAGAGAAGTGGAGCAAGTGTTTTTCTCTCTATCTCACCACAAGTCACTTAAGTGAAAAGATGAAGACTAAACACCCTAATAAAGTCTGTTGGTCAAATATACATGCTTGGTTAGGAGATATTTTTCTCTTCAAAATGTCCATAAAGTCCCTTCATCAATTCCTCATATTACCGTCTTGTCCTTGTCTTTCATTCCCCATGTAAATGTCACTATCTATTCTTAATTTTCTTTTTGTCCTTATCCTAATTAAGCAAGACATTACCAACCTAGCAAGTAAGTGGTCTCATACTACCCATTTTGGTTAACTCTTCAAAAGATAGTCCTCGCCTAATACAAGGTTACAAAATTTGAACCATATTAACGGAAAGATGATGACCTTTAACTTTTCTTAATCCCTCTTAAAATAAAGTCAAACTAGTCAACTATAGACATGTCACTTTCAAACAACTTTGGGTGCATTTGTTTGTTATACAAACCATCATTTTCATCCACTTCCACACTCAAACTATTCAAATTAATTCTCCCTCCATTCCAAAACATGAACATTAATCCAAGTTAGTAAATTAAATTACGTTTTTTCCAAATATATATATATATATATATATATATATATATATATACACGTATTAATTTATTTTTAAACATTATTTCCATTTCCGTAACAAATGAAACACCTTGTCGTACTTAAATAAACAATACAACATCATTGATATAACGTTCTCCGCTATATTTATTCTGTTTAACAATAAACGTTTTGCAATAATAATAATAATAATAGTAATAATAATAGTAATAATAATAATAATAATATTGGGAATACGATGATACGTTGACAAAATATTAATATTAATACATCAAGGGTTTCAATAACGAGAATAATAGTATTACAAAACGTCAACAAACATAATAATGACGACAACAATACGACAATACTAGTTACGTCCATATGCGTAAACTTCTACATAGTGTAATTAATTTATAATAATACGTGAAATGTATTTATTTTATACATATTATATTAATACATAATTAATTAATTAGGGTTTACAGTTTGCACTTTGTTCGGGCGTGAGTCTTGGAATGTGGTGCTCTTAGCGAGGCTGCGGTGGTGCTCGCTGTGCTCTTGTGTGAATAAGGTGGAGTCTTCAAGTACAGAGCGTCGGGGGGGGGGGGGGCTGCAGAAGACACATCGACGCTCAACTCAGTAAAGGAGCTCCAAGAGCTCAACTCAAACATGTAAGAATGCATAGTAAACTTGTAATGTAAGGAGTAAGTAAGAGGCATCCCAAGGGAATAGTATAACTTGTATTTATAGGCACCAGAGGTGTCTCTACAAGTGTTGGGGAAGCTCATAAGTGACGCTTCCAAGCGGGAGGGGTTGTAGACAGAGCGGCCTGTGAAGCGCTTTCCGTTCGGCCTGTATCCGGGATGGTCAGATAAGGTGCCACTAAGCTGGGACTACTCTTCCCTTAGATAGGTCATGCAGGACTCCTCTTAGATGTATGCTTAATATTGTCCCTAGTGGGTCATCTGCTATGTTGTTGGGCCGTATGGCTGAAGAGCCAACTGGAACAGGAGCCCCTCAGCTTGGCGTGGCATATTTTGGCATGTCAAGCTATATGAATCTTTTGGCTGATATCCTTTCTGCTACGTCTTGGAGCCCCCTGCATTTAATGAATGGGCCCTCCAAAGTTGTGCGAGACTCTTTGTTTTTTTTCTGGCCTAGTTTTGTTATGGGGCCTCAGTTTGCTGCTCGATGTTGTGCTGATCTGAACTAGAGTTGTTGAACAAGTCGGATGCAGTCTTTCTAAGCTGGTTTTACCCCAATCCGAGCGAGATTGATGATGGTCGGTCAGTTCCGTAGCGCATTTGTAACGTCGTTTTTGCTTCCGATCAGATGAATTTATTTAGTGCAACGGTTTTGTCTAATCAGAATTGTTCATTTCCCAATTCGTGTTTCCCGAAGCATGTTACTTTTGATTTTTGGGGTCCTTTCAAGTAGTTCCACCATACTTTCTTTTGCTGGATTATAGGTTTGAGAGAGAGAATACCCTTCCACTTCCTTTCTAAGACCAATCATCCTCTGCTCTTAACATTTGCTCGCTCGGAGCGTCGTAGTTTCCTTCCTCCTCCAGACATTTTCTCTGCAAAGAAGTTTTTCCAGGTACCTTTCTTGCTTTAAATCTTTTCTCTTCTAAATTTCTTTCGATATATGGGTTCCCCTCAGAGGATCGTGGAAGATCGGAATGCGAATTCTGCTATCTGTTAGTTTCAAACAAGTTTAGAACATTTATTTTGAGTGATAATAATTTTACTACAAAACTTTATACTATGTTTTTCAGGAAATATCATCATTGTTCATGATTCAAAGGAAGGACCCTCTGCATGCTGAAATTCAATATTATACAGACATAGAAAGAAAATAAAGTGAAGTGTCGTTCGAAGGTAAAAACACAAGAAGTATCGAAGACAGAAAAAGGAGTATCGTCCAGAGGCAAAAGTGAAGTATCGTCCAGAGGAAAAAGTGAAGTATCATCCAAAGGAAAAAGTGAAGTATCGTTCGGAGGCAAAAGTGACGTACAGTCTGTTGAAGAACAAGAGACAACTCAATTATCATCTATACTCTAGTGTCTACATACACCATCCAGTAAACGATACAACGAAAGCATCAGAACAAATTAAGTCGTGTCTCAAAAAGGAAAGGAATTTATTGATGATTTCAAGTTAATAGGATTCTTCGATGTAGACTATGCAAGAGATAGGATTGAAAGAAGAAGAACAAGTGGTGGATGCCACTTTCTTGGTCAATGCCTAATCTCATGGTCCAGTAAACGACATAGTACAATATCTCTATCCACTACCAAAGCTGAATATGTTACAGCAGGTTCTTGTTGCACCCAACTTTTGTGGGTGAAACATGTTCTTGAATTGAGAGAGCATAGGAGAAAAAGTGTTATTGGAATATCAAGAGATAATACAGGTCCCTTTTACATGAGCCCCCTACTAGCTATTTGTAGGGGGAGGAGACATAAATATCTTTAATCCTAACAGGCCTATGGGCCTCGAGAATCGAGCCTAGTAAATTACAAATTATCACCCGGCTTATATTACTAATATACCCCCAAAGTAATCTGAGTCGCCCTGTCAAGCCGTGGAGTCGCCCTTCTACTGGGAAAAAGCACTCGCCCAGTCCACAAGCCCACAAGAAACCGAGCTTGAAGTATGAAAACGAAGTGTGTCTTCATAAGTCTTCATGGACCGCCACTGGGGAAAGGAACTCGCCCGGTCCAGAAGCCCACAAGACACCGAGTCTGAGGCACGAAGATGAAGTGTGTCTTCAAAGAGTGCTTGCCATGGAATTCTAACCGACGCTTCCTTTGGGCGGTCTTCCCTATAGAATGTGCCTCGTTAAAACCTTCCTAGGAAAAACCCTGTTGGATAAAAACCTAGTGAAGGAAAAAGATTACAGCATTTTATAGTGAAATGAGTCGCCTAAGGCCTGGGCGCGGAGGATAAATATGTCGCCAATCCCAACATGAAAATATATGGGTGAGGTCGACACGCCTAGAATGGAATGAAGTGATCACCATGTTAACGGAAGCCGTTGGGAAGAAGTCACTCGCCCAAGCAACATGAAACAGCTCACCATGCTGCAACTTGGTCGCCAATCTAGAAAGTGTAAATCTGATGGAGAATCACTAGCCAGGTTGGGCTGGGGTTACTCGCCCAACTATACCCACTGCTTTCCTCGTCCTCTAACCTGTTTTCTATATTTCACAACTGCAAACACAATCATTAGTTCTCAAAGTCGCCACTGGTCCATAGTTTTGAAAGAAATAATTTTCAAGGTCGCCACTGGGCCATTATTTTGAAAAAAATCATGTTTGAGGGCGCCTCTAGGACATTGTTTTGAAGACATAAAGTTTGAAGTCGCCTCACCTCTAGGCCATTGTTTTGAAGAAATAAAGTTTGAAGTCGCTAGTGGGCCATTTTCTAAAGATCATTTTCTAGGCCGCCACTGAACCGTTTTCATAAAGGTAGTATTCTAGGCTGCCACTAGACCTTTATACACTTTGCACGCATGGTTTTCGCTCGCGTAACGAGCCGTACTCGCATGGCTCTTCTAACGAGGCTTTATGTGGCTCGGTCTTACGCAGCTAGGGCGACCAAGGCTAGATATTTTATGAGTCACGTGATGACCCGCACGCCCTATTTTTGTGCTATTTGTCTGTTATGAGGCTTTGGCACGCCTGGGCGGGGCTTTTGCTCGACCTTATTCCGGTGAGACTTTGGCTTGATTTAATTCGATCAAGGCTTTGGCTCGCATGGTGAGGCTTCTGCTCAATGAGACTTTTGTTTCGGATCCCAGTGGCTACTGTTAGATTCAAATAATTAAATGAATTATTATGTTTTGATAATTAACAATTTCTTTAAGCCTTAATATCGTTAGAGATAGAATTCCTAACACAGTGAAATTTCTCATATCCAGGAATGTTTATCTACTGAAGGGACTGAATGAATCTCAAAGCATCATCAAGAGAATTAACCTGCCAGGAGAAACCGTTCGGTCATCACTACATATATTGATGACAGGATTTTGTATGATGTTTTTAGGGTGTTTTTAGTCTTTTTATTTTATTATTTTTGAGTCTCATATATGATTTTTATTCTTTTTATGTAGATTTTATATTTATTTTGTATTTTGCATATAGTTTAGCTTTTATTTATTTTTCTAACTTTATTTTATATTTTTAGGAATTTTTATAGTTATTTTATATTTTTAGGAAAGCTGGTATAGTTATCATTTTTGTTCAGGGACCGAATTGTAAAGTTTCAGGAAATAAAGGATCAAAGTGGAAAGGTTCAAGAGCGGAGGATGAAAAGTGATGTTTCAAGGAGTCAAAGGGCCGGATTTGAAGTTCTAACAAAGAGAGGACTTAAAGTGGAATTCAAGAATATGAAGCAACACCCTTTGATTGGAGCACATGTAAAATAAGGTTGGAAAGATTAATGGTGGTGGAGAGGAGTTTCAGAACTTTATAGAGGCTGAATGAGCCTAATTAAGCCAATCAATTCCACCATTGAAGAAGAAAAGGAATCCAAGAAGAGCTGCCAGAGTTCGAGCCAGCGCTCAAGCGTTGGAAGTCCCAACTCTCTAGCGTTGGAACTCTGACTAGGATGTGAGTCAGAGGTTGCACCTAGCGCCCAAGCGTTGGAAGACAGCGCTCAAGCGCTGGGCCTATGTCTGAACGTGGGATTTTAATGCATCCCAACGCCCAAGCGTTGGGAATGCCAGCGCTCAAGCGCTGGAGGTCAGATTTTTGCTATAAATAGGGAGGCAATTTGCATTTGTAAGACACACCTATTAAGAATACAACAAGTATTCTTCTTTCCTCCTTAAAGATCATTGTTCCTAGGAATTGTGGGAAGCCAAACTTGAGCTCCTATCTAGGGTAATTCGATGCTTCTTTTAGCCATGCTTGGCTAATTCTTTTTAAGTTTCTTGGGTTGTTGTAGTTTATATTTATGTTTTAGATTGTTTCTACCTTTCTGAATAATATTTCCAGTTTGTGTTTTATTTCCTTGTTCTTAATTTTTATCTTGATTATCACAAGTGTTTTTGCTTATTACTTATACGAATAGAAATTGGTAAGTAGTAAGGGACCTAGGATTTAAAAAAGGCTATAAGTATATATCACTAAGGAATTAGGATAGACGTAGCTTTATGTTGGCCTGAATTTCATCTTCATCTTCTTCTCTAGTTAACTAAGTTGCAAGGAATTGAATTTAGTAATTAGAAAGAAAGTTCTACAATGTGTAAGGAATTAACTTTTAGAAACACTAGGCTATAGCATCATACTTGGACTTAGAATTCATAAATTAAGTAGGAACTTGCTAGCATATTTTATAGACTATGTAATTCAACCCAAGAGCTTATTCTTCATCATCTTATTCTCTTTATATTTTATTGCTATATCTTGTTCTGTTTTAATCAAACCATCAACAATACACACCTTTATTTTTCTGTTCAAAGTACTAAATAATTTAATAAGAAGGCACCTATCCCTTGGGTTCGATCTTTTTATTACACTATAATCAACCGTGCACTTGCGGTTTGGCTATCAAGTTTTTGGCGCCGTTGCCGGGGATAGGTTCTGTTCAAGTTCTTGTTATTATTTTGTTTAGTTCTTCTTGTTTATATATATAAAAAAAAGGAAAAAAATATTAAAAAAATTGTGGTGAATAGGTACTATTGACTTCTTTTGCTTTTCTGCATGGTAGAACATTTTGAATTTGACCTTGAAATTGAAAGAACTTTGCATCGCAGATTAGCGGAGCAAAGAAGATTTGCAAGGGCCATGTCAGAGACACAAGCGCAAATGGAGGAGCGCCTCCGTGCTGAATACAATGCACGGGTTGAAGATGAAGTCCAAGCTAGACTTCAAAGACAAAGAGCTGAGGAGGAAGAGCGGGATGCCAACCATTCCCTTCGGGATATCACAGCCCCTCAGGTAGACTATAATTTTGAGGGGAGTATTGTGGTACCGGAGGATGCACTACCAAATTTTCAAATTCCTCCACACTTCATCTCTTTGGTTAGTCAGAACCAATTTGGTGGAAGTGTCAATGAAGACTGCCACACTCATTTGGAGCGATTCACCAGGCAATGCTCCACCTTAAGGAGAAATGATGCTCACTTGGAACGGTAAGACTTATTCTGTTTCCATTTTCCTTAAGAGACATGGCAGAGGAGTGGTTATCTTCACAACCGCTCAGGAGCATTACTTCCTGGGATGATTTGGCAGAGAAATTCACGGCTAAATTCTTCCCTTACAACCGAATAAGGAAGTTGAAGCAGGAAATCAACTCCTTCATTCAACAAGATGCTGAAAACCTGTATGAGACATGGGAGAGGTTCAAGGGACTTCTCATAAGGTTCCCAGGTCACAATATATCCATCGCAGATCAGGTGGAGAAATTTTATGCAGCTTTGAATGATTACACAAGGGACAAGCTGGACACTGCTGCAATTGGGGCATTTGATGCTTTGCCACCACAGGGGGCTCTTGATTTAATTAATAAACTTGCTGCAAGAGCTGTCCACTCAAACCAGGACAAGGCCATAAGGAAAGGTATTTATGAGGTTGAATCTTTTGATGCCATTTTAGCTTCAAATAAACTTTTGTCTAGGAAAGTGGATGCAATGGTCAAAAGAATGGAAGGAGTCCAATTGAGCCCAGAAGAGGCGGAATTGGAGGCTGAGGTAAAGGCCATGGGGAATTTCCAAAATTCCTATGGCAATACCTATAATCCAAGTTGGAGAAACCACCCCAACTTTTCTTGGAGGGACCAAGGGGGTGGTCAAGGAGAAGCCAGGCAGCAGTTTCAGAGGCCATTTCAGAATCAGAGGCCACCAATGCCTCTGAACCCAAGCCAAGGAAGAAAGAGCTTGGAAGAAATTGTTGGTGAAATAGGCCAACAAACTACACAATTGATGAACGAGACAAGGACTAGTGCCAAGAATCATGAAGCCTCTATCAGAAATTTGGAGGTTCAGGTAGGCCAGTTGGCCAAGACCATCTCAGAGAGGATTCCAGGTACTTTTCCATCTAATACTCTTGTTAATCCAAAGGAGAATGTAGAGAATGTTTCAGCTATCACTCTTACGAGTGGTAAAACTATGCCCGAAAGGGTAGTGGAAATTGAACAAGAGGTGAATTGTGAAGAAAAAGAGAGGAGTGTGCCTAATGACGCTGAAAAAAATGTTGAAAATGTAATTCCTCCTTCTAACAAAATTGGCAAAGTACCATTTCCCAAGGCTTTAAAAAAGAATTTGGAAAAACAATTCTCAAGATTTCTTGAGATTTTCAAAAGACTTCAAATAAATATCCCTTTTTCCGAAGCCTTGGAACAAATGCCTACTTATGCCAAGTTTATGAAAGAAATTTTATCTAGAAGGAGGAAGTTGAGTGAGATTGAAGAAACTGTAATGTTGACTGAGGAGTGTTCAGCAATTGTATCAAGAAAGCTACCCCAAAAGTTGAAAGATCCGAGGAGCTTTACTATACCCGTGGATATTGAGGGATTGCCGAATGCAAAAGCTCTATGTGATTTGGGAGCCAGTATTAACCTCATGCCACTCTCCATGTTTAGGAAATTGGACATGGGAGAGGCCACTCCTACTCTTATGTGTTTACAGTTGGCAGACAGGTCAATAAAATACCCCTATGGGGTGGCTGAAGATTTGCGGGTGAGGGTTGACAAATTTGTCTTCCCGGTTGACTTTGTGATCTTGGACATGGAAGAAGACTCTAAGGTACCATTAATTCTTGGGCGGCCATTCCTTGCTACAGGAAACGCCAAGATTAATGTGGCAGAAGGCCTCCTATCTTTGAAGGTAGGGGATGAAAAGGTCAAGTTTTCTGTATTCCGGACTTTTAAACATTATGAGTCCGAAGAAGAGGATGAGTTCAAAGATGATGTATTTATCAAAAAAAAGGAAGGCTTCCCCTAATTTATTAAAGGGAAGGGTCTATCTCGGACCTTAACAATGAGCTAGTTGGGAGACAACCCAACTTAGGAATAGTTTAAAATTCTGTCATTTAATTTTCTGCATCATCCTTGTAAATAAATAAAAGAAAAAATTCTATGTTTTTGCTGCAGGAGGGGCCAGCGCTCAAGCGCTGGAGGCCAACGCTTAAGCGTTAGGCCCCTGTGTTAAGTCCCCTGGTTCCAGTGTCTTCCAACGCTTAGGCGTTGGGGGCCAGCGCTCATGCGCTAGGCCCCTGGAACTACCCAGTTTTTATTTTAATTTCCAACGCCCAAGCGTTGGAAACCCAGCGCTCAGGCGTTGGGACCTCTGATTGCCCAGTTTTTGTTTTAATCCAGCGCCCAAGCGTTGGCAACCCCAACGCTCAAGCGCCGGAGCTTGGGCAGATTTTCTGTTTTGTTTTTATTTTCTGTTTTCTGGTTTTTAATAAATTTTTTGTCCACCATTTCTTGAAAAGTTTTAGATTCTGTGAGTTTTCCCTTGCTTATATAATGGTTTTGATTTTTGGGAACTCAAGAATTCTTGTTTTTAGGTGGACACAATGTTTCAACCCATATTCTTAAGTATGCTGTTTTGGGAACTAACAAGTCAAGCAAGCTTCTGCTTGTGATACTTCTGTTTGTTAAATTTTGCAGGAAAGGCACCAGAAGGAGAAAGAACCCTTTTGAACTTAAGTGTTCAAAATTGATTTTTGCATTGAGGTTCCCTTGGACTATTGTGGAAAATTATATATTGTGCCAGCTTTTTAGTTTTTCTTTTTATAGTCTTTAGTTTTATTTTTAGTTTAGTTTTTCTGTTTAATTTTTGCATGAGTCTTGAGTATTTTATCCAGTCTGAATGCCTCTATTTCTTTGTGAATGTTTTATCTGATTGAACTGCTTTTGAAAAGGTTATATGTTTTTAAGCGGTTAGGATTGCATGCTGTTAGAAATGATTTGGACATCTTGATTGTTTTGGTTGTTGGCAAAGTTTTTCTGAGTTCTAAAAAGGGTACCGCTTACCCTATATTTTTCTGAGAGCTGAGGACTCTGATTGCATGATTGTAAAATTTTTCTGCCTTGTGTTGCATGTTGATTGGGATTTTGTATACTTTGTGAGCTGAGAAGAGATTATAGGCATTTTTGAAAACTCAGAGTTTTGGTTTGAAAAGAAAAAATCCACTAGTAGCCCCTTTTTGAGCCTTAAAAGAGTCATTCTTTGGAGCCTACTTTGTGTGATATTTTAAGTTGTTATTGTGATTCATGAGCTGAAATTGCTAGAGCTATGTTTGTTGGGTTTCTCTCTAAAAAAAGAAGGAAAAAAGTTGGAAAAAAATAAGGTATGTGCCTTAGAAAAATAATGAGGTAGTGGGGTGAGAAAGAGTATGAGGGGAGTAAAATTCAAGTCATTCATCCCATACATTCCACTACTTTATTTAAAAAAAAAGAGAAAAAATTGAGAGGACCCTTGTGTTGAATTGTTAAAGCTCTTAGTAAAAAAAAAAAAATCACTTAACAACAGATTCTGAGTCAGCCGTTAGAGTTGCCAATTTCTTGAAATCCACACCTTGAATTGTTCAACCCTTTGGCCAAGTTACAAACCTTCAAAAATCTCTTCAAAAATTACTTAGTTGCATGGTTTCAGTTTCGATTTGAATGATAGGCAGGATTATTGAGCTTTCTTGTTTTTCATGGAGAATATCATTTTGTGAGCTTGATTGATGAACTCAAACATGTTGAAAAGCCAAGCTTAACTTTCTTGATTAAATATCTTTAAACATGCAGGTCTTCCAAATCCGCTAAGCTTTCTTGGAAAGGTTTTTGTGCTTCAAGTTTTAATCAGATAAACTTTCTCAAAACTCAGGGATGAGTTTCTCTTTAAGTTTTTGTCGCTTGAGGACAAGCTGTCGTTGGGTACAGTGGTTTGATGACAGGATTTTGTTTGATGTTTTTAGGGTGTTTTTAGTCTTTTTATTTTATTATTTTTGAGTCTCATATAGGATTTTTATTCTTTTTATGTAGATTTTACATTTATTTTGCATTTTGCATATAGTTTAGCTTTTATTTGTTTTTCTAACTTTATTTTATATTTTTAGGAATTTTTATAGTTATTTTATATTTTTAGGAAAGCTAGTATAGTTATCATTTTTGTCCAGGGACCGAATTGTAAAGTTTCAGGAAATAAAGGATCAAAGTGGAAAGGTTCAAGAGCGGAGGATGAAAAGTGAATTTTGAAGGAGTCAAAGGGCCAGAATTGAAGTTCTAACAAAGAGAGGACTTAAAGTGGAATTCAAGAATATAAAGCTGTTAACACCCTTTGATTTGAGCACATGTAAAATAAGGTTGGAAAGATTAATGGTGGTGGAGAGGAGTTTCAGAACTTTAGAGGCTGAATGAGCCTAATTAAGCCAATCAATTCCACCATTGAAGAAGAAAAGGAATCCAAGAAGAGCTGCCAGAGTTCGAGCCAGCGCTCAAGCGTTGGAAGTCCCAACTCTCTAGCGCTGGAACTCTGACTAGGATGTGAGTCAGAGGTTGCACCCAGCGCCCAAGTGTTGGACGCTAGCGCTCAAGCGCTGGGCCTATGTCTGAACGTGGGATTTTAATGCATCCCAACGCCCAAGCGTTGGGAATGCCAGCGCTCAAGCGCTGGAGGTCAGATTTTTGCTATAAATAGGGAGGCAATTTGCACTTGTAAGACACACCTATTAAGAATACAACAAGTATTCTTCTTTCCTCCTTAAAGATCATTGTTCCTAGGAATTGTGGGAAGCCAAACTTGAGCTCCTATCTAGGGTAATTCGATGCTTCTTTCAGCCATGCTTGGCTAATTCTTTTTAAGTTTCTTGGGTTGTTGTAGTTTATATTTATGTTTTAGTTTGTTTCTACCGTTCTGAATAATATTTCCAGTTTGTGTTTTATTTCCTTGTTCTTAATTTTTATCTTGATGATCACAAGTGTTTTTGCTTATTACTTATACGAATGGAAATTGGTAAGTAGTAAGGGACCTAGGATTTAAAAAAGACTATAAGTATATATCACTAAGGAATTAGGATAGACGTAGCTTTATGTTGGCCTGAATTTCATCTTCATCTTCTTCTCTAGTTAACTAAGTTGCAAGGAATTGAATTTAGTAATTAGAAAGAAAGTTCTACAATGTGTAAGGAATTAACTTGTAGAAACACTAGGCTATAGCATCATGAACTTGGACTTAGAATTCATAAATTAAGTAGGAACTTGCTAGCATATTTTATAGACTATGTAATTCAACCCAAGAGCTTATTCTTCATCATCTTATTCTCTTTATATTTTATTGCTATATCTTGTTCTGTTTTAATCAAACCATCAACAATACACACCTTTATTTTTCTGTTCAAAGTACTAAATAATTTAATAAGAAGACACCTATCCCTTGGGTTCGATCTTTTTATTACACGATAATCAACCGTGCACTTGCGGTTTGGCTATCATATATCCTGAAGGAAATACTTTCAAAAACATTCAAAGGAAAAACACTCATGTAAAGACTGTCTGGTGACTCGCAAGAGATAAAGCAGTGACTTCAAATAACAAACATCCTTTCTCAAGGACACTCTATCAAGCTATGTTCTCTCAAGTCAAAGTCCACTTCATGAAGCTGAAACAGTCCGCTCCCTAAACCAACAGTGATCAATGGAAGACTGTTTCATCTAAAGATGAAAGAGTACGACAATGCATGAAGAAACACCTCCAGCTTTGAAGCCTCTCTAGCATCACATAAAGAAGTTGTGAATCAACTTTCTCAGAAAGAGAACTTTAGTGGAAATAAAAGAAAAGGGAAGATTCAGTCTTCTATAAGCCAAGAAGATTCTCATCCTTAAGAAGGACTGAATGAAGAAAGATCGTCTACCGATAATGGTCATTCATAACGGAATTCCAAATATTCTATGGAGACTGCGTCTGCCAAAGTCCTAAGGGAGAATTCGTCTTCTCAAACATCAGAATGCGCCAAAGGCACAAACATCAAGAAATATGCTTTATGAGGATATCAGCTCAACAGAAGCATTAAAAAAATTATTCACTTCATCCGGAATAATTGCTTCTTGGATCAAAAGACATCAACCTCGTCTGCGCATTAATTAAAGTACTGGCAATGGCTGAAAGTACAAAGGGACACAATTAATAAAATATTCCTTGGTCCCACTGCTTTTCTACTTTTCCTCAAATCAAGCTGACATTGCGGAATCAACGACAAGAATCTCTGAGCATCGTACACATTCAATGGTCGAAATTCAAACATCTGATTAAAGCACTTGATAAGCACTAGCTGGCATGCACTGGGGTATACTGGTCAAAACAAACACCACAGCTGAAACTCCAAGAATTAAATACAGAAGACATAGCTCAAGGCTACTTTCTCAAATGGAGCCAGACGACGTCAACCCAGGCAAATCAATGCTTCTCAGATCATGTCTCAGACCTGCTGAAAAATGGAGAACTAGCCGTTACTTATAGCCAAGGAGGAAGGAGCACTAATGGGCAGATTTTCTCTTCGTCTGTGAAGAAAGAACAAAGATCTTCAACTGAAGATATATATAGAGAATCCTGCTTCCGTAGCAACCTAAAAAAACTTAGACTGAAACTATCACATCCCAACTAAGTTTTCCCAAAGAACCAAGACTCCATTGGTTCCAACTCAGAACGCTTCAAGCCTACCTCTACCTGAGTTGAAGTGCTCATGTGTGAGAAATTCATAGAGTGTTACTCTCATCTTTTCCAACTCACACAACCCAAAAAAAGAGAACCCAAATTCCTATTCTCTCTGTATAAACCGATCCTCATTGTTTCTACCCACTCTTATTTGAAGAGAATTCTTGTAGAAAAGAAAAACCTTGTAAATGGTGTCAGGAGAAGTCCTGTATAATACTTGTAAGGAAAAGTCCTGATAATACTTGTAAGGAGAAGTCCTAATAATACTTGTAAGGATAAGTCCTGATAATACTTGTAAGGAGAAGTCCTAATAATACTTGTGTAAGACCCTCTATTTTTGGTATTTATATTTTTGGTCCCTGGAGTATGAATTATTTATGCTTTGGTCCTTGAACTATTCTATAGTTCAGTTTTATTCCCTGCAAGACCTTTGTTCGAATTATATTTTGTTGGTATTGTCTTTTGAGATTTGATATGAATGAAATCCTAATAGATTGATTGGTACTTGATTAAAGAATAAATTTGCTTGATTTATAACAAGATGAGTTGTGGCTTGGTGGTTGAGGCTTAAGCGTTTGACTGATAAGGCTAGTGTTCGAGTCCTATCTAATGTAGGATTAATTTTCTTTTCCTTCCCTTTATTAATTTCGAATTTTTGAGAGGTTGGAACAAGAAGGAATATTCTTTTATGCCTTGATAAATTCTGATTTATTAAAGGAATAAATAAATAAAGTAATCGAACGAATTTCAACGCCGAACAATAATTCAGCCTCATTCCCTATTTTCTCTCTAATGGGGGCGCACCACTCAGCCATGTGGCTGAGCATATTCTCTTGCTCTACCTATTTTCTGTTTCTGTATATTTGAAATTCAAATCTTAGTTAGAGCTGATTTTATTTCTTCTTCTTTTCCTTATTAATTTCGAAATTTTAGAGAGGAATGAAGAGAGAATATTCCTTTGTTCTTAGGAATAGTTTTTAAATTTATTGTGAAGAAATAATTAAAAGGATTTAGTAACAGAAATTGTTTTTAACCGAAAACGCGACTAGATACGTTCTGTTAGTGCCGAAGCTCTTAGAGGAAGAAGTTGTTATCATTCTCCCCTTCATTTTTTGAAATTAAAGAGTAGAGAGGGAATATTGTCTTATTTTTGAAGAAGCCTTCTGAATTTAATTACTTGAGATTAATAAAATTAAATAACAAAATTTACTTAAACCAGAATCAAGACCCGATTCATTTTCTGTTTTGGAGGAGTAAAAAGAGGAAGAAGTCAGCCTTGTTGTGTGCCAGTGGGGCGTGTTATATGCTGGTTAGAGAGCATATTCCCTTGCCCTCATTCCTTTCCGTTTCCACTCTTTTTGAATTCAAAATTGAAATAAAAGAAAATTAAAAAGAGAATAGATTTTAGTGGAAAATGCTGCTTGAAAATAGGAAAAAGAGTTGAAACATAACCTCCCACTTGACCCTAAATTTCGTGCATCTTATAGGAGGGAGTATTCAGAAGTTATTTTCCACTTCCTCACTCATTAACACGTCAAAAACTTTCAGAGAAAACCACTTCCTTTGTTGCTGTTGTCAAGTCTCGACTGTGCTCTCATATTACAACCTCTTTCCGTTGCTTCTGTGTTTCCTCTTGGAGAAGGCCTAGGACTCTATAACACTCTCCTTCAAAGGCTTCCCACTTGTTCTTGGTAAGATCTTTCCTCTCATTTCATCCCTGAGTTTTATCCTTGGCTGTAAGCTCGGTTTTAACCCGAAACTGTGTCTATTTTGGGTTCGAAATTCCTCTCCGAAGCCAGAGCTTGAGCACGAAATTCTCTTCACTTCTGAGACAAGGACGGACGTTGGAGTGTCGAGGTCGAGCACGAAATTCTACACTCAATTCCGGGGTCTTACTCGATGTTAGGCTTGAAGTGGATGCAAAATAATCAAAGGTAAGGGTAACTTCTCGCTAGGAATTGATTGCCGTTGTGTTTGCCATTAATCTATTTGTTCTTGAAATCTTGTTGTGTTGGCTTGATCAATTGCATGATTTATTCACTTGCTACTGTGTGATGAGTAATTGAAGTGAATATTTGATATAACATATTCATATGTTAAGAGAAATTAAAAGTATTGGCATATGATATTATGACTACATTGGATTGATGTGGGAACTGTTGTTCATGATGTTGGAAATCACTTGAGTCATAACATATGCATTACTTAGGTTTTGTTTAGGCTCTGATGTGACGGGTGCTTGTCCCGTGGGATCAGGCCGAGGGCAATGTGGTGGGTGCTTGTCCCACGTGATTGTCCTGCCCTTGTTTCGGGGAAAATTTGGCCATAGCTATGCATGTAGACATTTTAGAGTGAATTGCATAATAAAGAGAAAAGAATTTATTATAAATATAGATGTTTCAAATAAAAAAAAAACGTGTTGTGCTGTTCTGTTTGATTTTACTTTATTTTTATTTCCAATTTGTTATTATTGTATTTAATAATATATATATGTTGAGGTGATGAGTGGGCGTGCTGCCCTGTTTGTTCTTTTTATTTATCTATTATTTATTTTTATTTCTGATTTTTTTATTATTGTATTTAATAATTATTAATTATTGTGGATTGATATTTGTTTTCGAAGTTAACCCTTTTCTGCTTGTGTATATGTTGTTAGAACAGATAGCAACCTGAGAGGGGGGGGGGGGGTGAATCAGTGTTGCCCCAATTTTCGCCTTATTGAAATCGCTACTTTCAAGTTTATGATGATCACGAGTTGATCTTTGTGATTGCAGCGGATATGAACAATACTTGAAAGTAAATGTGAAGGATAAAGAGAATCACACACAAGATTTATCCTGGTTCGCCTTCAATCCACCGAAGACTACGTCCAGTCCCTCAAGAAAACCCCTTGAGGATTTTTCCACTATTGATAAGAATTTCTTACAAGTTCCTAACCCAAGGACCCCAAGAACTTCTACCAATATCCTGTGAAAGCAAACCGCTTTCAACAGCCCCTGAAAGCAAACCACTTTCAGTTCCTGAAGGCAAACCACCTTCAGACCTTGAAGACAAACTTGTCTTCAATCAAAACCCTGAAAGCAAACCACTTTCAGTGACAACAACCCTTCACCGAATACCACGGTGAAAAACTCAATCTTACAGAAAGAGATGAAGAAGATATTACACTTGGCTGTTTCAATCCTTTAACACACAATTGGATTGAACATGAGAAATTATGCTTTAAGGCTTTTAAGCATAATACAATTCTGAGTTCTTCAAGATATGAACAACAAATGTGTTCTTGTAAACATGAAGATCATGAACTCAGAATTTAGGCTCCAAAAGATTTAAGTTCTAAAAGATGAACCAATTTTGAAAGAGCTTTGGCCTAATGTGTTTTTCTCATGTGAAAATGTATATTTCGTGTGTGTTGTGTGTTCTATGTTGTTGTTATGTTTTCTGGACTCAAATGGTCTTTATATAGGCAAGGGAAACGTCCTTGAACCATCACAACCCTTTTCAAAAGGTTTGGGACACAATGGTTCATGAAAAGATGCACTTTTTCGTTCTGGTAATCGATTACCATACTTAGTGTAATCGATTACACAAGTGACCGTTTCAGTTTGAATTTGAATTTCAAACATGTAATCGATTACAAGACTGGAGTAATTGATTACTTGCCTTGGTGTAATCGATTACCATAATGGTGTAATCGATTACACAGAAGCCCATTTTCCAGAAACTTATTCTTTGAGACTTGCTTAAGGTTTTCTACTTCTTTTAAGTTATGAAAACACTTAGCTTGATTAGATTAGGTATTTTGAGAGCCTTTATGCTTTAATAAACCTTTAGAAGTATAACTCACCTAATTCTAAGACTTCTAGACTATTGATGGACTTGAGTGCTTGATTCTTTGAAGTCTTCTTTTCTTCTTTTTGTTGATGAGTTTGTCGTCATCAAAACCACAGCCAGGGTCAGGAGCAAGACCTTCTTCACAATCTCCCCCTTTTTGATGATGGCAAACACATACTTGACTCTTTGAAGATCATATTTGCATTCTTGATGCTTAACTCCCCCTATTTGATGGAATTTAGTATTTCTGATTTTTCTCCCCCTTTCTAATGTACTCGTTGAATTCCTGCATATGATCTTTAAGAACACAGAACCAACCTTTCTCCCCCTTTTGACTTCATCAAAAAGAAGAAAAAGCCAAAAAATGTACAGGCATACAAACAAGTATATTGAAACATAAAGCATAGGGGAATGGTAGGGGTAAACATGAAAAACATAACCAAAACATAATTTATATATATATAAGAAAGCCAATACATAAAAGTACATATTGAGACATATCAAACATATGTAGTAGAGGGATTACAATAACTAGATAAAGCCATTTTGCGAAGATAGGGAAATTCTAATAGTAAATAGATAACTATATAGAGACACAAGAATTCAGAACTTAGGCTTGACTTGAATCCTCAGAGGTCTCAGAAGGGTCAAGTTCTTGAAGGCTCTCGATTTCCTTACGCATGAAAGAGTGCATGGCCTCTATGCGATTTTCCACAAGTATAAAGCGAGACCGAATGGTATCCTCCAGTTGGCCCAACTTCTGAGAAAGACGGAGTGACAAGATATCCATCCTTTCTAGTATAACCTTGGTTTCTTGTGATAAATTTGAAGGAATGGTATAAAATGGAGATAATCCAGCTGATGCAGCATTGGTTTGAACATCAATGCGATAGTGAGACAATACCAAAGGGTCTGTGGAGGATTCCCTTCGAGAAACATTGATTGGAGAGGAAATATTTGAGGGACGTGGAAGAGACCCCATGGTGAAACAAGACTTAGAAGAAGAAAGATTGTATATGAAGAAAGGTAGGCAAAAAGGCAGAGGACAAATGCTGATTTTATAGAGAAAATCGTGCGTGTAATCGATTACGGTAGTTAAGGTAATCGATTACAGCAGTTGTGAATTTGAAAACTTTCAAATTTTTGAACATGTAATCGATTATGGAAGTTATAATAATCGATTTCTCAGATGTTTCTTAGCACGAGGACTTGGAACATGGATAATCGATTACAAATCCTAGGGTAATCGATTACTAGGACATTTTTACAAGTTCTAGGCTCTAGAATCCTATGTAACACATTTTCATATATAAATACTTAAGCATATAATGCAAATGTACATATAAAGTTGATGCAAATAACATGTTACATTAAATATCATGCTCATCTAATATGCCTAATTCTCTTCTTATCTTGAAAAATGATTCTTTAGGAACAGGCTTAGTAAAGATATCTGCTAACTGATTATGTGTATCCACAAATGAAATCTCAATATCTTTCCTCATAACATGATCTCGAAGAAAATGATGTCGTATATCAATATGCTTAGTTCGAGAATGCATGATAGGGTTTTTAGTGAGATTAATGGCACTTGTGTTGTCACATTTAATTGGAATGCAGCCCAGCTCTAAGCCATAATCTTTGATTTGTTGTTTGAGCCATAGAGTTTGTGCACAACAACTACCTGCAGCAATATATTCTGCTTCTGCAGTACTTAGAGCAACACATGCTTGTTTCTTACAAGACCATGAAACAAGAGCATTTCCTAATAGGTGACAAGTACCACTTGTACTCTTTCTTTCAGTTTTACAACCAGCATAATCAGAATCAGAATATCCAATCAAATCACAAGCACTTCCCTTGGGATACCACAATCCAACATTTGTAGTTCCTTTCAAATATTTGAAAATTCGTTTAACAGAACTCAAATGTGATTCCCTAGGAGATGCTTGATATCTAGCACATAGACACACACTAAACATAATATCAGGTCTACTTGCAGATAAGTATAAAAGAGATCCGATCATACCTCTATATTTGGTAATATCTACTTGATTACCGGATTCATCTTGATCTAAATATGTATTAGACCCCATAGGTGTGGCTATGGCTTTGCAATCATCCAAATCATATTTCTTTAATAGTTCCTTGCAAAACTTTGATTGATTGATGAATATTCCATCACTTGATTGCTTGATTTGCAAACCAAGAAAGAAATTTAATTGTCCCATCATGGACATTTCAAATTCTTCTTGCATCATGTTAGAGAAATCTTTGCAAAGAGATTCGTTAGTTGCACCAAAGATAATATCATCAACATAAATTTGAACAAGTAAGGTATTACCTTTGGTTCTTTTGATGAACAAGGTTGTATCAGCTTTATTACAAAGGAAAGTACTTAACCTATCATACCATGCACGAGGGGCTTGCTTAAGACCATAGAGTGCTTTCTTTAGTCTGAAGACATGTGTAGGAAACTTTGGATCTTCAAATCCTGGAGGTTGCTTCACATACACTTCTTCTTGAATATATCCGTTTAGGAAGGCACTTTTGACGTCCATTTGATATAATGGGAAGTTTAAAGAACAAGCATACGCTAATGACAATCTTATGGCTTCTAATCTTGCTACGGGTGCATATGTTTCATCAAAATCTATACCTTCTTCTTGATTATAGCCTTGAGCAACTAATCTTGCTTTGTTCCTAACTATAATACCATTTTCATCTAACTTATTCCTAAACACCCACTTTGTTCCAATAATGTGTTTATCACTAGGCTTAGGGACAAGTTCCCAAACTTGATTTCTTTCAAATTGATTTAGTTCTTCCTGCATTGCTACAATCCAATACTCATCCTCTAGAGCATCATTTACTTTTGATGGTTCTATCTGAGAGACAAAGGCCATATTCAAAACTGAATCATTCAAGCGTAGCCTTGTAGAAACGCCTCTAGAAATATCACCAATAATATTATCAACTGGATGATCCCTATGGGTTCTCCATTCTTTTGGAAGTTGATAAGTATTACTTTCAGTGTGCTCTTCTTGTATTGGATTCTGATCTTCATCCTTTTGAGAATCTTCATTTATAATGATGTCATCTTCTTCATTATCTGGAAGATTGACTTTATCTTCTATTGAAGATTTAGATTCATCAAAAGTAACATGTATGGATTCTTCCACGGATAGAGTTTTCTTGTTAAAGACTCTATATGCTTTGCTTGTTAGAGAATAACCAAGGAATATACCTTCATCAGATTTTTCATCAAACTTACCAAGGTTTTCCTTTCCATTATTCAAGACAAAGCATTTTGATCCAAAAGCATGTAGATGAGAGATATTTGGTTTCCTTCCTTTGTAGAGTTCATAGGGTGTTTTCTTAAGGATAGGTCTAATAAGAACTCTATTGGAAACATAGCAAGCAGTACTTACAGCATCAGCCCAGAAATATTTAGGGAGACTAGATTCACTTAACATGGTTCTTGCTAATTCTTCAAGTAACCTATTCTTCCTTTCTACTACACCATTTTGTTGTGGTGTTCTCGGAGTAGAGAAGTTATGTGATATTCCATTTTCATCACATAGTTCTTGGAATTGTTGATTCTGAAATTCTCCACCATGATCACTTCTAATAGAAGAGATCTTTAAAGACTTCTCATTTTGAACTAGCCTTGCATATCTTTTGAATGCATTGAAGGCTTCATTCTTATGAGGTAGAAATAAAGTCCAAGTAAATCTAGAGAAATCATCAACAATAACAAGTGCATAGAAATTACCTCCGAGGGTTTTAGTTCTAGAAGGTCCGAACAAATCCATATGTAACAATTGAAGGGGTCTTGAGGTCGAAACTATGTTATTTGGTTTGAAGGATGTTCTGGTTTGCTTCCCTTTTTGACATGCATCACAAAGCTTGTCTTTCTCGAATTTTATCTTTGGAAGCCCAACAACTAGATCATGCTTGACTAGTTTGTTTAAATGATCTATGTGAATATGTGCAAGTCTTCTATGCCATAGCCATGAATCACTATTGTTCTTGGCTAATAGGCATCTCACATTTTGTGGAATTTCTTCCAATGAGATCATGAAGACTTTGTTTACTTTATATCTAGAAAACTTAATTTCTTTAGTTTTCACATCTTTCACAACACATATATCATTAATAAAACCTACTTTCAAACCTTTATCACATAGTTGACTAATACTCAGAAGATTATGCATCAAACCATCAACGTAAAGAACTTTATCGATGACTGTTTGAGGGGGTGTGCCTATTCTTCCAATACCGAGTATTTTTCCCTTTTGATTGTTACCATATGTGACGAAACCTTTTTCCCTAGGTATAAGAAAAGAAAACTTGGTTTTGTCTCCTGTCATGTGTGATGAGCAGCCACTATCAAGATACCATAGATCCTTTGCTGCTTTCATACACACCTACATGACAAAGTTCAGACATGGGTATTAGGAACCCAACAAGTTTTGGGTCCTTCTAAGTTAACATCCTTTCTAACCCAAATATACTCCCTATTTGGTACTCCTATATGTTTGTAGTAGCATCTACTAGGGGTATGTCCTATTTTGTTACAATAAGTACAAGAGTAATGATTGTAACTAGAGGTTTGTCTAGGAGAGGAGTGAATCTTCTTAGGAGGTCTATTTTGATTAATCTTTCTATTGTTTGTACTCTTAACAGGATTAATCTTATTGTTACTAGAAGATCCTAAAACATGGTTTGGTTTTACAAAAATAGTTTTCCTAACCTCTTTTGTCTTTGGGTGAGAAGTATATCCTAAACCTGACTTATTGTTTGAATGTCTTTGAACACTTAGGATATCATCTAACTTCTGTTTTCCTTTATTGAAGTTATTTACTCTTTGTTGAAGATTTTCTATCTTTTCTTCTAAAGAACTACACTTAGTGCATTTGTGAGTAATGTCTATCTTAGATTTTACTACATCTAGTTCTTCTTGTAAATTTCTACATTTACTTTCTAGGGAAGAAATTATCTCATTTTGCCTAGTGCTAACTTTAGAAAATTCTTGACATATTTTAAACATATTTTCCATGGTAAACTTTAAATCATGAAAAGATATAGAATTCTCACTAACCTGGGAATCTTCAACATCAGAATCATGTGAGGCCATCAAAGCAACTTGTGCTTCTTCTTTATCAGAATCAGATGATGAACTTACTTCATTATCATCCCAAGCCAAATATGCTCTTCGAGTGGGTTGATCCCTTTTCTCGAATTTCTCTCTTAGACCATGTTTCTTCTTCTGAAGATTTGGACAATCTGACTTGAAATGTCCCGGTTTGCCACACTCGAAACATGTAATCTTTTGAGATGAAGAAGACTCATTGTTCCTTTGGAAGACTTTATTGTTGTTAAATCTAACATTTTTCTTTTTAAGAAACTTTCCAAAGTTCTTCACTAGAAGGTTTAGATTTCCATTGTCTTCTTCTTCAGAATCTGCATCATAATCTTCTTTGATGCTTTCTTTTGCTTTTAGGGAAATTGATCGATACTTCTTCTCATGTTGTTCATGCTCTTCTAGACGATTCAATTCTAACTCATGTTCTTGGAGTTTTCCAAAGAGAGTTGCAAGAGTCATATTTGATAAACTCTTCTTCTCTGAGATGGCTGTTACTTTTGGTTGCCATACTCTTGTAAGTGATCTTAGAACTTTCATGTTCAAGTCACTGTTTGAAAATTGTCTACCAAGAGCAATCAAATGATTAATTAAATGAGTGAATCGTTTTTGCATGTCTAATACCTTTTCTCCTGGAAGCATTCTGAACATTTCATATTCTTGAGATAGAGTATTGATCTTTGATCTCTTGACTTCATCTGTTCCTTCATGAGTCACCATCAATGTATCCCATATTTCTTTTGATGAAGTGCATGTTGATACTCTGAAAAATTCATCCATGCCAAGAGCAGATGTAAGAATGTTCATCCCTTTGAGATCATGTTGAACTTTCTTCTTTTCTTCTTCACTCCAAGTACTTTCTGGTTTTGGTTGTGAAGTTCCTTCTTCATTTGTTACGTGCACAAAGGGTCCTTCTTCAATGACTTTCCATATTCCTGAGTCTAATGACTTTATGAATATCTTCATCTTGATTTTCCAGAAGTCATAGTGTTCTCCATTGAAGAATGGTGGCCTGTTTATGTTATGTCCTTCACTTGTTCCATGATTGGAAGAGGATGCCATCTTTTCCCGGATCTTAGGAATAACTTACCTAAACTTCCGCTCTGATACCAATTGTTAGAACAGATAGCAACCTGAGAGGGGGGGGTGAATCAGTGTTGCCCCAATTTTTGCCTTATTGAAATCGTTACTTTCAAGTTTATGATGATCACGAGTTGATCTTTGTGATTGCAGTGGATATGAACAATACTTGAAAGTAAATGTGAAGGATAAAGAGAATCACACACAAGATTTATCCTGGTTCGCCTTCAATCCACCGAAGACTACGTCCAGTCCCTCAAGAAAACCCCTTGAGGATTTTTCCACTATTGATAAGAATTTCTTACAAGTTCCTAACCCAAGGACCCCAAGAACTTCTACCAATATCCTGTGAAAGCAAACCGCTTTCAACAGCCCCTGAAAGCAAACCACTTTCAGTTCCTGAAGGCAAACCACCTTCAGACCTTGAAGACAAACTTGTCTTCAATCAAAACCATGAAAGCAAACCACTTTCAGTGACAACAACCCTTCACCGAATACCACGGTGAAAAACTCAATCTTACAGAAAGAGATGAAGAAGATATTACACTTGGCTGTTTCAATCCTTTAACACACAATTGGATTGAACATGAGAAATTATGCTTTAAGGCTTTTAAGCATAATACAATTCTGAGTTCTTCAAGATATGAACAACAAATGTGTTCTTGTAAACATGAAGATCATGAACTCAGAATTTAGGCTCCAAAAGATTTAAGTTCTAAAAGATGAACCAATTTTGAAAGAGCTTTGGCCTAATGTGTTTTTCTCATGTGAAAATGTATATTTCGTGTGTGTTGTGTGTTCTATGTTGTTGTTATGTTTTCTGGACTCAAATGGTCTTTATATAGGCAAGGGAAACGTCCTTGAACCATCACAACCCTTTTCAAAAGGTTTGGGACACAATGGTTCATGAAAAGATGCACTTTTTCGTTCTGGTAATCGATTACCATACTTAGTGTAATCGATTACACAAGTGACCGTTTCAGTTTGAATTTGAATTTCAAACATGTAATCGATTACAAGACTGGAGTAATCGATTACTTGCCTTGGTGTAATCGATTACCATAATGGTGTAATCGATTACACAGAAGCCCATTTTCCAGAAACTTATTCTTTGAGACTTGCTTAAGGTTTTCTACTTCTTTTAAGTTATGAAAACACTTAGCTTGATTAGATTAGGTATTTTGAGAGCCTTTATGCTTTAATAAACCTTTAGAAGTATAACTCACCTAATTCTAAGACTTCTAGACTATTGATGGACTTGAGTGCTTGATTCTTTGAAGTCTTCTTTTCTTCTTTTTGTTGATGAGTTTGTCGTCATCAAAACCACAGCCAGGGTCAGGAGCAAGACCTTCTTCACATATGTTGTCTGGGCGCTTAACGCCACAGAGGAACGACGTGAAGCGTAGATTGAAGAGGCGAAGTGGGGCGAGGAAGTGAAGATGAAGTTTAGAAGATGACTTGGAATTTTGTTTTGATTTCAAATGCTTAGATGAACTTTATGTTATTGATACTTTATTTTATTTTCCGTTAGATTTTATGTTAACTATGGGTTAATACTTGTTAAATATTTATTTGAGTGACGAATTTGAAGTTTAAAAAAAAATGAGGGACCCTTTTGAGAGGTTTTACAAAACTTATTTCCGCGTAATTATAATGTGATCCCTCAATTCAATTTCATAGGTCACATTTCTAGACCACATCTCTTTGATATTTATAATTAGAATATAGACCGCCATTGGGCCTTGTGTTATAAAAAACCCTTTAATAATCTCAAATTGCCTCTTTATTGAATTGAACCAGGTCTCCGTTGGACCTTTATTCGGGCACTCCTACATTTGTGCCAAATTCCTATTCTCTCTGTATAAACCGATCCTCATTGTTTCTACCCACTCTTATTTGAAGAGAATTCTTGTAGAAAAGAAAAACCTTGTAAAAGGTGTCAGGAGAAGTCCTGTATAATACTTGTAAGGAGAAGTCCTGATAATACTTGTAAGGAGAAGTCCTAATAATACTTGTAAGAATAAGTCCTGATAATACTTGTAAGGAGAAGTCCTAATAATACTTGTAAGGAGAAGTCCTTCGAATACTTGATAGGAGAAGTCCTTCCAATACTTGTAAGGAGAAGTCCTGATAATACTTGATAGGAGATGTCCTTCGAATACTTGTTAGGAGAAGTCCTTCGAATACTTGTTGGGAGAAGTCCCCGATAATACTTGTACTATTTGTTTAAATAGTGGAAAATCTTGGTGAAGTCAAGGACTAGATGTAGCCCTGTCGATTATGGGGGTGAACCAGGATAAAGATTATGTGTTCTTTACTTTTCATGTTATGTCATTTTTTCGCTGCATATATATATATATATATATATATTCATGTTCTTCATGAATAACTCTTGTTAAAAGCAAATAAATGATTAACATTCAAAATTAACCAAAGAAACAAAGAAAATGAGTCACACAATTCAAACCCCCCTTTCTTGTGTGTTTCTTGCACCTTCAGCTACTGGGGTTTCCCAAGGCTTGGCTCAATGGACTGGCTAGATTTAATTCGATCAAGGCTAGGCTTTCTTTGCCGTATTTCACAAGGGTCGCGCATAGTAATTTCATAGGTCACATCTCTAGACCACATCTCTTTGATATTTATAATTAGAATATAGACCGCCATTGGGCCTTGTGTTATAAAAAACCCTTTAATAATCTCAAATTGCCTCTTTATTGAATTGAACCAGGTCTCCGTTGGACCTTTATTCGGGCACTCCTACATTTGTGCCAATTTGCATAATATTAACATGTGAGGCGAACAAATGTTGCCGCAAGGGGCGCCTCTTTAGAATTTCTTCATAGGGATAATCCTCCACGCCCTTGCTTTGTACTACCATACCTGTAATAATGCTTTTAGGTTCGAGGCGTTCGTGTACTTCTTATCCTTCCTCTTGCCTGAAAGAAACATAAAAGACATGACCGCCCAAAAAAAAACATAAAGATTCCATGGCAGCCTCCATTAGATCACCCTTCAACCCATCCTCAAATGCCCTCATCTCCTAAACCAAAACTTCATCCTAATCCAACACCTCCCTTCAACCAAAACTCACCATCATCCCCCTAAACAAAAACCTTGCCCTAAACCAAACAGCCACCAAATGCTACCATGGAATTTTATTTACAAACAGAGGGCGGTCACTTGCAAGAGGGTCGCCAAATGGCGGTTGCCCGGGAAACATTATCAAATTGAATTAGAAGATTCAATACATGCAAGATTCATAACAGCTATTGGAATTGAACTATATTTAAAAAATTATTATGTGAGATCATGAAGCAAATAACTTTATTGAAACCTTCGATTCATTGAATTCCTCAAATCGGGCTATCTTACGCCAATTATATTATCAAACGAGATGACCACTTTTAAAGTATGCTCTTCTACTTTCATTGTCCACAAAATAAAACCAAACTCTGAAAAGAATTTTCGCCATATATCCTAGCTTTTGTAAAGATTAACATCAAAGTCATGCAGGAATGCAATCAATATAATTTTCCACTATGATCATTTTCTATCTTGAGGTCTTTAAAACAAAACTAAGAACTCATCCTTAAACATTAAAATTTCACCAACTGCCATGTATCTTGAACAACTATACAAGACTCTTGAGCATATTAAACACATAAAAGGGGAACATGCATATAAATATAACCAAAACACCTAACAGAAGGTGGATAGAAAAACTCATTGTCTCTAAGACTCCACTTGTTTTGAGGAAAAAGAAAACAAATTAATCTCGAGGAACAAAGAAAGGAAAAACTAAAATGAACGGCTGTATGTTTAACATGCGAGCACAGTACTTAACTTTACACAACTTGCAACTGAGCATTTTATCAATCATACAGAATGCAATGTTTGGTTAAATTCAAGAAAGTCAAGGTAAAAGCTCTCTTCTAGCTCAAATAGGAATATAAATTCTTATACTGACTTGATGTGTTATCTCAATTCCAGATAAGCATTCTGCAGTTTCTCTCTTACATTGTTGCTTGGGGTTTTGAGATGCCCTTTGCTCTGAAGAAAATTATTGCTTTTCCTATGCTTAACTTGTCTCAAATTGTTCGTTAAAAACAAAATATGCATAACCATCGACATATTCATAATAATGCAATAAATATACTCAAAACGCTATGAATATACTAGTGCATAGTAACCACTATCAGCACATTATGAAATTAGGCTTAAGAATCAATTTTGGAATATCCTCAAGTTTACAAAAAATTTAAATATAAGTTACAATCTCAACTAATCATACTAATACTCATGTATATAAGGAATATTATCTATGCAAGGGGAATATCATCAAGAACTGAAAATAATTTGATGATCACCTACCGTGTTGGTTCTTTGATGAATTTCCATTTCTCATGTTTTCCATGGCGCTTATTAAGGCAGTCCTAGAATGTTTCTCCTTCTCTTCCTTTCTTACATCATTTTCACTGTGTTTTTCTCCCTCAGTTCTTTGTGAAACTTGGTCAAGAACAAATCATGGAAAGGTCTTCCTTTCGCCTTCAATTTGGCTTCATCCAGTGTGTTCTATACCATTTGACGAAAGAATAAACCAGGTGGCAAAATGAATATAGAAATAGAAAACAATTCCAAACAAGGTTCCTCACGTGTCAAACCCCGAGAAATGACCTTACCAAAACAAGTGATCAACCAAGATATCCTACAAAGTCAAAATCACAACACTTTTCTACTGTCTAAGCAGGTGATTTATGATTATACAAGTAATAAATCTGACTCTGAACAACACAAACATGAAAAATAAAATACAACACTCTGTGTAAAGCATTAAAGTTTTAGCAAATTCCCATTTTGCATTTTGTCAAACAATAGATGCAAAAATACAGTAAACAGAAGGTAGATTGCAACTAGCAGCACATATTATATGAGGTGAATCATGGCAGAATTACCATATATTCAAACAACCTTAATTTCAGTGAGCAACGCAACCAACCTCAAAAAGAAAAGAAAAGAAAAAAAAATGCAAAATTGAAAAGAAATCAGCAAGAATGATCAATGTCAGTGTTATCATCTGAATCCACTAAATAGGGATAGTTGAAAAAGGATAGAGATATGCAGGTATATAAACCTTGCAGCTGTTTAAATCACGCTGCAATGCAAATCATTTGACTGCTAGGTTTCTAACAGAACTATAGATAGGCTTTCTTCTAATAAATTGCTTTATGATTGTATTTTCTCATTAGGGCTGCATATAAAAAGAAGAGAATAACAAAGATATTGATTGTGCAGGTAACAGAACTCATAATGTCGTGAGGTGTAAAAGATACAAGCAGGTAAGAAATCACCTCAGTTACTTTGTTGTGCAAACCAGACAATCAAACTATGTTATTTGAGTTAAACATAGTAGCATGCATTCTTAGAAACAAATAGACGAAAGACCCATTTGATTTCAGAGAAAAATTATTAGAGATAAACACATGAAACAATCTTCACAACATGTTGAGAAATCATCATATAATTTTAAGCACACTTAATTAGGAAAAGGGAAAAGTCACTGCCCTGTTTTATGATGTGAAGCGGTACTATATCGAGGGAGCAGCGACCCAGAATCAATGGCGATGGTTCTAGTGGCTGGCTCCAATTTCAACAGCAATGGGGATCCCCTTCATAGCGGAATGGCGAGGTCGCGATGTGCTTGTTACCCAGGCCGCCTTCCTCGTTTTTGGCCGCCACTCGTTGGTCGAGCACCTTGCCTTCGATGGACATGGGTGGTGTTTAATTGAGGAATGAGTCGAAGGTTGAAGGAGATTTTCGAAGGGGGAAGCAATGCAAAAGATGAAGGTTGATTCCAGGGGAGTCAGAGGGTGATGGCGGCTCTGTGTATGGTGATGATGACGAATGAGCGAGAGAGGGCGACGGGGTTCTTGGTTGTGGGTTTTGAAGAGGTTTAGCGGTAGGAGAATTGACGGCGACAGTCGATGGTGAGAGGACGAGGGTTTGAGGAGGGGCGGCTGAAGGTCGAAGAGGGAAGGAGATGAACGAAGAAGGTTGGCGGCGCTAGAGGATAAGGGAGAATGGTCAAGGATTAGGTTTTTTTTAAGGTTCCTTTTTCTTTCTTTTTTTTTCTTTCTTTTTTTTCACTCAGGCAATAGAACACGAAACTTTTTCATGGTGGTGGGAAAAGTTTTACCTGTCCCCATAGACAGCGCCAAATGTTCTCGAATTGAGAGAGCATAGGAGAAAAAGTGTTATTAGGATATCAAGAGATAATTCAGGTCCCTTTTACATGAGCCCCCTACTAGCTATTTATAGGGGGAGGAGCCATAAATATCTTTAATCCTAACAGGCCTACGGGCCTCGAGAATCGGGCCCAGTAAATTACAAATTATCATCCCCCTTATATTACTAATATACCCCCAAAGTAGTCTGAGTCTCCCTGTCAAGCCGTTGAGTCGCCCATCTACTGGGCAAAAGCACTCGCCCAGGGAAAAGAACAGGAGCAGGAAGTGGAATAGCAGGAATCCAGGATGGTAGCAAGATAATCATCCAAGAGCCAAGAATGATAATCAAAGCACCAGGATGCCGAATGAGGAAAACTGAGATATAACCAATGTGGCCTAGAGATCTCCATACAGCCCAATCACAATGAAAGAAATCATTCAGCTGATGACCCAAGAGCTTAAATGTCAAGAGAAGGTTGCGAGGAGCCCTAATCTGTGCGCCATAGAAAAAAGGGTACCCTAGCAAAGATATGGATAGTCCATTAAGAAATTGAATTTTTTTGAACTAGGTCATTTTCATTCTTTTCCACGACCTTGGTAAATGTGAAGATCGTCTGCGAGTAGGCACACTGATCGCAACTTCCCTAGCAGCTATTTCAGTTGTGAAAGGGTCAAGTGGTTGATCAGATGATGAGGTAAGTGTATCTGAAACTCTTATTGGCGATGGATACATGACCGTTGCAACATGAGGAGGTGAAAGCATTTCATTGACAAAAATGAAAGATTGATGAATCGGACTTGGTTCTTCTTCATCAATAATCACATACTCATGAGTAGTAGTGGGGATTGAGAAGAGATTTTCTATGAAAGCATCTTGTTGATCATCAATCAACTTCTGGTATTTTCCCGCTTGAGAGAGAATTGGGGTTGCCCAAGCAGCGGCATCGTCAGAACGATGATGTACCCATTAAGGCTACAACGGGGGAAAAGGGGAATCCTCTTTTAGCAGAACACAAACCCAGTAATTTTTATGTACATGTCCAAAACGACAACTTAAGGTGAAGATGGCACTAGTCCGGTAAGAGACAGATCTATGCAACTTCCATAATTGGACAAAGTTATCAAGACGATGTTGAACGCATTAGCAGCTACCAGCCCCATGTCTGGTACAGAGAACCATTTTGATTCTAAGGCAGGCTCTTATGGTGCCAGCCTAATAGCATTCAAAGTAGAAAAATATTCATTCTCATAACTGAAAATCTTCATGTGTAAATGTTTCTTGTCTTCCAATTCAGTAATCATCAGGGCACCAATTTCAGGCCATTTTTCTTCTCCCATATTGAGCCACTCTACTATGCACCAAAAGCCACAATTTCTGTAAGACCCTCAAGTTTTGAGTATTTATGTTTTGGCCCTTAGATATTTCATAATTAGGTTTTGACCCTTTAAGTTTGGATAATTGTGTTTTAGTCCTTGGACTAGTCAAAACTGAATTGTAATTCACTAATTAAGAGCTTTTAATGATGTTTTGAATTCAGATTTCTATTGGGGACATGATGGTTTGGCTTTGAGGATCATATTAATCATTTTGTTAGAGTTATAACAAGATGAGTTAGGGTTTATTGGTTGAGGCTTAAGTGTTTGATTTGCATGGCTTGTGTTCGAATCCTAGTGAGGTAGGTTTTGATTTTTAATCCAATTTTTAAGTGGCTTAAATGGAGCTGAAGTGGGATTTCGAAATTTGAGTTGAGACAAGGAGATTAATGACTTAAACGAGGTTGTTGGGAGTTACAAGCTGAGCTTGAATGGGTATTAAGTGGTGTTAAGTGAGTTTAAAGCTTTGTCGGGTGTTTTGAATGGTTAATAAAGGGGTGTAAAGTGAGTTTATGGCTTGGTATATGAGTAAATGAGCTATGAATAGGGTGAATTCTGAATAAGAAGGAGGCTTCGGTCGTGCTCCCTCTCCCTTCCCCTTGCAACTATTTTTCCTTGAAGCGAAGTGTTTGTTTCCTTGTTCTTCTTACACAAAAAAGTTGCTAAAAAACCTAGAACTCTAAAGAAGAATTCCTTGAAGAATTGTTGAACCTTGGTGCTGTTTTGAGCTCACTCTTCCCTCTTCTTGTGGTGTTCGACTCACCCTCTAATCCTTCCTCAAGAATCCTTGTTGTTAGTACAATCGGTAAGTGGTCAAGCTACTATAAATTCTGAGTTTTGGTGATCAACCTCTCGTTCTTTCTAGGGTGTAACTAGCCTTGTTTCTACCTTTTTTTTTCCACCAAGCTCGAGGTTCCTTGAATTCTTGGAGGTCTAGGGTCGTGCCATATACCTTCTAGATCAATTTTCTTAATAAGGTCGGAGGACAAGTTCATGCAAAGGAAGAGGAGGTAAGGGTAACTCAGTACTAGATCGAGTCAGTGGTGTTTTACCTACGATTTTGTATTGAAGACTATTATGTTTTTTTGTGATGAAATTTTTGGTATTTGTGATACATGCTAGGATTTGAAATTGTTGATTATGATATATTGTTGATAATGTTGTGAACTGGATTTTGGAAAATGGATAATTTACGTTGTAATATGAACTGTTGGTTCGTGTGTTGGTTGTTATGGGTTATGACATGTGCTTTTGGATGGATGATGAGATGGTGAATTGTCCCATGTGATCATCCCTAGTTGATGAGTTTTGGAAGGATGATGCGATGATAATTTGTCCCATGTGATCATGCCTAAGGTTGATGAGATGGTAATTTGTCCCATGCGGTCTATCTTGAGTTCGGTGAAAGGTTAATTTGTCCCCTGCGACCGTTCTCGCCAGTTTTGGAGAAGTTTTGGCTAAGAGTCTTGCATATAGAATTTGAGGAAATTGAATTGAGTTAGTACTGTTTTTGTTGTAGGATAATGCAGTTAAGTTGTTGTTGATGTATGTTGAAAATACTATTACTATTATTTATGTCAAACATGCTGCTTGTTATTTGTTGGTTGTTTTAAGAGTTAAGAGTTAACCCTTTCTGTTTTTGTTTGGGCGCTTAATGCCAGAGACTGACAGGGCGAGGAATTCGTTATCCCTTGAGGAGCATTATGGAATCAGAGTGCGCATTGGAAGCGTGGTAGATTCAGAAGAAGATGAACAATGTTAAATAACATCGGTTGTTTTAATTTATTTTTGGGCTCGCTTGTTGAGCGTTTAATTTAGTAATAATATTCCTTCGTTTCTGCTTCCGCGTAGTTATAATTAATATTTATTGGAATATTATTGATTAAATAATATTGAGAGACGTCACGAAACCTTTTCGAAAAATTGAGTTTTTTTTCTAAGAGGTTTTAATTTCCGCATTATTACTATGTATCCCTCAACCCAAAATTGGGGTGTTACATTTGGGGTATCAGAGCTTGGGTCGAGAAATCCAGAGCTGCTGGGTATTTACTTTCTGAAATCGATTGTTAGGGTGACAGTCGAAAGTAGAATGGTGTGACTTAATTGTTTGTTGGTTGATTTGCTTGCTTTTCTGTTTCAAGATTTATTGTTGACTTTGTTACAAGAAGAAGTAAGAGGTTAGCAAATCAAGATACAAAAATGGCCGTTTGAGTGTTTGTTGTTTTGGTTTGTTTGAGAAAATCTGTTTTGTTTCCCGTCTTTTAGTTTCGGGGACGAAACTCTTTTTAGGGTGGTGATATTGTAAGACCCTCAAGTTTTGACTATTTATGTTTTGGCCCTTGGATATTTTATAATTATGTGTTGATCCTTTATGTTTGGATAATTGTGTTTTAGTCCTTGGACTAGTCAAAACTGAATTGGAATTCACTAATTAAGAGCTTTTACTGATGTTTTGAATTCAGATTTCTATTGGGGACATGATGGTTTGGCTTTGAGGATTATAAGAATAGTTTTGTAAGAGTGTTAACAAGATGAGTTGGGGTTTAGTGGTTGAGGCTTAAGCGTTTGATTTGCGTGGCTTGTGTTCGAATCCTAGTGAGGTAGGTATTGATTATTAATCCAATTTTTGAGTGGCTCAAATGGAGCTGAAGTGGGATTTCGAAATTTGAGTTGAGACATGGAGATCAATGAGTTAAATGAGGTTGTTGGGAGATACAAGATGAGTTTGAATGGAATGAATGGGTATTAAATGGTGTTAAGTGAGTTTAAAGCTTTGTCGGGATTTACGAATGGTTAATAAGTGGGTGTAAAGTGAGTTTATGGCTTGGTCTATTAGTAAATGATCCAAGAAGAGGGTGAATTCTGAATAAGAAGGAGGCTTCGGCCGTTCTCCCTCTCCCTTCCCCTTGCAACTATTTTTCCTTGAAGCATAGTGTTTGTTTCCTTGATCTTCTTACACAAAAAAGTTGCTAAAAAACCTAGAACTCTAAAGCAGAATTCCTTGAAGGATTGTTGAACCTTGGTGCTGTGTTGGGCTGACTCTCCCCTCTTCTGGTGGTGTCCTACTCACCCTCTAATCCTTCCTCTATAATCCTTGTTGTTAGTACAATGGCTAAGTGGTCAAGCTACTATAAATTATGAGTTTTGTTGATCAACCTCTCATTCTTTATAGGGTGTAACGAGCCTTGTTTCTACCTTTTTGTTCCACCAAGCTCGAGGTTCCTTGAATTCTTGGAGGTCTAGGGTTGTGCCATATACCTTCTAGATCAATTTTCTTAATAAGGTCGGAGGACAAGTTCATGCAAAGGAAGAGGAGGTAAGGGTAACTCAGTACTAGATCGAGTCAGTGGTGTTTTACCTACGATTTTGTATTGAAGACTATTATGTTTTTTGGTGATGACATTTTTGGTATTTGTGATACATGCTTGGATTTGAAATTGTTGATTATGATATATTGTTGATAATGTTGTGAACTGCATTTTGGAAAATGGATAATCTACGTTGTTCTATGAACTGTTGGTTCGTGTGTTGGTTGTTACGGGTTATGACATGTGCTTTTGGATGGATGACGAGATGGGGAATTGTCCCATGTGATCATTCCTATTTGATGAGTTTTGGAAGGATGATGCGATGGTAATTTGTCCCATGTGATCATGCCTAAGGTTGATGAGATGGTAATTTGTCCCATGCGGTCTATCTTGAGTTCGGTGAAAGGGTAATTTGTCCCCTGCGACTGTTCACGTCGGTTTTGGAGAAGTTTTGGCCAAGAGTCTTGCATATAGAATTTGAGGAAATTGAATTGAGTTATTACTGTTGTTGTTGATGTATGTTGAAAATACTATTACTATTATTTATGTCAAACATGCTGCTTGTTATTTGTTGGTTGTTTTAAGAGTTAACCCTTTCTGTTTTTGTTTGGGCGCTTAATGCCAGAGACAGACAAGGCGAGGAATTCGTTATCCCTTGAGGAGCATTATGGAATCAGAGTGCGCATTGGAAGCGTGGTAGATTCAGAAGAAGATGAACAATTTTAAATAACATCGGTTGTTTTAATTTATTTTTGGGCTCGCTTGTTGAGCGTTTAATTTTGTAATAATATTCCTTCGTTTCTGCTTCCGCGTAGTTATAATTAATATTTATTGGAATATTATTGATTAAATAATATTGAGAGACGTCACGAAACCTTTTCGAAAAACTGAGTTTTTTTTCTAAGAGGTTTTAATTTCCGCATTATTACTATGTAACCCTCAACCCAAAATTGGGGTGTTACATTTGTGGTATCAGAGCTTTGGTTGAGAAATTCAGAGCTGCTGGGTAGTTACATTCTGAAATCGATTGTTGGGGTGACAATTGAAAGCAGAATGGTGTGACTTGATTGTTTGTTGGTTGATTTGCTTGCTTTTCTGTTTCAAGATTAATTGTTGACTTTGTTACAAGTAGAAGTAAGACGTTAGCAAGTCAAGATACAGAAATGGCCGTTTGAGTGACTGTTGTTTTGGTTTGTTTGAGAAAATCTGTTTTGTTTCCCGTCTTTTAGTTTCGGGGACGAAACTCTTTTTAGGATGGTGGTATTGTAAGACCCTCAAGTTTTGACAATTTATGTTTTTGCCCTTGGATATTTTATAATTAGGTTTTTATCCTTTATGTTTGGATAATTGTGTTTTAGTCCTTGGACTAGTCAAAACTGAATTGGAATTCATTAATTAAGAGCTTTTAATGATGTTTTGAATTCAGATTTCTATTGGGGATATGATGGTTTGGCTTTGAGGATTATAAGAATAGTTTTGTAAGAGTTTTAACAAGATGAGTTGGGGTTTAGTGGTAGAGGCTTAAGCGTTTGATTTGCATAGCTTGTGTCCGAATCCTAGTGAGGTAGGTATTGATTATTAATCCAATTTTTGAGTGGCTCAAAATGGAGCTGAAGTGGGATTTCGAAATTTGAGTTGAGACATGGAGATCAATGAGTTAAATGAGGTTGTTGGGAGTTACAAGATGAGTTTGACTGGAATGAATGGGTATTAAATGGTGTTAAGTGAGTTTAAAGCTTTGTCGGGAGTTACGAATGGTTAATAAGTGGGTGTAAAGTGAGTTTATGGCTTCGTCTATTAGTAAATGAGCTAAGAAGAGGGTGAATTCTGAATAAGAAGGAGGCTTCGGTCGTGCTCCCTCTCCCTTCCCCTTGCAACTATTTTTCCTTGAAGCGTAGTGTTTGTTTCCTTGTTCTTCTTACACAAAAAAGTTGCTAAAAAACCTAGAACTCTAAAGAAGAATTCCTTGAAGAATTGTTGAACCTTAGTGCTTTTTTGGGCTGACTCTCCCCTCTTCTTGTGGTGTTCTACTCACCCTCTAATGCTTCCTCAAGAATCCTTGTTGTTAGTACAATCGGTAAGTGGTCAAGCTACTATAAATTCTGAGTTTTGGTGATCAACCTCTCGTCCTTTCTAGGGTGTAACTAGCCTTTATTCTACCTTTTTTTTTTCACCAAGCTCGAGGTTCCTTGAATTCTTGGAGGTCTAGGGTCGTGCCATATACCTTCTAGATCAATTTTCTTAATAAGGTCGGAGGACAAGTTCATGCAAAGGAAGAGGAGGTAAGGGTAACTCAGTACTAGATCGAGTCAGTGGTGTTTTACCTACGATTTTGTATTGAAGACTATTATGTTTTTTGGTGATGACATTTTTGGTATTTGTGATACATGCTTGGATTTGAAATTGTTGATTATGATATATTGTTAATAATGTTGTGAACTGCATTTTGGAAAATGGATAATCTACGTTGTTCTATGAACTGTTTGTTCGTGCGTTGGTTGTTATGGGTTATGACATGTGCTTTTGGATGGATGACGAGATGGGGAATTGTCCCATGTGATCATTCCTATTTGATGAGTTTTGGAAGGATAATGCGATGGTAATTTGTCCCATGTGATCATGCCTAAGGTTGATGAGTGGTAGCCAAATCGCAAGTGCACGATTGATTATCGCGTAATATAAAAGATTGTCGATCCCACAGGGATAGGTGTCTAATTACTAATTTGTTTAGAGCTTAAGCAGAAAAATAAAAAGATATATTTTGCATTTTGGTTTCTGGAATAAGAACATAAAAAAAAACATAAAATATAAAAGAAGAGATGATGATAAAAATAAGCATTTGGGTTGCATTGAAAAACTTATAATTTATGCTAGCAAACTTCTATTTGATTTCTGAATTCCAAACAAAGATTCATGATGCTATAGCCTAGTGTAACTACAAGATAATTCCTTAAGCATTTTAGATCTTTCTTTTTAATTACTAAACCCAATTCCTTGGCACCTAGTTAACTAAAGAAGAAGATGAAGAAGATGTTCAGGCCAACATAAAGTTACGTCCTTCCTAATTCCTTAGCGAAGTATACTTATAACCTTTTTCAAATCCTAGGTCCCTTACTACTTACCAAATGGCCTTATGTAATAAGCAATAAGCAAGAGATCTTGTGTGCACCAAAATGAATGAAGAACAAGGAAATAAAACATGAACTTTGAATATTATTCAGAAACAAATAAAAGAAAACTAAAACATAAACTAATAAGCTAACACAACCCAAAATACTTAAAGAGAATTAGCCAAGCATGGCTAAAAGAAGCATTGAATTAACCTGGACTAGGAGCTCAAATATGGCTTTCCACAATTCCTAGGAACAATGTTCTTGAGGGAGAAAGAGGAACACTTGTTGTGTTCTAAGATGGTGTGATTTTTACAAAGGATGAGCACTCCTATTTATAGCAAAAAAAATTGCCTTTCAATGGTGGAGGAGTTGATGGCCATTATGGTCTTCATTGGCCACCAATTAACTTTTGAAAACTCCTTCCCACTACCATCAATTCTCCACTCATCATTTAATCCTTATTTTCCATGTGCTTAATTTAGAGAGTGTTGGTTCATATTCTTGATTTCCACTTTAAGTCATCTCTTTGTTAGCACTTCAATTCTGGTCCTTTGACTCTTTGAAACTTCACTTTTCATCCTCCACTCTTGAACTTTTACAGTTTGATCCTTCCTTTTCTGAAACTTACAAATTGGTCCCTGGACAAAAATGATAACTATACCAGCTTTCCTAAAAATATAAAAATAACTATAAAAGTTCCTAAAAATATAAAATAAAGTTTAAAAACCAAATAAAAGCTAATCTATATGCAAAATGCAAAATAAATATAAAATCTACATAAAAATAATAAAAATCCTATATAAGACTCAAAAATAACAAAACAAAAAGACTAAAAAGACCCTAAAATTATCATATAAAATCCAGTCATCAATGAGATGGTAATTTGTCCCATGCGGTTTATCTTGAGTTCGGTGAAAGGGTAATTTGTCCCCTGCGACCATTCTCGTCGGTTTTGGAGAAGTTTTGGCCAAGAGTCTTGCATATAGAATTTGAGGAAATTGAATTGAGTTATTACTGTTGTTGTTGTAGGATAATGTCGTTAAGTTGTTGTTGATGTATGTTGAAAATACTATTTCTATTATTTATGTCAAACATGCTGCTTGTTATTTGTTGGTTGTTTTAAGAGTTAACCCTTTCTGTTTTTGTTTGGGCGCTTAATGCCAGAGACAGACAGGGCGAGGAATTCGTTATCCCTTGAGGAGCATTATGGAATCAGAGTGCGCATTGGAAGCGTGGTAGTTTCAGAAGAAGATGAACAATTTTAAATAACATCGGTTGTTTTAATTTATTTTTGGGCTCGCTTGTTGAGCGTTTAATTTTGTAATAATATTCCTTCGTTTCTGCTTCCGCGTAGTTATAATTAATATTTATTGGAATATTATTGATTAAATAGTATTGAGAGACGTCACGAAACCTTTTCGAAAAATTGAGTTTTCTTTCTAAGAGGTTTTAATTTCCGCATTATTACTATGTAACCCTCAACCCAAAATTGGGGTGTTAAATTTGGGGTATCAGAGCTTTGGTTGAGAAATCCAGAGCTGCTGGGTAGTTACATTCTGAAATCGATTGTTAGGGTGACAATTGAAAGCAGAATGGTGTGACTTAATTGTTTGTTGGTTGATTTGCTTGCTTTTCTGTTTCAAGATTTATTGTTGACTTTGTTACCAGTAGAAGTAAGAGGTTAGCAAGTCAAGATACAGAAATGGTCGTTTGAGTGACTGTTGTTTTGGTTTGTTTGACAAAATCAGTTTTGTTTCCCGACTTTTAGTTTCGGGGACGAAACTCTTTTTAGGGTGGTGGTATTGTAAGACCCTCAAGTTTTTACTATTTATGTTTTGGCCCTTGGATATTTTGTAATTAGGTTTTGACCCTTTATGTTTGGATAATTGTGTTTCAGTCCTTGGAGTAGTCGAATCTGAATTGGAATTCACTAATTAAGAGCTTTTAATGATTTTCTGAATTCAGATTTCTATTGGGGACATGATGGTTTGGCTTTGAGGATTATAAGAATAGTTTTGTAAGAGTGTTAACAATATGAGTTGAGACAAGGATATTAAAGAGTTAAATGAGGTTGTTGGGATTTACAAGCTGAGGTTGAATGGGTATTAAGTTGTGTTAAGTGAGTTATTGCTTTGTCAGGTGTTACAAATGGTTAATAAGGGAGTGTAAAGTGAGTTTATGGCTTGGTCTATGAGTAAATAAGCTATAAAGAGGGTGAATTCTGAATAAGAAGGAGGCTTAAGTCGTGCTCCCTCTCCCTTCCCCTTGAAACTATTTTTCCTTGAAGCATAGTGGTTGTTTCCTTGTTCTTCTTACCCAAAAAAGTAGCTAAAAAACCTAGAACTCTAAAGCTGAATTCCTTGAAGAATCGTTGGACCTTATGCTATTTTGGAACGACTCTCCCCTCTTCTTGTGTTGTTCTACTCATCCTCTAATACTTCCTCAAGAATCGTTGTTGTTAGTACAATCGGTAAGTGGTCAAACTACTCTAAATTCTGAGTTTTGGTGATGAACCTCTCGTTCTTTCTATGGTGTAACTAGTCTAGTTTATACCTTTGTTTTCCACCAAGCTCGAGGTTCCTTTCATTCTTGGAGGTCTAGGGTCGTGTCGTATACCTTCTAGATCAATTTTATAAATAAGGTCGGAGGACAAGTTCATGCAAAGGAAGAGGTGGTAAGGGTAACTCAGTACTAGATCGAGTTAGTGGTGGTTTACCAATGATTTTGTATTGAAGACTATTTTGTTTGCTTATGATGAAATTTTTGGTATTTGTGATACATGTTTGGATTTGAGAGTTGATGATTATGATATGTTGTTGATGATGTTGTGAACTGAATTTTGGAAAATGGATACTTTACGTTGTACTATGAACTGTAGTCTTGTGTGTTGGTTGTTATGGGTTATGACATGTGCATTTGGAAGGATGATGAGATGGGGAATTGTCCCATGTGATCAGGCCTAGTTGATGAGTTTTAGAAGGACGATGAGATGGTAATTTGTCCCATGTGATCATGCCTAAGGTAGATAAGATGGTAATTTGTCCCATGCGATCTATCTTGAGTTCGGTGAGAAGGTAATTTGTCCTCTGCGACCATTCTCGCCAGTTTTGGGAGAAGTTTTGGCCAAGAGTCTTGCATATAGAATTTGAGGAAATTGAATTGAGTTATTACTGTTGTTGTTGTTGGATAATGCCATTAAGTTATTGTTGTTGTATGTTGAAAATACTATTACTGTTATTCATGTCCAACATGCTGCTTGTTATTTGTTTGTTGTTTTAAGAGTTAACCCTTTCTGTTTTTGTTTGGGCGCTTAATGCCAGAGACAGACAGGGCGAGGAATTCTTTATCCCTTGAAGAGCATTATGGAATCAGAGTGCGCATTGGAAGCGTGGAAGATTCAGAAGAAGATGAACAATGTTAAATAACATCCGTTGTTTTATTTTATTTTTGGGCTCACTTGTTGAGAGTTTAATTTTGTAATAATATTCCTTCGTTTCTCCTTCCGCGTAGTTATAATTAATATTTATGGGAATATTATTGATTAAATAATATTGAGAGACGTCACGAAACCTTTTTCGAAAAATTGAGTTGTTTTTCTTAGAGGATTTCATATCCGCGTTTTTACTATGTAACCCTCAACCCAAAATTGGGGTGTTACATTTGTGGTATCAGAGCTTTGGTTGAGAAAACCAGAGCTGTTGGGTAGTTACATTCTGAAATCGATTGTTGGGGTGACAATTGAAAGAAGAATGGTGTGACTTGATTTTTTGTTGGTTGATTTGCTTCCTTTTCTGTTTCAAGTTTATTGTAGACTTTGTTACGAGTAGAAGTAAGAGGTTAGCAAGTCAAGATACAAAAATGGCCGTTTGAGTGACTGTTGCTTTGGTTTGTTTGAGAAAATCCGTTTTGTTTCCCGACTTTTAGTTTCGTGGACGAAACTCTTTTTAGAGGCTTGGTATTGTAAGACCCTCAAGTTTTGAGTAATTATGTTTTCGAAGAAGGTCTTGCTCCGGACCCTGGCTTAGGTTTTGATGATGACAAAACAAAAAGAAGAAAAGAAGACTTAAAGGAAACAGTGCAATATGTTTCAACATCTGCCTAAAAGTCTTAGTTTAGGTGAGTTATGCTTCTAAAGGCTTCTCGAGTATAAAGGCTCTTTATAACATTTAAGTTAACTGAGTTTAATGTTTTCATTAGTTAAAAGAAGTAGAAAAACTCAAGCCGATCTTAAAAGTTCAAGTTTCTGGATATTGGACTTGAGTGTAATCGATTACACCCTTCTTGTAATCGATTACACATAGGCAAGTAATCGATTACATCTTGCTTGTAATCGATTACATGTTTGACTTTGAAATTCAAACAGTAACGGCTTCTTAGTGTAATCGATTACCTAAGTAATGTAATGGATTACATGCTCGAAAAGTTGCATCCTTTCATGAACCATTGTGTCTCAAACCTTTTGGGAATGGTTGCATTGGTTCAAGGACGTTTCCTCATGCCTATATAAAGTCCATTTGAGTCCAGAAACTAACACCATATGAGAATACACAAATTAGGCCAAAGCTTTGTCAAATTGTTCATTCATGTTAAATTAGCCTTTATATCCAGAAATTAACACAGAACTTTCATGAAGACCTTATTGACTTTGTATCCTTGGATGAAATTCCACCAAATGTTAGATGCTTGCTGGCCAAGAACAACAATGATTCATGGCTATGGCATAGAAGACTGGCTCATATACACATAGATCATTTAAATAAACTTGTCAAACATAATCTAGTTTTTGGTCTTCCAAAGATAAGATTTGAGAAAGACAAGCTTTGTGATGCATGTCGAAAGGGGAAGCAAACCAGAATATCTTTCAAACCAAAGAATATAGTCTCAACTACAAGACCTCTCCAATTACTTCACATGGATTTGTTTGGGCCATCAAGGACTAAGAGCTTTGGAGGTAATTATTATGCCCTTGTTATTGTTGATGATTTTTCTAGATTCACCTGGACATTATTCTTGCCTTATAAGAATGAAGCCTTCAACGCATTCAAAAGATATGCAAGGCTTGTTCAAAATGAAAAGGCTTTAAAGATCTCTTCTATTAGAAGTGATCATGGTGGAGAAATTCAGAACCATCAATTTCAGGAATTATGTGATGAGAATGGAATATCACATAACTTCTCTGCTTCAAGAACACCACAACAAAATGGTGTTGTAGAAAGGAAGAACAGATTACTTGAAGAACTAGCAAGGACCATGCTAAGTGAATCTAACCTTCCAAAATACTTCTGGGCTGATGTTGTAAGTACTGCTTGCTATGTTTCCAATAGAGTACTCATTAGACCTATTCTGAAGAAAACTCCCTATGAACTCTACAAAGGGAGGAAACCAAATATTGCTCATCTACATGCTTTTGGATCAAAATTCTTTGTCTTAAACAATGGAAAGGAAAACCTTGGTAAGTTTGATGAAAAATCTGATGAAGGTATATTCCTTGGATATTCTCTAACAAGCAAAGCATATAGAGTCTTTAACAAGAAAACTCTATCCATTGAAGAATCCATACATGTTTCCTTTGATGAGTCTAACTCTTCAAAAGAAGATATAGTTATTCTTCCAGATAATGATGAGGAAGATAACATTATCAAGGAATACTCTCAAAAGCAAAAAGATCAAGATTCAGTACAAGAAGAGCATATTGAAGGTACCACTTATGAACTACCAAAAGAATGGAGAACCCACAGGGATCATCCAGTTGATAATATCATTGGTGATATTTCAAGAGGCGTTTCTACAAGGCTACGCTTAAATGATTCAGTATTGAATATGGCCTTTGTATCTCAAATAGAACCCTCAAAAGTAAATGATGCTCTTAAAGATGAGTATTGGATTGTAGCAATGCAAGAAGAACTAAACCAATTTGAAAGAAATCAAGTATGGGAATTGGTTCCTAAGCCCACTGATAAGCATATCATTGGAACAAAATGAGTATTCAGAAATAAACTGGATGAAAATGGTATAATTGTCAGAAACAAAGCAAGACTGGTTGCACAAGGATATAATCAAGAAGAAAGTAATAATTTTGATGAAACCTATGCACCAGTTGCAAGGTTGGAAGCCATAAGACTTCTATTGGCTTATGCCTGTTCTTTAAACTTTCCATTATATCAAATGGACGTTAAAATTGCTTTCCTGAACGGATTCATTCAAGAAGAAGTATATGTGAAGCAACCTCCAGGATTTGAAGATCCCAAGTATCCTTCACATGTCTTCAGATTAAAGAAGGCAACCTATGGTCTTAAACAAGACCCTCGTGCATGGTATGACAGATTGAGCATATTCCTTTGTGAAAAAGGATTCAAAAGGGTAAGGCTGACACAACCTTGTTTATCAAGAAAACCAAAGGTAACACTTTATTGGTACAAACTTATGTAGATGATATTATTTTTGGTTTAACTAACAAATCTCTATGTAAGGATTTCTCTAACATGATGCAAGAGGAATTTGAGATGTCTATGATGGGACAGTTAAATTTCTTTCTAGGATTGCACATTAAGCAATCACATGATGGAATATTCATCAACCAATCAAATTTTTGCATGGAGCTTTTAAAGAAATATGATTTGGATGATTGCAAGGCCATAGCCACACCAATGGGGTCCAATACATATCTAGATCAAGATGAGTCCGGTGTTCCTGTAGACATTACCAAGTACAGAGGTATGATCGGATCTCTTCTTTATTTAACAGCCAGTAGACCTGATATTATGTTTAGTGTGTGTTTATGTGCTAGATATCAAGCATCTCCTAGGGAATCACATTTGAGTTCAATTAAAAGGATTTTCAAATATCTGAAAGGAACTTCAAATGTTGGTCTGTGGTATCCCATAGGAAGTGTTTGTGACTTGATTGGATATTCTGATTCAAATTATGCTGGATGTAAAACTGAAAGAAAGAGTAGAAGTGGTACTTATCACTTGTTGGGAAATGCTCTTGTTTCTTGGTCCTGTAAGAAACAAGCATGTGTTGCTCTAAGTACTGCTGAAGCAGAATACATTGCTGCAGGAAGTTGTTGTGCACAAACCTTATGGCTCAAACAACTCAAAGATTATGGCTTAGAGCTGGGCTGCATCCCAATCAAATGTGACAATACAAGTGCCATTAATCTCACGAAAAACCCCATCATGCATTCTCGAACAAAGCATATTGATATAAGACATCATTTTCTTCGAGATCATGTCATGAGAAAGGATATTGAGATTTCCTTCGTAGATACACATAATCAATTGGCTGATATATTTACTAAATCTCTTCCTAAAGTCTCTTTCTTTAAAATTAGAAGAGAATTATGCATTATAGCTGAAACTGATATTTAATTAGATGTTTATCTGATTATGTGTTTATATGCTTAATTACATGATTATGTGCATTGCATGATTTTTGTGTGATTTTTGTGTGAATATATATTTACATGCTTGTTTTCATGATTCAATATCATTTTTACTTATATGTGTTTGCATATATCTGAGTTCCTATTTGCCTATATTTTTAGTTATATCTGTTTTGTGTGATTTTGCCCTTGGGTATTTGATTAATCACTTCTAGTAATCAATAACATAGGAAGTTATAGCTTAGAACTTGCAAAATGTCTTAAGTAATCGATTACCAAATATCCTATAATCGATTAACCTATGTTCTCTAGTCCTCGTTCTTTTTAAAACCATCTAATAATTGATTACATAACTGTTGTAATCGATTACTATTTCAAAATTTGAATTTCTATTCAAATTTAAACTTCATGTAATCGATTACGTAAATGACTGTAATCGATTACCAGTTCGATACTATATATATCTGGCTTGTTTCTTTAATCGATGACACACCCTTCTTCTTCATTTCTCTTGCTCGACGACCCAGACCCATTTTCCTTCATATCTCCTTCAATTCTTGATCATTTACAAGAATTCTTGGTGGGTTTTCCTCGTCCTTCTCCTCTCTTTTCATTCAACCCATTCATTTCTTCTGATTTGGTTCGAATTTAAAAACCCTCTTTTCAAAAACCCGAACCCTAGCACCCAAATTTCAGAATTTCCGACAATGACTTCCTCCTCCTCACGTAGGAACCGCTCCAAGAACCCCTCGATGAATGCTCTCGACTTATCTAGACTTCTTGGGACGGAGGAGCAAAGAGAACGGTTCATGGCTCACTACCTTGAATGGCCGATTCTCCCTCCTAAATATGGAGACATGGATTCTTTCCTTAATGCAGGGCTACTATTTCCAACATTATTTGACTATCAAGGGCTTCATGAGTTTGTTGGCTACTCCAGTACGTACTATCCCGAACTTGTGAAAGTCTTCTACTACAACTTAGTCAAGAGAGGCGGTAAAATATGCTCTTCTGTCAAAGGCATTGACATTTCCTTGACTCTAGAGCAGTTAGGAACATGTTTATCTATTCCTTATGTAGGAGCCAAACTCGGCCCTGAACTTCTTTGTCCCTGGGAAGATTATGACAAGAAGTCTTTCAATCTGTCGCTTTCTCGTTTCTCAGTGGAGAAAATACAGATTAAGAAGCAAAGAATATAGGCTAATCGTTCTCGGGATACCCTTGCCGTTGGGTATCTCCGTGTGGACAATCGTTTGCTTCACTACTTGTTGAGTTATGTCATCTTGCCTCAGTCCTCTAATCATGCTCAGATTAGTGACTTAGAACTACGGATTCTTTATGGGATGAAGCATAGTGAGTCTATTAACTGGGCATATTTGGTGATGACACATATGTTGATCCATAAGGATAGAACTGGTCCTCTTCCCTATGCTCCTGTGATTTCTCTCATTTTGAAGAACTTTGGGGTCTCCTCAAATGGAGAATATGCTCAAGTTATGGATGCAAAGTGACAGAAAATTGACATGGAAATATTGAACAAGATGGGGATATTTCGGGATCTTGATGGAAATTTCAGGCATAAATAAGACTTGGGATCCGACGCTACCCCTGCTCCTGACCCTGCAGCCTTCTTTCCTCCTTCCTCTGAGAACATTCCATCTTCCTCTGCTGGTATTGATTCTCCCACGCAGCTTATACTTGCACACATTGACAGCATGAGTGCTGGTATGCAGAGGTTCATTAATGACTGTTTTGATCACCAGGAAGGGAGAGTAAAGTCTATGTACACTACTCTGAGGGCTGATATGGATAGTCTGAGCCTCCGTGTGGACCGGATGACCCAGTCTCCACGTCACTTCTCTGATCTTTCTGATGGTTCAGATGATCTTTAGATTATTTATCATTTCTTTGGATATTTTCTAGGTTGTAATAGTTTAGTCTTAACTCTTTTATATTTTGCTGGATATTTTGTTTTGGATTCGGTCATTATTCTGTTATGTTGGATGTTTTATTTGGATTTGACATGCTTTTACTAGTTTACCCCCAACCCCTATGCTTTATTTGTATACGCACTTGTTTTCCTGTATACCTGTTTCTGGACTTTTCTTCTTTTTGATGAAGTCAAAAGGGGGAGAAAGGTTATGTGTTCTTTAAAGATTATATGCAGGAATTCAACTAGTGAATCAGAAAGGGGGAGATATATTGGATTACATCAAACAGGGGGAGTTTCAACAAAGAAGCAACACCGATCTTCAAAGTTCAAAGAATGTGTTTGCCATCATAAAAAAGAGGGAGATTGTGAAGAAGGTCTTGCTCTTGACCCTGGCTGAGGTTTTGATGACGTCAAAAAGAAGAAAAGAAGACTTAGAGAAAACAGGGAAATATGTTTCAACATCTGCCTAAAAGTCTTAGTTTAGGTGAGCTATACTTCTAAAAGCTTCTCGAGTATAAAGGCTCTTTAAAATATCTAAGTTAATTGAATTTAATGTTTTCATAAGTTAAAAGAAGTAGAAAAACTCAAGCCGATCTTAAAATTTCAAGTTTCTGGATATTGGACTTGAGTGTAATCGATTACACCCTTCTGGAAATCGATGACACATAGGCAAGTAATCGGTTACATCTTGCTTGTTATCGATTACATGTTTGAATTTGAAATTCAAACAATAACGGCTTCTTAGTGTAATCGATTACCTAAGTAATGTAATCGATTACATGCTCGAAAAGTTGCATCTTTTCATGAACCATTGTGTCTCAAACCTTTTGGGAAGGGTTGCATTGGTTCAAGGACGTTTCCTCATGCCTATATAAAGTCCATTTGAGTCCAGAAACTAACAACATATGAGAATACACAAATTAGGGCAAAACTTTGTCAAATTGTTCATTCATGTTAAATTAGCCTTTGATACTTAAACTTTCAAAGAGCCTAAGTTCTGAGTTCATGTTCTTCATGGTTTAAGAGAACACTTTATTTGTTCATATCTTGAAGAACTCGTAATCAAGAGAGCCTTGTTATGCTTAAGAGCCTTAAAGCATAATTCTCATGATCAATCCACTTGTATGATAAAGGATTAATACAGCCAAATTGTATACTCTTCTTCATCTCATTCTAGTAGATTGAGTATTTACCGTCGGGTTCGGTGAAGGGTTGTTGTACTAAAAGTGGTGTGCTTTCAGGGTGTGGATTGAAGGTGGCTTTCCTTCAGGGTCTGAGAGTGGTTTGCTTTCAGGGACTGAAAGTGGTGTGCTTTCAGGGGCTGTTGAAAGTGGTGTGCTTTCACAGGTGGTTGATAGAAATTCTTAAGGTACTTGGTGTAAGCACTTGTAAGAGATTTTTATCAATTGTGGAAAAATCCTCAAGGGGTTTTCTTGAGGGACTGGACGTAGCCTTCGGTGGATAGAAGGTGAACCAGGATAAAATTTTGTGTGTGCATTCTTCTACCCTTCATCTTTACTTTCAAGCAACGCTCATTTCCGCTGCAATCGTTTGTATTTATATTCATCTTGAAAGTAAGAAGGTATCAAGGCGAAAATTGGGTAAACCTGATTCACCCCCCCCCTCTCAGGTTGCTATCTAGGCTTACAATTGGTATCAGAACGTAAGTTTAGGTAATTTACTCCTAAGATCCGAGAAAAGATGGCATCCTCTTCTAGTCATGGAACTAGTGAGGGATTCAACATAAACAGGCCACCATACTTCAATGGAGACCACTATGACTTCTGGAAGATCAAGATGAAAATCTTTATAAGGTCATTAGACGTGGAAATATAGAAAGCCATTGAAGAAGGTCCGTTTATACCTATGAATAAAGTGGGTGATAGCAGACAACCAAAACCATAAAACACATGGACTGAAGAAGAAAAGAAGAAGGTTCAGTATGATCTCAAAGGAATGAATATCCTTACATCTGCTCTTGGCATGGATGAATTTTTCAGAGTTTCAACATGCACAACATGCACAACATCGAAAGAAATATGGGATACTTTGATGGTAACCCATGAAGGAACAGATTAAGTCAAGAGATCAAAAATCAATACCCTTTCTCAAGAATATGAAATGTTCAGAATGCTTCCAGGAGAAAAGGTATAGGATATGCAAAAACTATTCTCTCATTTGACTAACCATTTGATTGCACTTGGCAAAAAGTTTTCCAATAGTGACTTGAACATGAAAGTTCTAAGATCACTCACAAGAGCATGGCAACCAAAGGTTACGGCAATTTGAGAAAAGAAAAATTGTCTAATATGACTCTTGCAACTCTCTTTGGAAAACTCCAAGAACACGAATTGGAATTGAATCGTTTGGAGGAACATGAACAACATGAGGAGAAATGTCGATCCATCTCTTTAAAGGCCAAAGAAAGAATCAAAGATGATTATGATGCAGATTCTGAAGAAGAAGAGAATGAGAATATGAATCTTCTAGTGAAGAACCTTGGAAAGATTCTCAAAACAAAAGGTATGAAATTTAACAATAACAGAACTTTCCAAAGGAATAATGAGTCCTCCTCTTCTCAAAAGTTCACATGCTTCGGATGTGGAAAACCTGGACACATCAAGTTGGAATGTCCAAATCTTCAAAAGAAGAAACATGGTTTGAAGGACAAGTTTGAAAAGAAAGATCAAACTACACGAAGAGCATACATTGCATGGGATGAAAATGAAGTAAGTTCATCATCCGATTCTGATAAAGAAGAAGCACAAGTTGCATTAATGGCTTCACATGATTCAGATGTTGAGGATATCCAGGTTAGTGATAATGTCATTTCATTTCATGATCTAGAGTATGCTATAGAGAATGTGTTTAAGTTATGTCAAAGTTTTTCTAAAGTTAGTAGTAAGCAGAATGCTTTTATTTCATCTTTAGAAAAAAAATGTAGAAATCTACAGGAAGAACTAGACATAGTGAAATCTAAGTTAGATATTTCGTATGAGTGCACTAAGTGTAGTTCTTTAGAAGAGAAGATAGATAGTATTCAACAAAGGGTTCATAATTTCAACAAAGGAAAACAGAAGTTAGATGATATTCTAAGTATGAAAAGACATTCAAACAATAAGGTTGGACTAGGATATACATCTTATCCAAAGACAAAAGTAGTTAAGAAAACTATCTTTGTGAAACCAAACAAAGTGGAAGGATCTTCTGAAAATACTAAGACTAGTTCTTTTAGGAGTATGAACAATAGGAAGAATAACTATCATAGACCTCCTAAGAAGATCAATCCTTCCCCTAGGAAAACATCAAGTTACAACCAATATTCATGTACTTATTGTAACAAAATAGGACATACCCCAAGTAGATGTTATTACAAGAATGTTGGAGTACCAAACAAGGAATATATAGGGGTTAAGAAGAACACTAACTTAGAAGGACCCAAAGCAAATTGGGTTCCTAATCCCCATGTCTGAACTTTGTCATGCAGGTGTCCATGAAAGCAGCAAATGACTTATGGTATCTTGATAGTGGCTGCTCATCACACATGACATGAGACAAAACAAAGTTCTCATTTCTTATGCCTAGAGAAAAAGGATTTGTCACATATGGAAATAATCAAAAAGGAAAGATACTTGGTATTGGAAGAATAGGTACACCCCCTCAAACTGTCATTGACAAGGTCCTATATGTTGATGGTTTGATGCATAATCTTCTGAGTATCAGTCAACTTTGTGACAAAGGTTTGAAAGTTGGTTTCGTTAATGACATCTGTGTGGTAAAGGATGTGAAAACTAAAGAAATCAAATTTTCCGGATATAAAGTCAATAAGGTCTTCATGATATCCTTGGATGAAATTCCACCAAATGTTAGATGCTTGCTGGCCAAGAACAACAATGATTCATGGCTATGGCATAGAAGACTGGCTCATATACACATAGATCATTTAAATAAACTTGTCAAACATAATCTAGTTGTTGGTCTTCCAAAGATAAGATTTGAGAAAGACAAGCTTTGTGATGCATGTCGAAAGGGGAAGCAAACCAGAATATCTTTCAAACCAAAGAATATAGTCTCAACTACAAGACCTCTCCAATTACTTCACATGGATTTGTTTGGGCCATCAAGGACTAAGAGCTTTGGAGGTAATTATTATGCCCTTGTTATTGTTGATGATTTTTCTAGATTCACCTGGACATTATTCTTGCCTCATAAGAATGAAGCCTTCAACGCATTCAAAAGATATGCAAGGCTTGTTCAAAATGAAAAGGCTTTAAAGATCTCTTCTATTAGAAGTGATCATGGTGGAGAAATTCAGAACCATCAATTTCAGGAATTATGTGATGAGAATGGAATATCACATAACTTCTCTGCTTCAAGAACACCACAACAAAATGGTGTTTTAGAAAGGAAGAACAGATTACTTGAAGAACTAGCAAGGACCATGCTAAGTGAATCTAACCTTCCAAAATACTTCTGGGCTGATGTTGTAAGTACTGCTTGCTATGTTTCCAATAGAGTACTCATTAGACCTATTCTGAAGAAAACTCCCTATGAACTCTACAAAGGGAGGAAACCAAATATTGCTCATCTACATGCTTTTGGATCAAAATTCTTTGTCTTAAACAATGGAAAGGAAAACCTTGGTAAGTTTGATGAAAAATCTGATGAAGGTATATTCCTTGGATATTCTCTAACAAGCAAAGCATATAGAGTCTTTAACAAGAAAACTCTATCCATTGAAGAATCCATACATGTTTCCTTTGATGAGTCTAACTCTTCAAAAGAAGATATAGTTATTCTTCCAGATAATGATGAGGAAGATAACATTATCAAGGAATACTCTCAAAAGCAAAAAGATCAAGATTCAGTACAAGAAGAGCATATTGAAGGTACCACTTATGAACTACCAAAAGAATGGAGAACCCACAGGGATCATCCAGTTGATAATATCATTGGTGATATTTCAAGAGGCGTTTCTACAAGGCTACGCTTAAATGATTCAGTATTGAATATGGCCTTTGTATCTCAAATAGAACCCTCAAAAGTAAATGATGCTCTTAAAGATGAGTATTGGATTGTAGCAATGCAAGAAGAACTAAACCAATTTGAAAGAAATCAAGTATGGGAATTGGTTCCTAAGCCCACTGATAAGCATATCATTGGAACAAAATGAGTATTCAGAAATAAACTGGATGAAAATGGTATAATTGTCAGAAACAAAGCAAGACTGGTTGCACAAGGATATAATCAAGAAGAAAGTATTGATTTTGATGAAACCTATGCACCAGTTGCAAGGTTGGAAGACATAAGACTTCTATTGGCTTATGCCTGTTCTTTAAACTTTCCATTATATCAAATGGACGTTAAAATTGCTTTCCTGAACGGATTCATTCAAGAAGAAGTATATGTGAAGCAACCTCCAGGATTTGAAGATCCCAAGTATCCTTCACAAGTCTTCAGATTAAAGAAGGCAATCTATGGTCTTAAACAAGACCCTCGTGCATGGTATGACAGATTGAGCACATTCCTTTGTGAAAAAGGATTCAAAAGGGTAAGGCTGACACAACCTTGTTTATCAAGAAAACCAAAGGTAGCACTTTATTGGTACAAACTTATGTAGATGATATTATTTTTGGTTCAACTAACAAATCTCTATGTAAGGATTTCTCTAACATGATGCAAGAGGAATTTGAGATGTCTATGATGGGACAGTTAAATTTCTTTCTAGGATTGCACATTAAGCAATCACATGATGGAATATTCATCAACCAATCAAATTTTTGCATGGAGCTTTTAAAGAAATATGATTTGGATGATTGCAAGGCCATAGCCACACCAATGGGGTCCAATACATATCTAGATCAAGATGAGTCCGGTGTTCCTGTAGACATTACCAAGTACAGAGGTATGATCGGATCTCTTCTTTATTTAACAGCCAGTAGACCTGATATTATGTTTAGTGTGTGTTTATGTGCTAGATATCAAGCATCTCTTAGGGAATCACATTTGAGTTCAATTAAAAGGATTTTCAAATATCTGAAAGGAACTTCAAATGTTGGTCTGTGGTATCCCAAAGGAAGTGTTTGTGACTTGATTGGATATTCTGATTCAAATTATGCTGGATGTAAAACTGAAAGAAAGAGTAGAAGTGGTACTTGTCACTTGTTGGGAAATGCTCTTGTTTCTTGGTCCTGTAAGAAACAAGCATGTGTTGCTCTAAGTACTGCTGAAGCAGAATACATTGCTGCAGGAAGTTGTTATGCACAAACCTTATGGCTCAAACAACTCAAAGATTATGGCTTAGAGCTGGGCTGCATCCCAATCAAATGTGACAATACAAGTGCCATTAATCTCACGAAAAACCCCATCATGCATTCTCGAACAAAGCATATTGATATAAGACATCATTTTCTTCGAGATCATGTCATGAGAAAGGATATTGAGATTTCCTTCGTAGATACACATAATCAATTGGCTGATATATTTACTAAATCTCTTCCTAAAGTCTCTTTCGTTAAAATTAGAAGAGAATTAGGCATTATAGCTGAAACTGATATTTAATTAGATGTTTATCTGATTATGTGTTTATATGCTTAATTACATGATTATGTGCATTGCATGATTTTTGTGTGAATATATATTTACATGCTTGTTTTCATGATTCAATATCATTTTTACTTATATGTGTTTGCATATATCTGAGTTCCTATTTGCCTATATTTTTAGTTATATCTGTTTTGTGTGATTTTGCCCTTGGGTATTTGATTAATCACTTCTAGTAATCAATAACATAGGAAGTTATAGCTTAGAACTTGCAAAATGTCTTAAGTAATCGATTACCAAATATCCTATAATCGATTAACCTATGTTCTCTAGTCCTCGTTCTTTTTAAAACCATCTAATAATCGATTACATAACTGTTGTAATCGATTACTATTTCAAAATTGGAATTTCTATTCAAATTTAAACTTCATGTAATCGATTACGTAAATGACTGTAATCGATTACCAGTTCGATACTATATATATCTGGCTTGTTTCTTTAATCGATGACACACCCTTCTTCTTCATTTCTCTTGCTCGACGACCCAAACCCATTTTCCTTCATTTCTCCTTCAATTCTTGATCATTTACAAGAATTCTTGGTGGGTTTTCCTCGTCCTTCTCCTCTCTTTTCATTCAACCCATTCATTTCTTCTGATTTGGTTCGAATTTAAAAACCCTCTTTTCAAAAACCCGAACCCTAGCACCCAAATTTCAGAATTTCCGACAATGACTTCCTCCTCCTCACGTAGGAACCGCTCCAAGAACCCCTCGATGAATGCTCTCGACTTATCTAGACTTCTTGGGACGGAGGAGCAAAGAGAACGGTTCATGGCTCACTACCTTGAATGGCCGATTCTCCCTCCTAAATATGGAGACATGGATTCTTTCCTTAATGCAGGGCTACTATTTCCAACATTATTTGACTATCAAGGGCTTCATGAGTTTGTTGGCTACTCCAGTACGTACTATCCCGAACTTGTGAAAGTCTTCTACTACAACTTAGTCAAGAGAGGCGGTAAAATATGCTCTTCTGTCAAAGGCATTGACATTTCCTTGACTCTAGAGCAGTTAGGAACATGTTTATCTATTCCTTATGTAGGAGCCAAACTCGGCCCTGAACTTCTTTGTCCCTGGGAAGATTATGACAAGAAGTCTTTCAATCTGTCGCTTTCTCGTTTCTCAGTGGAGAAAATACAGATTAAGAAGCAAAGAATATAGGCTAATCGTTCTCGGGATACCCTTGCTGTTGGGTATCTCCGTGTGGACAATCGTTTGCTTCACTACTTGTTGAGTTATGTCATCTTGCCTCAGTCCTCTAATCATGCTTAGATTAGTGACTTAGAACTACGGATTCTTTATGGGATGAAGAATAGTGAGTCTATTAACTGGGCATATTTGGTGATGACACATATGTTGATCCATAAGGATAGAACTGGTCCTCTTCCTTATGCTCCTGTGATTTCTCTCATTTTGAAGAACTTTGGGGTCTCCTCAAATGGAGAATATGCTCAAGTTATGGATGCAAAGTCACAGAAAATTGACATGGAAATATTGAACAAGATGGGGATATTTCGGGATCTTGATGGAAATTTCAGGCATAAATCAGACTTGGGATCCGACGCTACCCCTGCTCCTGACCCTGCAGCCTTCTTTCCTCCTTCCTCTGAGAACATTCCATCTTCCTCTGCTGGTATTGATTCTCCCACGCAGCTTATACTAGCACACATTGACAGCATGAGTGCTGGTATGCAGAGGTTCATTAATGACCGTTTTGATCACCAGGAAGGGAGAGTAAAGTGTATGTACACTACTCTGAGGGATGATATGGATAGTCTGAGCCTCCGTGTGGACCAGTGACCCAGTCTCCACGTCACTTCTCTGATCTTTCTGATGGTTCAGATGATCTTTAGATTATTTATCATTTCTTTGGATATTTTCTAGGTTGTAATAGTTTAGTCTTAACTCTTTTATATTTTGCTGGATATTTTGTTTTGGATTCGGTCATTATTCTGTTATGTTGGATGTTTTATTTGGATTTGACATGCTTTTACTAGTTTACCCCCAACCCCTATGCTTTATTTGTATACGCACTTGTTTTCCTGTATACCTGTTTCTGGACTTTTCTTCTTTTTGATGAAGTCAAAAGGGGGAGAAAGGTTATGTGTTCTTTAAAGATTATATGCAGGAATTCAACTAGTGAATTAGAAAGGGGGAGATATATTGGATTACATCAAACAGGGGGAGTTTCAACAAAGAAGCTACACCGATCTTCAAAGTTCAAAGAATGTGTTTGCCATCATAAAAAAGAGGGAGATTGTGAAGAAGGTCTTGCTCTTGACCCTGGCTGAGGTTTTGATGACGTCAAAAAGAAGAAAAGAAGACTTAGAGAAAACAGGGAAATATGTTTCAACATCTGCCTAAAAGTCTTAGTTTAGGTGAGCTATACTTCTAAAAGCTTCTCGAGTATAAAGGCTCTTTAAAATATCTAAGTTAATTGAGTTTAATGTTTTCATAAGTTAAAAGAAGTAGAAAAACTCAAGCCGATCTTAAAATTTCAAGTTTCTGGATATTGGACTTGAGTGTAATCGATTACACCCTTCTGGAAATCGATGACACATAGGCAACTAATCGATTACATCTTGCTTGTTATCGATTACATGTTTGAATTTGAAATTCAAACAATAACGGCTTCTTAGTGTAATCGATTACCTAAGTAATGTAATCGATTACATGCTCGAAAAGTTGCATCTTTTCATGAACCATTGTGTCTCAAACCTTTTGGGAAGGGTTGCATTGGTTCAAGGACGTTTCCTCATGCCTATATAAAGTCCATTTGAGTCCAGAAACTAACAACATATGAGAATACACAAATTAGGGCAAAACTTTGTCAAATTGTTCATTCATGTTAAATTAGTCTTTGATACTTAAACTTTCAAAGAGCCTAAGTTCTGAGTTCATGTTCTTCATGGTTTAAGAGAACACTTTAGTTGTTCATATCTTGAAGAACTCATAATCAAGAGAGCCTTCTTATGCTTAAGAGCCTTAAAGCATAATTCTCATGATCAATCCACTTGTATGATAAAGGATTAATACAGCCAAATTGTATACTCTTCTTCATCTCATTCTAGTAGATTGAGTATTTACCGTCGGGTTCGGTGAAGGGTTGTTGTACTAAAAGTGGTGTGCTTTCAGGGTGTGGATTGAAGGTGGTTTTCCTTCAGGGTCTGAGAGTGGTTTGCTTTCAGGGACTGAAAGTGGTGTGCTTTCAAGGGCTGTTGAAAGTGGTGTGCTTTCACAGGTGGTTGATAGAAATTCTTAAGGTACTTGGTGTAAGCACTTGTAAGAGATTTTTATCAATTGTGGAAAAATCCTCAAGGGGTTTTCTCGAGGGACTGGACATAGCCTTCGGTGGATAGAAGGTGAACCAGGATAAAATTTTGTGTGTGCATTCTTCTACCCTTCATCTTTACTTTCAAGCAACGCTCATTTCCGCTGCAATCGTTTGTATTTATATTCATCTTGAAAGTAAGAAGGTATCAAGGCGAAAATCGGGTAAACCTGATTCACCCCCCCTCTCAGGTTGCTATCTAGGCTAACAATTGGTATCAGAGCGTAAGTTTAGGTAATTTACTCCTAAGATCCGAGAAAAGATGGCATCCTCTTCTAGTCATGGAACTAGTGAGGGATTCAACATAAACAGGCCACCATACTTCAATGGAGACCACTATGACTTCTGGAAGATCAAGATGAAAATCTTTAGAAGGTCATTAGACGTGGAAATATGGAAAGCCATTGAAGAAGGTCCGTTTATACCTATGAATGAAGTGGGTGATAGCAGACAACCAAAACCATAAAACACATGGACTGAAGAAGAAAAGAAGAAGGTTCAGTATGATCTCAAAGGAATGAATATCCTTACATCTGCTCTTGGCATGGATGAATTTTTCAGAGTTTCAACATGCACAACATGCACAACATCGAAAGAAATATGGGATACTTTGATGGTAACTCATGAAGGAACAGATGAAGTCAAGAGATCAAAAATCAATACCCTTTCTCAAGAATATGAAATGTTTAGAATTCTTCCAGGAGAAAAGGTATAGGATATGCAAAAACTATTCTCTCATTTGACTAACCATTTGATTGCACTTGGCAAAAAGTTTTCCAATAGTGACTTGAACATGAAAGTTCTAAGATCACTCACAAGAGCATGGCAACCAAAGGTTACGGCAATTTGAGAAAAGAAAAATTGTCTAATATGACTCTTGCAACTCTCTTTGGAAAACTCCAAGAACACGAATTGGAATTGAATCGTTTGGAGGAACATGAACAACATGAGGAGAAATGTCGATCCATCTCTTTAAAGGCCAAAGAAAGAATCAAAGATGATTATGATGCAGATTCTGAAGAAGAAGAGAATGAGAATATGAATCTTCTAGTGAAGAACCTTGGAAAGATTCTCAAAACAAAAGGTATGAAATTTAACAATAACAGAACTTTCCAAAGGAATAATTAGTCCTCCTCTTCTCAAAAGTTCACATGCTTCGGATGTGGAAAACCTGGACACATCAAGTTGGAATGTCCAAATCTTCAAAAGAAGAAACATGGTTTGAAGGACAAGTTTGAAAAGAAAGATCAAACTACACGAAGAGCATACATTGCATGGGATGAAAATGAAGTAAGTTCATCATCCGATTCTGATAAAGAAGAAGAACAAGTTGCATTAATGGCTTCACATGATTCAGATGTTGAGGATATCCAGGTTAGTGATAATGTCATTTCATTTCAAGATCTAGAGTATGCTATAGAGAATGTGTTTAAGTTATGTCAAAGTTTTTCTAAAGTTAGTAGTAAGCAGAATGCTTTAATTTCATCTTTAGAAAATAAATGTAGAAATCTACAGGAAGAACTAGACATAGTGAAATCTAAGTTAGATATTCCGTATGAGTGCACTAAGTGTAGTTCTTTAGAAGAGAAGATAGATAGTATTCAACAAAGGGTTCATAATTTCAACAAAGGAAAACAGAAGTTAGATGATATTCTAAGTATGAAAAAGACATTCAAACAATAAGGTTAAACTAGGATATACATCTTATCCAAAGACAAAAGTAGTTAAGAAAACTATCTTTGTGAAACCAAACAAAGTGGAAGGATCTTCTGAAAATACTAAGACTAGTTCTTTTAGGAGTATGAACAATAGGAAGAATAACTATCATAGACCTCCTAAGAAGATCAATCCTTCCCCTAGGAAAACATCAAGTTACAACCAATATTCATGTACTTATTGTAACAAAATAGGACATACCCCAAGTAGATGTTATTACAAGAATGTTGGAGTACCAAACAAGGAATATATAGGGGTTAAGAAGAACACTAACTTAGAAGGACCCAAAGCAAATTGGGTTCCTAATCCCCATGTCTGAACTTTGTCATGCAGGTGTCCATGAAAGCAGCAAATGACTTATGGTATCTTGATAGTGGCTGCTCATCACACATGACATGAGACAAAACAAAGTTCTCATTTCTTATGCCTAGAGAAAAAGGATTTGTCACATATGGAAATAATCAAAAAGGAAAGATACTTGGTATTGGAAGAATAGGTACACCCCCTCAAACTGTCATTGACAAGGTCTTATATGTTCATGGTTTGATGCATAATCTTCTGAGTATCAGTCAACTTTATGACAAAGGTTTGAAAGTTGGTTTCGTTAATGACATCTGTGTGGTAAAGGATGTGAAAACTAAAGAAATCAAGTTTTCCGGATATAAAGTCAATAAGGTCTTCATGATATCCTTGGATGAAATTCCACCAAATGTTAGATGCTTGCTGGCCAAGAACAACAATGATTCATGGCTATGGCATAGAAGACTGGCTCATATACACATAGATCATTTAAATAAACTTGTCAAACATAATCTAGTTGTTGGTCTTCCAAAGATAAGATTTGAGAAAGACAAGCTTTGTGATGCATGTCGAAAGGGGAAGCAAACCAGAATATCTTTCAAACCAAAGAATATAGTCTCAACTACAAGACCTCTCCAATTACTTCACATGGATTTGTTTGGGCCATCAAGGACTAAGAGCTTTGGAGGTAATTATTATGCCCTTGTTATTGTTGATGATTTTTCTAGATTCACCTGGACATTATTCTTGCCTCATAAGAATGAAGCCTTCAACGCATTCAAAAGATATGCAAGGCTTGTTCAAAATGAAAAGGCTTTAAAGATCTCTTCTATTAGAAGTGATCATGGTGGAGAAATTCAGAACCATCAATTTCAGGAATTATGTGATGAGAATGGAATATCACATAACTTCTCTGCTTCAAGAACACCACAACAAAATGGTGTTGTAGAAAGGAAGAACAGATTACTTGAAGAACTAGCAAGGACCATGCTAAGTGAATCTAACCTTCCAAAATACTTCTGGGCTGATGTTGTAAGTACTGCTTGCTATGTTTCCAATAGAGTACTCATTAGACCTATTCTGAAGGAAACTCCCTATGAACTCTACAAAGGGAGGAAACCAAATATTGCTCATCTACATGCTTGTGGATCAAAATTCTTTGTCTTAAACAATGGAAAGGAAAACCTTGGTAAGTTTGATGAAAAATCTGATGAAGGTATATTCCTTGGATATTCTCTAACAAGCAAAGCATATAGAGTCTTTAACAAGAAAACTCTATCCATTGAAGAATCGATACATGTTTCCTTTGATGAGTCTAACTCTTCAAAAGAAGATATAGTTATTCTTCCAGATAATGATGAGGAAGATAACATTATCAAGGAATACTCTCAAAAGCAAAAAGATCAAGATTCAGTACAAGAAGAGCATATTGAAGGTACCACTTATGAACTACCAAAAGAATGGAGAACCCACAGGGATCATCCAGTTGATAATATCATTGGTGATATTTCAAGAGGCGTTTCTACAAGGCTACGCTTAAATGATTCAGTATTGAATATGGCCTTTGTATCTCAAATAGAACCCTCAAAAGTAAATGATGCTCTTAAAGATGAGTATTGGATTGTAGCAATGCAAGAAGAACTAAACCAATTTGAAAGAAATCAAGTATGGGAATTGGTTCCTAAGCCCACTGACAAGCATATCATTGGAACAAAATGAGTATTCAGAAATAAACTGGATGAAAATGGTATAATTGTCAGAAACAAAGCAAGACTGGTTGCACAAGGATATAATCAAGAAGAAAGTATTGATTTTGATGAAACCTATGCACCAGTTGCAAGGTTGGAAGCCATAAGACTTCTATTGGCTTATGCCTGTTCTTTAAACTTTCCATTATATCAAATGGACGTTTAAATTGCTTTCCTGAACGGATTCATTCAAGAAGAAGTATATGTGAAGCAACCTCCAGGATTTGAAGATCCCAAGTATCCTTCACATGTCTTCAGATTAAAGAAGGCAATCTATGGTCTTAAACAAGACCCTCGTGCATGGTATGACAGATTGAGCACATTCCTTTGTGAAAAAGGATTCAAAAGGGTAAGGCTGACACAACCTTGTTTATCAAGAAAACCAAAGGTAGCACTTTATTGGTACAAACTTATGTAGATGATATTATTTTTGGTTCAACTAACAAATCTCTATGTAAGGATTTCTCTAACATGATGCAAGAGGAATTTGAGATGTCTATGATGGGACAGTTAAATTTCTTTCTAGGATTGCACATTAAGCAATTACATGATGGAATATTCATCAACCAATCAAATTTTTGCATGGAGCTTTTAAAGAAATATGATTTGGATGATTGCAAGGCCATAGCCACACCAATGGGGTCCAATACATATCTAGATCAAGATGAGTCCGGTGTTCCTGTAGACATTACCAAGTACAGAGGTATGATCGGATCTCTTCTTTATTTAACAGCCAGTAGACCTGATATTATGTTTAGTGTGTGTTTATGTGCTAGATATCAAGCATCTCCTAGGGAATCACATTTGAGTTCAATTAAATGGATTTTCAAATATCTGAAAGGAACTTCAAATGTTGGTCTGTGGTATCCCAAAGGAAGTGTTTGTGACTTGATTGGATATTCTGATTCAAATTATGCTGGATGTAAAACTGAAAGAAAGAGTAGAAGTGGTACTTGTCACTTGTTGGGAAATGCTCTTGTTTCTTGGTCCTGTAAGAAATAAGCATGTGTTTCTCTAAGTACTGCTGAAGCAGAATACATTGCTGCAGGAAGTTGTTGTGCACAAACCTTATGGCTCAAACAACTCAAAGATTATGGCTTAGAGCTGGGCTGCATCCCAATCAAATGTGACAATACAAGTGCCATTAATCTCACGAAAAACCCCATCATGCATTCTCGAACAAAGCATATTGATATAAGACATCATTTTCTTCGAGATCATGTCATGAGAAAGGATATTGAGATTTCCTTCGTAGATACACATAATCAATTGGCTGATATATTTACTAAACCTCTTCCTAAAGTCTCTTTCTTTAAAATTAGAAGAGAATTAGGCATTATAGCTGAAACTGATATTTAATTAGATGTTTATCTGATTATGTGTTTATATGCTTAATTACATGATTATGTGCATTGCATGATTTTTGTGTGATTTTTGTGTGAATATATATTTACATGCTTGTTTTCATGATTCAATATCATTTTTACTTATATGTGTTTGCATATATCTGAGTTCCTATTTGCCTATATATTTAGTTATATCTGTTTTGTGTGATTTTGCCCTTGGGTATTTGATTAATCACTTCTAGTAATCAATAACATAGGAAGTTATAGCTTAGAACTTGCAAAATATCTTAAGTAATTGATTACCAAATATCCTATAATCGATTAACCTATGTTCTCTAGTCCTCGTTCTTTCTAAAACCATCTAATAATCGATTACATAACTGTTGTAATCGATTACTATTTCAAAATTTGAATTTCTATTCAAATTTAAACTTCATGTAATTGATTACGTAAATGACTGTAATCGATTACCAGTTCGATACTATATATATCTGGCTTGTTTCTTTAATCGATGACACACCCTTCTTCTTCATTTCTCTTGCTCGACGACCCAGACCCATTTTCCTTCATTTCTCCTTCAATTCTTGATCATTTACAAGAATTCTTGGTGGGTTTTCCTCGTCCTTCTCCTCTCTTTTCATTCAACCCATTCATTTCTTCTGATTTGGTTCGAATTTAAAAACCCTCTTTTCAAAAACCCGAACCCTAGCACCCAAATTTCAGAATTTCCGACAATGACTTCCTCCTCCTTACGTAGGAACCGCTCCAAGAACCCCTCGATGAATGCTCTCGACTTATCTAGACTTCTTGGGACAAAGGAGCAAAGAGAACGGTTCATGGCTCACTACCTTGAATGGCCGATTCTCTCTCCTAAATATGGAGACATGGATTCTTTCCTTAATGTAGGGCTATTATTTCCAACATTATTTGACTATCAAGGGCTTCATGAGTTTGTTGGCTACTCCAGTACGTACTATCCCGAACTTGTGAAAGTCTTCTACTACAACTTAGTCAAGAGAGGCGGTAAAATATGCTCTTCTGTCAAAGGCATTGTCATTTCCTTGACTCTAGAGCAGTTAGGAACATGTTTATCTATTCCTTATGTAGGAGCCAAACTCGGCCCTGAACTTCTTTGTCCCTGGGAAGATTATGACAAGAAGTCTTTCAATCTGTCGCTTTCTCATTTCTCAGTGGAGTAAATACAGATTAAGAAGCAAAGAATAGAGGCTAATCGTTCTCGGGATACCCTTGCCGTTGGGTATCTCCGTGTGGACAATCGTTTGCTTCACTACATGTTGAGTTATGTCATCTTGCCTCAGTCCTCTAATCATGCTCAGATTAGTGACTTAGAACTACGGATTCTTTATGGGATGAAGCATAGTGAGTCTATTAACTGGGCATATCTGGTGATGACACATATGTTGATCCATAAGGATAGAACTGGTCCTCTTCCCTATGCTCCTGTGATTTCTCTCATTTTGAAGAACTTTGGGGTCTCCTCAAATGGAGAATATGCTCAAGTTATGGATGCAAAGTCACAGAAAATTGACATGGAAATATTGAACAAGATGGGGATATTTCGGGATCTTGATGGAAATTTCAGGCATAAATCAGACTTGGGATCCGACGCTACCCCTGCTCCTGACCCTGCAGCCTTCTTTCCTCCTTCCTCTGAGAACATTCCATCTTCCTCTGCTGGTATTGATTCTCCCACGCAGCTTATACTAGCACACATTGATAGCATGAGTGCTGGTATGTAGAGGTTCATTAATGACCGTTTTGATCACCAGGAAGGGAGAGTAAAGTCTATGTACACTACTCTGAGGGATGATATGGATAGTCTGAGCCTCCGTGTGGACCAGTGACCCAGTCTCCACGTCACTTCTCTGATCTTTCTGATGGTTCAGATGATCTTTAGATTATTTATCATTTCTTTTGATATTTTCTAGGTTGTAATAGTTTAGTCTTAACTCTTTTATATTTTGCTGGATATTTTGTTTTGGATTCTGTCATTATTCAGTTATGTTGGATGTTTTATATGGATTTGACATGCTTTTACTAGTTTACCCCCAACCCCTATGCTTTATTTGTATACGCAATTGTTTTCCTGTATACCTGTTTCTGGACTTTTCTTCTTTTTGATGAAGTCAAAAGGGGGAGAAAGGTTCTGTGTTCTTTAAAGATTATATGCAGGAATTCAACTAGTGAATCAGAAAGGGGGAGATATATTGGATTACATCAAACAGGGGGAGTTTCAACAAAGAAGCAACACCGATCTTCAAATTTCAAAGAATGTGTTTGCCATCATAAAAAAGAGGGAGATTGTGAAGAAGGTCTTGCTCTTGACCCTAGCTGAGGTTTTGATGACGTCAAAAAGAAGAAAAGAAGACTTAGAGAAAACAGGGAAATATGTTTCAACATCTGCCTAAAAGTCTTAGTTTAGGTGAGCTATGCTTCTAAAAGCTTCTCGAGTATAAAGGCTCTTTAAAATATCTAAGTTAATTGAGTTTAATGTTTTCATAAGTTAAAAGAAGTAGAAAAACTCAAGCCGATCTTAAAAGTTCAAGTTTCTGGATATTGGACTTGAGTGTAATCGATTACACCCTTCTGGAAATCGATGACACATAGGCAAGTAATCGATTACATCTTGCTTGTTATCGATTACATGTTTGAATTTGAAATTCAAACAATAACGGCTTAGTGTAATCGATTACCTAAGTAATGTAATCGATTACATGCTCGAAAAGTTGCATCATTTCATGAACCATTGTGTCTCAAACCTTTTGGGAAGGGTTGCATTGGTTCAAGGACGTTTCCTCATGCCTATATAAAGTCCATTTGAGTCCAGAAACTAACAACATATGAGAATACACAAATTAGGGCAAAACTTTGTCAAATTGTTCATTCATGTTAAATTAGCCTTTGATACTTAAACTTTCAAAGAGCCTAAGTTCTGAGTTCATGTTCTTCATGGTTTAAGAGAACACTTTAGTTGTTCATATCTTGAAGAACTCATAATCAGGAGAGCCTTCTTATGCTTAAGAGCCTTAAAGCATAATTCTCATGATCAATCCACTTGTATGATAAAGGATTGATACAGCCAAATTTTATACTCTTCTTCATCTCATTCTAGTAGATTGAGTATTTACCGTCGGGTTCGGTGAAGGGTTGTTGTACTAAAAGTGGTGTGCTTTCAGGGTGTGGATTGAAGGTGGTTTTCCTCCAGGGTCTGAGAGTGGTTTGCTTTCAGGGACTGAAAGTGGTGTGCTTTCAGGGGCTGTTGAAAGTGGTGTGCTTTCACAGGTGGTTGATAGAAATTCTTAAGGTACTTGGTGTAAGCACTTGTAAGAAGGTGAACCAGGATAAAATTTTGTGTGTGCATTCTTCTACCCTTCATCTTTACTTTCAAGCAACGCTCATTTCCGCTACAATCGTTTGTATTTATATTCATCTTGAAAGTAAGAAGGTATGAAGGCGAAAATCGGGTAAACCTGATTCACCCCCCCCCCCCTCAGGTTGTTATCTAGGCTAACAATGTTTTGGCCCTTGGATATTTTATAATTAGGTTTTCACCCTATAAGGTTGGATAATTGTGTTTTACTCCTTGGACTAGTCAAAACTGAATTGGAATTCACTAATTAAAAGCTTTTAATGATGTTATGAATTCAGATTTCTATTGGGGACATGATGGTTTGGCTTTGAGGATTATAAGAATAGTTTTGTTAGAGTTTTAACAAGATGAGTTGGGGTTTAGTGGTTGAGGCTTAAGCGTTTGATTTGCATGGCTTGTGCTCAAATCCTAGTGAGGTAGGTATTTATTTTTAATCCAATTTTTGAGTGGCTTAAACGGAGCAGAAGTGGGATTTTGAAATTTGATTTGAGACAAGGAGATTAATGAGTTAAATGAGGTTGTTGGGAGTTACAAGCTGAGTTTGAATGGAATGAATGGGTATTATGTGGTGTTAAGTGAGTTTAAATCTTTGTCGGGAGTTACGAATGGTTAATAAGTGGGTGTAAAGAGAGTTTATGGCTTGGTCTATTAGTAAATGAGGTATGAAGAGGGTGAATTCTGAATAAGAAGGAGACTTCGGTCGTGCTCCCTCTCCCTTCCCCTTGCAACTATTTTTCCTTGAAGCATAGTGTTTGTTTCCTTGTTCTTCTTACACAAAAAAGTTGCTAAAAAACCTAGAACTCTAAAGCTGAATTCCTTGAAGAATTGTTGAACCTTGGTGCTGTTTTGGGTCAACTCTCCCCTCTTCTTGTGGTGTTCTATGTTAAATACAAATAATTATTATATTTTTATAATTAACAATTTCTTTATAATATGATATTTCTGAGGAAGAACTCCTAACTTGTGTTAGCCACTTTGGAAGTGTACAAAGGCTCGAAGTAATAAAAAGATCGTCTCCACAGGGATTGTGATTGTTTATTATCAATTTCCGCTAATTTGACTATTGAAAGGATGGTAAAAAGGTTGATAGATTGATTGAAATAAGAAATCGTGAATGTAAGCGAAAGCAAGTAAAGACGTGAATTAAACGATAGTTGGAACGTACTAGGGGAAATGATTTTGTCAACCAATTACTATGTCTCTACCCACTTCAACATACATATATGAATTTATTCAACACTTCTATGATGCTAGGTTTAGATATCCACTTAGTAATTCCTTAACTAAATGAACCTATTAACAGAAAGTAAAAGAATTAATTCCTTAAGTCCAATTACTCAATTAATGCAATAGAAGTTCATCAATCAAACCAACATAACCGGGTATTGCCCTCATTCCTAAGCTAGCAAAACTCCCAATTAAACCCTTTTCAAAACCCTAACTCAAACCAATTTTCCAATTGTGCAAGAATTAGATAGATAGACCCAAATGCATTTAGGTACAATAAAGCATAGAAAAGAGCTTCATAGAAAAGAAGAACAAGTTATATATATATAACTGAAATGTAATCAAAACATAGAGTTAGGTTAACTACATCAATCCCCTAATACAAGAGAAGTTAGCTACTCATGGCCAAAATGGAAGCAAGAAGATCCATGACCACCATGTGGGGATGGAAATCCTAGCCCTAGCACAGCTCCAAGAGTGATCCAAATCGCTCCAAGATGCTCCAAAATGGGTTAGTTCCCCCGAAAATACGTTCTGGTTCTGTTTCTAATTTAGGGGACTGGCGCGGCCGCCCCCATAATCTGGGGCGAGCGCGCCAGCTTCCTGGGGCGAGCGCGCCACCCTGGGGTGAACCTTATTCAACCACATTCAACCACTTATTCTTTTTGTTTACCCATTGTTTTGTCACTTTTTAGCTCAAAGGTATATGTGAGAACCTTTTTTGGGGATTCTTCTTCCTGAGGAGATGAATTCTCTTCAGATATTACATAATCCCTCTTTTCTCCAATTTGGAACTCTTCATCTGCATAATGTACTGGAATTTCATCACATTGCTCCTCATGACAAATGACAATGTCATTTGGAAGTGAGCTTTGTGATTCTTCCGCAATTTGTTTAGATATTTTCTCAAGTTGAGTTTCCATGTTCTTGATTGAGGCTTCTTGGTCCTTGAAGTTGTTTCTCAGCTCATTGTTGATGGCCTCTTGATTCTTGTTGAAAGACTCTTGACTCTTCATTAAACTGATTGTGGCCATGGTCACTTGAATTAGAGCCTCCTCCAAACTTATCTTCCCACTACCTTGACTTTGATAGGATTTATCTTGTTCAAACGGTTGGTACTCTCCATAGTATTGATGGATTGGTGGATTCCATGGATTGAAGTTTTCATAGCCTTCCCAAGCATAGGGTTGGCTTTCCCATCCTTGATCATGGTATTCACATTGATAATATCCGTGAAATCCACTACAATAAGCACACCTCAAATTGGAAGCATCCATGGTACCTTTCAAAATACACTCAAGAACAAAGGTGAAAATAAAACAAAAACAAGAAAGAAAGAAAATAATAACTACAAATTAAAAATAAAAAGAAAACTATGAACATATATACAGTGTCCTAAGCAGAAATAATTAGCTACAACTTGTTCGATTCAAATAATTAAATGAATTATTATGTTTTGATAATTAACAATTTCTTTAAGGTTTAATATTTAATATCGTTAGAAATAGAATTCCTAACACAGTGAAATTTCTCATATCAAGGAATATCTATCTACTGAAGGGACTGAATGAATCCCAAAGCATCATCAAGAGAATCAGTCTACCAGAAGAAACCGTCCGGTCATCCTGGAGGAAATACTGTCAAAGACATACAAAGGAAAGCATTCATGTAAAGACAGTCTGGTGACTCACGAGGGATAAAGCAGTAACTTCAAATAGCAAACATCCTCTCTCAAGGACACTCTATCAAGCTATGTGCTCTCAAGTCAAAGTCTACTTCAAGAAGCTGAAACAGTCCGCTACCTAAACCTACAGTGATCAAAAGGAAGACTATTTCAACTAAAGCTGAAAGAGTATGACAGCTCATGAAGAAACACCTTCGGCTTCGAAGCTTCTCTAGCATCATATAAAGAAGTTGTGGATCAACTCTTTCAGATGGAGAACTTCAGTGGAAGCAAAAGAAAAGAGAAGATTCACTCTTCTATAAGCCAAGAAGATTCTCATCCTTAAAGAAGGACTGAAATGAAGGAAGACCGTCTGCCTATACGAGCCATTCACTAACGGAATTCTAAATACTCTATGGAGACTGCGTCTACCTAATCCTAAGGAAGAATCCGTCTGCTCAAGCATCAGAATGCGCCAAAGGTATAAACATCAAGAAATGTGTCTTACGAGGATATTAGCTCAACAGAAGCATTAAAGAAATTATTCTCTTCACCATGAATAATTGCTTCTTGGATCAAAAGACATCTACCTCGTCTGCATATTATTTAAAGTACTGGCAATGGCAGAAAGTAGAAAGGGACACAATTAATAAAATATTCCTTGGTCCCACTGCTTTTCTACTTTTCCTCAAATCAAGCTGACATTGCGGAATCAACGGCAAGAATCTCTAAGCATCGTACACCTTCAACGGTCGAAATTCAAATATCTGACCAAGGCACTTGATGAATACTAGCTCGCATGCACTGGGGTATAATTGTCAAAGCAAGTCCCACAGCTGGAACTCCACGCATTAAATACAGAAGACATAGCTCAAGGCTACTCGCTCCAATGGAGCCAGACGATGTCAATCCAGGGAAATCAATGCTTCTCAAATCGTGTCTCAGACCTGCTAAAAAATGCAGAACTAGCCGTTACTTACAGCCAAAAGAGGAAGAAGCACTTCTGGCAGGTTTTCTCTCCTGCTGTGAAGGAAGAACAAAGATCTTCAACTGAAGATATATATAGAGAACCTTGCCTCCGTAGCTACTGGGCAACTTAGACTTAAACTTCTATATTCCAACTAAGTTTGTCCAAAGAACCAAGAAACCTTTGGTTCCAACTCAGGATGCTTCAAGCCTACCTCTACCTCTACCTGAGTTGAAGTGCTTATGTGTGAGAAATTCATAGAGTATTAATCTCATCTTATCCAACTCACACAACCCAAAAACAGAGAACCCAAATTCCTATCCTCTCTGTATAAACTGAGCCTCATTGTTTCTACCCACTCTTATTTGAAGAGAATTCTTGTAGAAAAACCAAACCTTGTAAAAGGTGTCAAGAGAAGTCCTGTATAATACTTGTGAGGAGAAGTCCTAATAATACTTGTAAGGAGAAGTCCTTCGAACACTTGATAGGAGAAGTCCTTCGAATACTTGTTGGGAGAAGTCCCTGATAATACTTGTACTATTTGTTTAAATAGTGGAAAATCTTGGTGAAGCCAATGACTGGGTGTAGCCCTGTCGATTATGGGGGTGAACCAGGATAAAAATTATGTGTGCTTTACTTTTCATGTTATGTCATATTTCCGCTGCATGCATATTCATGTGCTTTATGAAGAACTCTCGTTAAAAGCAAATAAATTATTGACATTCAAAATTAATGAAAGAAACTTTGAAAATGAGTCACACAATTCAAACCCCCCCTTTCTTGTGTGTTTCTTGCACCTTCAATTGGTATCAGAGCCTAACCACTCTGAAAATGACTAACATCTTCACAGATGCAGAGCATAAAGATCTATGGTAATAGAGGTTCTCCTCGAACAAAAGCAACCATGATCCAAACAATAGTGCAGGAAGAACATCTCAAAGAAACTAACTCAAGAAAGGAGTAAACAGGTTAAAAGGAAGTTATTCACGGATAACTTGAAGAAGTGCAGTAGATCCCACGTCCATTCAGAAGAGGAAGCAAGTGAAAGTTGTGGAAATCTCTGCTCATATATACAACATCATTAATGATGGATCTTCTAGCTGGTATGTGAAATGATCAGGCTCTCTTTCAAGAAAAGAAAATGAGGTAACTCTGAACCTATAGTTAATTGTTTGCTACTGTCTTATTCCTTATGTCACAAATGGTTTAAGTGTATAAATGTATGAGAGAAAAGATTACAGAATATATTCTAACATATTCATCATTTATACTACTAAGATAAATCGGATAAAACAGATGCATCTTCTTAGGGAAGCAAAACACATAAGCATCGATTCTTTATTGCCATGTCATATCTGCATAATGAAAATATACTATCTTGAAGAATTGACATCACATACATATATCTATGATTATCTGCTTGAAGCTTAGAAGATTCCCCACTCTGTCTAATACCCTCGAATAATGATATTCTCAATTTTATGAGTGTAAAACTAATCCTCTGGACCCAAAGAAATATGGATACTAAAGAATATACTACGATTACTACTGCATTATTCTATAAGAAGAAACATATCTGTTGCAAGTCTGATCAACAGAAGCTGATCAAGTATTGAATTCAGAAAAACAAAAGTCAGCCCATGGAATACTGTCTGAAGAACGTTCCTACTTAAAAAGAATATATTTTCTCCTTCACTAACAACAACTGCAGGTGATACAACTACAAGCGATTCAAGAAGTCAACGTCAATTTTCACAATTGACTAAAAGAAAAAGTAGAGGCTGTGCCAGACGAACACCTCTCATGTCCGTCCAGTGAAAGCTTATGAATATCTATGAGATGATCTATCAGACGGACACCTTTTTCAGTCTTATTCTTATACCTTCCTAACTCTGGAAGAACATTGTGAGATTCAATCTTAATTGTAAGTTGAACCATTTGCATTCAAATATTTAGTATGCAGATCAAAACATCCCTTACATGAAGGAAGATGTTGATAAAGCTATGACTAGCACATATCTTATAACAAGTTCCTCAAAGGAAGTACTCTTAACTTATTCACACTTGTCAAAAGAAGGACACACGCATCCTATTGCATGCAGTCAATATGATGACTAAATGATACTGATAAAGCTCTATGGCAAAGAACTATATGCTGATACTTGCAAGATTGAAGATAGACGTACACATTAAATGAACAACAAAAAGAAAAGGTATGAAGTCAAATGGAGCTTGTCGCCAAAAAGGAAGGACAACGTTTGATTCAAATGGAGCTTGTCGCCAGAAACTAAGTGAAGCAAATATGGGTCATCGTCTGGTGACTATCTGAGCAACTTCTGAAAGAGAACATCTGTGAATAACTGATAAGACACGATCAGTCATCCACAACACCCACGTTTGGGTTATCGGTAAACAGCTGTATCGTTTCATATGCTAAAACGTTCTCAGCACGCATTAAATCTTTCAACTGCCATGACTGCACATTTAAAGATTCACATTTAATGCGCATGATGATCATTATTTCACATCATTGCCGAACCAATCATCTCAACTCCTAAACCAAGTGAAAAACCGTTTGCACTCTAATTAAACTTAACAAAAAGAACTTGAAAGAAGAAGTAACATACTTATCACTGACGTATTTGCTTCCAAACTCTCTATTATCTTCAACTTGTTCTTTTGCTTTCTCTAACCTTCACTTGCAGAATACTACAATGGCATCTAAGAAACAAACTACTGCCACCTCTGAACTAACCTCTGCACAACAAGAGATAATCAATAGGAGAAACAAGAACATTGCAGCCAACAGAAGAGAACAAGAAGCACTGATAGGCAAGCAAAAAGTGACCAATCTGGGAGAGAAAGAACTTGTCCCCCTAAGATATCTTAATCTCAATATATACAGCCATGCAAAGGTCGCAGGTCTATACTTGGTACTGTTTCAAGAGTGGACCAACCTCATGAGAGTATCTGCATCATCCACCATCAAACCTGTGGTTAAAGAGTTCTTTGATTGCGCAGTCAAGAAGGGAACAATTACTATCAAAACCAGATGCATGAGGGTCGTTACAAATATATCTCCAGGAGACATCGCGCTAACTCTAGATGTCAAAATAGATGAAGGGGTAAGATTCAGGCCAACATGGGAACTGTCAGCACCCAACCCTAACTGCATCTGGAAATAGGACACGAAGGTTTATGGCACCAATATAAACAACCTGATAGAGGAATGGAAGTTTCCCTACGTCGTGCTATGCAAGATAGTAATTCCAAGGGAAGGAGACTGCAACCAAGTAGATAAGCTATCCCATTGGGCCCTCTAGAAAATGTTTCACAAGGAAAAGATAAATCTTTCCTATTTAATCTTTAACCACATCATCAACACGATGGAAAGTCAAGTATCAAACTTGCCTTATGGAGCTCTCATTTCTGAGATGATAAGAAAGAAAAAGCTCATTGATGAAATAAAGGAGAAAAGTGAGCTTATCATCCATGACTACGTCTATCCTACTCCCATCAAACTTGGGGACGTTAAGAGAATGAAGCTGAAAATTGACATCTCCAGTGTGCCTCAAGAACTGTTGATGCAAGCGGGAAGAACTCAGCAGAAGGAAAGCATAGATGAAGAACAGGATGATGAACTTGAGAAGGACGTCAGTGATGACTCCCCTCCACCTTCTAAACGGCACCACATCTCCAGTTCTGGAAAGATGACTTAGATAAAGCCTTCATCAGAAACAGAGCAGCCTAAAGACGCAACAACTTCACAACAAAACGATGAAGACGACATTCCAATAGCCTCACTGATTAAAAATGTCAAGAAGGTACCTCTGGGATCCGATTCTGAAACCACTCAACAATTTTCTATCATCACCAAGTATCTTCCCCATGTGCCAACCATATTCCATGAGTTTGTGGAAAACATTGTCGATGTCAAAGATGATGGCAATTGTGGATTTAGGTGCATTGCTCAGTGGCTGGGACTGGATGAGAGCGAATGGCCTGAAATAAGAAAAAGAATGATCAAAGAACTTGACTTCAGACACTCTCTACACTTGAAGACGTTTGAATCTGAAGGTCATCTTGAAATCATTCAGAATGCTCTAACTCTTGGTCCTAATGAACCAGCTCTTGCACCCAAGTGGTTCAACGTTCCTGACATGGGACTACTTGCTGCAACCACTTTCGCAATCATCCTTGTCACTCTAAGTCTCAGGGAATCCTGTACGTATCTTCCTCTGACAGGGCCAGTGCAGACTCCTTCGCCCATTGCCATTTTATGCAATGTAGATGACAGTCATTGGATAAGAGTGATTCTGAAGAAGGATTCTCCTCTTCCTTTTGGCACACCACAATGGTGGCCCAACTGTGTAAAAGGAGCCAAACCATGGGGTCAGAACATCACACCAAGGATTGTGATGCACAGGAAAATTGTAAATCCTGACTATGTTCGGCCTTCAAAACTCAAGAGGAAACACCCTGATTATAAGCTCGTCCAGGCAAGTGCTGAAGTTCAAGAAAAGGCACCCCTGCAAAGACCCAATCAACCACAAACCTCACCATCTACAAATCCAAAAGATGCAAGGATGGAAGACCAAAGCCGTCCACTGAATGTTGAGAAAATAAAGAAAAGGAAAGAGACAGCTTCCAATCTAGGTGACGTTGATGTAGTGCATCCAGAAGTTACTGAACCAACTCATTCAACTGACAAACAACATGCATCACCTGAGAAGGTAAGAAGTGTTGGAAACAGGGTTAAATCTCGTGTAGTTCGAGTGACCAACCCAAGGAAGAAACAGAAGAGTGACCCAAAAGAAGCTGATGAACATGTCACTGATCCAGCAGTATCCCTGGATAACTCTCTAAGCACTCAGCAAGTGACTGGTGACTTCTGCACCTAAAGGCAATCAGGAGAATGTTGCCCGAGTATCTCAATCTGGGAACATATGATGAGGAACTTCCCTGTTCATGTCCCTAGACGATCTCGCCGGAATGTCACGCCAATCTCCATGCGTGTTCCCAGAATGCTCACCATGGTGAATGCCTCACATTCTCCAAACCTACTCATGGAAACGCTGGGCTTCAACTTCTGCGTTCAGGCTCGACTCTGGTCTCCTCCTGCTCTTGACGGTTTAAGAATCACATTTGTTCAAAGGTCAAGGTATGATATCTTTCATCATGAGTGGGAACTTTCTATCTTCAGACACGTTCATACAAGCACCATTCCATTTGGACTGATCCATGGTGTTGAACGCATTGTGTTTCAATATGGATCATGGTCGCTTATCTTGGTCACTGCCAGACCTCAACTTGACTCTTTATCAACTGCTGCTTCATCTCCACATAGTCATCCTTCACATGAACCAGCCATTCCTCTGCCTCAAATGATCACTGCATCCGAAGATGTGATCATCATCTCTTCGGACTCTGAGGAAAATCTCAATGTCGCATCTCCACTCTCTCCAAGAGAAGTCTATAGGACTGACACATCAGAAAAAGCCTTGGGTACTGAGATCACAACGGCTCAACCCTGTTAGAGAAAAATACCCTGAATTAATCCATTTTGATAAATAACAATTTCGTTAAAGAGTCACTAATTTTTCCTTGAAGAATTTAATATTCAGGGACTCCTATAAATGGAAAGGACGCTGCAATCATTATCAAAAAGCAAAGTAAAAGTCTGTCCGGCTATGAGAACTTCGTCCGCCTAAAGGGACTGTCCGGATCACTTCAAAGTCAAACAGAGAGGTTGACTAAGAAGTAATAATTAAAGACTGACACGAAAAGAATCTGCTCAGTAGAGATCGTTTGTCTAAACCAAGATAAGCTGTCAAGCACCTCCTGTGGATCAGAGCATTAAATACGAAAGAGACAGATTTAAGCGCCATATACCTTGAAGATTCAAATTCTCCGACATTTCTTTATTCAAGTTGCTTTTTACTGAATTTACGGTGAAATCCTCTGATCATCGTATCTCCTCAACGGTAAAATTCAAACCTCGGGTCAGAAGCATTAATTGTTGTTCCTGGAGATCAGAAGCAAAAGCATTGCCAGACGAACTCACTCTCTACCAGTTAAAGAAATGTTCATCACTACGGCAAACCTTCTTTAGTAACAAATTGCAGAAGTATCCGTTACTCACAATCCAGCAAATCTCCAACGAAACTATTTTGAAGATCTTCATCAGATCATCCGGTTGTCATCCTACTAAAGATATAAATAGTGACCTCTGCATCACTTTAAACTTGGCGACTCATACGATATCTAAGCATTCGAACTCTTCAAGTCAATTCACAACTTAGATTAGATTTTGCCAAGAACACTCAGCAACATTAGAATTTCTATCCTTCTGAGTTTAGTCGCCAATCAGTGTGAACTCTCCATAGAGTGAAAACTCTCATTCTTCTCACACTATCCCTTCAGAGAACCAAACCTAACAATCGTCTCTGAACCCAGAACCTCATATTTTCTACCCACTCTTTGTGAAGAGATCCTTGTAGAAAGCCTATCTTCTTGTAAAAGAATTGGGAGAAGTCCTGTCGAATACTTGAGAGATAAAGGAGAAGTCCTGAGAAAACTTGTAAAGGAGAAGTCCTTAGAACACTGGGAGAAGTCCCTGAGAACACTTGTACTATTCAGTCGAAATAGTGGAAAATCTTGGTACAGCCAAGGACTGGACGTAGCCCTATCGATTTTGGGGTGAACCAGGATAAATATCTTGTGTGCTTTACTATTTACGTTTTAAGTACATTTCCGCTGCACGATTATTTAAACGTTTTCAAACTTATAAATAGTATTCCGCGAAAAATATTTAAAAGTCACACACACAATTCAAACCCCCCTTTCTTGTGTGTTTTTATTACTATCAAACCCATTGTTACCCCTCCAAAGAATAATCCCTCTTCAGCTGAGGAAATTCCTGAACAAGGGCATTCGAGTGCAACTCCGTCTACTGAAGAGCCTTTTGATGCAAAAGCTGCTATAATGAATCTAACAGAGAAAATTGAGAGAGTCTGCTCCACAAACACCAAAGAAAAGCAGGAGCTATGTGGAGAGTCTGCCTACCCAACCGGAACCGCAACAAACAAGCCACCATTCTTCGATGGCTCAAACTATCCCTACTGGAAGAAGCATATGCAGCTATTCATTGAATCAACTGATTGGAAACTATGGGACGTGATATCTAAGGGAAATTACTTTCCTAAAGATAGTGAAAACAAGGCTATCCCAGCTGACAAATGGACAGACGAACACAAGACCGAAAACCAGAGGAATGCCAAGGAAAGGCTATTTCTTATATGTGCTCTCAGCAAAAGTGAGCATAACAAAGTTGACAGCCTGAGTACTGCAAAGGAGGTATGGGACACGCTAGCCATTGCTCATGAAGGAACAACTGCCGTTCAAACCACCAAGATGAGCATGCTCGCCTCTCAATACGAAAACTTCATGATGGATGATAATGAGTCCATTGATTCCATGTTTTCACGACTTCAGACCATTCACAATGATATGAGGAATCTGGGCAAAACATTCACCAACAAGGAGCAAGTGGTCAAGATTCTCAGAAGTCTTCCCACTAACTGGAGAAATTTCGTCACCTCCCAAAGATCCGGAAAAGATATGGACACGTATCAAGTAGAAGATTTGCTGGGAGAAATGAAGATCCACGAGCAGGATCTTGCAAATGATGCTGTGATTATAAAAAGAAAAGCAGCAGCTGCAAAAGCTGTAGCCTTTAAAGCCAACAAATCAAAGGCTTTGAAAGCTAATGAATCCTCAGATGAGGAAACAGCTCAGTCTGATCGATCAGATGATGAACAAGCCTTGTTCAACAGACGATTTAGAAAAATGGTGGGAAACAGGAAGCAATTCAAAGGGAGACCATCTTCCTCATCGAGAGAAGAAGAAAGAACTCCAAGCAAAGGAGGGATCGTCTGCTATGAGTGCAAGAAACCTAGTCACGTCAAAGCAGATTGTCCTCGTCTAGGGAATAAGTCTTCGCAGAAAACTTTCTATAAAAAGAAGGCATTTTCCAGCCAGAACGATGAATCAGAAGATGACTCAGATCAAGAAGAAAAAGCCAAGGGAGCTAATGAAGAAGCTTCATACTGCGCATTCATGGCATCCATAGACATTTCAGATACTGAAGCTGACAGAGAAGCAGAGGCATTAATGATTTCTGTCGATCAATCCAATGACGAAGGAGATGATCAGGAAGAGGTATGTTCTGAAATCTCAGCTAATGACTATAATGAACTGCTAGAATATGCTCATGCATTAGCTATTAAGTACAGCTCTCTCAAAAGGAAGAATGATAAAACATTGAAAGAACTGCATGCATCTAAGGAAGTATCTATTATGCTCACTAAGAAAAATCAAGCGCTTTTAGAATAAGACGCGAACAAAGAAATTAGGTTTTTAAAGCAAAGAGTCAGTTACTTAATTAAAGACTTATCCATGTTTACTCAAGGCCATGATAATCTGATCAAATTAAGTGGAAACAATAGACTAGTGATGAGTGGATTTTATATGATGTTTTTAGGCTATTTTTAGTCTTTTTATTTTATTAATTTTGAGTCTCATGTAGGTTTTTTATTGTTTTTATGTAGATTTTATATTTATTTTGCATTTTGCATGTAGATTAGATTTTATTAGATTTTCTAGCTTTATTTTATATTTTTAGGAATTTTTCTAGTTATTTTGTATTTTTAGAAAAAGCTGGTTTAGTTATCATTTTTGTTCAGGGACCAATATGTAAAGTTTCAGGAAGTCAGGGACCAAAATTGTAAAAGTTCAAGAGTGGAGGACTTAAAGTGGAGATTGAGAGAATATGAGGGCTTGAATTGAAGTGCTAACCAAGGGAGGACCAAAGTGAAAAAGAAGAATATGAAGAATCACTCTCCAATTTAGCACATGGAAAAAATGTTTAAAGGAATTGATGTTAGTGGAGAAAGGGTTTCAGAACTGATCAAGGCTGGTTAGTGGCTTTTTATGGCCATCAAAACCCACTACCATGAATGAAGAAGGAAGGAAAAGCTTGAAGATGAAGAAGCAGCGTTCCAGCGCTCAAGCGTTGGGATCCTAGCGCTCCAGCGCTGGGGTTCTGACTAGATGATGAGTCAGATGTTGTCCCAGCGCCCAAGCGTTGGAAAGCCAGCGCTCAAGCGCTGGGCCTCGGACAGAAAGTGGATTTTTAATGCATCCTAGCGCCCATGCGTTGGGAATGCCAGCGCTGGAGGCTAGAATTTTACTATAAATAGGGCCCTTTTCTTCACTTGTAAGACACACCTTCATAGAATACAACAAGTATTCTCTCTTTCTCCCTCAAAGATCATTGTTCCTAGGACTTGTGGGAAGCCATACTTGAGCTCCTATCCAGGGTAATTCAATGATTCTTTTAGCCATGCTTGGCTAACTTCTTCTTTAAGTTTTTGGGTTGTTTTAGTTTATAATACATGTTCTAGTCTTTTTCTACATTTCTGAATTTTTATTTCCATTCATGTTTTATTACCTTATGCTTTATTTCTATCTTGTGGATCCCAAGAGGTTTTGCTTATTACTTATTACATAAGGCCATTTGGTGAGTAGTAAGGGAACTAGGTAATAAAAAAGGTTATAAGTATACTTCACTAAGGAATTAGGAAGGACGTAACTTTATGTTGGCCTGAACATCTTCTTCATCTTCTTCTTTAGTTAACTAGGTACCAAGGAATTGGGTTTAGTAATTAAAAAGAAAGATCTACAATGCTTAAGGAACTAACTTGTAGTTACACTAGGCTATAGCATCATGAAAATGGTTTTATAATTCAGGAATTTAGTAGGAAATTTCTAGCATGTTTTTATAGACTATGTAAACCAACCCAAGAGCTTAATATTCATCATCTCTTTATTCTATTATTTTATGCTATTGTTTCTTTCTAGTTCTCAAATCAACAACAAATATGCATCATTTTATTTTTCCTATTTAAGTACTAAACTTAATATTAACAAGAACACCTATCCTTTGGGTTCGAACATTTTTATTACGCCATAGTAAATTGTACACTTGCAATTTCATTATCAAGTTTTTGGCGCCGTTGCCGGGGATAGGTTCTTTTAAGTTCTTGTTTTTATTTTATTTAGTACTTTTTTGTATATAATAAAAAAAAATTAAAAATATTACTGCCTAACAGTTTGTTGCCATGTGGAAAGAAGATCCTTTAGAGACTATAATCTCTGAGGGGTTGGATTTTGAAGATATAGACAGCAATGACGAACAGGTCATTGAAATGGCAAGATATCTGGAGGCTGCCCATTTTTTCCCTTCAACAAAAAATTGGGTAGAGGAGCTGAAAAGAGAGGAAGAAGTTCAAGAGGAAAAGAGGGAACTGAAGCCCTTACCTTCCACTCTTAAGTATGTATTTCTTGAGGGAGGTAATAATAAGCCAGTCATTGTGAGTAGTTCCATCTCTCCTCTTGAAGAAGAAAAACTGGTAAGAATTCTTAGAACTCATAAATCTGCTTTGGGTTGGACTATAGAGGATATTAAGGGCATAAGCCCCACTGTTTGTATGCATAAAATTTGTTTAGAAGAACAAGTTAAACCTGTAGTCCAACCCCAAAGGAGACTTAATCCTGCCATGAAAGAGGTGGTAAGGAAAGAGGTGATTAAATTGCTTGATGCAGGGATCATCTATCCCATTTCTGATAGTGAATGGGTCAGTCCCGTTCAGGTAGTTCCCAAAAAAGGGGGAATTACTGTGGTCCCGAATGAGAACAATGAATTGATTCCCACCAGGAAGGTAACTGGTTGGAGGGTTTGTATAGATTACCGGAGGCTAAATTCTGCTACCCGGAAAGATCATTTCCCCCTTCCCTTTATTGATCAAATGCTTGACAGGTTGGCTGGCCATGAGTACTATTGTTTCTTGGATGGTTATTCAGGATATAACCAAATTGTTGTTGATCCTAAGGATCAAGAAAAAACTGCTTTTACTTGCCCCTTCGGGGTGTTTGCTTATAAAAGAATGCCTTTTGGCTTGTGTAATGCTCCAGGAACCTTCCAAAGATGTATGTTTGCTATTTTTTATGATTTAATTGGTGAATGTATGGAAGTGTTCATGGATGATTTTTCTGTGTATGGCCCCAACTTTGACAAGTGTTTGAGCAATTTGGAAAGGATTCTTGTTAGGTGCCAAGAAAAGAATTTGGTACTTAATTGGGAAAAATGTCATTTTATGGTAAAAGATGGCATTGTGCTTGGGCACAAGATTTCTGAAAAAGGGATTGAGGTGGATAAGGCTAAAACTGAAATTATTGAAAATCTACCTCCTCCCACTAATATTAAAGGTATAAGAAGCTTTCTTGGTCATGCAGGTTTTTATAGGCGATTTATAAAAGATTTTTCTAAAATTGCTAAGCCTATGACAAATCTCCTTGAAAAAGAAGCTCCTTTTAACTTTAATGATGAGTGTTTGGCTGCTTTTAAATTATTAAAGGAAAAACTTGTTTCAGCCCCTATCATTGTTGCTCCCCAATGGGATTTGCCTTTTGAAATTATGTGTGATGCTAGTGATAATGCAATAGGGGCTGTTCTTTGTCAGAAAAATGGAAAAGTTTTGCATGTGATTTATTATGCTAGTAAGGTTCTGAATGAAGCTCAAAAAAATTATGCTACAACTGAAAAGGAGTTGTTGAGCGTTGTCTATGCTTTAGACAAATTCAGACCTTACGTTTTGGGTACTAAAGTTATTGTGCATACTGACCATTCTTCATTGAAGTACTTGTTTGCTAAGCAGGAAGCTAAACCCAGGCTGATCAGGTGGATCTTACTCTTGCAAGAGTTTGATCTTGAAATTGTGGACAGAAAAGGGAAGGACAATGGTGTAGCAGACCATTTGTCAAGGCTTGAAGAAGGGAACTCCGATCCAATTCCTATTCAAGAGGAGTTCCCAGATGAGAGGCTTTTAGCTATCCAAGAGATAGCTCCATGGTATGTACATTTAGCTAATTTTAAAGCTGCTGGTGTGTTGCCTTCTGATTTGACTTGGCAACAAAAGAAGAAATTTTTGCATGATGCTAAATTCTTTTTCTGGGATGAACCTTATTTGTTTAGAGAATGTTCTGATGGGATCATTAGAAGGTGTATTCCAGAAAAAGAATTTGAGGCTATTTTATGGCATTGCCATGGCTCCGATTATGGAGGCCATTTTTCAGGTGAAAGGACTGCAGCTAAGGTCCTCCAAAGTGGTTTTTATTGGCCTACTATCTTCAAAGATAGTAGAGCATTTGTGGTAAGGTGTGATCGCTGTCAACGAACTGGTAATATCTCAAGAAGGAATGAGATGCCCCAAAAAATGATTTTGGAAGTTGAGCTTTTTGATGTTTGGGGCATTGATTTTATGGGACCTTTTCCACCTTCTTTTGGTTGCCAGTATATTTTGGTTGTTGTTGATTATGTTTCTAAATGGGTTGAAGCATCAGCCCTTCCCACAAATGATGGAAAAGTTGTTTTGGATTTTCTGAAGAAAAAGATTTTTACTAGATTTGGGGTGCCAAGAGCAATAATCAGTGATGGAGGTAAGCATTTTTGTAACAAAGCTTTTGAAGCTCTTTTGAAAAAATATGGTGTTAATCATAAAATTGCTACCCCCTATCACCCCCAAACTAGTGGACAAGTAGAGGTTTCTAATAGGGAGTTAAAAAGGATTTTGGAAAAAACAGTTGGTACCTCAAGGAAGGATTGGTCAAAAAAATTAGATGACACCTTGTGGGCTTATCGAACTGCGTTTAAAACTCCTATTGGAACCTCTCCTTACCAGTTGGTTTATGGTAAGACTTGTCATTTACCTGTGGAACTTGAGCATAAAGCCTTTTGGGCTTTGAAACAGTTGAACATGGATCCCAAAGAAGCTGGGGATAAAAGACAGGTACAGGTACATGAGCTGGATGAATTTAGACTCCAAGCATACCACAATGCTTGGATCTACAAGGAAAAGACAAAGAAGTGGCATGATAAGAAGATTGTGCCAAAAGAATTCAATCCAGGACAGTTTGTGCTGTTGTATAGTTCTAGGCTGAAGTTATTTCCTGGAAAGTTGAAATCAAGATGGACAGGGCCGTATATGGTTACTAAAGTCTTTCCTCATGGTGCGGTTGAGTTGGAAAATAATGTTACAAAGAATGCTTTTGTTGTCAATGGGCAAATACTGAAACCGTACCTAGGAGGAGATATTGTAAGACAAGAGGTCTTTGCCATATTTGATACCCCCAATTGATTAAGGGGAAGGGTCTATCTCGGACCTTAACATTGAGCTGGTTGGGAGACAACCCAACTTAGGATAGTTTGAATTTTTGTCATTTAAATTTTTGCACAACTCTTGTATATAAAAGAAAATAAATTTTATGTTTCAGCTGCAGGCGAGGCCAGCGCTCGAGCGCTGGAGGCCAACGCTCATGCGTTAGGCCCCTGCTTCATAACCTCTGATTCCAGTTGATCCCAGCGCTTAGGCGCTGGAGGGCTAGCGCTCATGCGCTAAGCCCCTGGAATCCCAGCTTTTTATTTTCTAATTTCCAGCGCCACAGCGTTGGAACCCAGCGCCCAGGCGCTAGGACCTCTGATGCCCAGTTCTATTTTAATTCCAGCGCCCAAGCGTTGGTATTCCCAACGCTCAAGCGCTGGAGCTCAGGCAGTTTGCTGTTTTTACTTTTGTTTGCTGTTTTTAGTTTTAATAAATTGTGTTCACCATTTTCTTAAAGTTTTTAAAGTTCTATGAGTTTTCCCTTGGTTCTAATCTGGTTTTAATTTTTGGGAACTCAAGAATTCTTGTTTTTAAAGGGTGGACACAAATTTTTCAACTCATGAGCTTTTGTGCTGATTTTGGAACTAACAAGTCGAGCAAGTTTTTACTTGTGAGACTTTTGTTTGTTCAATGTTACAGGATAGGTACCAAAAGGACGAAGAGCCCTCTTGAACTTAAGTGTTCAAATTGATTTTTACATTGAGGTTCCCTTGGACCTTTGTGGAAAATTTGTTACTATACCAGCTTGTTAGTTTTTATTTTTCTTTTCATAGTTTTTAGTTTTATTTTTATTTTAGTTTTTCTGTTTTATTTTTGCATGAGTCTTGAGTATATTATCCATTCTGATGTTGCTATAGCTTTGTGAAATGCTTTATCTGATTGAGCTGTTTTGTGAAAAAGTTCTATGTTTTTAAGCAGTTAGGATTGCATGCTGTAGAAAGGATTTTTGATATCTTGATTGTTGGGTTGTTGGCAAAGTCTTTTTCTGAGTTCTAGAAAGGGTACCACTTACCCTATATTTTTCTGAGAGCTGAGGACTCTGAATGCATGATTGTAAAATTTTTCTGCCTTGTGTTGCATGTTGATTGGAGTTTTGTACACTTTGTGAGTTGAGAAGAGATTATAGGCATTTTTGAAAACTCAGATTTTTGCTTGAAATGTTATATCCACTAGTAGCCCCTTTTGAGCCTTAAAAGAGTCATTTTTTGGAGCCTACTTTGTGTGATATCTTTAAGTTGTTATTGTGATTCATGTGCTGAATTTATTAAGAGCTATGTTTGTGGGTTTCTCTCTAAAAAAATAAAGAAAAAAAAGTTGAAAAAAATAAGGTATGTGCCTTAGAAAAAAATAATGAAGTAGTGGGGTGAGAAAGAGTATGAGGGGAGTAAAATTCAAGTCATTCATCCCATACATTCCACTACTTTGTTTAAAAAAAAAAAAGAAAAATTGAGAGGACCCTTGTGTTGAATTGTTTAAGCTCTTAGTCAAGAAAAACCACTTAACAACAAATTCTGAGTCAGCCAATAGAGTTGCCAAGTCTTGAAATCCATACCTTAAATTGTTCAACCCTTTGGCCAAGTTACAACCTTCAAAAAAAAATCTCTTCAAAATCACTTGGTTGCTTTACTTCAGTTTTAATTTGAATTATAGGCAGGATTATTGAGCTTTCTTGTTTTCATGGAGAATATTATTTTGTGAGCTTAATTGATGAACTCAAACATGTTGAAAGCCAAGCCTAACTCTCTTGATTCTTTGTCTATAAAACATGCATGTCTTCCTTTCTGCTAAGCTTTCTTTGAAAGGTTTCTGTGCTTTAAGTTGTAATCAGATAAAACTTTCTCAAAACCCAGGGACGAGTTTTTCTTTAAGTTTTGTCGCTTGAGGACAAGCTGTCGTTGGGTATAGTGGTGTGATGAGTGGATTTTATATGATGTTTTTAGGCTATTTTTAGTCTTTTTATTTTATTAATTTTGAGTCTCATGTAGGTTTTTTATTGTTTTTATGTAGATTTTATATTTATTTTGCATTTTGCATGTAGATTAGATTTTATTAGATTTTCTAGCTTTATTTTATATTTTTAGGAATTTTTCTAGTTATTTTGTATTTTTAGAAAAAGCTGGTTTAGTTATCATTTTTGTCCAGGGACCAATATGTAAAGTTTCAGGAAGTCAGGGACCAAAATTGTAAAAGTTCAAGAGTGGAGGACTTAAAGTGGAGATTGAGAGAATATGAGGGCTTGAATTGAAGTGCTAACCAAGGGAGGACCAAAGTGAAAAAGAAGAATATGAAGAATCACTCTCCAATTTAGCACATGGAAAAAATGTTTAAAGGAATTGATGTTAGTGGAGAAAGGGTTTCAGAACTGATCAAGGCTGGTTAGTGGCTTTTTATGGCCATCAAAACCCACTACCATGAATGAAGAAGGAAGGAAAAGCTTGAAGATGAAGAAGCAGCGTTCCAGCGCTCAAGCGTTGGGATCCTAGCGCTCCAACGCTGAGGTTCTGACTAGATGATGAGTCAGATGTTGTCCCAGCGCCCAAGCGTTGGAAAGCCAGCGCTCAAGCGCTGGGCCTCGGACAGAAAGTGGATTTTTAATGCATCCTAGCGCCCATGCGTTGGGAATGCCAGCGCTCAAGCGCTGGAGGCTGGAATTTTACTATAAATAGGGCCCTTTTCTTCACTTGTAAGACACACCTTCATAGAATACAACAAGTATTCTCTCTTTCTCCCTCAAAGATCATTGTTCCTAGGACTTGTGGGAAGCCATACTTGAGCTCCTATCCAGGGTAATTCAATGATTCTTTTAGCCATGCTTGGCTAACTTCTTCTTTAAGTTTTTGGGTTGTTTTAGTTTATAATACATGTTCTAGTCTTTTTCTACATTTCTGAATTTGTATTTCCATTCATGTTTTATTACCTTATGCTTTATTTCTATCTTGTGGATCCCAAGAGGTTTTGCTTATTACTTATTACATAAGGCCATTTGGTGAGTAGTAAGGGAACTAGGTAATAAAAAAGGTTATAAGTATACTTCACTAAGGAATTAGGAAGGACGTAACTTTATGTTGGCCTGAACATCTTCTTCATCTTCTTCTTTATTTAACTAGGTACCAAGGAATTGGGTTTAGTAATTAAAAAGAAAGATCTACAATGCTTAAGGAATTAACTTGTAGTTACACTAGGCTATAGCATCATGAAAATGGTTTTATAATTCAGGAATTTAGTAGGAAATTTCTAGCATGTTTTTATAGACTATGTAAACCAACCCAAGAGCTTAATATTCATCATCTCTTTATTCTATTATTTTATGCTATTGTTTCTTTCTAGTTCTCAAATCAACAACAAATATGCATCATTTTATTTTTCCTATTTAAGTACTAAACTTAATATTAACAAGAACACCTATCCTTTGGGTTCGAACATTTTTATTACGCGATAGTAAATTGTACACTTGCAATTTCATTATCAACTAGCTTATGATCGAAGAGGGTTAGGATATGAAGAAGAAGAAGACTAGGATATAGTTGCCATTAAACATAACTTGTCTACTGTTCCATATAGATATCAGCCCGAAAATAAAAATATGACATCAGCATCTATCAAAATTCAACCTGAAACTTTCACAGTCAAGGGTAAGGAGAAACAAGCTCCTCAAAAAATAGTGTATGGGAGGAAAAGTCCACCCAAGGTGACTACTAACAAAAAAGGACCCAAGAAAGTTTGGGTACCTAAATCAATGATTATTCCTCTTGCAGATGTGCTTAACAGTTCGAAACCAAAGAGAACAATGGTACCTGGACAGTGGATGCTCACGGCACATGACGGGAAAAAGGTCTTTATTCCCAAAAATCCATGAAAAGAAGACAGGAGGGACAGTGACCTTTGGAGGTAATCAAAAAGGTTTCATTGTCGGAGAAGGTAATGTTGGTAAGGACCCTCTTCCAGTAATCCGGAAGGTTCTTCTAGTTGAAGGATTAAAACATAACCTACTTAGCATAAGTCAATTGTGTGATAGTGGGCTCACTGTTTCCTTCACCAAATTGAAGTGTAGTGTCACTAATGAAAATGACAAGATTATCTTTGAAGCTCAGAGACAAGGAGATCTATATAAGACCTCCCTGGAAAACCTTGCAAGTCAAAAGGTAACATGTCTAGTATCAGCAGAGGATGATAAATGGATTTGGCACAGGAAGCTAGGGTATGCATCCCTAAAGACCATTGCTAAAATAATCAAACATGATTTAGTACGTGGTTTGCCAAATCTATCTTTCAAATCTGATGATACATGCTTAGCATGTCTCCAAGGAAAGCAAGTAAAAAGTTATTTCCATGCAAAGAACGTCGTTAGTACAGAGAGACCTCTGGAGATGTTGCACATGGACTTGTTTGGACCCACTAGAACGGCTAGTTGTTCTGGAAAAAGATTCTGTCTTGTCATCGTTGATGACTACACCAGATTCACATGGGTGCAATTCCTCGAAACAAAAGATGAAGCTTTCAAGTCCTTTCTAGTCATCGCAAAAAGAATTCAAAATGAAAAAGGATACTGCGTCACCAACATCCGAAGTGATAGAGGAGGAGAATTCATAAATGAAGAATTCAATCATTACTGTGAAGAAAATGGTATATTCCATCAAGTGTCAGCTCCGAGAACCCCTCAACAAAATGGAGTAGCAGAAAGGAAAAACAGGTCACTTCAAGAAATGGCAAGAACTATGCTTAATGAGACTTCTCTGCCCAAGTATTTCTGGGCTGAAGCCATCCATACAGCATGTTATATTCAAAATAGAATATTCATGCGTCCAATTCTGAAGAAGACTGCTTACGAGCTATGGAAGGGAAGGAAGCCAAGCATCTTATATTTTCATCCATTCGGAAGCTCATGTTTTCTACTCAACACAAAGGATGATCTCGGCAAATTTGATGCAAAATCAGATAAGGGAATATTCTTAGGATATTCACCTAATTCTAAGGCGTTTCTAGTATACAACTCCAGAACTATGGCAGTTGAAGAATCCATCAATGTTAGATTTGAAGATAAGCACATAAGTATAAATACAATATCTTCACAAGATGATGATCTGGAAATATATGAAGCTCCTTCATCAAATCTAGCTCAGCCATCATCGTCCAGCAAAGAGTTAGACTCAACTATTCCTCTCTCAGCTCAACCAGACGAAGTTGATGAAACTACGTCTGACAATATCTCATCAAGTCAAGTTATGACCTCCAGTGGCATATCACTACCTCGAGACTGGAGATTCAAACCAGATCATCCTCCAACGCAAATCATTGGAGATGTTCACGAAAAGGTAAGAACTCGATCTACTTTTAATGATTATGCTAATTGTGCGTTTCTTTCTGAGATAGAGCCAAAGAACATAGGAGAAGCACTTCAGGATGAAGGATGGATCCTTGCCATGCAAGAAGAACT